>CAWUFW010000439.1:3430783-4180783 GCA_963921515.1 Calotriton arnoldi
ACCCGGCTCTCACTCCCTGCTGCCCTCTGTCACCTCACCCGGCTCTCACTCCCTACTGCCCTCTGTCACCCTCTGTCACCTCACCCGGCTCTCACTCCCTGCTGCCCTCTGCCATCTCACCCGGCTCTCACTCCCTGCTGCCCTCTGCCATCTCAACTGGCTCTCACTCCCTGCTGCCCTCTGCCATCTCAACCGGCTCTCACTCCCTGCTGCCCTCTGCCATCTCAACCGGCTCTCACTCCCTGCTGCCCTCCGTCACCTCACCCGGCTCTCACTCCCTGCTGCCCTCTGTAACCCTCTGCCATCTCACCCGGCTCTCACTCCCTGCTGTCCTCCGTCACCTCACCCGGCTCTCACTCCCTGCTGCCCTCCGTCACCTCTCCCGGCTCTCACTCCCTGCTGCCCTCCGTCACCTCACCCGGCTCTCACTCCCTGCTGCCCTCTGTAACCCTCTGCCATCTCACCCGGCTCTCACTCCCTGCTGTCCTCTGTAACCCTCTGCCATCTCACCCGGCTCTCACTCCCTGCTGTCCTCCGTCACCTCACCCGGCTCTCACTCCCTGCTGCCCTCCGTCACCTCACCCGGCTCTCACTCCCTGCTGCCCTCTGTCACCTCACCCGGCTCTCACTCCCTGCTGCCCTCTGTCACCTCACCCGGCTCTCACTCCCTGCTGCCCTCTGTCACCTCACCCGGCTCTCACTCCCTGCTGCCCTCTGTCACCTCACCCGGCTCTCACTCCCTGCTGCCCTCTGTCACCTCACCCGGCTCTCACTCCCTGCTGCCCTCTGTCACCTCACCCGGCTCTCACTCCCTGCTGCCCTCTGTCACCTCACCCGGCTCTCACTCCCTGCTGCCCTCTGTCACCTCACCCGGCTCTCACTCCCTGCTGCCCTCTGTCACCTCACCCGGCTCTCACTCCCTGCTGCCCTCTCACCCTGTGCCATCTCACCCGGCTCCCACTCCCTGCTGCCCTCTGTCACCTCACCCGGCTCTCACTCCCTACTGCCCTCTGTCACCCTCTGCCATCTCACCCGGCTCTCACTCCCTGCTGCCCTCCGTCACCTCACCCGGCTCTCACTCCCTGCTGCCCTCTGTAACCCTCTGCCATCTCACCCGGCTCTCACTCCCTGCTGTCCTCCGTCACCTCACCCGGCTCTCACTCCCTGCTGCCCTCCGTCACCTCACCCGGCTCTCACTCCCTGCTGCCCTCCGTCACCTCACCCGGCTCTCACTCCCTGCTGCCCTCCGTCACCTCACCCGGCTCTCACACCCTGCTGCCCTCCGTCACCTCACCCGGCTCTCACACCCTGCTGCCCTCCGTCACCTCACCCGGCTCTCACACCCTGCTGCCCTCCGTCACCTCACCCGGCTCTCACACCCTGCTGCCCTCCGTCACCTCACCCGGCTCTCACACCCTGCTGCCCTCCGTCACCTCACCCGGCTCTCACACCCTGCTGCCCTCCGTCACCTCACCCGGCTCTCACACCCTGCTGCCCTCCGTCACCTCACCCGGCTCTCACACCCTGCTGCCCTCCGTCACCTCACCCGGCTCTCACACCCTGCTGCCCTCCGTCACCTCACCCGGCTCTCACACCCTGCTGCCCTCCGTCACCTCACCCGGCTCTCACACCCTGCTGCCCTCCGTCACCTCACCCGGCTCTCACACCCTGCTGCCCTCCGTCACCTCACCCGGCTCTCACACCCTGCTGCCCTCCGTCACCTCACCCGGCTCTCACACCCTGCTGCCCTCCGTCACCTCACCCGGCTCTCACACCCTGCTGCCCTCCGTCACCTCACCCGGCTCTCACTCCCTGCTGCCCTCTGTAACCCTCTGCCATCTCACCCGACTCTCACTCCCTGCTGCCCTCTGTAACCCTCTGCCATCTCACCCGACTCTCACTCCCTGCTGCCCTCTGTAACCCTCTGCCATCTCACCCGACTCTCACTCCCTGCTGCCCTCCGTCACCTCACCCGGCTCTCACTCCCTGCTGCCCTCCGTCACCTCACCCGACTCTCACTCCCTGCTGCCCTCCGTCACCTCACCCGGCTCTCACACCCTGCTGCCCTCCGTCACCTCACCCGGCTCTCACATCCTGCTGTCCTCTATCATTCTCTGTCACCTCACCCTGCGTGTGTGGCAGCCCGGGCTGAGACAGCTTCCCGGGCACACACACAGCCGCACCCGAGTACTTCACAGGTCTTTAAAACACCATTTGCATGATAACGAGGCTTTGTTGTATTTCACCTCTTCTTAGCGCCCCTGCAGCTCCACTCGGACTATCGCTGGAATCGCCCGGCCCCCATAGAGCAGAGTCTGTGTTTGCTGACACTCTGTAAAAAAAACAACAACAAAAAACAACACAGGTACCATCTCTGCAAGATCCGCGGGCCGCCAAGGAAAGGCTTGCCGGGCCGCTGGCGGCCCGCGGGCCGTACTATGAGTACCCGTGGTCTAGGAGTACGATTTCCCGGTTTACTTCTGTAAATTCTCGTGAATTCATGAAAACCATGAATCTGCACTGATACAAATTCATACCATGGGTGCACTTTTGTGACTTTCTTTAAGAATTAGGCCCCTAATTAGGTGTGGCGTTAACCAAGACCTTTTGTTTTTATTAAAATTCTCTCTCTCTCGCTATACATCTATTGACTGGCTTCACTGTGAGTGATAGCATTCTGCTCTTTCACAAGGAGCGTATTGGAACACAAAGTAGTTTTATTCAGTGCCAGGAACTATTGTGGGACTCTGCACCATTTGAGAGCAAAACATATTTTTGCTTTTTGCCAATGTTTGTTACAATGGTGAGGGCCTGGCAGCTCCTAAAATGAAGTTATACAAAAGCCATGTCAACACAAGACACGCATTGACAAAACCAAACGACTGACCACCAATGCCAGACGTAGTGGCTTTGCCAATGCTCATTTATTTTCATGTTTTCCAATATCTTGTTGCAAGTGGTTACACTAATTTTCCATTATGAATATGTTTTGGGAATACTAGCACACATCAACACAGTTTACTAAATGATGCTTCAAAGAAATGTCACTGACAATTTCACAGTAGTTTAGCAAAATGTTTTATCCTAATTGCATTTGTTTGTTAACATTTTATTTTGAACGCAAAGAATCATTGATCTAGCTTTCAAGCTTATGCAACTATTTGCATCTAATCAAAGAACACTCTAGGAGCCTTTTATGTAGCCTCATATTGCTAAGCTTTGCAAACGTGTGTACACGTTTTTTTTTTTTAACTGGAACCACTGTCAGCAGTACACTTCGAGCTTACAACATTTATTTAAAGTGCTCACCCTAATAACAAAGGCTTTGCATTAATGAACCATAAATACAAGTTCGAACAGCATTAACATATAGACCCAAATATTACCTCCCTGCTCCATAATGTGGTGCTGTAAACTGGCAGCCAAAGGGCTTGTGCTGCAGGTGGTTGGGCCTACTTGTCCCAAGGACAAAACAAACATGAAAACTTGTTGTCCTTGACCCCAATCAATATGTCTTGGGTCAATGCACACATTTGTGCTTATACTTGAAACTTAGTAGCAAATATATAGTCATTTACAACGACAGAACCCAGTTCCCAATTTATAGAATCGTATCTAATAGGACTTATTCATATGGCAATTCCGCTAGTATGCTGGAATTTTCATGTGAGCAAATCTGCTAACAAGAGCAAGTTTGTAGACTGTTCCATGATGGATCTACCTGTAAAAGTTGGTGACATCCCAAAGAATGGCCAGTTTAGGGGCATTTAGAAACTTTTTGCAGTCGCTTTAAGACCCTGAAAGAAGTTATAGATTTGCAAATATCAAAGACACGAGTACATTGTTTTCAGAGTCACCAGCCGACTGGACTATGGGAACACCCTCTACGCCGGAACCACAGCCAAACTTCAAAAAAGACTCCAGCGCATCCAGAACGCCTCCGCACGACTCATCCTGGACATCCCCGACACAGCCACATCACCGGACACCTGAAAGACCTGCACTGGCTCCCCGTCAGCAAGAGAATCACGTTCAGACTCCTCACCCACGCACACAAGGCCCTCCACGACCTGGGCCCAAAGTACCTCAACGACCGCATGACCTTCTACACGCCCACCCGCCAGCTACGATCAACCAGCCATGCCCTCGCCACCGTACCACGCATCCGCAGAACCACCGCCGGAGGAAGATCCTTCTCCTACCTGGCAGCCAAGACCTGGAACTCCCTCCCCACTCACCTTCGGCGAACCCAGGACCATCTCTCCTTCAGGAAGCAGCTCAAGACCTGGCTGTTCGAGCAGTAACTTACCCCCTCCCCCAGCGCCTTGAGACCCTCCCGGGTGAGTAGCGCGCTCTATAAATGCTGTGATTGATTGATTGATTGAGAGTAGGAATGGGGAAGTTTTACATAAACGTTGAATGAGATGCTGTGTAAGAGTTTTCTCTGCTTTGAACATGTCTTCCCATTAGAGAAACATAACAAGCAGATGACCTTTACTGACATTTCTGCACATGGAAATTTACTCTTTCATGTCCAACTGTGTTAAAGGGTACGCATGTGACTACTCCTGCCAATCTGTGACAGGTGCATACGCCTAAGAATGCTACAACATTTCTCAAAGAAGTCCAGTCTGAAATGTATTTAAAATGTAGGTCTAAGTCAACATTAGTAAATTGTAGCCTTTTTCAAGGAAAGAGTTTTTATATCGTTTGTTTTCTAATCTCCATTAATTCTGAATTGTGCTATGATGCAGATCAGTTGGCACTGATTTACTTTCAGTGTGTGTGTGTGTGTGTTTTGTGATACTCCATGGAAAAAGGATATTCATAACTTTGTAAGAATATCCCTTGCCCTCAGTTTTTGGCATGCTACGTCTTCACGGCAAAGGGTGAGCCGGGTTGGGTTGTGCCATTCTAGCCGGAGCTCTGTTTTATGCTTCTTTTTCTATGTGATCTGGGGATCGGTTATGTTGTTGAACAGTTGGAACAAACTCTAAGTTTATTGAGTTAATGTATCCCAGGCAAGATTATAATCAAAACTTTGGATGATTAGGGAAGTTATTTATCCCATCATGGTAATGAGTCGCCATTTTTCAGCCTCTTTTGCTAATGCCACAGGGCCACCAGGCTTTCTTCAGGAATGTGCTGTTTCCTATTTGTTTACATGTTTCTGTTGGAAGTTTCTTTGATTAACACATTGCATACAACACTTAAGACAAGATAAAGAAAAGCTTGCATGATACTTGCTTTGTATCTGCTGATAGAGGTAATTCGCGTTCAGCGTACTAGAAACATAGGGAACAAGCATTTACAATGCAATAGGTCTCGCAATGACATTGTTTTGAGCTATTGGCATTGAAAATGTTGTTTTTTTTTTTTTTTCCCTTCGTGAAGCATTAATTAAGTTATGGCGTTGTAAATGACAATGTCTTTTACCCCCTGTTGACCCCCGCAAAGCTCATCAGCATGTGCCCCTCACTGTTTGCTGCGCACCCAACAAATCCAGAATGGACAGCTGTTTCTCCCAGTGGAGCTATTTCACGAAACTCGCTTAAAAGGCCATTAAGATTGTATTTTAAGTGCGCATTTACTGTATATTTGGACCAGTGGCTCAGCTATCAATAGTGCAGCGTGGAGGGGGCAATGAGGTGCGCACCTTATCCAAATAATAGCAGTTTTTTGTTATTTTATAATTTCTACTGCCAAACAATGGTTTCGGGACATTTTCTGTGCTTGCGGTACAACCCAGCTCTAATTAAGCACTGGTTGGTGAGAAGAAGGAAGATGAGGAGGGTTTGTGTTCAGGTGATGACTGAGCGCACCATTATCTTTGTAAAGAGAAACGTCACACGTAAAAACGCACTCGGTGTCAATTTCTGTGAGAATCCAGCTCGAGCCAGTGAGCAGAGCCTCTTTCCGAAACCGAGGCACACGTCGCAGGGTGACGGGGCAGAAAATGTGAAGTACACCTAACTGGAAGCTTCCATGAGAACCCCACTTCCAGCAAATCACTCTGTTACTCTGTTTCTAAACAACTGTTCTAAAAAACACAAAAACAGAATCTTAGTTAGGCCCCTGAAGAGCAGAACATACTATACTCCCTTCTACACTACAAAGCACGCTCCCTTTCAGACGTGAACATCCGCGTTACATAACACAGCAATAAAAACCAGCAAACGGAACAAAAGTGAAGGGAAACAAGGATTACCATCCTGACCGAATTTAGCGCTACAGAATAATTGGCAACATAACGAAACTACAGTTTTTATATCGCGAGAGCCTCTTAGAAGGTAGGCTATTCAGCAGACACATGGACTTCAGTAGTGGAAGTTTATGGTTGGCTGTAAAGTGGGTGAGGGGGCCAGAAAGGATGACAAAAATGGAGCACAGCGCTATAAATCCGGCCATACGGGTAATTTACACAAGCCAAGGCTTTCCTCAAGAGTGCTGGCCCATTAATGTTCCCTGGGGGGGGAGGAGGAGGGTGTCTCCCGAGGGAAAGCACAGGCCCTTCTGGCCAGTATACACCAAGAACAGACGGGGCAGTGGCGGCCTGGCAGGCATCCACCCACCAGACTTTAGGAACAGCCATAAATCCAGTGGAGCACACATACAGCAGACACCCACCCAAACAGCAGTCACACCACACACAGCAGACACCAACCGACCCACTTACCCAATAAACAGACACCCACCCACACAGCAGACACCCACCCATCCACTCAGCAGACACACCGAACACACACAGTAGACAGACACCCTCTGCCCAAGAGGATTTCACACATCCCAGCCAATCTGTTCTGCGGCCTGGAGGGGCCACCCTCCCCTCTGCCGGAGCTGTGTGTGAGTGCCTAGGAAGAGCCCACGGCCTGTTGTCATAGCAGGGCTCCGAGGTTAACAGAAAAACAAATGGCTCGGGGTGCAGGAAATCACGAGGGCCATTTGCATAAGCGGGCGCTGGTTAAAATTCCCTCTTATAAAAGGACTTTGGAGTCCGGTGCCCAAGAGCACACCGTGCTGCACGTGGAGCCGAGACTCCGGACACTGCACCACTGCTTACTGCCAACGCACAGTTAACGTAGGGAAAACAGCTACAAGTGACAGTAACACAGAGGATCCCTTCCACCGCCCCCGGGGGCCGCTTCCCAGAACTCCGACACCCCCCAGTTTAAGGGGTCAGAGGTCGAAGGTTCTAGAGGACAGAAAAACAAATGGCTCGTGGTGCAGGAAATCACGAGGGCCATTTGCATAAGCGGGCGATGGTTAAAATTCACTCTTATAAAAGGACTTTGGAGTCCGGTGCCCAAGAGCACACCGTGCTGCACATGGAGCCGAGACTCCGGACACTGCACCACTGCCAACGCACAGTTAATGTAGGGAAAACAGCTACAAGTGACAGTAACGCAGAGGAACCCCTTCCACCGCCCACGGGGGCCGCTTCCCAGAACTCCGACACCCCCCAGTTTTTAGGCGTTTGCACATTGTTTCTATGTTCTGTCCTATTTTGGTTCGTTTGACAGGCTGCCCCCTCCCACTGCCCCGAGTTTATTGAGCAGGACTACAACAGTTGAAAAACATAGCAAACGTATTACGTATATTTAGAAAAGGGGGTCGGACACCAGCACCCTTCCAGCCAGAGGGCAGGCAACCCCACAGCCCAGTGAAGTGACACACACCCGCACTACAGCCCGGGCGCCACAGAGTCTGTATGTGCAAAGCAAATCATTGGGGCGACTACAAACACCCGAGGGCGTGAAGTACAGGCACCATGGGGCCCCCTTTCCAGCCGTCAGACACCTACCCGCCATCTTGTTGTATCCCCTCCCCAGGCCCGGCGCTACATTGGCTCCGCTTAGGCGCTGCGTGTGGATGCCGGCGGGAATCTGGGAGACGCCTAAATACTAAATAGCTTTCTCTGTTGTGGACTGGAGAGAAATGGCTGGAAAATGGATTAGATCCAGAGAGCCTGGTTTACAAAAGAGCAGGGGTGAGGCGATGCTGATGCCTTCTTCAGCTTCGATGGGGGTTGCTTTGGGAGCACCAGGTTTGCTTCACTTCTCTCAGATTGGTTCTTCAGCCTGTGCGCTTCTTTAATGGAGCTGACCGAAAGAGAGTGGATGAGTTTCGCTATCCAACAGTAGGCAGCGGAGTTACTTAAGAGAGGGTGATGGTGAAGCAGACGAGCCAGTCTGGGACAGGGAGCTATTCCAGGCGCGTGATCCGTCACTACAGGCCCAATCAGAGAGCCGGAGTGGCGCGTGCTGCAGGCATGAAGGCAGCATGACGGAGCTTCAGCTTGCTGAACTCTCCCTGAACCTTCCCTTAACACGCCCCATCAGATAAGAGAAAAGCCATAAAACTGAAGGAAGCTGTAGACTGTGTCCCAAGGGCGTGTACAAAAAAGCCACAGGGCGGTAACCAAAAAGCCTACAGAGCAATCGAAATGCAGGGTTTTAAATAAATATGGACATTGACCAATTGAAAGCATGGGCGGGATCAGAAGTCCTTCTCCAAAAATACTTTTACCCCAATAAATCTCGCTACGCGAGCAGCGCATGCGCGCTGCAACGCTAGGCGAGACCTAAAAAAGAGAGAGAATACCTCCCACTAGCCACACATTTGTCAAGGGACCGGTATCACACTGATGAGTGTTCCTATTTCCCGATTTAGTGGTATTCCATTTACCTAACTCGGAAGGATAGAAGGCTGAATCGACCTTGCTGGGATTCAAACTTTTGACATGCATGTCAATGTTTGTTACAGCAGCCAACATTAAACTCAGAGTCATCCTGTTGTCTAAAGAGACACAGAAATACAACGCTGTCTCCCATTTATGTCGTGGCCAAACAAGAGCTAAAATTCAGGTCAAGAGTTTTGTTTTCGATTTTAAATTCCGCTGGAATCTTTGCTATCAGCGGCAGCAAAAACTGTTGAGTGGAATTGCACCAAACTTGGCTTGAAACTAGAATTTTATATCAAGGTGCGGCTTTACTTGGTTTGGAATAAATCGACTCACACATTTTTAAAACATTCTTGTTACAAAAATATTTCAGGCTGGCCTTGAGTTAATGAGAAAAGAAGTAAAGTATATCTGAGTAGACCTGGTTTGAAAATAAATAATCTGAGAGCGGACCTGGGTTTGAAATATATGATTGGCTGGCTGAAGTTTAATATTTTTTGTTGAGGCCTTCGCAGGATGCCAGGCATCAAAGCCTGTGTCATGAAAAAAAGGGATAGTGGTTGCCCCCAAATGTAAAAACATAAAATAAAAAAGAAATCCTTGTATTCACAGGTAGATAGGCAATATTTTGAGGAGGGAAAAAAAGTATTTATTTATTTACGTATTTTGCAAATGCAGTGGGCACCCAGTTGCACATGGCCGCTTGCTGTGCACTGTGAGGATTGGGTGTTGGATGGATGGGATGGAGGGCAGGCCAAATGCCTGGTTCTTCCGCTCATCCCGATCTGTGCTCGGCTGATCATGGCCCTGCACAGTGCGGATTGGTTGTGTAGAAATTGGATGTAATATACAACTTAAAAGGTCAGTTTTTATTTGTTTTGCTTATAGTACACTAAAGTACATTTAAAAGTAAAGCAGAAATCCCATTTAAAACCACAGTAAAGTTATGATTCCGAAAAAAACTTAAAATTCCTGAAATAGGGAATTGTTAGTATTTCTCAGCCCATTACTTTGGTACAGATACAATTCTACTCTAATATAGTATATACTCTGAATTATATTCAAAATTTTTTTTTTTTTATTTGTTAAAATTAATTATATACTGTTAACATTGAAAAATATTGAATTTCACCTATTTTTAATTAATACATATTAACTTTAAATTGCACATGCATTCAAATGCCCCTGTACACTACCTATCACTATACACTAATCATCCTTGAACTCTAAAACCCCCTTGTTTCCCCTAACACTACCTTTCCCTGAACCCTAAAAACCCATGCTGCCCGTAAACACTACTCATCCCTGAACCCTAAAACCACCTTCCTACCCCAATACCTGTCACTAAACCCTAAAACACACTTACTACCCCTATATACCAACCATGAACCCTAAAAACCCCTTATCACCCCTAACACTCTACCCATCTCTGAAACCTGAAAAACTCTCACTGCCCCTATAGGCTGCCCCCTACACACCCACACACAACTGCGGAGTAAAGCCCCATGCTGTAAAATTCCTTACAGCATTCATGTGAAGGAAACACACGGTATTCCCTGCGATGTAGCGACCAGCCTGATGTACTTATCCGTGATGTAACTTCCCTCAAAGTAGTGACGGCAAGGTAACAGTAGCACACGAAAATTGGCAAGTTATGGTTAGCTACACAGACCATAGCTTGAGTCTACACCGTGCAACCTACACTCACCACCTCCCCCGACCCCCAAATGGATGCAGGTGTTAAACACTCCTAGATGGGTGTGGTGGGATTAGCTTTACTCATTCATGACACTTTTGAAGTGCAACATTTTGAGAGAGGACCTTACTTCTACATGCTCTCCTGTCACCTTATTTTCCATCAGAAATTTTCCACAGGCCCTTAGATCTGTGATAGTGAAACCTGAGTGGCTAATATTAAACCTTAAAGGAATTTGACCTTTGCCACATTGTGTATTGGAAAAATTTCCCTTTTCCAAGCCAAGAAAACACACATTAATGAATCCTAGGAGCACGTCCTTGGAATGTCAATATTAGAATCATTAATAAATAAATTCCAGCAGCCCAGTGATTTTCTCAGCAATGCTTTTTTTTCTTCTTCTGAAAACCTCATTTGATAAGCAAGCAGTGTTGAGTAGATGTGTCATCACGATGCAGTAACAGTCGAGAACCCAGCTACCTCTCTAATCACTCGTTATCTGTATCTTTGACTCTGTACAGCTCTCCGCTGCCTTTTGCTGATGTCATCGTCACATAAATACCATTAGATAGATACATAAGATACGGCTTGCAGCCGAGGAGAGCCTGTTGCAGGTTGGAGAACTGACGGCATGGCTCATCACTCTGTCTATTACCCCTGCGTTTGAGACAGTTGAGGTGAACCTAGATATTCGTCTCCATGTTGCTCTAGTCCAGTGAAGTCCTTCCTAGTTGCTCTAGATCTCCAGGCAGCAATGTAGATGTGCCACCTTCTGCTGGGTTCTGCCATGAACTCTGCGCTCCCTCATCAAGTCCTCCTGTCCCACCCAACAAGAACTGGCTTCTCTCAGTGCATATACACTAATAGTTCCTTTACATTCTGGAGCAATCAACCACTGTGTAATTCCAGTCTTCCACATTCTGCTAAGTCCCTTTGCCGTCATTCACAATTTTTTGTGCCGGACTCCATTTGTGGATGTTCCAACTGAGTCGGCTCTAGGTTTTCATGCACTTCTGCTGTGCACCTTGGTGAACCTGTTCTTTGATCATGTTTGCAGTAGGCCCAAGGAGTTTTTATGCCCTTTTTGTGCAGTGCCCGAGCAGCATCTGGCAGTGCTGTACCAAATATATCTGTGAACCTGGTCCTCCATTTTCCACGCCAGCTGAAAGTGGGGCGTTTGCTCATGTAAGACCCTCATTAGCAATTTGTAGGGTGTATTTAGCTTCTAAGGCCGAGCTTGACATGAGGTTGGGGTATCCTGTGTGTTTTTACTACTTTGATTTGTGTGTTTGTTGGGCATGAATGTGAGGTCTGGTATTGCCCAAGCAGCGGAGGGACACTTAAACTGGTTTATTTGAAGTTGAATTCATGTATCAGTTCCCATCCGAAGCAATGATGACACACGCTTAGTCCATCTCCAGCTGAGACTCGGTGACCTTGGTGCAACACTCTCATCACAGCCTTCTTCTACACCATCCATTCCATGAGACAGGGGCTTCACATGCGAGTATGACATGGTATTGCAGAGGAGAGGACGCAACATGGGTGGAATAAAAGTAGTGTGTTGTGAGGTTGCGTGACTGCGTCTTTTGTCACTATGGGGAGAATAACAATAGCTCTTTTGCGGTAAGGCAGCCATGCTCCCTCCAAAAAGTGAGGCTTAGGAGGTACAGTTAATGAGACTGGTATCCATGATGGTGTAATCATGGAACCACGGCCACAGCACAGAATTACCTTCAATTTTGAGAATTAACATGACTGAGGACTTTCTCCCTTCTTGTGACTAAGGGCGTTCTAGACCGGTCCGTGTGTGTTCTTTCACTGAGTGAGTAGGAAGCCACTTGTAGGCGGTGCATGGGTGAAAGAGATGTATTTAGACTTTGGTGAAGCCTTTGCTATTGATGCACTCTGCATACTTGCAAAAAAACAACAGCAACATTGGGATCATTGACTTTGTGCTTAACTAGTTAGCGACAGGCATGCAAGGATGTTAGTAAGTAAAGTTATGTGATTTTGGGCATAATAAGGCCTAATTGCACACATGTGAAAAACTTGTTCATAAAGTTTAGTGAATGCATATATCAGCCTCCCAGCTGAAGGGACTTATAAGAAATTGGATTATTTGTTGAAGGGGATGAGAACCCACTTCAAATAATAATAATCATCGTCCTTGTGAGGGTGAAGCACAAAAGTGACTAAACTTCTGCTTTACCCTCTGATAGCTTGCCACAAAAGCAGTCAGACAACTTGGAGGCGATGTGTAAAGTATTTATGCAACACTAAGTTGTACAACAGTAATGTGGAAGAGGTGTGGCGCAGCGGCCAGGGTGCCTGACTCCGGACCACGGGGTTCACGGTTCGATCCCCGGTGCCGGCGGCAGGTTAGCCCAGCACCATGTGACTCTGGGCAATAGCTCGCTTAATCTTCCCGAGGGCCCCCAGCGCCGGGACACCTCTCCGGAGGTAGCTGTGCGCTTTACAAATGCTGGTATTTCATTTTCATTTCATAATAAAATGAAAACCCAAAACAAGAAAAATCCCAGACGTATTTACAAAACAGAGTACATTTTAATAAATTAAATTATGCCAAAACTTCAAAAATCAAATCTCTAGATCCGGAGGCATGAGTTTTAAAAGTTTTAAGTAAAATAGCACCAAAAAGCTGAAAGCGCCAACTGTTAGTATCTGGCCATGTGGAACCATGACACAGTCACAAGTTCAGGCTAACTGCGATGGAGGCCGTGCCCAATACTAGACCAGGTTCATCCCACTGGAAGTTTTACCTTCTGACTTTGATGTGAGGATAGTGTGGCGCGGCTCTGCGTTAGATCCGGTGAGGCTTTCAGCTGGGAGCGGCACGGCTCTGCGGGGCTCGGCTCCGCACATCGTGAGATCCAGTGAAGCCTTTAGTGAGTAGCTGCATGGTGCGGCTCTGCGTTTGATCCGGTGAGGCTTTCAGCTGGGAGCGGCACGGCTCTGCGGGGCTCAGCTCCGCACATCGTGAGATCCAGTGAAGCCTTTAGTGAGGAGCTGCATGGTGCGGCTCTGCGAGGCTCTGAGTCGCTCTGCATTTGATCCGGTGAGGCTTCCAGCTGGGAGCTGCACATCTCTGCGCTGTCATTGGTTCCGTGAAGCCTTCAGCTAGAAGCTTCACAACTCTGCAGGGGGCTTCGTCGCTTCCTTGAGGCAGGCAGTAGTGCACTCTGACTCCAGCCAAAGCTCCAAGACCTTGATGACAGCATTTGGTGGTCAGGACTCACTTCCACATAGGCCAGCAGAGGGCAACAGGTCGGGTCCGGTTGGGTTGAGTCAGCTGGGAAGCAGGAAAGGTCTCTGGAACTTGTATCTCTGTAGTTCACACAGGTCAGCCCACTGGCCCTTGGAGTCACTTCTAGGGTCCTGGGTTTAATTCTTGCTTTAGACAGAGGGCAGTCCTTCTACAGCTTCTTCACATGTTCAGCAATGTTCTGATTTCAGGTTCTGGGGATGCCACTTTTATTCCCAGTGCCAGCCTGTGGGGAATGCCTTTGTATAACTCTATAACTGACTCTGGTTAGTTCCTCTTTTTCCTCTGGGTTTGACCCCAGCCTGGCAAGTGAACAAAGACAGGGACAGGCCTGGTGTCTGGTTCTATTGTGTGGGCCTCATCAGGCATCTATGAAGTGTAATCTGGGCAGGGGCACAGCTCGTCCCCAGCCATTCTTTCAGGAAGACCCTCACCTCTCCACTCTGAAGCCCTTTGTCCACTGTCTGTAAGAATACACCAAACACCTCCGGAGCACTATTAACATTCAGGTGATCTTTGACAGTGGTAGGATGGCACGTTTGGCTTAGGCGGGAAATTGCCAACTTTCAAAACGTGCGAGTAATTTAAAAAGAGACTTAACCCTTGGGTTGGATTTTAAATTCCTATTCCAATGAGTCCTTGAATCATTTTTCTAGCTAATCACTTACTGGCGTTATGCATTAAAGGACGTTCTAAGGTAACATTGCTTTTCTATGGGAGAACCAGCCTTGCGAAATTGAAAACCATTTTTGTAGGTTTCTCACAGCTAAGACATGTAAAACATAGGTACACATGCCCTAATTTTTAAATACCATGCACCCTGCTATGTGGGGATTTAAGGCCTACTTTAGGGGTGACTTATAATTATTAAAAGGAAAGGTTTAGGTGTAGCAAAAGGTTTATTTTGCCAGGTCGAAGTGACAGTTTTATACTGCACTACAGGTTGCAGTGGCTGGCCTGTGACATGTTTACAGTGCTACTTTAGTGGGCGGTGCAATGAGTGCTGCAGCGCACTTGTAGCATTTAATTACTTAAATTGAGAGCTGGTAACAGACAGAAGCGACCCCGCCCATATCCACCCCCTTCCCAGATCAGTCAGCCCCATCCCCTCCCGTCCTCCTGAAAGCTAATCACCTGGCTGCGCACACACCAATTCTGGGCACACATGGTTTATTTCTTCGGTTCATGACTTCATGTTGAATTGCCTGAATATTTGAAATATTTGTCTTCATCACCAAGGACTTTATAGAAGAAATGAGACTGTTCAGATGTGGGCTGAATACAATGTACTTTGTGTGGCTTGGCACACAGTGGTGTACAGCTGTTTGCGTTCTGACTCACAGAATGGAGGTATTTGTGATTCTGCTGAATGCGGGCTTTGTGTATAGTACGTGAAGCGGCCAAGAAGCGCCTTCCTCCACTCGTGGTCTTACGTTCGACGTATGTTGGCTTCATTGCACAAAGAGCTAAAATCGAGGCTCACTGCCGACTTTGAGGATGTTTGAAAACTTTATATTCAAGATTTGATGTTCAATGTCCACCACCTTCTTCGGATGCTGTTCGTTTTTAGATAAACGTTTGACGGAATATATAATTCTGGGCTTGAAATAATGCTTTGAGGATGAGCTGTCCGGTTCCTTCTGGTGTTGGACATTATTCTGTTCTCCATCACTGTCTGAAGCTGGAAGGCTGCTCAAGGTCAACAATAACACTTAGCTTATTGGCTGGAGTATTAGGAGCGGAAGAACATTTCATATCTGTTCGTAACAGGTATTTATAAAGTGTAAACTGAGCTTAGTGAGCAGTGGCCCGTTGTAGAGGCGGGCTTAGGGACCGTACCAGGAGGACGTAGGGGAACCACTCAAAGATTGTGCACAGGGTCACAGAATGAGGAGATGGTGTTGGAAAGGCTAAGATCCCCGTTGGTATTTTCAGGTAGGCATAATGCTCCCTAGGGGCGCTAGTGGAGGTCCTCCCCCAAGACTTGAAGATCCCGAATACTCTGCGAGTCTTGTATGAGAGTTTGTGTGACGGTGGTTGTTCCATGGGCTTGAATTCAAGATCGAGAAGGCTTGCTTTCTGGGTTTGTTTGGAATCTGATCAGACTGCTTTGGAAACTTCTCCCAACAGTTCTTCAAGTTGTGGCAGCAAGCAGAGGTTCAGATGAAGGTGGGGGGATGGGGGAGGTAGCAGTGCTGGTGCTTTCAGATGCCCTGGGAGCCGGTCACTTGCATGAGATACTGTCCCGTACTTGCCTGGTGTCGTTTAGTCTGCGGCTCATAATCATAAGTCGTGTGAGAGCCGATAACTGTCATCAAGGACTAACTGCGCCTAAGAATGCTAAAGTAATCTCCTCTTGTTACTGTGTGCTGTAGCAGTCCACCAGGAAGGACTCTCGCAATCATTTCTATTCGTAAGCATCTTTGGGAGATGAGTCTACTCTCACGGACAAGAAGGAGGTGGTGATCTCGAAGTGGATGCACATCTAACATGCACTGGAATTACCGATCCACTTACGTTTATACACTTCTATATACACAAACTAAGCTTTCAACACATTGTGTTGTTTGTATACCTTCCATGAGATTCGGAAGTAAAACTGCATAAGGAGCTGGTACCACCTTGAACCATGTCCCAAAGCTGCCGACTGTGAGACCCTGGATGAGGGCGTGAAGGCTTTGAGTGTGGTCTCTCACTGTCTGTCTCGAAGGTGCAGACGAGATATCGCCAGCATTGCTATTGGAAGTCTTTGCACTTATGAATGATTGAGTTGCGTTATTATAGAATTTACTAAGCAATAGATGTTATTGAATTGGGTATTTATATGAAAGCAGTTTCAATGGAGAACAGAAATGAGTTTATAGGAAGCTTTCAGCTCCTGATAATATTCATGTATCTCGCATAATGAATGTGTCTTCTTCCTGCGTTATTCTTGGGGGTATCTTCACCCCTGCATTTGTACTGTCACGAATTTGAGATTGCGTCAGAGTTGGGTGTGAATATGTTTAATATTACATTACTGATTCAACAGCGTTTGAAGGTTCACCTTGCCATTTGTGTTTTTTTTTCCAGCTATTTGGACCTTTCTGCAGATCAGACCAACTCCAGCGCTCCAGAAGGCATCTGGAGGCCAATGGCAGAAGATCTTAGTTGAACAAGGTATGTTGACCAGGCTTTTGCCCACTGCACAGTAGAAGGCGCATTCAGAGACATGTGAAGTGAATTCCAGTTGAGGTGAACATTGTAATGTTGGATAAACAGATAGTTGCCCTGTTAGACCTTCAGTTGGGTGGGGGGTAATCTAGCCTATTGTCAAACTCTCAAAAACGTGTATTTTGCCTGGAAGTGATGATATGGTATTAGAAAATCAGTGCTTTCAAAACTGTAGAAACATGCACATTGTGTGCATATGTCGGTGCCCTTATTGGCTGCTTTATATGGGAAGCGCGATCGGTCACTATGGATCAGGATTATGGAACACGCTAGTACGATTGGGAGGGGTACGTGAGCTATCCTGATGCAATGCATAGTAGCGAACTCCATAGCAATGACTACTCGAACCTGAACCTTTTGGGTATTTACCGTAAAAATAAACATCTGAGAGGAGGACATCGTAAATCAAGGTTGACATTGTTGTAATCAAAATGTATTCATTAGTCAATAGTGAAACCAAAAGGTCTCATCCTATAGGATACCCTCTGTTATTCTCTCAATTAAGCACTGCGTACATATTAATCACAACCTGGTGTTGTGAATTTCTCCTTTTCTTTTGTCTTTTTTCCAAACTTTTAAATATTCTGTATTTGTACATGATGGTTTTCTTTACCTGCCGGGACTTGTATCTCTCTCAGCAGTCGTTACAATTATGCAATTGGTAGCACTTCCAGCGGACGTGGAATAAAGCCTGAAAAGGCGATACCGAAGACTGGAGTTTTTGGGATGAGTTTTCGGATGCCAACAGTTAGGGAGTTGGTATGAAAAGTCATGAGCGACACCGCATTGAGAAGGATGATGCTAAGAGTGAGAAGGCTAGATAGGAAAGTGAGAGATAAGAGTATCACACGCTGCCGAGACATTGCAGATTATGAGGATGGGTGAGAAGTGGTTTTGAAGCAGATGTAAGACCACAGGAGAGGGAGCAGTCTCTAAGATAAAGAGCTGTGTTACCTGAATGAAGGGGATTTAGCTTAAAAGTGTGTGCTTTATGCTGTGAAACAGTATGCAGCTTATATTCAAACTGAAGCATGGACAATGTAGGTGAAAAGGAATAGGAGAACAGAATGGGTACGGTGGCCATCGGCTGTAGTTGCTCTTTATTGAGGTAGGCCTGCAGCATTTACGTGTGTGCATGATTGGTTGGTTTTCCAGAAGCGTTGCAGCCAAAGTGGGATTTTAGTCGACATGTGAATTGTGGGAGAGAAAATAAGTCTGCTCATTGAGGGGTTGGATTTCAAGCCGGAGGACTTAGGTGGAGAATGCCTATTAGCCTGTTATTCATTATTGCAGTGTGTAGTTTCTGTTTGTTGCCATTGTTTTTGGTGGGATCCAAAAAAGTTGTGGAAATGCCGAGGGTGTTACCGTCATCCAGTGGGACACGACTAGGGTTTGAACTATGAGCTGGGAATTGGTTTTGGGTTAGAGTGTCTACTCTTGCATAGTAGACTTAATTAAACACGTGCTTTGGCACTTTTTTGTTCTGGAGTTTCGAGCCTGTGTTTGTAGTCTATCGCAGCCACATGTTTTGGCTCATGGGCTAAGGTTCAGAAAGGAATATTTTAGCTTCATGAAATCAATGGAAGGATAGTATTTTGGGAACTGTGATCCCACCTGAGAGGGGTGCTAATTCAGTTTTTGTAGAATTCCCTTTCCGACAGACAACAATGCACCAGATTTAAAGGAGTGAGAGGCATGGTATTAGTACCAGGAAGTCTTTGAGAGATTACCCTATTATATATACTTTTGCTCCTCCGCATGACGCCGTACAGAGGCCCCTTGATTTAGTAGCATGACCCACTGGTTCTGTCTATGCGCTAAAGATGATGGTACAAATTTTCAAGGGACTCTGCAGGCCACTGTAAGTGGGAGAGGTTGGCTGCGCCCTTATGGATACATTTGTGTTTTCCTGTGAGGAATAAAAAGAACCAGCCAAGGACTGTTTGGTCATTCCACTATGTAGTAAAAGTTGCTAATAGTGTTTTGTGGTCTACGTTGCTGAAGGTGGCTGACACATTTCTTGGGATTAGCAGGCAGGGAACAGCTTTTCCAGGGTGAGTCGAGTATTGAATAGTGCTGATTTTTCGTGTTACCATATTGTCTGGTGCCTGTACACTCCCCATTCATTTATTGAGGACTAGGGGGCCTGATACAAAACCGTACACAAGTTAGCAGGTGAACATTTATGGGAACGATGCGAAGGAGTTAAATGTGGATTCTGCAAAAATGTGTGAAAGTTGTAAACCAGTAGAATGAGGAAGCGTACAATAGTTTCAATGTGTCTCAGAGAATTTGTGGTGCAACATGCAGACTTGGTGGAAGTGAAGAGCCAGGTGAGCTAAAGTGCAACTGTTGTAAATGTTCTGAGATATGTGGTGCTGATGATGTAACCTATGGTGCTGTACAGGTGCTGGATGGTTCAGTAAAAGATGAAGTGTATGTGTTGGGAGAACAGGTCATGAAGACGGCTACTGCAGTTGTAGTGGGTATCAAAGTAGCAGTTGATATCAAGTGTTGTTGCGTAGTTTTTGTCTCGTTAAATTTGTGTGCTCTTGTCCGTTTCAACGTGCCTTCTCCTGATCGTCAAATCTTTACTCTCATCTTAAACACCCTGGTCCAAGTATAAGAGGACATTTGTAAATATTTCAGTGATTTTAGCCTTAGTGGTCTTTTGTGGCAGGTCCCTGGAACACTTCAGTGCTTCCTCCCACTCTAGGTTGTCTGTACAACTTCAGCCCAGTGTTTGGTCTACTTGTCTCATAATGACCATGTAGTAACACGCTACACAAATGGAAGTTAAATAAGCTCCTTTATTATGCTACCAAGCGCTCCGCGTCTTCCAAGCAATTGATTTATCCAACTGTCATTTATCACATTCTAACTTCAACATTCCACGTTCTACTGATGTCAGTACTTCACCCCCTCCCCCTTTTAAACATAAATAAAAACCCTTCTATACATCATATTGAAAAAGTATAATCATTGCGTTGATACATTATAAATCGTGAAATTCACCATATAGCCTATGGGGGAAAAAGGTCTGTGATCTAGTTCAATTCATTAATCACAAAGATAATTTCCCAACTGAAAGGGATGCTTCGTTCATCTCTTTGGTCTTCTAGTCAATTCGTAAGTGGAAGGCACAGCAATAGAATTTAAATCAGTTCCACTTTCTTCTTGTGGCAGCTTTTCTTCACCACTCCTAGACTGATCATACACTTGTTATTTTGTTGTTCACAACACTCTTGGTGCTCTGTAGTTACGATATCATCTTCCAGATTGTGTGTCCTACCATTTTGTTTCTCTGGCATTCCTACTCAGCATTGTTCCTAACACACAGCTAATCTCTCTAAATTCCACACCTTACCATCTTCTAATCTCATCGCATTATTTAACACTTGTTTAATGTGTTTAGATTCAAAGTAAGAACTAACTCCCTTGGGAACTAAGCCTGGTTTTTAAATTCTAACCCATTGTCCAAGCTTTGACTCCATGTTTCCTGTTGTAGTATTTTTTGTATTCTTCTTGTTTGTTTTATATTTTTTCTCTGACCTTTCCCAAAGACCAGGTCACACTCGTAGGAGTGGGTAACCAGCTTGGGTTAAAATTTGCTCTGGGTTTCCTTCCTCTCATTAATTCAAATGGGGACAATCCTGTGCATGCCACTTCTGTTGATCAATATGACCAAAGAGCTTTATACACTTGCATTACCCACCAAGAATTGTTTTTTTAAAGCTAACTGAATGGCCCCCTTGAGAACTTTAAGGCATTCTACCATTCCATTTCCACTTGGATTGTCAAGGGATGGTGCCAAAGGTTGTGAAGGTTGTGAGGGATGGCAAACCTCGCATTTTTAAATCTTCCTTAGCTTTCTCTAAGACAGATTGTACACCGTTGTCACTCAGTAAAATGCTAGGTATCCCTTCATTCTAGAAAGCCTTGTTTATGAACCTCGTATTGTATCTGTATTTATTTTGCTAATTTTGATGTTAGGCCACCAGGAAAATACATCCATCAATACTACAATATATTTTTGAGTATTCCCATTTGACCCCATAATGTCAACTGCCACTTTTTCCCAAGGCGCTTTTGGGCACTCTAATGTATTGCCCATAGGAGGTCTCAATGTCTTCAAAGATTTATCAGCTGACATGCATACATGGCATTCTGACTTCCTTTTGTACCTTATTATCAATACCTGGCCACCAATATAAACTTTTCTTTGGCGATTGAGTTTTTGTTTTCTGGAGGATGGAGGGAGGCACGCAGAATGCAGGCACACCGTGCTCTTTCAAGCGCACTAGCCTTGCAGCTCCCCTGCTGATAACGGGAAGGATGCACCCGCTACAAAGGGCCTTCTCAATGGGACACCGGCATTCATAATCTCTTCAGCCGCACATTTAGAAAGATGCTCCTTCATAGTTCCTCGTCAAAATCGAAAAGGTTTTATGGGAAACACTGGTTGGGCATACGTAGGTTCATGAATAAGGCTTCGCCGTAACTCGTCGCCAATTTTGTGTAGTAACACGCTACAAAATGGAAGTTAAATTATTATGCGACCAAGCATTCCAAGTCTTTCAAGCAACTGATTTCTCCAACTGTCATTTCTCACATTCTAACTTCAACATTCCATGTTCTACTGATGTCATTACTTCCATTACGTTACTCCTACAGGCCACCTTTGTCCCTCTTAAGTCACCCTCCGTTGTTTGTCCTAGAGAATGACTTACCCTATCGGTTTTACATCATCCATCACTCTGGCGATGTTTTATGTACCAGATCCTGTCGCAAGCCAGGCATTTCAGGGAGCACTTGCACCACTTACACAGAATCACCTCACGGCATACAATGGACAGTCATGGTCCGGTGCTGAAGCTCTGCCATTGAGTCACCCTAAGCATTTGCTGCCCTTCTAGGTCCTTGAGAGAGGTCAGGTCCTGCTGCAGGCTGCACCATGCCATCCTTTGTGCAATTCTTAGTGACTCTGGCTGTACAGGATGCACTCAAACCCCGGAGACCCAGGGGTGGTGCCTAAGAGCCTCATCTATGCGCATGGTCCAGGCCTGGTTTTAAGCCTGTTCTGTCAGTGGACAGACCTGTACCCCATAACATACTAAGGGATTAATGAAAATCCTGCATCTTACTTCATTTCTCAAACTGTAGATTCTCCCAATTGACAAAAAATAACCACTCCCTTATTGTTAAGACATCCGTCAGTGCTGCATATACAGAGATATCAGTGAGAATGTTCTACTCCTCAGAGAAGAGGCTGCAGAGTTCTGTAAAGTCACTACAAGAGTTCTGAAACTCACATCTTGGAAAGTGGCAGGCTTCCAGCGTGGAGAGAAATAATGGAGGATGCTGGCGCAAATTGGCCACTTCTGCTTTGCCTGGCCCGGTTATCTACCTGGGCGAACTCTGAAAGATTATTATGATTGGTGCTTCAACTAAACCTGATACTGGAATCGAAATAATCTCTTGCATTGCCACAGTTCTTGTATCCAAAAGTGGAGGTCGGTGGGAAGGGTTTGTTAGGGGGGAGGGGGGGGAGACTGGGACACTATTTGCAACCTCCTATATGGATCTAGCTTTCAAAGAGTTCTATCTGTCTGTCCGAGACCTCTTTGTATCAGTGTACTTCTATGTACATAAAACAAATACATGCAGTATGCATTAGGTCAGCCCTCTTAAGCCATTGGCTGATTGCATTTTTTTTTTAAGTTGTCATTTGTTGGGTGAGCTGTCATTCATGTCATGCCATTTCGTCAAAGAGTGCATGAATTTGCCATTATGTTTTGCCTCGGCTTTTATGATCGGGTGAAGCTGTAAATAGTCATCTGTGGTAACTGCATCCTGTTTGCCCTGCCCTCTTTGCTGCTTCAGTATTCCTCCTTGCACCTGCACTGCTGACTGTGGCCCTGCTGCCGCCTGCCACCACTTTTTTCCGTTTATACTTTCGCCTTTACCAATACTTGTTTACTTATGTTAAAAGCATTGGCAAAGCCAAAAATGGCGTCCAGTTATCTAGATTGATTAAAAAAATGTTTTCTTTATGCGACCTGGTGTGCAGTGGCACACAGAAGGCAACCATCTTGTAATGGTTTTTCTTATTCTTTATGAAAAACTATTACAAGATTGTATTTAAGCATGTGTACGTGTGCAGGTTGACCATCATATAATGTTTTTTCACATAGGTAAAACAAAATGATTGCAAGGTGCCATGCGCGTGACTTCATGTGTGCCACTTCTCAGCAGCCATCTAGGAGAAAGCCAATAGGATGGCACTTAATATTCAATGGAAGACCTATTGATTTTGCCAATGCTTGTTATCGTTATGTTATTCCCTGACAGCCATATGCCTCACCTGTTATTGGGTCGTAAAGCCAAGATTGGGAGCAGCGTGAAGGGCGGAATTAAGAGTCTTGGCCGTAGGATGAATTTCCTCAGCAGTTTTGGTTTCTTTTCTCCAGAATGCTGCTGCCTGGCTTCCTCTGTGCCTCAAAGCATTCTAAGAGGCTTAATGTAGCAGTAGTTAGGTGGAGACAAAGAGCAAGGGGGAAGGTTGTCAGTCAGTAATAGTCCTGAGTAAAGAAGAGGGTTACCTGATGGACTGAAAGTACCTGTAGAATGGAGACGAGAAACTCTTGTAGCACACTTGTACCTGTACTTGAAGACATGACTTGCTGATTTCAAGCCCAGTGCCTAAGCACGAAGCCACATGTCCTGATAGAACCATCATGAATACCTGTAGCTTGGTGAGCATCTTGTACAGATGATGTCATAATGCAGGGCCAATCAGAGCGTGTGAAATGCTCAGGCCTGGATTCAGACAAGTGTGGGAATAAAGAGTGCGGTAACAAGAGTGCTAGCTGGTGCAAGAAGGGAGAGAGCTGGGACAGAATCTACTCATGTGGCGATGAAGAACACGACAAGGCCAGGGAAGGTCAAGAAGATCGGTCTGAGTGTCGGGCCAGATGGGACTATGGGCGCAACTAGTTGGAAGGGGAGGAGAGCACTACCAGAAAGGAATCGAGATCGAGTATAACAAGCAGATTGTTGCTACGGAGAGTGCTCTGGAAGTGACTGATATAAGTATCTTAGGTGACCATGGGAAGATTGGGGTGGGGGGAGGGAGTAACGCTCACCCTGGAGCAAGCGATCTATACCCAGATGGAAGCAGTGTTCAACCCGGCGGGAATGTCATTAACCAGGGACAAGATGGTGTTTACCTGGAAGGGAATGACGTTGCCGTGGGGCAGAGTGATGTTTCCATCGGACAGAATGCCGTTCCAGACTGCGGGATGGCTTTTTCCCCAGGAGAGATGGAAGTTGACCTGAGAACATATGAGCCGATGGATCATCGCGATGCCCACCTTGAAGGAAGTGATATGGCCCTTGACCAATCGGCCTGGGAATTTGACCAAGCGGCCTTGGAACTTGACCCAATTAATAGGTGAGACTTTTTGTTTTCATGGTAGGTTAATGCTTGGGCCGTTCGTTAATGAGAAGTTCCTTCAAGCCATCTCAACAAAGAACTGAGCGAGACTAGGGATGTGTAAGAGACAAGTAATTGAGCTTTGCCAGTGCAGTAAAGCTTCGTGGGGTCCACACGCTAAAGGCCCTTTCTGATCTACACACATACATGTGCCACTTCGTGTGTGTATATAGATATACACACTTCGTAGCACGGTATGCTTCAAGTCTTCATAATAATAGTGCCGCAGTGATGCAACAGATTTAATGTCCTTCGGCTTAGTAGCAGATGATCGGTAGAGCACACTCTGGCCTCAGTTTGGCAAGGTTTTCCATCTTTACGTTGAATGGTCCATCAGACACAGGCTCGTGTGCGCGGTGTCACAGGGACGGGAGGACTCGCTTATCCATGACGTCACAAGTGTGTCTCCATCTTCTAGTCCACCTTGTAAAAGGAGGCGGCATGGGGTGGACTGCAGTTTTTTAAGCAGCTGTTGCTGATTTGCTTATGATGACACATTTCTGTAATGACAAAAACCAGTGGAATGGATTACTATACAGAAGACTTGATAGGGGACTTTCCAGCCAATTAAGATTAATTTAGGCCTTTCCATCCGTCGACCATGTGCTGCATTAAAGCAGATGCAACAAATGTCTTTTAGGGTAACTTATCTCTGATAGAAACGTCATGCATTAAATCCTTTTTACCCATCTCCTAATGGTGGTGACTGTGGATGTTTGTCATTAGCAGGTACATGCAAAAGACGGGTGTGGAGTGCAGGGCGTTCTTACAAAGAAGTTTGGTTAAAGTATCATTAATATTTGTGAATACAGAATTTAGAAGGTGTACAATTAAATGCGGAAGAATGACAACCCGGGTTGTGTACACAGAAACAAAAATATACCTGTAGAAATATGCAAATACATGTCTTAAAATGTATCATATGCACAAGCAGGCCCAACAAACTTCTCCATCCTTGCTCTGATTGTAAGAAACATGTAAACTTGTGACTTGTCTCATTTCTTTGCCCTTGTAATATTAGTTGAAACAAAGTGGAAAACAAGGCCAGGCCGAAATGCAAGCAAAGAGAAACCATAAATCTATCCCCTCAGACAACAAAGAGGCAAGGAAACACATCTTAAGTCTTGAGGAAGTAATTTAAAGACCAGTTGTCCTGCGTGTTTCCTTTTCAGAAAACAAGTATTACTTAGCTAGCTCTTTCTGGCTGCTGATCTGAAGCCAGGGGTCATCGGGGCACTGCCAGGGGTCACAAGGAGCAAAAGGGAGTCACAGCTGTGACCCTTAAATGACTTCCATGTGAGCAGTCCTTGAGGACTGGAGAGTCTTGTTACACCCCAGGTCCCTCTCTTCTTTCACTTCTGCCTAGGTGTATGGGGTTCAATACAAGGTAGTTTATTGGCAGGACAAGTCTGATAGAGTAAACATGTAAAATACATTAGGTATTAAAGTCTAGTAGCAAGCTGGCTGGCCCCTTGCTTGCAGAACTTGGGGAAGTACTTGTCCCAGGGGTCTTTGTAGGTAGGGCAGTGTAGCATAAAGTATCTGTCTCTTCTTCAGCAACTGTTGACAAATTCTGTCCTCCGAGTTTGTGGCTTGATCTGTCAGCCAGCGTGTGGTCACTTAGCTTGTGTATGGTGAGTGTTTGTCTGTGCTTTGGGTTTTTTACCACAGTTATGTGTTCGGCAAGGATAAAGCTTCCCACTGATCTGCAGTATTTTAGTCAGGGTTGTCCCAGGTGTGTCTTCTGGCACATTGTGTATTGCTTCTTTGGGGTCTATTCCTTGACCCGGGAAGGGCCTCCTACAGCTTGGGGAGTCCTGTTAGTATTATGTGGGGGGGATTCCTCTAGAGGGAAGTTTGGTTTCTGAGATAGCAGTAAGGGGAATTGGGGATTTGACTTCTTTTCTTTCAGCGCCCTCTAATGTAGGGCGTTTGGGTCATTTTCTAAAATTTAAAGATTTGCTTTAGGATATTGAGCAACTGAGAAATCTCCTTAATTTTGCTTTGAAACCACAGTTTGGCCGTTTCTAGGCGTAAAAGAAAGCCTTGCATGTGCCGTTTCTGTTGGGAAATTGTCCTGTGCTTGATAGTGTTTTCACTGTTTGACTCTAGTCTTCACTTTCATGAAGTTAGGCTGGATAGACAATGCTTTCAAACAATTAACCTTATTAGGGGGTTGAAGCCTGCAAGTGGCTTCTTGATGGCGTAGAAGAAACGCAGGGCTTTTTCCTGACAGTTAAGCTCTTCCTGATACACTTATTCTGAGCCACAGGTCACTAGTCTGTGTTTACTCAACTTCTATGTCATCATGAAAGAATTTAAGCTTGTTTTGTCTTCTTTGGTTTTGTCTTGAAATCATATATTTTTGTAAGTTTACCTCAAGCAGCTGTATCCTGGTCAGAGATGACCTCTTATGCCATACTAAAGATAATCATAAAATGTATGACAAAGAACATTGTGATCTTTGCATGCGACTCACACCAGATCCTGGCAGAAACAGTCCTCGGTGTTCATACTCGCAGCAGGTGTTGCCACAATAGTTGCTGGGTGTCCTTGGACTCATGGTTCAGGCTAGTTGGCACTCATTGGCAAGGAGCTGACTGTTAGATTGGGGGACTTGGCAAGCTGCTTTCATTATACCAGGTTCTGTACCACTTCCAGCTCACCAGTGCAGCCCCCGAGTTCATCACCTCCGCTTCCTCTAGGATGCTCGGTTGGCAGTCCCCACGTTGTCCCGGTCCTCACCCTTTTCTTTCTTTATCCCCACCCTCTATTGGGTCCTCTCATCTAAGCTTCTCTCCAGCCCCCTCACGTCCAGGCAGCAACAAGCCCAACTCCCAGGTGACGTCCTACCCACTGTTTGGTTCTTCTGACCAGTTGGATGTCCTGGCTGCATCCTACAGGTGCTGCGGCAGCTCTGCCCATCCTCTGTTGCGGGAGGACTTTCCATGCTTGGGTTTGGACCACGCAGTGTGTAGGCCAACTTGCTCACCACTGTAGTAATGTTCTTGAGTAAATCCAGGAGAAGGATATAGGATGATGAGTTCTTTATTCTCCAAAAGTACACAGCATCAACCTAACACGCCAGCCTAGATCAGAGGTCTCCGCATAACTGCCGGACCTCGAACCCTCAGCTGGAACCCCTGGTACATTCTAATTCTGCACAGCGAAACCATGGAAATAGAATACAACACATCTCCCCCCTTTACACAAAGAACAGAAAGAAAGGAAATATCATAACTAAACAAAATAATAACAAAATAGATCTGCAAAGGGTAAGAAAAACACCATTATTGTAGCACATAATCCTTAAGATAGTAAGGGGCACGTATTCTTCTTTTACCCTCCTTAGATGAAACATTTACCCCAAAAGGATTAACATCAGTAGAAACAACTACATTGTCTTGTGGATAATCAGAACTAGAAAGAGTATCATTGGTAGCAGAAACATTTTGATTTAGTGCATCATGCAAAACTGTGGAGTCACCACCACCCGATCGTTGAATAGACCATTCATTAGAATGACTGGAAACAAAACAATCTGATAATGATAAGTCAGAATGAATGAAAGGGGTTTCAATGACCCTATCTTCATGAACATTGTTTTTCACAAGAACCACGTTCCTCTTACTCCACCTTTTGCCATTTTCAACCAAAACTGCATGTTTAGAAATTTTAACAATACGAGTCATAGGGTAAAATTTAGACTTATGACTCTTATTTCCAACCTGTCTTTTAACCTTGATGAGATCACCAACTGCAAATTGTACAACTTTTACTTTTTTGTCAAAATCATATACTAGTTTCATTTTAAATTGAGCTTTTTCAACAGAATCACGTACTTGTTTGATATCAGGAATCTTGTCAGAACATTTAGTTTGTTCTAAAACCCAATTGGGACTAAGTTTGGAAGAACCAAAACGCCCCTTAAGAAGAACAAAAGGAGGAATACCCGTTAAAGAGTGTGGAGTAGTATGATAACTCCATAACCTCTCTTGGACAGCTTCAAAAACAGACTCCCCCTGAACGGAAGCTAACTGAATGGTTTCTTTTAACATCCTGTTTACTCTCTCCACCATGCCATTTCCCTGAGGACTATATAGAGCCACAGTTAAATGTTTGATACCCATGTTAGTTAAGAAGTTTTGCATAGCATGAGATTTAAATTGCACTCCATTATCTGATACAAGATACTTAGGAACCCCTTCTCTACGAAACAATTCATTCAGCATAGTGATAACTGCTGAAGTAGTAGGTTCAGGTAAAAACTTACATTCTACCCATTTGGAGAAGTAGTCCACCATAACTAGTGCAAATTTCATGTCAGCTTTAAGATTGTACATTGGACCAATAAAGTCCATCCCTAACTTTTCCCAAGGGCCCTTGGGGAATTCCACAGGATGAAGAGGGGTGTTACGAACTTTCAAAGATTTGTCAGCTTCGCAACAACTAACACATCTTCCCACAAAGTTCTCAACATCGACATCCATTCCTGGCCACCAATAATAAAGGCGTAAAAGTTTTTTTGTGCCGGTCATACCAAGATGACCTTGGTGAGCAAAATTTAACAATCTTAATTTAAGCGTTCCAGGAGGAATTAACAAATTTCCCTTCATGACAAAATCATTTTCAATAGTGAGGTCATCTTTTACTTTGTAAAACTGACGTAAACCTTCCTCCAAATTCCTTTCTTCAGGCCAGCCATTACTAATATGACTTTTGATTAAATTTTGTAAATCATCGCATTTAGCACATTCCAACCATTCAGAGTTGTTGATGGCTCCATCCAACACAACTAAACCATCAACCATGCCAATGACACATTCAGTATCATCGTTAAAAGAAGTGTAGGGCTCCTCAAGTATAGGGCACCTGGATAAAAAATCAGCTCGGGCATTTTTCCCACCTGGAATGTGCTTGATTAAGAAATTGAATTCAAACATTCTGGAAAGAAGTCTCACTAATCTAGGACTAACCTTATCATGATCTTTTCTGGATAACAAAAAAACAAGAGGCTTATGGTCAGTGACCAGGACAAATCTTCTGCCTCAAAGAAATGTTTCAAAATGCTTGGTAGCCCAAACGCATGCTAAAGCCTCCCTTTCTATAGTGCTATAGTGACGTTCTGTTTGAGATAGAGATCTGGAGGCAAAACCCACCATATGTTCAACACCTTCTACTAATTGGGAAAGAACCGCACCTAATCCCACGCCACTGGCATCAACAGTAACAATGGATTGTACATTATCTGCGAAAGAGTGTAGGGCAGGAGCTTTAACAATAAGGTTTTTTAAGTTGCTGAACGCTGCAGATTCAGTCTCCGTCCAGATAAACTGTTCACCCTTCCCAAGTAGTTTTCGTAAAGGTTCAGTTTGGAGGGCAAAGCTATCAATGAACCGAGAATAATATTCGCATAGCCCAAGAAAAGATCTTAATTGATCTTTATTCTCGGGAGAAGGACTTTCAACAATGGCTTTGACCAGGTCAGATTTGGGTGTGATACCAGATTCAGAAATATGATGACCAAGATAGTCAATTTCTTTAACTAAAAACTTGCACTTCTCTTTTTTAACTGTAAATCCGTTTGACTCTAAAATTTGTAATACGTTAGACAAATTTTCAAGATGTTCCTTGGAATTTTTAGAAAACACCAGAATGTCGTCTTGGTAAGCAAGAACGTTGTTGCAATCCCCAAACAATTTATACATTAATTTCTGAAAAACAGAAGCAGGCGATGCTAGACCGAAAGGCATTCGCAAAAATCTAAAAGCACCAAAAGGAGTATTGAAAGCCGTGAGAGAGCGGGAGTCTTCAGTAAGTTCGACTTGATGATAGGCGGATTTTAAATCCAGGCACGAAAAAACTTTGGCACCGCCCAACTGAGCTAACATCTCTTGAATTTTTGGTAATGGAAAGCAATCGATTAAAATACTTTTGTTCAATGATCTTAAGTCAATGCAAAGTCTGATGTCCTTTGTACCCTTTTTCTTTGCAACGACGATCGGAGAAATCCATTCCGATGAATCGATCGGTTCGATGACCTTATCAGAGCATAGATTCTCCAAGTGTTGTTTTAATTGGTCTCTAATGCATATTGGAACATTCCTTACTTTGTGAATGATGGGAACCGCATTCTTCTTTAAAATAATTCTATGTTCAAAATTATGCACAAGACCTAATTTGTCCTTGAATAATGAATCATGTTTAATAAGTAGTTGCTGCAGAGAAGGAATTTCAGGAATTTCCACTAAAGAAATAGGACATGAAGTGCCTGGTCTTAGTACCATGCCAAACTTCCTTGATCTTTCCATCCTAGGATGTTATAACCTTTTTGCCACATACACTCTAGTGAAAATTACCCGATCTTTGAATTTAACATTGTTGAGAAAGAAACCTAGCATATCAATATTGTGCCCTCCAAAAGAAATGGTGCGAATATCTGGTGGGGATAATGGAATAGAATTCCAGTGCTTGTAAAATAAAATGTCAGTGACAAAAGTTACTGGAGATCCAGAATCTACAGTTACCTGTGTTTGTACATCACCAATGGTAACATCGCACAACGGACGATCAATATTTGCATCAGAATCAATTGAGAGCACAATCTTTTTAAAAGTTTTAACAGTGCAAACATTATTTTCTGAGACGTCCTCCACATTTTCAAGTGTGCTAACTTTGTGAGGATTCTTACACATGCGTGTGAAATGACCATGCTTCTTGCATTTAATGCAAAGTTTACCAAGAGCAGGGCAATTCTTAGCATTGGCTAAATGTGTAAGAGATCCGCATCTATAACAAGCACTTTGCTTCTTGTACTCTTTGGGCTTGTTGTAATTAAATTTAGGTTTGGTGCTTAAAGCGTACACTGGTTCCGTTACGGCCTTATTTAGTACTTTTTGTGCTACAACTGATCTTTCAATACCCCTAGCTAACTCCAGAGTTTCATTCAAAGAGGGATTTCTACAACAAAGTAGTCTTTCTTGTACTTTTTTGTTAAAGCAGTTTACAATTAGTTGGTCCCTTAAATAGGAATCAATGTTGCCATCAAATTCACATGTGGCAATTAAAACTCTCAATTCAGCTAGAAAAGTGTCTATGGACTCAAATTCAAATTGACGTCTAGTGTAGAACTTATGCCTCTCCACTACAACACTAGTTTCATCAACAAAATAGTTAGCAAGTCTACACACTGCCTCTTTGTAAGTATCCCAATCAGTTTCATCAGATTGGGTGGCTAACGGCAAATGATCAAAAATACGTTGTCCTTCAGAACCAAGATTATTGTAAAGGAGAGCTAGTTTCCTAATCGGATCAAATTTCGCCCCGTCTAAAGCTATTATGTAACTGGTGAAACCTTTAAACCATTGCTTCCATTTGGTTTTAGGAATACCTGGTTCTGGTAAAAAGTGTGGGGGACAAGTAAAATTTTGCATTTTTGGAGGTTAAATTTGAGCTTAAAAAAAAAAAAAAAAAAAAAATGCAACCACAAAAGATGAGCTTCCTAAAATGTACTGAATAAGGAAGAAAATTCCATAAATTAGAGAAACAGTGTACATTACACAATAAGAATGATGTCACAGTTGGATAATAATTAAGCACGTATAATCAGTAACAGTATAAGTGTCACATGGATCTAGAAGATGAATAAAGGTGCTCAGGTGTGCGTGTCACCGACTTTAAAAGGATGAAGGTGCACGCAAATTGAATGTATAAAATTGGAGAGCGTGTAAAGACTTTAAATAGTGAAGGTGTGCGTGTCACCGACTTTGTTACAATGAAGGTGCACGCAGATTTGGTTTCAGATGAGATGAAAGGTGTGCGCGTCACCGACTTTAAAGTGAGGAAGAAATGAAGGTGCGCGCTCAGCTGCTTTCACTGCACAATAATGGTAAAGTGCCTTTCCAAAATGGCGGCACGTTGCGTGACCCTGTGTCACCCTTACGTGAGGATGTGACGACGTGAGCAGAGCTGGAGATGGGCAAGAGGAGAATGTCCGGGAGGCAGCAGAATGTCCAAGGAGTGAAGATTCTGACTGCGCGTGCAGGTAGGACAATGCGCTCGCGAAGTGGCAGTTAGATGAAGGTCAGGCCGGGAAAACTTTTAGAATAAGATGAGGAACCAGACACAAATGAAATATACGACCTGTAGCCAACACGCCACTCTTGCGCTAGAGTCCGCCTCAATTCTGCACATGTCAGTCTGAGAATCTCGATACCACACGCCGGTAAAGTCTATGAGGTCCCAAAAAGGAGTTAGGAAGAGCTGTAAGGTGTACTTTGATATCCCAATCGTCGCCAATTGTAGTAATGTTCTTGAGTAAATCCAGGCGAAGGATATAGGATGATGAGTTCTTTATTCTCCAAAAGTACACAGCATCAACCTAACACGCCTAGATCAGAGGTCTCCGCATAACTGCCGGACCTCGAACCCTCAGCTGGAACCCCTGGTACATTCTAATTCTGCACAGCGAAACCATGGAAATAGAATACAACAACCACACCCCCATGGCTGCTGCAGTGCACGCTGGCATAGCAGTGCCAGCGTGCACTGCAGCACGAACGGCTGCAAAGCCAGCTGTGACAGGACGGGCCCTGTTCTGAGTGTCCCAGCAGTGTGCCTGTGTCTATGGGGTCAGAGGATCCGGTCCTGCTCCTCTGCACCTCCCCCGCTCCGTGGTTACCCAGCTTCACCCCGGCCCCCGCTGAGATTCTTCCATGGTCGGCGCAGTCCCACTGACTGGTAGTGGTGGCTGTCAGTCATGCGGGGGGATGGTCTCTGCCCTGCCGAGCTTGTAATGCTGGGAGCGGAACCCCTTTTCCTCCTCAGTCAGGAGCTCCTGCACGTATAGCCAAACTAATGCATCCATGCTTCTTTCTCATGTTAGAGAGCATTTTATAAAGCTGACTTTTTGGAAAACCCGATCATGATGGTCAACTTTGTTACTTAAAATTCTGTGCTTCAAGTGTTTCTTTTGTTGAATACTTTTTCGCGTTCAATCACCAGAAAGGACTGCCCACGCTAAATATGACAAATATTTTTGTTAACAATTAATAGGGGAAAGCACAGTTCACCTGTAAAGCTCCGATTGTAGATTTTCCAGGACCTCCAAATGTGAATGTCAAACATTCTACAAAAATACAAGACCTATTCGATTCCCACTGCTTGTTTGTTGCATGGCGTTTTGTTTTTATAGTAATGATTTGAATGAATCTAACAGAAATGAATAGACTGAAACGTAATTGACAAATCCCCCTCTTCTCAATGTGCAACAATGTATTGTCCTAGTACAAGACACACAATTGATGGACGGAATGCAGAACAAATCTAAACATTCACCCCCAGTCAAGAGGTCTGGGTTAAATCCATCATTCTTTTGCTCACCATGCCACCCCAGTTTAGACCTGGCCATATGCAAATCAGTCTTGACCCTGTGCCTCATGGGAACAGTCCAGCCCGAACTGCCAAGCCAGGTCCTCCCTGGACCGGAAACAAGCATCCTAGGACCGGTTTCGGAGTTTCACCCCTCTTCAGCCAGGATAGCTTGAATCCAGTGGCACAGTGAGCCCGGGACCCACGTCTGGGCATACCCGGCGCAGTTAGGGCGAGAAAGCAAAAGACACACAATTGATGGACGGAATGCAGAACAAATCTAAACAGTCCTAGTACAAGGCAGCGAAACTGTACTAATATCCAGCAGTGAACAATCCCCAATCCAACTAACATCTAAATACTTGTGAACAGGAACAGGGGTGGGAGCACACCGCTTCACCTCCCAGCAAGGTTCGCCCCTGGCATTCTGGTTAATGCAGTCTCTTGTTGCTTGCTTTGCTCTAGTATTCAGAGTGTTTCGCCAGAGTTGGCGCAGATAGTGCTGATCTCTAGACACGTGTTTCTGGTTCTTTAACCATCATCAGTAGAGATTAAGACTTCAGATTTGGGGTTTGCTGAGTAGGCTGCCAAACATTGCATCAGGTCAAGTACCTCTCACTGGCGCGCGGGTGCTTCTTCCACGAGCTCGTCAGCTCAATGACTCACGGGAGTACTTTTAAACAGGAACAGGGGTGGGAGCACACCGCTTCACCTCTCAGCAAGGTTTGCCCCTGGCATTCTGGTTAATGCAGTCTCTTGTTGCTTGCTTTGCTCTAGTATTCAGAGTGTTTCGCCAGAGTTGGCGCAGATAGTGCTGATCTCTAGACACGTGTTTCTGGTTCTTTAACCGTCATCAGTAGAGATTAAGACTTCAGATTTGGGGTTTGCTGAGTAGGCTGCCAAACATTGCATCAGGTCAAGTACCTCTCACTGGCGCGCGGGTGCTTCTTCCACGAGCTCGTCAGCTCAATGACTCACGGGAGTACTTTTAAACAGGAACAGGGGTGGGAGCACACCGCTTCACCTCCCAGCAAGGTTCGCCCCTGGCATTCTGGTTAATGCAGTCTCTTGTTGCTTGCTTTGCTCTAGTATTCAGAGTGTTTCGCCAGAGTTGGCGCAGATAGTGCTGATCTCTAGACACGTGTTTCTGGTTCTTTAACCGTCATCAGTAGAGATTAAGACTTCAGATTTGGGGTTTGCTGAGTAGGCTGCCAAACATTGCATCAGGTCAAGTACCTCTCACTGGCGCGCGGGTGCTTCTTCCACGAGCTCGTCAGCTCAATTACTCACGGGAGTACTTTTAAACAGGAACAGGGGTGGGAGCACACCGCTTCACCTCCCAGCAAGGTTCGCCCCTGGCATTCTGGTTAATGCAGTCTCTTGTTGCTTGCTTTGCTCTAGTATTCAGAGTGTTTCGCCAGAGTTGGCGCAGATAGTGCTGATCTCTAGACACGTGTTTCTGGTTCTTTAACCGTCATCAGTAGAGATTAAGACTTCAGATTTGGGGTTTGCTGAGTAGGCTGCCAAACATTGCATCAGGTCAAGTACCTCTCACTGGCGCGCGGGTGCTTCTTCCACGAGCTCGTCAGCTCAATGACTCACGGGAGTACTTTTAAACAGGAACAGGGAGGTGAAGCGGTGTGCTCCCACCCCTGTTCCTGTTTAAAAGTACTCCCGTGAGTCATTTGAGCTGACGAGCTCGTGGAAGAAGCACCCGCGCGCCAGTGAGAGGTACTTGACCTGATGTGATGTTTGGCAGCCTACCCAGCAAACCCCTAATTTGAAGACTGTAATCTCTACTGATGACGGTTAAAGAACCAGAAACACGTGTCTAGAGAACAGCACTATCTGCGCCAACTGTGGCGGAATACTCCAAAATATTTTAGCAAAGCAAAGAAACAAGAGACTGCATTTACCATAATGCCTGGGGCAAACCTTGCCTGGGAGGTGAAGCGGTGTGCTCCCACCCCTGTTCCTGTTTAAAAGTACTCCCGTGAGTCATTTGAGCTGACGAGCTCGTGGAAGAAGCACCGCGCGCCAGTGAGAGGTACTTGACCTGATGTGATGTTTGGCAGCCTACCCAGCAAACCCCTAATTTGAAGACTGTAATCTCTACTGACGACGGTTAAAGAACCAGAAACACGTGTCTAGAGATCAGCACTATCTGCGCCAACTGTGGCGGAATACTCCAAAATATTTTAGCAAAGCAAAGAAACAAGAGACTGCATTTACCATAATGCCTGGGGCAAACCTTGCCTGGGAGGTGAAGCGGTGTGCTCCCACCCCTGTTCCTATCTAAATACTTGTGCTCGGGCGATGATCAGAAACCTAGATTTTCATTATGCAAGATATGCTACAGACTAGCCGGAACTTACTAGCGATCACCAATGTTGGCTCCATTACTACAGTGCACAGGCACTAATGTTCCTATGCTGCAGCTTACAGACACTGATGCTCCTGTACTGCAGGGTACAGACACTGGGGGCTCCAGTGCTTCTGAGTACAGACACTGGGGGGCTCCAGTGCTTCTGAGTACAGACACTGGGGGGCTCCAGTGCTTCTGAGTACAGACACTGGGGGGCTCCAGTGCTTCTGAGTACAGACACTGGGGGGCTCCAGTGCTTCTGAGTACAGACACTGGGGGGCTCCAGTGCTTCTGAGTACAGACACTGGGGGGCTCCAGTGCTTCTGAGTACAGACACTGGGGGGCTCCAGTGCTTCTGAGTACAGACACTGGGGGGCTCCAGTGCTTCTGAGTACAGACACTGGGGGGCTCCAGTGCTTCTGCGTACGGACACCGGGGGGCTCCAGTGCTACTGCGTACGGACACCGGGGGCTCCAGTGCTACTGCGTACGGACACCGGGGGCTCCAGTGCTACTGCGTACAGACACCGGGGGCTCCAGTGCTACTGCGTACAGACACCGGGGGCCCCAGTGCTACTGCGTACAGACACCGGGGGCCCCAGTGCTACTGCGTACAGACACCGGGGGCCCCAGTGCTACTGCGTACAGACACCGGGGGCCCCAGTGCTACTGCGTACAGACACCGGGGGCCCCAGTGCTACTGCGTACAGACACCGGGGGCCCCAGTGCTACTGCGTACAGACACCGGGGGCCCCAGTGCTACTGCGTACAGACACCGGGGGCCCCAGTGCTACTGCGTACAGACACCGGGGGCCCCAGTGCTACTGCGTACAGACACCGGGGGCCCCAGTGCTACTGCGTACAGACACCGGGGGCCCCAGTGCTACTGCGTACAGACACCGGGGGCCCCAGTGCTACTGCGTACAGACACCGGGGGCCCCAGTGCTACTGCGTACAGACACCGGGGGCCCCAGTGCTACTGCGTACGGACACCGGGGGCTCCAGTGCTACTGCGTACGGACACCGGGGCCTCCAGTGCTACTGCGTACGGACACCGGGGCCTCCAGTGCTACTGCGTACGGACACCGGGGCTCCAGTGCTACTGCGTACGGACACCGGGGGCTCCAGTGCTACTGCGTACGGACACCGGGGGCTCCAGTGCTACTGCGTACGGACACCGGGGGCTCCAGTGCTACCGCGTACGGACACCGGGGGCTCCAGTGCTACCGCGTACGGACACCGGGGGCTCCAGTGCTACCGCGTACGGACACCGGGGGCTCCAGTGCTACCGCGTACGGACACCGGGGGCTCCAGTGCTACCGCGTACGGACACCGGGGGCTCCAGTGCTACCGCGTACGGACACCGGGGCTCCAGTGCTACCGCGTACGGACACCGGGGGCTCCAGTGCTACCGCGTACGGACACCGGGGGCTCCAGTGCTACCGCGTACGGACACCGGGGGCTCCAGTGCTACCGCGTACGGACACCGGGGGCTCCAGTGCTACCGCGTACGGACACCGGGGGCTCCAGTGCTACCGCGTACGGACACCGGGGCTCCAGTGCTACCGCGTACGGACACCGGGGGCTCCAGTGCTACCGCGTACGGACACCGGGGGCTCCAGTGCTACCGCGTACGGACACCGGGGGCTCCAGTGCTACCGCGTACGGACACCGGGGGCTCCAGTGCTACCGCGTCACGGACACCGGGGGCTCCAGTGCTACCGCGTACGGACACCGGGGGCTCCAGTGCTACCGCGTACGGACACCGGGGGCTCCAGTGCTACCGCGTACGGACACCGGGGGCTCCAGTGCTACCGCGTACGGACACCGGGGGCTCCAGTGCTACCGCGTACGGACACCGGGGCTCCAGTGCTACCGCGTACGGACACCGGGGGCTCCAGTGCTACCGCGTACGGACACCGGGGGCTCCAGTGCTACCGCGTACGGACACCGGGGGCTCCAGTGCTACCGCGTACGGACACCGGGGGCTCCAGTGCTACCGCCTACGGGCACCGGGGGCTCCAGTGCTGCAGGGTACGGGCACCGGGGGCTCCAGTGCTGCAGGGTACGGGCACCGGGGGCTCCAGTGCTGCAGGGTACGGACACCGGGGGCTCCAGTGCTGCAGGGTACGGACACCGGGGGCTCCAGTGCTGCAGGGTACGGACACCGGGGGCTCCAGTGCTGCAGGGTACGGACACCGGGGGCTCCAGTGCTGCAGGGTACGGACACCGGGGGCTCCAGTGCTGCAGGGTACGGACACCGGGGGCTCCAGTGCTGCAGGGTACGGACACCGGGGGCTCCAGTGCTACTGCGTACGGACACCGGGGGCTCCAGTGCTACTGCGTACGGACACCGGGGGCTCCAGTGCTACTGCGTACGGACACCGGGGGCTCCAGTGCTACTGCGTACGGACACCGTGGGCTCCTGTGCTACTGCGTACGGACACCGGGGGCTCCAGTGCTACTGCGTACGGACACCGGGGGCTCCAGTGCTACTGCGTACGGACACCGGGGGCTCCAGTGCTGCAGGGTACAGGCACCGGGGGCTCCAGTGCTGCAGGGTACAGGCACCGGGGGCTCCAGTGCTGCAGGGTACAGGCACCGGGGGCTCCAGTGCTACTGCGTACAGGCACCGGGGGCTCCAGTGCTGCAGGGTACAGGCACCGGGGGCTCCAGTGCTGCAGGGTACAGACACCGGGGGCTCCAGTGCTGCAGGGTACAGACACCGGGGGCTCCAGTGCTGCAGGGTACAGACACCGGGGGCTCCAGTGCTGCAGGGTACAGACACCGGGGGCTCCAGTGCTGCAGGGTACAGACACCGGGGGCTCCAGTGCTGCAGGGTACAGACACCGGGGGCTCCAGTGCTACTGCGTACAGGCACCGGGGGCTCCAGTGCTACTGCGTACAGGCACCGGGGGCTCCAGTGGTGCAGGGTACAGGCACCGGGGGCTCCAGTGGTGCAGGGTACAGGCACCGGGGGCTCCAGTGGTGCAGCGCACAGGCACCGGGGGCTCCAGTGGTGCAGCGCACAGGCACCGGGGGCTCCAGTGATACAGCGCACAGGCACCGGGGGCTCCAGTGGTGCAGCGCACAGGCACCGGGGGCTCCAGTGGTGCAGCGCACAGGCACCGGGGGCTCCAGTGCTACAGCGTACAGACCTGGAGGGGCCCATTCAGGTAAGAGCGGTGGGGCGGAGTGGGGAAGGGGGAGTCTACAGACGACTAGGGAAGATAAAAAAAGAAAAACACATCTTGCGGTCGTCATGTCAGCGATGCGGCGAGCGCAAGGTTAGTGTTTTTTTTTTTTTTTTAATGTTTTCCCTTGTTGGCGTCTGTCGACTCCCCCCACCCGCCCCATCGCTCTTACCAGCATGGGCCACTACTGCGTCCACACACCGGGGGCTCCAGTGCTGCAGCGTACAGACACCGGGGGCTCCAGTGCTACAGCGTACAGACGCCGGGGGCTCCTGTGCTGCAGCGTACAGATGCCGGGGGCTCCTGTGCTGCAGCGTACAGACGCCGGGGGCTCCTGTGCTGCAGCGTACAGACGCCGGGGGCTCCTGTGCTGCAGCGTACAGACGCCGGGGGCTCCTGTGCTGCAGCGTACAGACACCGGGGGCTCCTGTGCTGCAGCGTACAGACACCGGGGACTCCTGTGCTGCAGCGTCCACGCACCGGGGGCTCCAGTGCTGCAGCGTACAGACACCGGGGGCTCCAGTGCTACAGCGTACAGACGCCGGGGGCTCCAGTGCTACAGCGTACAGACGCCGGGGGCTCCTGTGCTACAGCGTACAGACGCCGGGGGCTCCTGTGCTACAGCGTACAGACGCCGGGGACTCCTGTGCTACAGCGTACAGACGCCGGGGACTCCTGTGCTACAGCGTACAGACGCCGGGGGCTCCTGTGCTACAGCGTACAGACACCAGGGGCTCCGGTGCCACAGCATACTGTACTTCTAACGAGCCCTCGTTGCCCTCTTTCCTGGTTCCCCTTTTCCTGTATTTCGCTGTGATGTAACTATTACCACTTCTGTGATGGCTGCACTGACCATCTACTTTGTGTTGTTGTGTTATCTGTGTGACCCTTGTGTCACTGCTGTTCTTTATAAAGCACTCTTACCCCTTTTAGTGCTCGGTGCTTCGTAAAACTGTTCCATTCATATCATTCAAAGCTCTTCGGCTTCAGGAGTACATCTGTGGGTGGGATTCTTCATCACAACAACATTCTGTTCCAAAATAGGGGCTAGAGTTGTTCAGGATTCAAAACTTCAGAATCATATATTTGAGAGTAAGAACGATGGGGGATTTAGGTTCAAGTGTGATAGTGAGCAAGTTTGTGCACTGCTGGGGGCAGTGCATCCGGCAAAGGGTTATGCACATGCAGTGCATTATTGCTGACAAATCACTGCTGCAGTTAGAGAGTATACAAAAAGGTGATGGATGAAATGCTTGATAAATCTCAGGCACTGGTAAGTACTCAGCCGCATCCAAGTCTATCGTTATTTTGCTCACGACTACACCTCAGTTTGGACCCAGCCATATGCAAACCAGTCTTGACCCTGCTCCTCATAGGAACAGTTCAGCCCGACCTGCCAAACCAGGACCCCCCACAACCGGAACATTAGCAACCAAGTACCGGTTTTGACCTAGTTATGGGCTCATCAGCTGGGCACAGCTTGCTTCCAGCGACGGGTCGGTGGTTGTCACTGCGATGGTGTAAACGTGCATTTAATAAAGTGAAACCATAGTGTTAGTGTGAAGTTGGTGGTGTGCTTAACTTGCAGGGGTGCCCATGTCTACTTTCGGAAATCACCGATCATGCGTTACAATAACCATACCCAGGTGGCGTGCCCTTGCAGCGCTTTCAGTGCCCTGCACTGTGGAGCGAAACGTGCAGTTTAGACACTGTCACATGATGCTGTGCAGTTCTTTTGGCACGCAATGACCATTTTCATCGGTTCTGGCGTTCTGCACTGTAGTGTCACGGGTTTCCATGCTGGTGGTAGAAGCAAAGTATAGTGTGTACCGGTGTGCACACTGCTCTTAGGTGTTAGGTGAGTGTGCGTTGCTGCTGTCAATGTGCAGTTATGTGTCCGTGTGTAATAAAGGCACCACTGTGTTTTCGCTGTTCAGTCCTTCCGTCAACGTCTAGGTGGAGAGCCAGTGCACTAGTGCAATGATCGTTCCTGCACCACTGCAGGAGCTTGGCACAATAGTGCTGAAGACCTTGGACACTGGTGCAAAGACAGCTTCTGTCCTGTCTCAGTGTCTCCTGATGCACAAGTGTAGTGGTGATTCACACTCGGACACAGTAATCCAGGGCGTTCCATGGCACAAGTGGCTCATGGTGGGCAGCCATCCTGGAACAGTGATGGTTCCTGCACCACCGCAGGAACTTGGCACAATAGTGCAGAGGGCCTGGGACACTGGCGCAAAGACAGCTTCTGTCCTGTCTCAGTGTCTCCTGATGCACGAGTGTAGTGGTGATTCACGCTCGAACACAGTGATCCAGGGCATTCCATGGTATTGGTGCCTCATGGTGGGCAGCCATCCCGGTACAGTGATGGCTCCTGCACCACGGCAGGAGCTTGGCACAATAGTGCTGAGGACCTTGCACAATAGTGCAGAGGGCCTGGGACACTTGTGGAATGTCGGCTTCTGTCATGTCTCGGTGCTCAGGGTGCACAAGTGTAGTGGTGATACACTCTCGGACATAGTGATCCAGGGCGTTCCATGGCGTTAGTGCTTCCTGGTGGGCAGCCATCCTGGTACAGTGATGGTTCCTGCATCACTGCAGGAGCTTGGCACAACAGTGCAGAGGGCCTGGGACACTCGTGGAGTGTCAGCTTCTGTCATGTCTCGGTGCTCGGGGTGCACAAGTGTAGTGGTGATTCACGCTTGGAAATAGTGATCCAGGGCATTAGTGGCTCATGGTGGGCAGCCATCCTGGTACTTTGGTACAAGGATGTTTGCTGCACTACCGCAGGAGCTTGGCACAATAGTGCTGAGGGCCTGGGACATTAGTGCAATGACCGCTTCTGCTGTCCAGTCCTGTCTCAGTGCTCCTGGTGCACGAGTGTAGCGGTGATTCACGCTCGGACACAGTGATCCAGGGCGTTCCATGGCACAAGTGGCTCATGGTGGGCAGCCATGCAGGTACATTGGTACAGGGATGTTTGCTGCACCACCGCAGGAGCTTGGCACAACAGTGCAGAGGGCCTGGGACTCTCGTGGAATGTCTGTTTTTGTCATGTCTCAGTGTCTCCTGGTGCACGAGTGTAGTGGCGATTCACGCTCGGACACAGTGATCCAGGGCATTCCATGGCATTAGTGGCTCAAGGTGGGCAGCCATCCTGGCACAGTGATGGGTCCTGCACCACCGCAGGAGCTTGGCACAATAGTGCAGAGGGCCTGGGACACTGGTGCCAAGACAGCTTCTGTCATGTCTCGGTGCTCAGGGTGCACAAGTGTAGTGGTGATTCACACTCGGACACAGTGGTCCTAGGCGTTCCATGGCATTACTGGCTCATGGTGGGCAGCCATCCTGGTACAGTGATGGTTCCTGTACCACCGCAGGAGCTTGGCACAATAGTGCTGAAGACCTTGGACACTGGTGCAAAGACAGCTTCTGTCATGTCTCAGTGTCTCCTGATGCACAAGGGTAGTGGTGATTCACACTCTGACACAGTGGTCCTGGGCGTTCCATGGCATTAGTGGCTCATGGTGGGCAGCCGTCCTGGTACAGTGATGGCTCCTGCACCACGGCAGGAGCTTGGCACAATAGTGCAGAGGGCCTGGGACTCTTGTGGAATGTCGGCTTCTGTCATGTCTCGGTGCTCAGGGTGCACAAGTGTAGTGGTGATTCACGCTTGGAAATAGTGATCCAGGGCGTTCCATGGCATTAGTGGCTCATGGTGGGCAGCCATCTTGGTACAGTGATGGTTCCTGCACCACCGCAGGAGCTTGGCACAACAGTGTAGAGGGCCTGGGACACTTGTGGAATGTCGGCTTCTGTCATGTCTCAGTGCTCCTGGTGCACGAGTGTAGTGGTGATTCACACTCGGACACAGTGGTCCTGGGCGTTCCATGGCATTAGTGGCTCATGGTGGGCAGCCATCCTGGTACAGTGATGGTTCCTGTACCACCGCAGGAGCTTGGCACAATAGTGCTGAGGACCTTGGACACTGGTGCAAAGACAGCTTCTGTCATGTCTCAGTGTCTCCTGATGCACAAGTGTAGTGGTGATTCACTCTCGGACATAGTGATCCAGGGCGTTCCATGGCGTTAGTGCTTCCTGGTGGGCAGCCATCCTGGTACAGTGATGGTTCCTGCATCACTGCAGGAGCTTGGCACAACAGTGCAGAGGGCCTGGGACACTTGTGGAATGTCAGCTTCTGTCATGCCTCAGTGCTCTCGGTGCACGAGTGTAGCGGTGGTTTATGCTCGGACACAGTGATCCAGGGCGTTCCATGGCATTAGTGGCTCATGGTGGGCAGCCATCCTGGTACATTGGTACAGTGATGGTTCCTGCACCCCCGCAGGAGCTTGGCACAACAGTGCAGAGGGCCTGGGACACTTGTGGAATGCCAGCTTCTGTCATGCCTCGGTGCTCCCGGTGCACGAGTGTAGCGGTGGTTTATGCTCGGACACAGTGATCCTGGGCGTTCCATGGCATTAGTGGCTCATGGTGGGCAGCCATCCTGGTACATTGGTATAGTGATGGTTCCTGCACCCCCGCAGGAGCTTGGCACAACAGTGCAGAGGGGCTGGGACACTTGTGGAATGTCAGCTTCGGTCATGTCTCAGTGCTCCAGGTGCACGAGTGTAGTGCTGGGAGAGAGTCCCTCATGGTCCACACACCACAATTCTAGGAAATGGTGCAACCCTCGGGTTTCTGTTCTACCCTTTGTTGAATGTGTCTTTTTTATTAAAGTACGTTGTAGATAAAGGTTTAAAGAAGTGAGCTGTAGTGGGAGAGTGCAGATGCCTACTCTTGAAGACATTGGGTCCGTGGATGGGAGGGTTGGTGGTTGCTCCTGATCATCAGAGGCGTATGTCCTTGCGGGGTGTCCAGGGTGTCGCACCCCTTTGATGTTAGTTTTTTAGATAGATAGCCTGGTCCGAAGACACTGTCTGTGTCCAGCCTTCTTCTGAGAGCAGCTTTCAAGACATTAGTGTCCATGGTGCCCGCACCCAGTGCAGGAGTCATGGCGTGTATTCTGGACTTGCTGCAGGTGCTGTCACTTGTTCATGGCGCCTGCACCCTGTGCAGGAGTCATGGCGTGTATTCTGGACTTGCTGCAGGTGCTGTCACTTGTTCATGGCGCCCACACCCAGTGCATGGTGCCCGCGCCCAGTGCAGGAGTCATGGCGTGTATCCTGGCCTTGCTGCAGGTGCTGTCACTTGTTAATGTGGCCCGCACCCAGTGCAGGAGTCATGGCGTGTATCCTGGCCTTGCTGCAGGTGCTGTCACTTGTTCATGGTGCCCGCACCCAGTGCAGGAGTCATGACATGTATCCTGGCCTTGCTGCAGGTGCTGTCACTTGTTCATGGTGCCCGCACCCAGTGCAGGAGTCATGGCATGTATTCTGGCCTTGCTGCAGGTGCTGTCACTTGTTCATGGCGCCCGCACCCAGTGCAGGAGTCATGGCGTGTATTCTTGCCTTGCTGCAGGTGCTGTCACTTGTTCATTGCGCCCGCACCCAGTGCAGGAGTCATGGCGTGTATTCTGGCCTTGCTGCAGGTGCTGTCACTTGTTCATGGCGCCCCCACCCAGTGCAGGAGTCATGGCGTGTATTCTGGCCTTGCTGCAGGTGCTGTCACTTGTTCATGGCGCCCGCACCCAGTGCAGGAGTCGTGGCGTGTATTCTGGCCTTGCTGCAGGTGCTGTCACTTGTTCATGGCGCCCGCACCCAGTGCAGGAGTCGTGGCGTGTATTCTGGCCTTGCTGCAGGTGCTGTCACTTGTTCATGGCGCCCGCACCCAGTGCAGGAGTCGTGGCGTGTATTCTGGCCTTGCTGCAGGTGCTGTCACTTGTTCATGGCGCCCGCACCCAGTGCAGGAGTCATGGCGTGTATTCTGGCCTTGCTGCAGGTGCTGTCACTTGTTCATGGCGCCCGCACCCAGTGCAGGAGTCGTGGCGTGTATTCTGGCCTTGCTGCAGGTGCTGTCACTTGTTCATGGCGCCCGCACCCAGTGCAGGAGTCGTGGCGTGTATTCTGGCCTTGCTGCAGGTGCTGTCACTTGTTCATGGCGCCCGCACCCAGTGCAGGAGTCGTGGCGTGTATTCTGGCCTTGCTGCAGGTGCTGTCACTTGTTCATGGCGCCCGCACCCAGTGCAGGAGTCGTGGCGTGTATTCTGGCCTTGCTGCAGGTGCTGTCACTTGTTCATGGCGCCCGCACCCAGTGCAGGAGTCGTGGTGTGTATTCTGGCCTTGCTGCAGGTGCTGTCACTTGTTCATGGCGCCCGCACCCAGTGCAGGAGTCGTGGCGTGTATTCTGGCCTTGCTGCAGGTGCTGTCACTTGTTCATGGCGCCCCCACCCAGTGCAGGAGTCGTGGCGTGTATTCTGGCCTTGCTGCAGGTGCTGTCACTTGTTCATGGCGCCCGCACCCAGTGCAGGAGTCATGGCGTGTATTCTGGCCTTGCTGCAGGTGCTGTCACTTGTTTGCGGCGCCCGCACCCAGTGCAGGAGCCATGCCGTGTATTCTGGACTTGCTGCAGGTGCTGTCACTTGTTCGCGGCGCCCGCACCCAGTGCAGGAGTCATGGCGTGTATTCTGGCCTTGCTGCAGGTGCTGTCACTTGTTCGCGGCGCCCGCACCCAGTGCAGGAGTCATGGCGTGTATTCTGGCCTTGCTGCAGGTGCTGTCACTTGTTCGCGGCGCCCGCACCCAGTGCAGGAGTCATGGCGTGTATTCTGGCCTTGCAGAAGGTGCTGTCACTTGTTCGCGGCGCCCGCACCCAGTGCAGGAGTCATGGCGTGTATTCTGGCCTTGCTGCAGGTGCTGTCACTTGTTCGCGGCGCCCGCACCCAGTGCAGGAGTCATGGCGTGTATTCTGGCCTTGCTGCAGGTGCTGTCACTTGTTCGCGGCGCCCGCACCCAGTGCAGGAGTCATGGCGTGTATTCTGGCCTTGCTGCAGGTGCTGTCACTTGTTCATGGTGCCCGCACCCAGTGCAGGAGTCATGGCGTGTATTCTGGCCTTGCTGCAGGTGCTGTCACTTGTTCGCGGCGCCCGCACCCAGTGCAGGATCCATGCCGTGTATTCTGGCCTTGCTGCAGGTGCTGTCACTTGTTTGCGGCGCCCGCACCCAGTGCAGGAGTCATGGCGTGTATTCTGGCCTTGCTGCAGGTGCTGTCACTTGTTTGCGGCGCCCGCATCCAGTGCAGGAGTCATGGCGTGTATTCTGGCCTTGCTGCAGGTGCTGTCACTTGTTTGCGGCGCCCGCACCCAGTGCAGGAGTCATGGCGTGTATTCTGGCCTTGCTGCAGGTGCTGTCACTTGTTCACGGCGCCCGCACCCAGTGCAGGAGCCATGCCGTGTATTCTGGCCTTGCTGCAGGTGCTGTCACTTGTTTGCGGCGCCCGCACCCAGTGCAGGAGTCATGGCGTGTATTCTGGCCTTGCTGCAGGTGCTGTCACTTGTTTGCGGCGCCCGCACCCAGTGCAGGAGTCATGGCGTGTATTCTGGCCTTGCTGCAGGTGCTGTCACTTGTTCACGGCGCCCGCACCCAGTGCAGGAGTCATGGCGTGTATTCTGGCCTTGCTGCAGGTGCTGTCACTTGTTTGCGGCGCCCGCACCCAGTGCAGGAGTCATGGCGTGTATTCTGGCCTTGCTGCAGGTGCTGTCACTTGTTCGCGGCGCCCGCACCCAGTGCAGGAGCCATGCCGTGTATTCTGGCCTTGCTGCAGGTGCTGTCACTTGTTTGCGGCGCCCGCACCCAGTGCAGGAGTCATGGCGTGTATTCTGGCCTTGCTGCAGGTGCTGTCACTTGTTCGCGGCGCCCGCACCCAGTGCAGGAGTCATGGCGTGTATTCTGGCCTTGCTGCAGGTGCTGTCATTTCATGACGTGCTTAGGGGTGTGTCTTCATCTACACTAACAGATCATTCGAGGCTGTTATTACTACAGCTGTCTGAGGCATAGAAGGTTGATGGAAATGTGTCTGGTCTTTGATCCTGTGAGCCCAACATCATTTAGCAGTAACATAACTGTCTATGCCTGTAGGATGTGTCTAGCTCTTCTGACAACGGCCTCAGATGGTGTGATTTATATAACTTTAGATTTTTCCACCGTACAATAACATTTGATTGATAATCGCCCCAGAAGAGACAGGATGGAAAAAAATGCGAACAGCAGCGCTCAATACATTTTGAAAACTTATAGGTTTTGGCGCCATTTTTTCTTGGAAGACGTGCCTCTTCAGAACCTCTGGATTTTTAGCTAATTGTGTTGTAAAATATAGCATTGGGCCCTATTTTCCTCAAAACTTTTGCGGGGAGTTCTCCCCGGACCCCTCGGAGTCCTGTTGATCGCTTGTCTCAAAATCGAGGCTTCTATTACACGCCACCACTTTCAAAGTCCCCAGATCCCCGGCCTTGCTGATGGCTCGGTAATAACAAAGTCCTGCTGCAGAGCAACAAGTGCGGATTGGAAAGAACCAGAGAAGTTTTCAAATGTTTCGTTTTTACACCGAGAAACCGTGCTAAAATGTCTCTGCCGTGACAAGTGATGAGGCAAGAGGACAAAAGACCAAATGTGTCTCGTGCAGCTGCTTTGGGATATTTTTGGAAGAAGAGTTCAGCAGCGGGAGATCAGAGCCTGAATACACGAGGCCTCCAGCGAGTGGCGGGAGATCAGAGCCTGAATACACGAGGCCTCCAGCGAGTGGCGGGAGATCAGAGCCTGAATACACGAGGCCTCCAGCGAGTGGCGGGAGATCCGAGCCTGAATACACGAGGCCTCCAGTGAGTGGCGGGAGATCCGAGCCTGAATACACGAGGCCTCCAGCGAGTGGCGGGAGATCAGAGCCTGAATACACGAGGCCTCCAGCGAGTGGCGGGAGATCCGAGCCTGAATACACGAGGCCTCCAGCGAGTGGCGGGAGATCAGAGCCTGAATACACGAGGCCTCCAGCGAGTGGCGGGAGATCCGAGCATGAATACACGAGGCCTCCAGCGAGTGGCGGGAGATCAGAGCCTGAATACACGAGGCCTCCAGCGAGTGGTGGGAGATCAGAGCCTGAATACACGAGGCCTCCAGTGAGTGGCGGGAGATCAGAGCCTGAATACACGAGGCCTCCAGCGAGTGGTGGGAGATCAGAGCCTGAATACACGAGGCCTCCAGCGAGTGGCGGGAGATCAGAGCCTGAATACACGAGGCCTCCAGTGAGTGGCGGGAGATCAGAGCATGAATACAGGAGGCCTCCAGCGAGTGGCGGGAGATCCGAGCATGAATACACGAGGCCTCCAGCGAGTGGCGGGAGATCCGAGCCTGAATACACGAGGCCTCCAGCGAGTGGCGGGAGATCAGAGCCTGAATACACGAGGCCTCCATTGAGTGGCGGGAGATCAGAGCCTGAATACACGAGGCCTCCAGCGAGTGGTGGGAGATCAGAGCCTGAATACACGAGGCCTCCAGCGAGTGGCGGGAGATCAGAGCCTGAATACACGAGGCCTCCAGCGAGTGGCGGGAGATCAGAGCCTGAATACACGAGGCCTCCAGCGAGTGGCGGGAGATCAGAGCCTGAATACACGAGGCCTCCAGCGAGTGGCGGGAGATCAGAGCCTGAATACACGAGGCCTCCAGCGAGTGGCGGGAGATCAGAGCCTGAATACACGAGGCCTCCAGCGAGTGGCGGGAGATCCGAGCCTGAATACACGAGGCCTCCAGCGAGTGGCGGGAGATCCGAGCATGAATACACGAGGCCTCCAGCGAGTGGCGGGAGATCAGAGCCTGAATACACGAGGCCTCCAGCGAGTGGCGGGAGATCAGAGCATGAATACACGAGGCCTCCAGCGAGTGGCGGGAGATCAGAGCATGAATACACGAGGCCTCCAGCGAGTGGCGGGAGATCCGAGCATGAATACACGAGGCCTCCAGCGAGTGGCGGGAGATCCGAGCATGAATACACGAGGCCTCCAGCGAGTGGCGGGAGATCCGAGCCTGAATACACGAGGCCTCCAGCGAGTGGCGGGAGATCAGAGCCTGAATACACGAGGCCTCCAGCGAGTGGCGGGAGATCCGAGCATGAATACACGAGGAGCCTGAATACACGAGGCCTCCAGCGAGTGGCGGGAGATCCGAGCCTGAATACACGAGGCCTCCAGCGAGTGGCGGGAGATCAGAGCCTGAATACACGAGGCCTCCAGCGAGTGGCGGGAGATCAGAGCCTGAATACACGAGGCCTCCAGCGAGTGGCGGGAGATCAGAGCCTGAATACACGAGGCCTCCAGCGAGTGGCGGGAGATCAGAGCATGAATACACGAGGCCTCCAGCGAGTGGTGGGAGATCAGAGCCTGAATACACGAGGCCTCCAGCGAGTGGCGGGAGATCCGAGCCTGAATACACGAGGCCTCCAGCGAGTGGCGGGAGATCAGAGCCTGAATACACGAGGCCTCCAGCGAGTGGCGGGAGATCAGAGCCTGAATACACGAGGCCTCCAGCGAGTGGCGGGAGATCAGAGCCTGAATACACGAGGCCTCCAGCGAGTGGCGGGAGATCAGAGCCTGAATACACGAGGCCTCCAGCGAGTGGCGGGAGATCAGAGCCTGAATACACGAGGCCTCCAGCGAGTGGCGGGAGATCAGAGCCTGAATACACGAGGCCTCCAGCGAGTGGCGGGAGATCAGAGCCTGAATACACGAGGCCTCCAGCGAGTGGCGGGAGATCAGAGCCTGAATACACGAGGCCTCCAGCGAGTGGCGGGAGATCAGAGCCTGAATACACGAGGCCTCCAGCGAGTGGCGGGAGATCAGAGCCTGAATACACGAGGCCTCCAGCGAGTGGCGGGAGATCAGAGCCTGAATACACGAGGCCTCCAGCGAGTGGCGGGAGATCAGAGCCTGAATACACGAGGCCTCCAGCGAGTGGCGGGAGATCAGAGCCTGAATACACGAGGCCTCCAGCGAGTGGCGGGAGATCAGAGCCTGAATACACGAGGCCTCCAGCGAGTGGCGGGAGATCAGAGCCTGAATACACGAGGCCTCCAGCGAGTGGCGGGAGATCAGAGCCTGAATACACGAGGCCTCCAGCGAGTGGCGGGAGATCAGAGCCTGAATACACGAGGCCTCCAGCGAGTGGCGGGAGATCAGAGCCTGAATACACGAGGCCTCCAGCGAGTGGCGGGAGATCAGAGCCTGAATACACGAGGCCTCCAGCGAGTGGCGGGAGATCAGAGCCTGAATACACGAGGCCTCCAGCGAGTGGCGGGAGATCAGAGCCTGAATACACGAGGCCTCCAGCGAGTGGCGGGAGATCAGAGCCTGAATACACGAGGCCTCCAGCGAGTGGCGGGAGATCAGAGCCTGAATACACGAGGCCTCCAGCGAGTGGCGGGAGATCAGAGCCTGAATACAGGAGGCCTCCAGCGAGTGGCGGGAGATCCGAGCCTGAATACAGGAGGCCTCCAGCGAGTGGCGGGAGATCCGAGCCTGAATACAGGAGGCCTCCAGCGAGTGGCGGGAGATCCGAGCCTGAATACACGAGGCCTCCAGCGAGTGGCGGGAGATCCGAGCCTGAATACACGAGGCCTCCAGCGAGTGGCGGGAGATCAGAGCCTGAATACACGAGGCCTCCAGCGAGTGGCGGGAGATCAGAGCCTGAATACACGAGGCCTCCAGCGAGTGGCGGGAGATCAGAGCCTGAATACACGAGGCCTCCAGCGAGTGGCGGGAGATCAGAGCCTGAATACACGAGGCCTCCAGCGAGTGGCGGGAGATCAGAGCCTGAATACACGAGGCCTCCAGCGAGTGGCGGGAGATCAGAGCCTGAATACACGAGGCCTCCAGCGAGTGGCGGGAGATCCGAGCCTGAATACACGAGGCCTCCAGCGAGTGGCGGGAGATCCGAGCATGAATACACGAGGCCTCCAGCGAGTGGCGGGAGATCAGAGCATGAATACACGAGGCCTCCAGCGAGTGGCGGGAGATCAGAGCCTGAATACACGAGGCCTCCAGCGAGTGGCGGGAGATCCGAGCATGAATACACGAGGCCTCCAGCGAGTGGCGGGAGATCCGAGCATGAATACACGAGGCCTCCAGCGAGTGGCGGGAGATCAGAGCCTGAATACACGAGGCCTCCAGCGAGTGGCGGGAGATCAGAGCCTGAATACACGAGGCCTCCAGCGAGTGGCGGGAGATCAGAGCATGAATACACGAGGCCTCCAGCGAGTGGCGGGAGATCCGAGCCTGAATACACGAGGCCTCCAGCGAGTGGCGGGAGATCCGAGCCTGAATACACGAGGCCTCCAGCGAGTGGCGGGAGATCCGAGCCTGAATACACGAGGCCTCCAGCGAGTGGCGGGAGATCCGAGCCTGAATACACGAGGCCTCCAGCGAGTGGCGGGAGATCCGAGCCTGAATACACGAGGCCTCCAGCGAGTGGCGGGAGATCAGAGCCTGAATACACGAGGCCTCCAGCGAGTGGCGGGAGATCAGAGCCTGAATACACGAGGCCTCCAGCGAGTGGCGGGAGATCAGAGCCTGAATACACGAGGCCTCCAGCGAGTGGCGGGAGATCAGAGCCTGAATACACGAGGCCTCCAGCGAGTGGCGGGAGATCAGAGCCTGAATACACGAGGCCTCCAGCGAGTGGCGGGAGATCAGAGCCTGAATACACGAGGCCTCCAGCGAGTGGCGGGAGATCAGAGCCTGAATACACGAGGCCTCCAGCGAGTGGCGGGAGATCAGAGCCTGAATACACGAGGCCTCCAGCGAGTGGCGGGAGATCAGAGCCTGAATACACGAGGCCTCCAGCGAGTGGCGGGAGATCAGAGCCTGAATACACGAGGCCTCCAGCGAGTGGCGGGAGATCAGAGCCTGAATACACGAGGCCTCCAGCGAGTGGCGGGAGATCAGAGCCTGAATACACGAGGCCTCCAGCGAGTGGCGGGAGATCAGAGCCTGAATACACGAGGCCTCCAGCGAGTGGCGGGAGATCAGAGCCTGAATACACGAGGCCTCCAGCGAGTGGCGGGAGATCAGAGCCTGAATACACGAGGCCTCCAGCGAGTGGCGGGAGATCAGAGCCTGAATACACGAGGCCTCCAGCGAGTGGCGGGAGATCAGAGCCTGAATACACGAGGCCTCCAGCGAGTGGCGGGAGATCAGAGCCTGAATACACGAGGCCTCCAGCGAGTGGCGGGAGATCAGAGCCTGAATACACGAGGCCTCCAGCGAGTGGCGGGAGATCAGAGCCTGAATACACGAGGCCTCCAGCGAGTGGCGGGAGATCAGAGCCTGAATACACGAGGCCTCCAGCGAGTGGCGGGAGATCAGAGCCTGAATACACGAGGCCTCCAGCGAGTGGCGGGAGATCAGAGCCTGAATACACGAGGCCTCCAGCGAGTGGCGGGAGATCCGAGCCTGAATACACGAGGCCTCCAGCGAGTGGCGGGAGATCCGAGCCTGAATACACGAGGCCTCCAGCGAGTGGCGGGAGATCCGAGCCTGAATACACGAGGCCTCCAGCGAGTGGCGGGAGATCCGAGCCTGAATACACGAGGCCTCCAGCGAGTGGCGGGAGATCCGAGCCTGAATACACGAGGCCTCCAGCGAGTGGCGGGAGATCCGAGCCTGAATACACGAGGCCTCCAGCGAGTGGCGGGAGATCCGAGCCTGAATACACGAGGCCTCCAGCGAGTGGCGGGAGATCAGAGCCTGAATACACGAGGCCTCCAGCGAGTGGCGGGAGATCAGAGCCTGAATACACGAGGCCTCCAGCGAGTGGCGGGAGATCAGAGCCTGAATACACGAGGCCTCCAGCGAGTGGCGGGAGATCAGAGCCTGAATACACGAGGCCTCCAGCGAGTGGCGGGAGATCAGAGCCTGAATACACGAGGCCTCCAGCGAGTGGCGGGAGATCAGAGCCTGAATACACGAGGCCTCCAGCGAGTGGCGGGAGATCAGAGCCTGAATACACGAGGCCTCCAGCGAGTGGCGGGAGATCAGAGCCTGAATACACGAGGCCTCCAGCGAGTGGCGGGAGATCAGAGCCTGAATACACGAGGCCTCCAGCGAGTGGCGGGAGATCAGAGCCTGAATACACGAGGCCTCCAGCGAGTGGCGGGAGATCAGAGCCTGAATACACGAGGCCTCCAGCGAGTGGCGGGAGATCAGAGCCTGAATACACGAGGCCTCCAGCGAGTGGCGGGAGATCCGAGCCTGAATACACGAGGCCTCCAGCGAGTGGCGGGAGATCCGAGCCTGAATACACGAGGCCTCCAGCGAGTGGCGGGAGATCAGAGCATGAATACACGAGGCCTCCAGCGAGTGGCGGGAGATCAGAGCCTGAATACACGAGGCCTCCAGCGAGTGGCGGGAGATCCGAGCATGAATACACGAGGCCTCCAGCGAGTGGCGGGAGATCCGAGCATGAATACACGAGGCCTCCAGCGAGTGGCGGGAGATCCGAGCATGAATACACGAGGCCTCCAGCGAGTGGCGGGAGATCCGAGCATGAATACACGAGGCCTCCAGCGAGTGGCGGGAGATCCGAGCCTGAATACACGAGGCCTCCAGCGAGTGGCGGGAGATCAGAGCCTGAATACACGAGGCCTCCAGCGAGTGGCGGGAGATCCGAGCCTGAATACACGAGGCCTCCAGCGAGTGGGGGGAGATCCGAGCATGAATACACGAGGCCTCCAGCGAGTGGCGGGAGATCAGAGCATGAATACACGAGGCCTCCAGCGAGTGGCGGGAGATCAGAGCATGAATACACGAGGCCTCCAGCGAGTGGCGGGAGATCAGAGCATGAATACACGAGGCCTCCAGCGAGTGGCGGGAGATCAGAGCCTGAATACACGAGGCCTCCAGCGAGTGGCGGGAGATCAGAGCCTGAATACACGAGGCCTCCAGCGAGTGGCGGGAGATCCGAGCATGAATACACGAGGCCTCCAGCGAGTGGCGGGAGATCCGAGCATGAATACACGAGGCCTCCAGCGAGTGGCGGGAGATCCGAGCATGAATACACGAGGCCTCCAGCGAGTGGCGGGAGATCCGAGCATGAATACACGAGGCCTCCAGCGAGTGGCGGGAGATCCGAGCATGAATACACGAGGCCTCCAGCGAGTGGGGGAGATCCGAGCATGAATACACGAGGCCTCCAGCGAGTGGCGGGAGATCAGAGCATGAATACACGAGGCCTCCAGCGAGTGGCGGGAGATCAGAGCCTGAATACACGAGGCCTCCAGCGAGTGGCGGGAGATCAGAGCCTGAATACACGAGGCCTCCAGCGAGTGGCGGGAGATCAGAGCCTGAATACACGAGGCCTCCAGCGAGTGGCGGGAGATCCGAGCATGAATACACGAGGCCTCCAGCGAGTGGCGGGAGATCCGAGCATGAATACACGAGGCCTCCAGCGAGTGGCGGGAGATCCGAGCATGAATACACGAGGCCTCCAGCGAGTGGCGGGAGATCCGAGCATGAATACACGAGGCCTCCAGCGAGTGGCGGGAGATCAGAGCATGAATACACGAGGCCTCCAGTGAGTGACTTCAGATTCACTTTTATAGGTAGGAAGGCGGGGAATGCACTTAAAGTCCACAATGTTTAAGTTCATATTTCCCTGCTGTCCCTCTGTACTAAAATAGTCCTGACTTTTCTCACCGATATTTGTAAAATGTTCTTCACAATATTTAAAATCATTTTCTGCTTCATCTGGGAAGGCGCCTTTTTGCACCTCCTCTATAGACCGCTTTTAGCTGTCTGTTGATAAAGTCCTAATGTGGACTATACCAATATTTACAGTGGGTGTTAAGTTATTAGTTGGTTTTCTTGTCAGTCTCATCGGCTTTCTTCTGCTTGATGGATTGCCGCCGCCTTCTTGTTTTTGTCCCTCCCCTGGTGCAAACCTTCTTTACTGCCCTTTTGATTGGATCACTTGTATCCTTTCACTGCTCACATTCAGTGAACTACTTTTTTCTTTACCTTTAGGGGAGTGCATGTGTTTTGTTTCTGTCTCCCTGTGTGCTGCTTTCCCCCTAACATCCCTCCCACACCGTGCTCTAAGTTGTTTGTCCCTCCTCTGGAGCAGGGACACCTTACTTGTGTCCTACCACTGCTCATTTTGTTAACCAATACTTTTTTCTTTGTGTTTAAGCACTACCAGAGTGTGTCTTTTTCAGCATGCTCCTGTGTGTTCTCCTTCTGCCCCTTCCCTTCTCCTTGTACGTTGCCCCACCAGCCGCCTCTCCCGTTGTGCATTTTCATGCTCCCACCTGCTGTTTCTCTCATTGTCTGTCTTGTTGGTTCTTGACGCCATCCATTGTCTTGCCTTAGCACTTTTTTCTCCCCCCTCCCTCAGTGATGCCTCCTGCCAACAAGACTAAAAACTTGCCCCCAGTCATCTGCCCTCCCTCCTTCTGTTGCTGGTTGCCCCACCCAACGGCCATAACAAAAAAAAGCGATATAATGTGGACACTGCTAGCCGCCTCATACCTCCTTATTTTTTTTTTTCTACCACACCCACCATGTTGCACGCCTTTCCTCCAAGATGCCTCCAGCCAGCAGTAAAAGTTTTTTTTTTTTTTTTTAATAACTTTTAGCCATGCTGCTTTACAGCATGGCTAAAAACATTGACAAACCCTCGTGTAAACAAGACCTACTGGCTTTGCAATTCTTCTTTATTTAACCCATCTCCTCCATTGTGCCTGCTCATATTGTTCACTGTTTCTCTCGCCTCTCAGTGGCGTTTATTCCCCCCACCACCACCTGCCCAGTACAACGTTGCTCACCCGCCTCTCCCTGTTAATTCATCATTTATTCCTTTTTGCAGAGTCACACAGCTTTAATTTGCTTCAGGTTTTTCCTATTAAAAAAAAACTAAAAAATTACATGCTTTCACATGTACTTAATTTATTTACTTATTTTTTTTTATTTTTTATTATTTATTTTACCAAGATTGATGGCCTCTGCCTTGGAACGCTAAATAAAAAAAGAAAATGGTGTCCTCATACTGAAGCATGTGTGATTGCACATGCATACGTCATGATGCTTGGCCGCTGTGGCGTCATGATGCATATTCAACTACTCAACATTGCACTTTTTTTTGCCAATGCTGGTTGGTATTGGCAATTAAAGTCTTGGATTTTTTGGGGCTGACACTGAAGAGCATCTGCAGAAAATATTGGCAAACCCAGTAGTTTTGCATTGTGAAAGCCTAAAGGTAAGCCCTGTTGGCGTTGCCAGTGCCTGTTTTTCTTGTTGAATAGTGAAGCCTGGGTGCAGGTTCCATGTCCCATCCCCACAGGATTCTCCTACTTACCTCCCCGTTCGTGAAATACTTTTATCATTACCATCTTCAAATGTACTTACTTTGAGCTTGGTCTGCAGAGCTGATACCAGTCACAGGTTTGGGGTCTGGTCATGGCTGTATGATTGTAGGCTAATGGTTTCTTCTCTCAGGATCTCTCTTTGTAAATATGTGAAGTATATGTAGAATTAAATATATAACTGCCTGGATAGATGTGTAAGGCTTCATTTATCCAGTTCCAAACTGTGGTTTATAAAAGTGCTTTGAATATGCAGGGCGAAATAAGCAGTGTGTGTGTAAAACTCGGGTACTTGAAGTGAATTAAGGCAGTTAATAACATGTGTTAGTGCAAACAGAATGGCACTCATTTTTATCATTCGTGGAAGGATACAGAGCTGAGTTGGTCCTTCTGTAATGTTAAGTTGTGAAGCTGCAGGGTGTCAGTCTTTTAACCCTTTCACTACCCTACCTGAAAGAGGGCTCCTTGCTGAAGCACCCTGAGCCTGGTGAAGTTTGGAGTGCACTCGGTGTCTCAATAGTGAGGTCCCAACACATTAAGTGTGAGCAGAGCTGCCTGTGAGGTGGTTGTGGGGTGTTAGGACTGGATACCATTGAATCCCGCACATAAGGATCGAGGTGCATTGTGGGAGCTCTGTAGATGCACAGTGGTTTCAGGAGAAGTGCACCTTGAGGGCAATAGTGCAAGGGCAGCTCAAATAATGTGCGTTTCAGCATCACAATGAGCACCATGTAAGATTATGCAGAGGGGTTTGTGGATGTGTGTCCTGGTTTTAAGTTGTAAAGTGTAACCCGCTGCTGTCATCCGGCGGTGGATGTATAGGAATGTGCTAATTTCAATATTGCACTGTTTTAAAACATTCTATCAACCAATCAATCATCAAGTCAGTCTGCATTTTTATGGTAAACATCGTTTACCAGGAATCCTTTTCCCCGCAGGCAATTACAACGCGGTCGTTACAACGACTGCGTTGTAACAACGCATACCATAACTCCGCAAGTCGGAACAACGACTTGCGGAGGGGGCAGAAGGTGTTGGATTTAAAATCCAACACCTTCCCTACTGTTGCACATACTGGAGTTGGAATAGTAAATTATACTATTCTAACATCCAGCGCCCTCTAGAGCAAGTCGTTGTTACGACTTGCCGGGTAATGTTATGCGTTGTTACAACGCGGTCATTGTAACGACCGCGTTGTAATTGCATGCAGGGAAAAAGCATGCAGAGTAAAGTGGCATATTCCATTTTTATAGCAGCACTGTCGCCCCTAGTGGTATCTGGGCGCTGTGGATGTGATGTCAGAATAAAGGTCAGAAACAAGCAGAAAGGGGCAAAATAATGGGCAGAATGAGGCAGAATAACGGGCAGAATGAGCACAAATTAAACTCTTAATCCCGGTTATGCTGAACATTGGAATCACAGTAGTGCACTGTTGGACTGTTAAGGCTGTCAGCCAATAACATTCTCCAGAATGGAGTAGTACGGGGTCTCCGGCACTACTCTTCTCACAGGAGGGTACTCTCTATTTACAGGAAGAACAGAGTAGTACGGGGTCTCGGGCACTACTCTTCTCACAGGAGGGTACTCGCTATTTACAGGAAGAAAAGAGTAGTACATGGTCTCGGGCACAACTCTTCTCACAGGAGGGTACTCGCTATTTACAGGGAAGAACAGAGTAGTACGGGGTCTCGGGCACTACTCTTCTCACAGGAGGGTACTCGCTATTTACAGGGAAGAACAGAGTAGTACAGGGTCTCGGGCACTACTCTTCTCACAGGAGGGTACTCACTATTTACAGGAAGAACAGAGTAGTACATGGTCTCGGGCACAACTCTTCTCACAGGAGGGTACTCGCTATTTACAGGAAGAAAAGAGTAGTACATGGTCTCGGGCACAACTCTTCTCACAGGAGGGTACTCGCTATTTACAGGAAGAACAGAGTAGTACGGGGTCTCCGGCACTACTCTTCTCACAGGAGGGTACTCTCTATTTACAGGAAGAACAGAGTAGTACGGGGTCTCGGGCACTACTCTTCTCACAGGAGGGTACTCAGCTATTTACAGGAAGAAAAGAGTAGTACATGGTCTCGGGCACAACTCTTCTCACAGGAGGGTACTCGCTATTTACAGGGAAGAACAGAGTAGTACGGGGTCTCGGGCACTACTCTTCTCACAGGAGGGTACTCGCTATTTACAGGGAAGAACAGAGTAGTACAGGGTCTCGGGCACTACTCTTCTCACAGGAGGGTACTCACTATTTACAGGAAGAACAGAGTAGTACATGGTCTCGGGCACAACTCTTCTCACAGGAGGGTACTCGCTATTTACAGGAAGAAAAGAGTAGTACATGGTCTCGGGCACAACTCTTCTCACAGGAGGGTACTCGCTATTTACAGGAAGAACAGAGTAGTACGGGGTCTCCGGCACTACTCTTCTCACAGGAGGGTACTCTCTATTTACAGGAAGAACAGAGTAGTACGGGGTCTCGGGCACTACTCTTCTCACAGGAGGGTACTCGCTATTTACAGGAAGAAAAGAGTAGTACATGGTCTCGGGCACAACTCTTCTCACAGGAGGGTACTCGCTATTTACAGGGAAGAACAGAGTAGTACGGGGTCTCGGGCACTACTCTTCTCACAGGAGGGTACTCGCTATTTACAGGGAAGAACAGAGTAGTACAGGGTCTCGGGCACTACTCTTCTCACAGGAGGGTACTCGCTATTTACAGGAAGAAAAGAGTAGTACATGGTCTCAGGCACAACTCTTCTCACAGGAGGGTACTCGCTATTTACAGGAAGAACAGAGTAGTACGGGGTCTCCGGCACTACTCTTCTCACAGGAGGGTACTCTCTATTTACAGGAAGAACAGAGTAGTACGGGGTCTCGGGCACTACTCTTCTCACAGGAGGGTACTCGCTATTTACAGGAAGAAAAGAGTAGTACATGGTCTCGGGCACAACTCTTCTCACAGGAGGGTACTCGCTATTTACAGGGAAGAACAGAGTAGTACGGGGTCTCGGGCACTGCTCTTCTCACAGGAGGGTACTCGCTATTTACAGGGAAGAACAGAGTAGTACAGGGTCTCGGGCACTACTCTTCTCACAGGAGGGTACTCACTATTTACAGGAAGAACAGAGTAGTACAGGGTCTCGGGCACTACTCTTCTCACAGGAGGGTACTCACTATTTACAGGAAGAACAGAGTAGTACGGGGTCTCGGGCACTACTCTTCTCACAGGAGGGTACTCGCTATTTACAGGAAGAACAGAGTAGTACGGGGTCTCCGGCACTACTCTTCTTACAGGAGGGTACTCTCTATTTACAGGAAGAACAGAGTAGTACGGGGTCTCGGGCACAACTCTTCTCACAGGAGGATACTCTCTATTTACAGGAAGAACAGAGTAGTACGGGGTCTCGGGCACTACTCTTCTCACAGGAGGGTACTCGCTATTTACAGGAAGAACAGAGTAGTACGGGGTCTCCGACACTACTCTTCTCACAGGAGGGTACTTGCTATTTACAGGAAGAACAGAGTAGTACAGGGTCTCGGGCACTACTCTTCTCACAGGAGGGTACTCTCTATTTACAGGAAGAACAGAGTAGTACGGGGTCTCGGGCACTACTCTTCTCACAGGAGGGTACTTGCTATTTACAGGGAAGAACAGAGTAGTACGGGGTCTCGGGCACTACTCTTCTCACAGGAGGGTACTCGCTATTTACAGGAAGAACAGAGTAGTACAGGGTCTCGGGCACTACTCTTCTCACAGGAGGGTACTCGCTATTTACAGGAAGAACAGAGTAGTACAGGGTCTCGGGCACTACTCTTCTCACAGGAGGGTACTCGCTATTTACAGGAAGAACAGAGTAGTACGGGGTCTCGGGCACTACTCTTCTCACAGGAGGGTACTCGCTATTTACAGGAAGAACAGAGTAGTACGGGGTCTCGGGCACTACTCTTCTCACAGGAGGGTACTCTCTATTTACCGGAAGAACAGAGTAGTACGGGGTCTCGGGCACTACTCTTCTCACAGGAGGGTACTTGCTATTTACAGGGAAGAACAGAGTAGTACGGGGTCTCGGGCACTACTCTTCTCACAGGAGGGTACTCGCTATTTACAGGGAAGAACAGAGTAGTACGGGGTCTCGGGCACTACTCTTCTCACAGGAGGGTACTCGCTATTTACAGGAAGAACAGAGTAGTACGGGGTCTCGGGCACAACTCTTCTCACAGGAGGGTACTCGCTATTTACAGGAAGAACAGAGTAGTACAGGGTCTCGGGCACTACTCTTCTCACAGGAGGGTACTCGCTATTTACAGGAAGAACAGAGTAGTACGGGGTCTCCGACACTACTCTTCTCACAGGAGGGTACTTGCTATTTACAGGAAGAACAGAGTAGTACAGGGTCTCGGGCACTACTCTTCTCACAGGAGGGTACTCGCTATTTACAGGAAGAACCGAGTAGTACGGGGTCTCCGACACTACTCTTCTCACAGGAGGGTACTTGCTATTTACAGGAAGAACAGAGTAGTACGGGGTCTCGGGCACTACTCTTCTCACAGGAGGGTACTCGCTATTTACAGGAAGAACAGAGTAGTACGGGGTCTCCGACACTACTCTTCTCACAGGAGTGTACTTGCTATTTACAGGAAGAACAGAGTAGTACGGGGTCTCGGGCACTACTCTTCTCACAGGAGGGTTCTCGCTATTTACAGGAAGAACAGAGTGAGGCAATAGCAGAGTATTATCGACCAAAAACCCAGCCCACAGTTTCAGCTTGTAAATTGGATGAGGGCAGTTATCTGGTGTTATTGACTGGCTCAGCAGTCATTAACACTACATTCTGTCCGATCGCTGTATTTACCTGTGTTCTGTCCCTAATGATTAACCCACTCAGTAGGCACATCTGATTGGACCAATGCTTTATGTAGGGCACACCACATTGATTGATGGGAAGTGTCCTGCCCCCCCCCCCCCCACGACCAGCTCGTTCTCGTGCCCTTTTTCCCAAAGAGAAGCACCCCACATTGTCAAGTTTCTCATAACCGTTTCCAGTTCTCCGTTAATCCTTTTCATGGGTGGACCCCAAACCAGGGGAAATGGCCCCTGTTCGAGGACGTAGCAGCGTTTTGTCGAAGAAGGGCTGTGTTAACATACTTGTAGGAGCGTGGGGGTGGCACAGAGCCTGGGTCCATTTAACCGAAGGGGTGGTGTGTGCATGGGCCCCCACTTCTCACCACCACGCACAGCAGGAGTAACCGCCTGTGATACTTTACACCGCCTCCCTGTGGCCCCATGTGACGTGTGACCGGAAACAGGGCAGCCTTTTACACGAGCGCCCATTGCATGCTGGGACTTGAAGTTCAGCTCTGAACATTGCGAGTTCGCGCTCAGGGTGCAAAGCAGGGCCCGTGCCATGGGTTGGAAGCCAGGACTGTCTGGAGGTGTGGTACAGACCAGAGGCAGCCGGGGGTGCCCAGAGCACGGCCCCGCTCCTTGGGCAGCGGGACAGGGCAGTCATGTGTGCCCTGAACGGTGTGTTCTGGGCCCCCCTCCAGGCCTATATTTAACCTCACCCTGGGCAGTGTAGAGGCCAGGACGCCCTGTCACCGCTCGCCCTCGCCGTGACTCAGCCCCTCTGCCCCGTGGGCACCAGTAAGGCCCCCTTGGGCCCCCGCTGCACGTCTGCCACGAGGCCGGGGTGGGGCACTTGGCACCGGGCAGGGCTCTGGCACTGCGGCCAGGCTTCAGCGTTTGTTTTCAGTTCCGCTGTCAAGGCACGGGCACAGGGCGCATCTCTGGCAGGGAGCTGGCGTGGGCCCCGCAGGGTGCACACTTTGTACCTCCATCTGTGCAGAGAGGGCTGCACTGAGCTCTGAGAGCAGCGGGGGATTTAAGCACAGCCCAGGGGGCAGCCAGCAGCCCCCTGCCTCTGTGCTGGGGTAGGTGCCTTTTTCAGAACCGAGCCTCGCTGGATGTATAACATTGTTCTTTATTCTCTGCAGCTCCCACTCCAGCTCCGACTACCAGCTCGCCTTCGAAATGGAAGTCCCCCTTAGCGCCGAGAGGCCCACCAGCAGGAAGAGGAGGAAGGACGTGCCCGGGTCCAACGGGGCGGCGGAGGATGGCCAGGTGCCGCGAAAACTGGCACGGCACACCATCGTGAGTACATCTAGGGCCATAACTAGTGCTTGAACAGATGTAGCGCGTCATCCTTAGGGCCTCAAAGCGCTGCACTCATGCCTGGCACGCCACACCATCGTGAGTACATCTAGGGCCATAACTAGTGCTTGCACACTTCTAGCGCTTCATCCTCCCGGCCTCAAAGCGCTGCACTCATGCCTGGCAAAGTCATAGTCAATTCATCGACCTTCATAGAGTGAAAACCTGAGACGGCTTGAATCTGTGCAGCAGGTGCACGAACCCACTGTGGGCCCTCACTGCCAGGGGCCTCTTCATTCTGACAAGGATGATAACTTACTCCAACTCCTGTTACCAGCCGATAGGGAAAGTTACTTATCCCAACTCCTGTTACCAGCCGATAGGGACAGTAACTTATTCCAACTCCTGATACCAGCCGATAGGTAAACTAACTTATTCCAAATCCTGTTACCAGCCGATAGGGACAGTAACTTATTCCAACTCCTGATACCAGCCGATAGGTAAACTAACTTATTCCAAATCCTGTTACCAGTCGATAGGGAAGGTAACTTATTCCAACTCCTGATACCAGCCGATAGGGAAGGTAACTTATTCCAACTCCTGATACCAGCCGATAGGGAAGGTAACTTATTCTAACTCCTGTTACCAGCCGATAGGGAAGGTAACTTATTCCAACTCCTGTTACCAGCCGATACGGAAAGTAACTTATTCCAACTTCTGATACCAGCCGATAGGGAAAGTCACTTATTACAACTCCTGTTACCAGCCCATAGGGAAGGTAACTTATTCCAACTCCTGTTACCTGCCGATTGGGAAGGTAACTTATTACAAGTCTTGTTACCAGCCCATAGGGAAGGTAACTTATTCCAATTCCTGTTGTCAGCTGATAGGGAAGGTAACTTATTCCAACTCCTGTTACCGGCCGATAGGGAAGGTAACTTATTACAACTCCGGTTACCAGCCTATAAGTAAAGTAACTTATTCCAACTCCTGTTACCAGCCGATAGGGAAGGTAACCTATTCCAACTCCTGTTACCAGCCGATAGGGAATTTAACTTATTCCCGCTCCCGTTACCAGCCGATAGGGAAGGTAACATATTCCAACTCCTGTTACCAACCGATACGGAAAGTAACTTATTCCAACTCCTGTTACCAGCCGATAGGGAAGGTAACATATTCCAACTCCTGTTACCAGCTGATACGGAAAGTAACTTATTCCAACTTCTGATACCAGCCGATAGGGAAAGTCACTTATTAAAACTCCTGTTACCAGCCTATAGATATGGAAGGTAACGTATTCCAACTCCTGTTATCTGCTGATGGGGAAGGTAACTTAGTACAAGTCCTGTTACCAGCCCATAGGGAAGGTAACTTATTCCAATTCCTGTTGCCAGCTGATAGGGTAGGTAACTTATTCCAACTCCTGTTACTGGCCGATAGGGAAAGTAACTTATTCCAACTCCTGTTACCAGCCGATGGATATGGAAGGTAACTTATTCCAACTCCTGTTACCAGCTGATAGGGAAGGTAACTTATTCCAACTCCTGATACCAGCTGATAGGTAAAGTAACTTATTCTAACTCCTGTTAACAGCCCATATGGAAGGTAACTTATTCAAACTCCTGTTACCAGCCAATAAGTAAAGTAACTTATTCCAACTCATGTTACCAGCCGTTGGCTATTGAAGGTAACTTATTCCAACTCCTGTTACCAGCCGATAGGGAAAGTAACTTATTCCAACTCCTGTTACCAGCCGATAGGGAAGGTAACCTATTCAAACTCCTGTTACCAGCCGATAGGGAAAGTAACTTATTCCAACTCCGGATACCAGCCGATAGATGGGGAAGGTAACTTATTCCAGCTCCCGTTACCAGCCGATACGGAAAGTAACTTAATCTGACTCCTGTTACCAGCCGATAGGGAAGGTAACTTATTCCAACTCCTGTTACCAGCCGATAGGGAAAGTAACTTATTCCAACTCCTGATACCAGACGATAGGTAAAGTGACTTATTCCAACTCCTGTTACCAGCCGATAGGGAAGGTAACTTATTCCAACTCCTGTTACCAGCCAATAGGGAAAGTATCTTATTCCAACTCCTGTTACCAGCCAATAGGGAAAGTAACTTATTCCTACTCCTTTTACCGGCCAATAGGGAAAGTAACGTATTCCAACTCCTGTTATCATCCGATAGGAAAAGTAACTTATTCCAATTCTTGTTACCAGCCGATAGGGAAAATAACTTATTCCAACTGCTGTTACCAGCCGATAGGGAAGGTAACCTATTCAAACTCCTGTTACCAGCCGATACGGAAAGTAACTTATTCTGACTCCTGTTACCAGCCGATAGGGAATTTAACTTATTCCCGCTCCCGTTACCAGCCGATAGGGAAGGTAACATATTCCAACTCCTGTTACCAGCCGATACGGAAAGTAACTTATTCCAACTTCTGATACCAGCCGATGGGGAAAGTCACTTATTACAACTCCTGTTTACCAGTCTATAGATAGGGAAGGTAACTTATTCCAACTCCTGTTACCTGCTGATGGGGAAGGTAACTTAGTACAAGTCCTGTTACCAGCCCACAGGGAAGGTAACTTATTCCAATTCCTGTTGCCAGCTGATAGGGTAGGTAACTTATTCCAACTCCTGTTACTGGCCGATGGGGAAAGTAACTTATTCCAACTCCTGTTACCAGCCGATGGATATGGAAGGTAACTTATTCCAACTCGTGTTACCAGCTGATAGGGAAGGTAACTTATTCCAACTCCTGTTACCAGCTGATAGGGAAGGTAACTTATTCCAACTCCTGATACCAGCTGATAGGTAAAGTAACTTATTCTAACTCCTGTTAACAGCCCATATGGAAGGTAACTTATTCAAACTCCTGTTACCAGCCAATAAGTAAAGTAACTTATTCCAACTCCTGTTACCAGCCGATGGATATTGAAGGTAACTTATTCCAACTCCTGTTACCAGCCGATAGGGAAGGTAACATATTCCAACTCCTGTTACCAGCCGAAAGGGAAAGTAATTTATGCCAACTCCTGTTACCAGCCGATAGGGAAGGTAACTTATTCCAACTCCTGTTACCAGCCGATAGGGAAAGTAACTTATTCCAACTCCTGATACCAGCCGATAGGTAAAGTGACTTATTCCAACTCCTGTTACCAGCCGATAGGGAAGGTAACTTATTCCAAGTTTTGTTACCAGCCAATAGGGAAAGTAACTTATTCCAACTCCTGTTACCAGCCAATAGGGAAAGTAACTTATTCCTACTCCTTTTACCGGCCAATAGGGAAAGTAACGTATTCCAACTCCGGTTATCAGCCGATAGGCAAAGTAACTTATTTCAACTCCTGATAACAGCCGATAGGTAAAGTAACTTAGTCCAACTCCTGATACCAGCCGATAGATATGGAAGGTAACTTTTTCCAACTCCTGTTACCAGCTGATAGGGAAGGTAACTTATTCCAACTCCTGTTACCAGCTGATAGGGAAGGTAGCTTATTCCAACTCCTGATACCAGCCGATAGGTAAAGTAACTTATTCCAACTCCTGATACCAGCCGATAAGTAAACTAACTTATTCCAACTCCTGTTACCAGCCGATAGGGAAGGTAACTTATTCCAACTCCTGTTACCAGCAGATAGGGAAGGTAACTTATTCTAACTCCTGTTACCAGCCGATAGGGAAGGTAACTTATTCCAACTCCTGTTACCAGCCGATAGGGAAAGTAATTTATTCCAACTCCTGTTACCAGCCGATACGGAAAGTAACTTATACCAACTCCTGATACCAGCTGATAGGTAAAGTAACTTATTCTAACTCCTGTTAACAGCCCATATGGAAGGTAACTTATTCAAACTCCTGTTACCAGCCAATAAGTAAAGTAACTTATTCCAACTCCTGTTACCAGCCGATGGATATTGAAGGTAACTTATTCCCGCTCCTGTTACCAGCCGATAGGGAAGGTAACATATTCCAACTCCTGTTACCAGCCGATACGGAAAGTAACTTATTCCAACTTCTGATACCAGCCGATAGGGAAAGTCACTTATTACAACTCCTGTTACCAGCCCATAGGGAAGGTAACTTATTCCAACTCCTGTTACCAGCCTATAGATATGGAAGGTAACTTATTCCAACTCCTGTTACCTGCTGATGGAGAAGGTAATTTAGTACAAGTCCTGTTACCAGCCCATAGGGAAGGTAACTTATTCCAATTCCTGTTACTGGCCGATAGGGAAAGTAACTTATTCCAACTCCTGTTACCAGCCGATGGATATGGAAGGTAACTTATTCCAACTCCTGTTACCAGCTGATAGGGAAGGTAACTTATTCCAACTCCTGTTACCAGCTGATAGGGAAGGTAACTTATTCCAACTCCTGATACCAGCTGATAGGTAAAGTAACTTATTCTAACTCCTGTTAACATCCCATATGGAAGGTAATTTATTCAAACTCCTGTTACCAGCCAATAAGTAAAGTAACTTATTCCAACTCCTGTTACCAGCCGATGGATATTGAAGGTAACTTATTCCAACTCCTGTTACCAGCCGATAGGGAAGGTAACATATTCCAACTCCTGTTACCAGCCCAAAAGGGAAAGTAATTTATTCCAACTCCTGTTACCAGCCGATAGGGAAGGTAACTTATTCCAACTCCTGTTACCAGCCGATAGGGAAAGTAACTTATTCCAACTCCTGTTACCAGCCGATAGGGAAAGTAACTTATTCCAACTCCTGATACCAGCCGATAGGTAAAGTGACTTATTCCAACTCCTGTTACCAGCCGATAGGGAAGGTAACTTATTCCAAGTTTTGTTACCAGCCAATAGGGAGAGTAACTTATTCCAACTCCTGTTACCAGCCAATAGGGAAAGTAACTTATTCCTACTCCTTTTACCGGCCAATAGGGAAAGTAACGTATTCCAACTCCGGTTATCAGCCGATAGGTAAAGTAACTTAGTCCAACTCCTGTTACCAGCCGATAGGGAAAGTAACTTATTCTAACTCCTGTTACCAGCCCATAGGGAAGGTAACTTATTCCAACTCCTGTTACCAGCCAATAGGTAAAGTAACTTATTCCAACTCCTGATACCAGCCGATAGATATGGAAGGTAACTTTTTCCAACTCCTGTTACCAGCTGATAGGGAAGGTAACTTATTCCAACTCCTGATACCAGCCGATAGGTAAAGTAACTTATTCTAACTCCTGTTACCAGCCCATAGGGAAGGTAACTTATTCCAACTCCTGTTACCAGCCAATAGGTAAAGTAACTTATTCCAACTCCTGTTACCAGCCGATAGGAAAAGTAACTTATTCCAATTCTTGTTACCAGCTGATAGGGAAAATAACTTATTCCAACTCCTGTTACCAGCCGATAGGGAAAGTAACTTATTCCAACTCCTGATACCAGCCGATAGATATGGAAGGTAACTTTTTCCAACTCCTGTTACCAGCTGATAGGGAAGGTAACTTATTCCAACTCCTGTTACCAGCCGATAGATATGGAAGGTAACTTATTCCAACTCCTGTTACCAGCTGATAGGGAAGGTAACTTATTCCAACTCCTGTTACCAGCTGAAGGGGAAGGTAATTTATTCCAGCTCCCGTTACCAGCGGATAGGGAAAGTAACTTATTTTGACTCCTGTTACCAGCCGATAGGGAATGTAACTTATTCCCGCTCCCCTACCAGCCGATAGGGAAAGTAACATGTTCCAACTCCTGTTACCAGCCGAAAGGGAAAGTAACTTATTCCAACTCCTGTTACCAGCCCATAGGGAAGGTAACTTATTCCAACTCCTGATACCAGCCGATAGGGAAAGTAACTTATTCCAACTCCTATTACTAGCGCATATGGAAGGTAACTTATTCCAACTCTTGTTACCAGCCGATAGGGAAGGTAACTTATTACAATGCCTGTTACCAGCCCATAGGGAAGGTAACTTATTCCAACTCCTGTTGCCGGCTGATAGAGAAGGTAATTTATTCCAACTCCTGTTACCAGCCGATAGGGTAGGTAACTTATTATAACTCCTGTTACCAGCCCATAGGGAAGGTAACTTATTGCAACTCCTGTTACCAACCTATAGATGTGGAAGGTAACTTATTCCAACTCCTGTTACCGGCCAATATTGAAAGTAACTTATTCCTACTCCTGTTACCAGCCGATGGATATGGAAGGTAACTTATTCCAACTCCTGTTTCCAGCCGATAGGGAAAGTAACTTATTCCAACACCTGATACCAGCTGATATGTAAAGTAACTTATTCCAACTCCTGTTACCAGCCGATAGGGAAAGTAACTTATTTTAGCTCCCGTTACCAGCCGATAGGGGAAGTAACTTATTCCAACTCCTGTTACCAGCTGATATTGAAGGTAACTTATTCCAACTCCTGATACCAGCAGATAGGGAAAGTAACTTATTCCAACTCCTGTTACCTGCCGATAGGGAAGGTAACTTATTCCAACTCCTGTTACCTGCCGATGGGGAAGGTTACTTATTCCAATTCCTGTTGCCAGCTGATAGGGAAGGTAACTTATTTCAACTCCGGATACCAGCCGATAGATGGGGAAGGTAACTTATTCCAGCTCCCGTTACCAGCCGATAGGGAAAGTAACTTATTCCGACTCCTGTTACCTGCCGATGGGGAAGGTTACTTATTACAAGTCCTGTTACCAGCCCATAGCGAAGGTAACTTATTCCAATTCCTGTTGCCAGCTGATAGGGAAGGTAACTTATTTCAACTCCTGTTACCGGCCGAAAGGGAAGGTAACTTATTACAACTCCTGTTACCAGCCCATAGGGAAGGAAAATTATTCCAAATCCTTTTACCAGCCGATGGATATGGAAGGTAACTTATTCCAATTCCTGTTACCAGGCGATAGGGAAGGTAACTTATTCCTACTGTTGTTACCAGCCGATAGGGAAAGTAACATTCCAACTATTGGGACCAGCCGATAGGGAAGGTAACTTATTCCAGCTCCTGTGACCAGCGGATAGGGAAGGTAACTTATTCCAACTCCTGTGACCAGCCGATAGGGAAGGTAACTTATTCCAATTCTTTTTTACCAGCCGATAGGGAAAGTAACTTATTCCAGCTCCTGTTACCAGCCGATGAGGAAGGTAACTTAATTCAGCTCCCGTTACCAGCCGATAGGGAAAGTAACTTATTCCAGCTCCCGTTACCAGCCGATGGGGAAAGTAACTTATTCCAACTCCTGTTACCAGCTGATATTGAAGGTAACTTATTCCAACTCCTGTTACCAGCCTCATTACAATTATGGAACTACCGAAACACACTGGATCTCTTACCTCTCAGCCAGAAATCAAATAGTGACAAGAATTCTGGGGACTTAGTCCCAGAATTTTTCATTTCTAAGGGGACCATCAAGGTCTAACCCCGAGTGACCACATCCTCTGCATACCCAGACATACATACTTTTATCATGTTTGAATATACATGCAGCATTATTAATTTGTCTATTTAATAACTAAATATATTGTTATATCACAGTAAACAGAACACTATATTCAGAGGTTCAAATACCTACTTATAATCATATTTAGGTACAGATATATATTTGTGTGTGTGTATATATAAATAAATATATATATATATATATATATATATATATATGTTCGTTTACATATCTATATAGTGTGATATATGTGTGTGTAATGCATAAACCTACATTTGTCATGTAAGTAAGATGTTTTTTTCCTCAGGTATATACAATTCTTTTTTCCTTGCTCAATGCATATTCCTGTACAGACACGTGTACAAGCACATAGCCGTATTTACATATCCAGACTTGCGTGTCCATTAATGCACAAATATGCATGTATTCTATACATATGTTTTTAAAATAGATATGTATTCGCACACATACACACATATGCATACATGTACCTGCCCATACATACACACATATGCAGGCACATCTTATACAAAGCCTAAGCACATATTGATGCAGGCATGCATATGCAGACAACAACTGTAACATAGCAAGACACACATACATGGAACGCATACATATACATATACATACATTGCCATATGCATAACACTTTTGTAAATATAGACGGATACATACAAACATACATATAGAATCATATGTATTCAGAGATACACATCCATACATCTGTGTACATACACAGTACAGTGTCTATATACTCAGACATATGTAAATGTGTAAGGTATAAATATACACGCATTGTTCTATACATAGCACAGGTTATTTTTCTGTTTTGTTCCTAGAGTTGCTGTAGATTGTTTTGTTGTGAGTATTGCGATCATGTAGGGAAGAGCCGGCTCCTGAGTGGTCTTCTGAAGCTGAGATGGTTCCCAATAGACCTTATGTTTTGTGGTAGTGAATCCCATAGTTTGTTGCATACACAGAGAAAGATGTGCTGCCCATGTTTTTTTTCTTGTATGCTGGCATTTTGAGATGCAGTGCCACCTTAGAACGCGAGTTCCTAAGCTAAATTTATTTTGTGTTTTTTCTTCCTGATGAAAAGTGTTATGTTTCCACTTATTGACTTGTGGGGGAGACAAAGCCGCTTTAAAGAGGATCTTCTGGCAACTGGTAACCAGTGGAGGGCCTGCAAGGCAGAGAGAGATGAGCTTGTGGCTTTACGTGTAGCAGTAGCCTGGCAGCAGACACAATAGACGCGTGGCAGCAAATTATATTGGATGTCTGGGCACTATTGCAAGTTTGCCACAGGTGACCATGCCGTTGCAGTGCCAGACACAGAGATGCAGCATATGCACTAGCAGAAGCGGTCAGTCTGCCCAAAACCCTGTACGATCAGCAGCTTTTTGGTTAGTTCTTGTTCTTAACAGTCCAGCCCAAAATGATATTTCATACATGAGTGGGTTAGTCTCCACCCTGAAGGAGCCAGGGATGTTGCCCGACCCAACTCCCGGGACATGGTAGGTTCCGTCAGGCGACCCCTTGTGGAGCAGATTAATTTTAATCTGCTTGGTGCAGGGTCACCACTCTTGCCACGGGTCCTTATCAAGTAAGGAGGACTCGACACTGGAGCGAAAGTCAAACCATGGATAGTTTATTCAATCATTCATGAATGGGTCTCCATCCGACAAGTACCATCAAGATACCCAAGGATAAAGCACACTGAACAATGGTTACATGGGTTTATATAGGGCAAATCACAGACTATGAACGCCCAGAGGTAAATAGAACTTTGGAAAGAACACACAAATGAGGCAAGGCAAGAATCGACAGTCTCGGTGCCTTGTGTAACTGTCGCGTCTTTGAGGCTGCACAACAAGATAGGCTTATCTGAACAAACTTTATCTAAGGCTTTACCATTGTTTAAAAAACCCACGAAACCCACAGTGCAGACATCAGCTGTTCTTTTGTGCTGACTTTGCATGTCTACGCAGCCTACAATGTCTCAACTTTAGATTCGTGACCTAATGTTTATGTAGGTGTGGTGTCAAGGGTAGAGTCAGGCTGGAAACAGGTCAAAGGTAAGCCTAGATGAAGCACAGCTAAATTAGAAAACGAGAGATTCAGATTTTAAGGTTTCACAATCCTTCCTTTTCAGCTGTGCTGAATCTATTCTAAGTTCTACACGTATTAATTTATATCTCGATTTTCATTATTTCATTAATTTCAAGTTGTACCATCATTTCCCTATTTAATTCATGAACATTGACTGTGGAAGGTTTAATACTACTACAAATATTTATGCACGTGGTGCATATCATAGGGGCACATTGAATGCAGCAGCAGCAAGTTAGAAAGATGGCTCAATTAACATTAAGGGCTTTTTATGCAAATATTGAACAAATGTATTGTGCTTATATGTTTGGCAGTGTGAATCCTTAAGAGAGGACAAGGTGAAGTGATAATGTTCAGATGCGGTAGGAGTAGGGGGCACTAGGCTATGAACAGGGTAATATGTTTCAAGTCTCCAAAATAGATCCAAAAATCCCAATATTAACAATAGAAAACATACAAATATCCCTATTTTTCTCTTTTTAATCCAAAATTGTCAGCTTTTAGCGGGGGCATTCGGGGCAAGTACTTCTATTCCTCCTAATAGGTCAAAAAACACCTTCCCAAAGGGCATTAATGACAGATCGACAACTCTACCCATTTCAACCTAATCTATATATAAATACCTATTTCAGAAGAACACCTAACACTATTCCCTATACTAATCTTTTATATTCAACCTGTATGTTTCTTAACCTTCCTTCCTCTTACTGTAGTATTTGTTGTTTGATTGCCAAGGTAACAAAGAGTAGCGTAACGATCAGCCAGAAACAGAGCAATGTAATCTCAATTCTCCCAAAATTCCCTCACTACACTATCAGAGCATTAAGTCCCCAGTGTCTTTTGCTTCAAAGCCTCACTGGCAAGCTTATGTACCGGTCCGGACGTTGGCGGTCTTGACCACCGGCATGGGTTGCTACCTCTCCAGAGATAGTTTCTTCAATCAAAGTCTATAGTTCTTTTGGCCCTTGGCCGCATCTTGTATCAGGGCTGAACAATGTCAGGATGTTCAAACAGAATCTGTTCATCTGGGGCAGCAAGTTATTGTTCCAATGACACCACTTCACCATGTTTCAAAACGATCACCATCTCCAAAAGGCACTTGCTGAGAGATCTGATCATACTCAAAGTTAGGTATTCCTCTTGTTATCCACTGATCATATGGCAAAGGAAGTGGCGCTTGTTTTCTCCACATCACTGGCATGAATCCAGTGTCTGTGCCCTGTGCACTTAACAGCAGTCTGGGTGGTGAAGAGAACTTCACTGGCCTCTGAAACTGTTGGGTAAAGACACCGTCTCTAAGCCTCAGCTTGTGACCTGGACCTTTAAGACTGGGAGAGAGACTGGCCTTCACCTGTGAATGGATCAAATGCAAATCTTTAGTCAATACAATAATCAACAAGAATGGTAAATTCAATGTCAGATTGTCCTTAATCTTGGTACACCCTATACATTTTGCTGGCCTCCCCATAACCATCTCAACTGGTTGCAAGACCTTCAAAGGGCAGATCTGGGGGTGCAAAATCTCCTGTTGAAACGGGGTACCTTTTCCTGTGCTATAAGTATGGCACATCATGAACCTCTTGACATAGAACTTTGCCACCCTGGGAATCAGATTATTGAACCATACATGATCTGACATGGCCACTATTCCTTTAGCACTGATATGGGCTGAACTGTGGGCCGTGGTAACAATAGCATTCACATAGTAATTTGGAAGCATTCATCTTTGCTTTCCTGACAGATCTATCCAACATCCTGTCGCATCCTGACACCCATATCTTTTACACTGTTCCTTCTCTTCCTCCGTAGCTTCTTCCTGTACTTCCCTAATGCAATCTAGAGTCTGATTAAACATAGTTACTTCTGGTGTCCATCTAACTGTCCCTACAATATACATTAAACTATACTCTAAATAGGCTGATCGTTTAGCTGTTTCATTAGCAAAAATATTTCCCTGTATTACCTCATCTATAATTTTCTTGTGGACAAAACATTTAACAATAGCAACCCTTTTTGGTAACATCAAGGTATCCAGTATCTTTACTATTCATTCCCCATACTGTATCTTATCACTATGCAAAATAAAAAAGCCCCCTCAGGGCTCGACAAATCCACTCGCCCGCTCGCATTTGCGAGGTAGAATTAATGAGGACGAGCTATTTTTAGGTCCTACTCGCCCTTTCTGGCGAGTAGGAAAATAAACTAACTTTTGTCCTCTGTCTTTGAAAACGGAGCAAATGTGACAAGATAATAAGATTTACAAAGCGAATGAGCAATAAAGATGCCTTTAAATCTTTTTATCTTGTCACATTTGCTCCGCTTTCAGAGACTGAGGTCAAGTAGGTTGCAGTTAGGTCGAGGAGATTTTTCAAGGTACTAGACCTGCAGGACTAGTACCATTTTTCGGATTTTTCGAGCCCTGCCCCTTTTGTTTTTAGAGTCGTCCGAATGAGTGGGCAACTCCAAAGGCATATATATTGATATTTACAGTCAAATCTTTACTTAATTCATAGGTTCTAGTCAAAGCTGTCAGCTCTGACATTTGTTGTATTTTACATAACTCAACCACAGATTTCAAGGGAGTAACTGTATAGGCCGCTGTACTAGAGCCATCAGGTAGTTTGTAACATGCACCATCCACAGACAGTTCCCCTGGTGGGTCAGATATAGGGGTATCTGTCAGGTCTACCCGTCCCTTAGTCTCCTTCTCAGTAATAAATATGCAATCATGCTTCTCATCTTGTTGGGACTCAGAAAGGGGCAGTACAGTGGCGGGATTCAAAATGTTACAGCATTTCAGAGTGATGTTTGGAGCAAAAAGTGTCAACTCATACCCTGTTAATATCGCACTGGTCAGGTGCTGGGTCTGAGTTATTTTTTTTTTTGAGATATCCACTAAATGTGGTACCATAACTGTCAAATTGTGACCTTAAATATACATTTCAGATTGCTTTATCGCAGTGGGGTCCAATGTGGAGGAGAAATATGCACATGACCTATTCCTTCCTACATGGGACCGTGCCAAGCTGCAACCATCTTTTACATGCACAAATTTGTAATAATCCGGTTTTACCTAAAGCAGTAGCATTACATAAAGCATTTTTTTCAATTACAAAAAGACAGCTTCACACTGATTAGTCCAAGGAAGCAGCATGCATACGTGCTTTAATATTAAAGCAAGCAGCAGGGGTTTTGCAATTAGTGAAAAATTTGGTAATAAACGCACAGATATTAGATTGAGTCAGTGGTTTCTGCAAATTCTGCACCAATTATATCCTATGTTGGTGTAGCGTCTTACCCCCTTCGACAGGAGGAGACCTAAATAGGTAACCTTCTGTTGACAATACTGTAATTGGAAAAGAGATACTTGGTCCCAAGGAGGCTAAGTGATGCAATAATTTCACTGTAGTCTGTTTGCAACCTTCTGCTGCATTGCTATGTCTCCAATGATTGGCTCGTGAGCTACCAATAGATCACCAGGTACCTGTGAGTAGCTCTCCTGTGTGCAGTCCAACCTGTATTTTAAAAAACAAAACTCATGCATTCAAGACAACATTTCTTTTGTATTTTCACAACACATAAATTAATGTCTTTAGAAAAATAATTGACATTTTGAAAATGTACTTACAGCTATTATTTCAGTTGGAGATATTTATTACTCATAATTATATCTTGGCGTAAAGGAGTATTGCAGCTATTGTTTGTATCTAGTACCCATGTAATATTTCAGTTCAAATTGTCAAAGCCTCTTTTTTTTATTTATTTTTTACCTTTTTTACTGCTGAAAACCCTGACTAATGCACTAATGTGATCACTACTGATACTCTTGGATGAGGTGGTCACTTTTTCATCACTGGTGACTTTTGTTACAGAAAATGTTGGAGACCCTTGTACTAACATTCAGTTGTTGTGAAATAGGGCTTTGAACGGGGATGCCAGAAAATCCCACAGGTGTATTAACTTTACCTGAGAAACAATAAGATATTGAGGGACTATTATCTTGTTACTTTCTCTCAAATCAATCACAAATTGATAAACTTTTATCCTGTATTCCATCCCTCTTTTAAGGACAGGAAGAATAGGGCTATTGCATACATTAGATGAAACTTCCTCAAAGCGAGTAAAGAAATCAGGGACGGACTCTCCCTGTTTTTGCTTACAAGCAGTAAGGAGTGTCCAATATATTTTCCATGCCAGAATTATCGTCTTTATATAAGTTAGTGTGTTGCCAGGGAGGTCCAGTATGAGCTGATTAGGTTTCTGACCAGGTTTCCTATCCCTATCAGCTGCTATTATGGCAGCCCAATCTCCTCCCAAATCAACAGCATGATCCTGTTTCCGGGTAAGTCGCCACATATCTGGTGGCAAGATCATGCCAAAAAAAATATCAATATCTGCTAAAGTCATGATACAAGAATCAATGGCTGCCTGTACATCATAAAATCCTCTAGGATTTTTCCGTATGTCTGGTAAGGAGGCTTTTAAAGCGAGTACATCCGTCCTTTTCCAGGGCGTATATATCCAATTATACAAAAAAATGGGCTCTAGCATTGGGATTATTAGGGTCATCATTATCTGCATTCCCTCTTCCAGGAATGAACTGTGGCGCAGCTTCCCTCATAGGTCTTATTCGAGGAGAGGAAGAGAGTTCATTACAATATCCAATTATCATTGCTATAGCATTATTAACTCTACTTACAGGGAAGGCCCCTATCTGACATTGTCGATTAATAGCTCTAACATCATCTGGGCCATTCTGTCCTGTAGTCATCTCCCATTGGACTATAAATTGATGAGAAAGCTTATTTATATGACAAAGAAGCTCGCTTTCAGAAAAATCCTGAATCTGATCTATCATTTCTTCTACTTCCATTTCTAGATCACTTAACCAATTTAATACCATCAACCTTATCGCGTCCTGATGAAACTGAGGTACAGTAGAGCGAAGGACTCGAGGGGTCAGGACAGATGCAGGAAGCACAGAATCATTAGTCATTTCAAATGCAGTGGCCTGAGGTGGAGGCACAGAGGCTTGGGGTGGGGGTGCAGTGGCCTGGGTTGGAGGGCATTAAGAATGTACCGGTACTGGTTGGAAAATAGGGAGTTTGACAACCGCGGGCAAAGGAGGGGGAACCGGGGTAACAACATTTAGTGGTCCAGGGGGAAGAGGTGTTAAAGGTACATATGCGGTGGGGGTTGTTCTATCAACAACCCATCAATATCTGAATCCACATCTTCTTGGTGGACCTGAACTGCTACAGTTGGTCTAACTATATATTCCTTAGATGTTAATAATCTATGCTCCCTATCTAAACATTCTTTTTTCTTCTGAACTTCCTTATCCTTCAATTCCTTATACTTCTGATACTGTGTTTTCCTTTGTACCTTCTCTGCCTTGAGCTGCCGCTCCTTCACTTCTTTCCTCTACATACGCAAACTGTCTAACATAGCTGGCCTAACTTTCTTTAAAAACAATCGTTTCTCGAGTTTGTGAGGGTCCATGGTTCCCTCTAATGGCCATTCTAACTGGGGATCCCCTTTTGTATATTTGTTCCACAATGCATTATACATGATGGGACAAATACCATATTTGATGTAGATCTCAAAATTCAGCGTACCTTCTGGTGGCGCCGGCTGACTTGCTTCCAAAATGCTCTGCTTATTGCAGCAGCAACAACAAAACTTCCACGGCGTACTAAGTACAGGTATGTTATATAAGATATAAAAACTTATAAACAGAGAGAAATAAAAATATTCTCACATTTACCTGTAAGAAAAAATGTTAGTCAAAACAAATAGCAAGTCTCAAAACAAAGCTTAGGTTTCAAAATACCCAACAGATCCTAGGTTTCAAAATTCCAAGCAGATTCTGAACGGATTTCCAAACAAAATACCAAGTCAAGACAAATACCAAGTCAAGCAAAGATCAAACAGATCCTAACCAAATGAACAAATGAACCGGTTCAATACAGATTTACCTCATGCGTAGTCTTCGACTCCCACCTGTCGATCCTCCCTGATCCCAAAAAAATGACCGTCCAAAGGCCCCAGTCAAGGCTAGCAGCCGCCAGGAAGATCAGAGTTGGAGAGCTGAAAAATCACCTTGGCCCACGAGCAACACTAATCTCATCAGGTGGTGCGCTCCTCAGCGAAGTTCGTCTTACCGACCTGATCTCCTCCCCTGGTCCGACTGCAAGCCTTTGATCGAACCCCACGTTGGGCGCCAATTTGTGGAGCAGATTAATTTTAATCTGCTTGGTGCAGGGTCACCACTCTTGCCACGGGTCCTTATCAAGTAAGGAGGACTCGACACTGGAGCGACAGTCAAACCATGGATAGTTTATTCAATCATTCATGAATGGGTCTCCATCCGACAAGTACCATCAAGATACCCAAGGATAAAGCACACTGAACGATGGTTACATGGGTTTATATAGGGCAAATCACAGACTATGAACGCCCAGAGGTAAATAGAACTTTGGAAAGAACACACAAATGAGGCAAGGCAAGAATCGACAGTCTCGGTGCCTTGTGTAACTGTCCCGTCTTTGAGGCTGCACAACAAGATAGGCTTATCTGAACAAACTTTATCTAAGGCTTTACCATTGTTTAAAACACACACGAAACCCACAGTGCAGACATCAGCTGTTCTTTTGTGCTGACTTTGCATGTCTACGCAGCCTACAATGTCTCAACTTTAGATTTGTGACCTAATGTTTATGTAGGTGTGGTGTCAAGGGTAGAGTCAGACTGGAAACAGGTCAAAGGTAAGCATAGATGAAGCACAGCTAAATTAGAAAACGAGAGATTCAGATTTTAAGGTTTCACACACTGAGTGAGGAAAGCTATGAGAGAGAAGATCACAATCTCCCATAAACACCTTGCCCACCTGTATATTTCTGCCATTTTTTTTTGTTTTCGGAACGCTACTGGAGAAAATAAACACATAGGAGGGGAGTTGCATCTCAAGACTTGCTGAAATTCTTGACCAGTCTGTGCTTTAAAGACCTTGTGAAGAGTAGGTCGCATGCTTAGTCATTCAGTTAAATCAGATGCATCAACACTGCGGGAGGTAGGAAAAGTGTTCTTAGAAATTCATCAAACAGAAACATTTCATTTTGGCAACTACAAATCAAGCTTGAAGCCCTAGAACTCACAGGGCGGGCGGCACATTTGCAGTAACAAAGCTACATCTGAAAGATACAATTAGTTATAGATTCCTTACCTTTAGAATTGCCCCCAGGCGTCAGACCCCTGCGCGTCAGTACCCCTGCGCGTCGAAAGGTGGCGTCAGTCGGCTCCGCGTTCGTCGTTGGCGTTGTGGTCCCCGGGATGACGTTGCGGTAGCTACGTCGATGTCGCCCTCGCGCGCTGACGTCAGTTCTTTCTTTTTCCGCACAAGCCAGCACAGATCCGGAGAGAGCAGTACCTCCAGTCACTTTTTGACTGACTTTTTTGCGACTTTTGTCGACACCGTTTTTTGAGTCTATCGACTCCTGGTGCAGGCAGGGATGTCCAGTCGTCCTCGGCCCGTCTTCAAGGCTTGCGACACTTGTCGCAAGCTGATGTCGGTTACGGGCCTGCCCCGCGTGTGCCTGTGGTGCCTGGAGCGCGACCATGATCCCAAGTCGTGCTACGACTGCCGGACCATGAATCCGAAGTCTTTGCGGGAGCGGTCCCGAAAGCTTCTCGAGGCCCGGCAGTCCGCTCCGCGCCGTTCGAGGTCCCGGTCGCGTGGGAGGTCGAGTGACCGGTCGCTGAGTCACCACCACTCGTCATCGAAGTCTTCGCACTCCTCAGGTAAGTCGAAGCACAAGAAGAAGTCGAAGAAGCATCGTCGCTCTTTGACTTCTCCCTGTCCGTCGGCCGACGCGATGAGGGATGCGGACAGTGCCAGTCCCGCGGCTCTGCATGCGGAGCCTGAAGGGTCGACTCAGAGTTTCCCTCCCTTTCCGGGAGCCGGAGCGACCCCTGCCCAGCTTCGGAGTTTCTACGAAGCGATGCATGCCATCTCTGGGCAGCCCGGTTCCGCCGGCGCGCCTTCGGGCCTGCGGACTCGGCTGGGGGCCCTGGGCCTTCGACGCCGGCGGCTCCGGCACCGGCACCACAGGGTCCCCTTGGATCCAGGCCTGGATCTGGATCGGCGCCGGTCGACCTTATAACACCTCCCCCGACGCCGATTCCACCGGCACCACGTCCGCTCCTGACGCCGGTTGGGTCCCCAGCCGGCTTCAACCCCGGCCTCCACCCTGACTTGGACATGGAGCCGGACCGACGTCGACCGGTGCTGAGCGGTACTTTTGTACCTCTGTTCGACCCTGGTGTTCCCTACAGGCCAGATTGGCAACCAGAGGAGGGTGAGGAGGACTGGGAGGGGTCTGTAGACCCTTTGGCTGACCAGTTGGATGAACCGGACTGGAGAGAGGAGTTGAGGAAAGCCAGTGGTCTGGATACCTCCCCAGACCTTGGCATGCTGTCTCCTCCTACCGTGGCTACGGAGGAGGGTGTTTCATACGCAGTGGTGCGTAGGGCAGCCGAGGCCCTCAACCTCGAGCTAACTACGGTGGCGGTCAGGACGAATCTCCTGACGGAGGTGCTTCAACTGGCAGTGGCCTCTTCGGAGCCCCTGCTGCCTTTCAATGAAGCCCTTACTGACATCCTTTTGGGCACCTGGTCCAGGCCCAACACAGGGGCTCCTGTGGATAGGATGACTGCCCGACGCCACCGCCCAGCTCCTGGCGACCCCGCTTTCCTCTTCCAACAGCCCACCCCTGAGAGCTTGGTGGTCCAAGCCTCTACATCCAAAGGCGCATTCCCTAACGCACCACCTGATAGGGAATCCAAAAAGCTGGACCATCTTGGGAAGAAGATGATTTCTTCCTCCAGCTTGGGACTGCGGTCGGTGAACACTGCATGTCTGTTGGGCCGTTACACCCAGTCTGTGTGGGATACGGTAGCGCAGGTGCTGCCACAGTGCCTGGAGGAGGCCCGGGCCGTGCTCTCCTGTGCAGTCGCCGAGGGGAGAGACGCAGCCAAGTTTACCATAAGATGTGGACTGGACACCGCCGACTCGCTAGGTAGAACAATTTCAACGTCGGTAGCCCTTCGATGCTACGCCTGGCTGAGGTCGACTGATTTTTCCAGGGATGTCCAGGCTACCTTGCTGGACATGCCTTTTGATGGCCGTCGCCTGTTCGGCGACAAAGCAGACAACGCGCTCGAGCGCTTTAAGGACTCCCAAGTCTTTGGTCTCTCCACCTGCCCTGCACAGTCTGCTTTTCGCCCCTTTCGTGGCTACGGAAGGGGTGCCCCACCCGTTCCACCCAGGGCCACAGGCCGGCGTAAGCTGTCCAGCCCGTGCGCGGCCGGGGATGTGGGACCCACTGTCGTGGGTCTGGGGGCCAGCGAGTGGGCCGGTCCACCAGCGCCCCTTCTGCAGCAGCCTCCAAACCCTCCTAGTCCGACCTTTCAGGGCCACCAATCGCCAGTGGGCGGCAGGATTCGCCATCACCTCCCCCACTGGCATACCATCACGTCGGACAGGTGGGTTTTGCAGATAGTCTGAAGGGGCTACTCCCTCCCCTTCAAGACTACCCCTCCATCCATGCCACCTCAGTACCATTGCATGTCGGAGGATCATTTGGCCCTTCTCCAACAGGAAGTTACGGCTCTCTTGGCCAAGGGAGCTATCGAGCGAATTCCTGCCCCAGAAGTAGGTCGTGGCTGCTATTCCCACTACTTTCTGGTGCCCAAGAAGGACAAAGGCCTGCGTCCTATCTTGGATCTCAGGAACGTCAACCTCTTTCTCCGGAAGGATAAGTTCAAAATGTTGACACTAGCTTAGGTCCTGTCTGCCCTCGACCCTGGAGACTGGATGGTAGCGTTGGACTTGCAGGACGCTTACTTTCACATCCCCGTCCTGCCGGCCCACCGGCGTTACCTGCGGTTCACGGTAGCCACGAGCACTTTTAGTTTACCGTGCTCCCCTTTGGCCTTACCAGCGCCCCTCTGGTGTCCACGAAAGTGATGGCGGTGGTCGCAGCTCATCTGCGCCGATCAGGGGTTCCAGTCTTTCCCTATCTTGACGATTGGCTGTTGAACGCGGGCTCGCCCCAGGCAGTCGTCTACCACCTCCAGACTACGGCGGACCTCCTGCACTCGCTGGGGTTCACTATAAACGTGCCGAAGTCACCGGAGCGGTTCTGGACACGACGCAGTTTCGGGCTTATCCTCCCGAGCAGCGAGTCCGGGATATTCGGGCTATGATTCCGATCTTTCAGTCTCTATCCCAGGTTTCGGTCAGAATGACACTGAGGCTGCTGGGCCTCATGGCCTCCTGCTGGTAGATCATGCCAGGTGGCATATGCGGGCTCTGCAGTGGGACCTGAAGTTCCAGTGGGCACAACATCAGGGGAATCTGTCCGATTGCGTTCAGATCTCGGAGGGCACTGCACGACAATTGCAGTGGTGGCTAACGAACCAGGATTGGGTCAACGGCAGATCCCTCTCCTTTCCCCAACCGGAGTTCACAGTGGTGACGGATGCATCACTTCTGGGGTGGGGCGGCTAAATGGGAGAGGCGGAGATCAGAGGCCTCTGGTCTCTGGCGTAGTCTGGGCTCCACATCAACCTTCTGGAGCTCCGGGCGATCCGTCTTGCCCTAAAAGCATTCCTTCCCTCTGTCCGGGGAAGAGTAGTGCAGGTGTTCACGGACAACACCACCGCCATGTGGTACTGCAACAAACAGGGCGGGGTGGGGTCGTGGACCCTTTGTCAAGAGGCTCTCCGTCTCTAGACATGGCTGGAACATCAGGGCATATCCCTGATGGTTCAACACCTGGCAGGTTAACTGAACGCCAGGGCGGACGAACTCAGCCGCAGGTGCATGATGGATCACGAATGGCGTCTTCACTCGGAGGTGGTGCAAGGTCTCTTTCAGCAGTGAGGAGAGCCTTGGTTAGATCTATTCGCCACCGAAAAGAACGCAGAATGTCAGCAATTCTGCGCGTTTGAATTTCCAAGGCAGCACTTGCTAGGCGACGCTCTTCGTCGTGAGTGGAGTTGCGGTCTTCTATACCCCTTTCCGCCTATACCACTTCTGCCAAGAGTGTTGAAGAAGATCAAGCGTGACCGGGCCCAAATCATTCTTGTGGCTCCGGATTGGGCACGAAGAGTCTGGTATCCCGAGCTGTTACACATGGCCATCGATCCTCCGATCAGACTGCCTCTTCGGGAGGATCTTCTGTCGCAGCAGCAGGGGATGGTCCTCCACCCGAACCTGTCCAGCCTCCACCTCCTTGCGTGGAGATTGAGCAGCGACAGTTGACAGCCTTTGACCTTCCTCCCGAAGTCTGTGATGTTATCTTGGCAGCCAGGCGTCGCTCCACTAAGACGGTATACGCCTGCAGATGGAACAAATTTGTGGCATGGTGCGCAGCAAAGGCTGTGGATCCCCTTTCTGCCCCCCTTTCTGAGGTTCTCTTGTTCCTCCTTTCTTTGGCCCAGAAGGGCTCTGCTCTGGGCACTCTTAAGGGCTATCTCTCATCTCTCAGCCATTTCAGCCTTTCTTAGGCTTCCTGATCAGCCTTCTCTTTTCAAGTCCCCTGTTGTAAATCGCGTTCTTAAGGGTATTACTCATCTTTTTCCTCCTGTTCCCTTCGTAATGCCTCAGTGGGACTTGAACTTGGTTCTTACTTATCTTATGTGCGCTCCCTTTGAGCCGCTACATAACTGTCCTCTCAGACTTCTCACTTTAAAGACTGCCTTTCTGGTTGCCATCACTTCTGCTCGCAGGGTGAGTGAGCTCCAGGCTCTTTCTTCGAATCCTCCTTTTCTGGCGGTTCATCCGGACATGGTTGTCCTTCGAAATCGACCCTCTTTTCTTCCTAAAGCGGTTACTTCTTTCCACATTGGTCAATCCATCACTTTGCCCACCTTCTTTCCGCCTCCGCATCCTTCTAAGGAGGAAGAGAGGCTCCACCGTCTGGATCCAAAACGTGCACTTTCATTTTATTTGGATTGCACCAAGCAATTCCGGGTGGATGACCAGCCCTTTGTTGGCTACGTGGGCGCCAAAAAATGTCGAGCCGTGCACAAACGGACCATCTCTAGGTTGGTCGTTTTGTGCATTAAAGCTTGCTACTCTTTGGCAAAGAAGGAGCCTCCAGTGGGATTGCGCGCCCATTCCACCAGGGCGACGGCAGCTACCACTGCTTTGGGACGGGGAGTCCCCCTCAATGACATCTGTCAGGCGGCTACGTGGGCATCTCTGCACACGTTCACAAAACACTACTGCCTGGACAGCCAATTCCAGAGAGACGGCTTTTTTGGCCGTTCTGTTCTCCAGGACTTTCTGGTTTGAACTTGGTTCGCAGACCCACCTCAGGGGTTGGTATTGCTGGGGTATCTATTCTAAAGGTAAGGAATCTATAACTAATTGTCTTTCAGATGAACAAGTTACTTACCTTTGGTAACAATATATCTGTAAGAGACATAGATTAGTTATAGATTCCTTACCGCCCCACCCATCCTCCCCGTTCTGCGAACTGACTTCTAGGGTCAGGGAATTCCTTTCAGGGCCCTAGTTTTGTGCACCAGTGGTCAGTGTCTTGCATGGCTCTGCGCTTCTGGCGTGGAATGTTGTGTAAAAGAACGGACGTCGGCGCACGAGCGCGGTTTCTAAGTAGCTACCGTGACGTCATCCCGGCGACCACGATGCCAACGACGAACGCGGAGCCGACCAACGCCTCCTTTCGACGTGCAGGGGTACTATTGGCGAAAAAATTCTCCGGATCCAGTCTGACGCCTGGGGGTAATTTTAAAGGTAAGGAATCTATAACTAATCTATGTCTCTTACAGATATATCGTTACCGAAGTGAAGTAACTTGTTCTTTACCTCCTCATTATTGTATCAGTATTAGGCCCAGGCAACATTATGTTTACACCAGTGTAATTTCTGGCATTTCACGTTAAACTTGTTACTTGAGATTCCTAAAATACAGCCATTATGCGATGTTGTGTAATTTCAAGGCTATTCAGGTAAAAATCCTATAACGGGAGCATGAACAGAATGCAAATTGCTGTTCGAGGCACCTCTGTATTTTTGCACCATTTTTTTTTTTTAGAGCAAAATGCATCCTCACATTTTGCATTAAAATATAAAGCTGAATGCCAGATTTGCATTTTATTTCACACAAACTTTCAGAAATGTTGCGTAATTACACTAAAAGAAATTGCCCAAGTTTCGCACACCCATTAAAGTATCTCCGTTGAAATCGGCTGCATCTATTTCTTAGTGGCAGAGAACATACTGGCCTCAAACCCAGTGTTTCAACAAAGTTAAGACTTTTTAGATGGTAGAAGTTCAATTTATATTACATTTATTTAATCTGTTCTAATGTTTTTCCCCCCAGAATCTCTCATCTGCCACCACATCTCTGATCAGTCTGCACTTTTTCACTTTGTTCCATTCCCTTCAAACAGGTAAAAATGTAGATAGCACAATAATTTATAAAACACCGTAAGGTATCGCCTGATCCACATTCAGCTACAAAACTTATTTTGTCTCAAAATGCAATCAGGATACTATATTGTCGTTTGGTTTTCTTCACTCCATACTGATGCAGAGCATTCGTTAAATATTTAAAACCCATTGTGCTTCTTTCTGTTCGGTTTATTTTCTCAGGCTTTAATATTCATCACACAGAATGTCTTGCTGATGTTCAGGTCTACTGGGTCTTGTATGAAGGTAGAACTCCTCAGTGATTTTCCAACAAGTTAGAAACCTCCTTTTTCGGGAGTAAACTCTGTAGCAGGGGTATCCAACACAGATCCTCAAGGGCAGGATCCTTTTCATTGATTCAGGATAACCATATACTTTATAAAGATGTCCCTGTTATATTAGCCATGGTTAAATATATCTTGCGTGGATATCTTAAAAATTTGGCCTGGATCAAATTTTCATGAACCTATAGTGGACACCCTGGCCTACAGGAAAATCTGTGACACTCCATAAAGTCAACCAAGTTAATAATATAAGAAAATTACAGAGTGCCAACATGTTCTTTTCGCTCCCTCAGGACACTTAAGCTTGAACTCATAGGAAAGCAATAGTGGAATTGTTTGAGTACGGACAGCTGAACAAACGAAATGTACGTCAGAGGTGAGGACATGCATCATGATACATGGTCTGTAACGGTGGGGTCCCAGTTTAAGGCGTTCTAAGAAGATGTCCCCAGGCTCATCCTGTATAATTTAACGCAGAGGTCCTGTAAGCTTCTGGCTTCATTCAGCAGTCCTGTCTTGCGTGAGACACAGATTTCGAGGAACCTCATCCCCTGGAGAGCCCCATACAGCATGAGGATCATAAGTGGTATCAGAAGCAGTCTGCCCTCTTCAGCCGCACACCAAGGGCGTCATTTACTTTAAAAGTACCCGATGCACACTTGTCAGCAGTCAGACGGAGGCACAAGCGGTCTGTGCCCTCCCAATGCTCAGCCACCACCACCAGCTGGGGTGAAGCAGAAGTGGAGCAGAGAAGGTGTAAGGGTCTGAAGGAGAAGGACTCAACATAATCTTCTAAGCAGATGACTCAACTGATCCTCTCGCTCACTGAGGACCCCTCCACCGCCAAAACCAACTTCTGTAACGTAGCCAAATGAATGAGAGACGACTGCCTCCAACTCAACTCAGACAAAACTGAAGTACTGATCTTTGGGAAGAACACCTCCGCATTGTACCACAGCTGGTGGCCTGCAGAACTCGGACCCACACCGACCGACCATGCACGCAACCTCTGCATTATCCTCAACAGCCAACTGACCATGAAACGACAAGTAAACACAGTTGCCTCCTCCTCCTGCTTCCACCCACTTTGCATGTTCTGCAGAATCTTCAGATGGATTCCAACAAACACCAGAAAGACCATCACCCAGGCCCTTGTCACCAGCCACCTCGACCACGGCAACGCCCTCTACGCTGGTATCCCCACCAGCTCCTCAGAAGACTTAACACCATACAGAATGCCGCAGCCAGGCTCATCCTGAACCTCCCCAAATGAACCCACATCGCCTTCCACCCGAGACCTCCAATGGCTCCCCATCCAGAAGAGATGCCAGTTTAAGATCGTCAGACATGCCTACAAAGTCCTCCACAACCTAGGACCTGCCTACCTCAACCATCGACTGAGCTTCCACCAACCCTCCAGACACCCGCGCTTCTCCTCACTCGCCCTCACGCACACACACCCCTAACCATCGCAGCACATCGCTGCCAAGACCTGGAACGACATTCCCCTCCAGCTCCATACAGCCCTCTCACAGGCAGACTTCAGAAAGGCTCTTTGTCACAGGTACATGCCATGATACCCCCCGGGGTGACAGTGTGTGCTTTACAAATGCTGATTGATTGAAGGAATCCAGGAGTGGCTGCCATAAGGAATCTCTAAGTTCTTTTAAGTCTTAATAGCGAAACATGAGCGGATGAAGGCAGAGGAAGACAAACAAGCATGGGGCAGGACCTTTGTGAGTACGCTACCACTTGTACGTCAGTTGTCTTTTTATTAGAGCGGCACAGGCCATGTTTAAAGGGAAGGCCATTCTAGGAGTAAGGCTTATGGAGAATGGACTCTGAGTGCAGGTGGATTTCCGTACTCCCTCTTGCCAAGGAAAGAACAAGTGCAAGCATGTTTCCAAGACTGAGCCCTCTTTGTACCTGCCAACATCAATAAGCTCCTCCCATGAACGCCCCTTCCATGGTTCTGCCCAGTACCAGGACAGACTCACAGGCTCATGCGCGAAGGGGTGACCAGACCTGGAGAACGGGAGTGGTCATCAGGGCTGGTGATAAGCATTCTTGTAAGCGTGCAGAGCAGAAAGCTGAACGCTGCAGGTCGCCCTGTCCCTGTAGTATGCAGTCGCGGTGAGGACAGATAGGGCAAGCAACAGATATCAGCTGCAAGCATCAGAGAGCACTGCAGTCCCTCGTTCCAGGCAAATCTTGGGTCTTACAGGCACTGTCAGCAGAGACCGCTCTCATTTTGTGATCCGAATACCGCTTATATGTCCCAAGTGCAGTGAAAAATACCACCATGCGTCCAATTTAAGGAGAGAGAGTAGCATTTCGATTTAGGGTGCCCGAAAATATGCCCATCAGAAGTCATCCAAATCCATGTATCCCTGCTATAAACATCAGAGTAGCAGTGTCCTGAGCAGTGTGCAGTGACACCCTCTGCTGGCAACGACGTGTTGTGGTAAGGTCTAGTATACGCAAAAAACAAAGTTGTTGTTCAATAGAATGCCTGTCCATCTATTACTGTGCCATGGAACACCTACTCTCTTTTCCTCCCCTGCACGTCTGCCTGTATCTCTTCTCTGTCTCTTCTAGTGCATCATCATGGCTGTCATGCAGGGTTAGTCTTTCCTGTGTGTGCCTGTGCAGGGAGGCCTGGGCCTTATACTACACCTGGTAAACTCAGCCCACAGCTGAACTCTGCAGACATTAAAAGCACCACAGTCCGTATTCGCGTAGACTTGGGTAGGTGATGATCGCATAGTCCAGTTGTGATACCATCTAGGCAAGCATGGCTTAATCTCAGTGAGAGGATGGTAGAACAAGACACACTTTTGTTGTTGCTGGAAAAACAGAGTCTTATGTTGATCAGACTAGCAATCTATCGAAGAGTACCTCCCATAGGTTCTATGAGGAGGTCCTGAGGTTCCTCACCAGAGAGACAGGAATGGGACAGGAGCCAATGGCCTTCTTAGACCAGAAGTTGTGTGGCCGGTCCATGGCACCTGACTCCACCACTGAAATCCCTGTTTTGGACACAATGAAGTGGATTCTGTGTCTGACCATCTGCCTGGTTGTATTCCTTCTCAACCAAGACAGCGGATAAGCTTCAGCAGGGGGAGCAGGTAAAGATTAAAAAGCAGAGGCTCGATCAGTAAAGCTTCGGCTGTTTTACTGTACTGTTAGTTGTGAGTGTCCTGATTACACACAGATCCACCTTGCGAGTGGCCCGGTAACTGGTGTGTTATGGATCGCACTTGATCAAATCCGACTCTGCTTAGTTGGAATTTAGCGGGTGCGATAAGTATTATACCCTTGCTAGTTTTTGGGAAATAATGTGGTGCTTTTTGGCACTTCTCACAGTAAAATCTGCATGTATCGTAAACACCGGATGTTTTACCCCTATAAGCATAGACTGGTTTGACCAGCCGATATTTATCACAAAGCCTATTATTGTGGTAACAGGAGTTCATCAATATCTGGGCTGCTCAAATTTAGGGCGAAAGTCTCGAAGACCAACCAGCAGCCATGATGCACATAACCAAAATAACAAATAAGTGAGTAAAAAAGGGTGGTGTAGTCTGAAATGCAAAAGACCTGATGACTATACTGTAGGAAAAACTCTAAAATGTCAACTGTAGAGCGACCACCTTGCATGTGCCGCCACTTACCCATGGTGCGGTCTGTGTTAACTTGTGCAAGAGTGATTTTCTGAATAGTGAATCCAGTGCTTTGGGTACAGTTAGTTTAGTTGTTCGTCCGGTTACACTAGAGACGAGGCTCTCCACTTACGATGCAAAGTAGAACGACGGGCTTTGAGGTCCACATCATCAATTTTCACTCCTGTTTTACACAATCGCATCTTTTCTGAAAGTCTGTCAAGCAAAAAGTATTTTATTTTTCAATGAATTGCATAAATGTTGGTCCCTACCTTTTACGTTGTCCCATTTGCGGCACAGACACTTTGTTGTACATCCGTAGTCCCTGTGACTCCATCTGTGTGGTCTCATTCTATCATGGGTACCTTAACAAGAGCCCGTCCCAATTTTTTGTGCTCTTATTTTGAGAATTTCCTTTAATTAGGTTTTGTTGGCACGTAATCAGAAATCGAGCATTCACAGTGCTTTAGTTAGTTAGCCGATTCTTGTAAACTGTAGCTCACTCGACATGTTTCGGGTGCGTTGTGACCATCGGTGACATCCTTCCGTCACCCCAAAGCGAAGGCACCCAGTAGCAGGGTTGCAGTTCCCAGTGCTAGTTTCCATTATATATTGTTCTTCTCGTTTTCTTGCACATTTTGCTGCCACGTGACACCATAGTGTTAAAACTGAGGTGATACTGTGCAGCATAACACTGACTAGACATAACCATCAGTCAACGGGGGAGTTATAGCCTAGCGGCCTGAGCTGCCGACTTTGGGACTAGGGAGCCAATTTTGAATCTCGGCCTTCGCTCAGCATCCTGTCATTCTGGGCAGTGGTGGCTGCCTTGGAACGGGGTTGGTGGGGCGGGGAGGTAATGGTTTCAAAAAAATAAACTTACCTTCGCCGCCGCATGCCTCTCCTCTGTCCTCTTCAGATCTGCTGTAAGCCCCCAGGCTTCCAGACTCTCCCTGCCAATCATGACGCTGCATGAGCAGCGTCGTGATTGGTCTGAGCGGCCTATTTGGCTGCTCATTCAGTGCCTGGGAGGCAGGGCATGTTCTCCGCGGGGCTGTAAAGAGCCGGCCAAACCGTCATGTGCACTTAGAGGAGTGCAAACCACTCCTCACTCTGCTCTGGCATCACAGAGCCCAGCCCCGCCCGACTCCAAGTGCCGCATAGAAAAATAAAATGATAATAACGTCCTGTTCTTATCATTTTCTTTTTCTCACTGTTGAAATTGCAGTGGGGTGATGCTCCTCTGCCTTAGCGGAGGAGCCGCTATATATATATATATATATATATATATATATATATATATATATATCTATATATCCCTGGCAGGGCGGCCTCGGCGATGCAGGAACGGAGTGTCCTGCTTCTGACATGCCATCACAAAAACGAAATGCCAAGGCTCGACATCAGAGGAAACATGGCTCTTTAATAACACAGGGTGGCAGGTAAAATCATTTCCCAAACGCGTTTCAGCCGGTTGGCCTTAATCATTGGAGTTTGGGTTAAAATACCATGTGGTCAAATTTTAAAGGTAGACTACCTTTTTGCATTGTAGTCCAATTGTCCTTCAGTACCCAGCATGCACCAAGGGAGAAAAATCATGCCAGAAACAAAATGCAGTGCAACATGGATGTAAGTTACTTTCTTTGCTTAATGCCTGCTTGCTGCATAGTGTTCAAAATAAACGTACTTCCAAGGTGCCTTTGACTCTGCACTGCCACAGTTCGTAAATGTCCAAAAGAGCCCGGGCCTCCGATGTCATCAATATATATATTCACCATAAGTTCATTAAAGCGATCACTCAGAGGTTATGCAGTTCCATTGCATGTTTCAAAATGGCTACCATTTAAATGTTTTAGTTGTTATAATATGAATACAACCCATAGAAGTTCATGAAAAGATATCATGAATATCTATTACATGGTTTTATATTGTATGAAATTAATACAGTTTTGCCTTATGAACAGGTGACTATTTGTACAAAGATATGTTTGAATTTCACTCTGATCTCATGTTATTTCTGCATGTTCCAAAATGGATGCCGCATTGGTTGGAAATTATTCAGCCACTGTGTCCCCTCTTTTGTTTCCATAACCTCTATGTATTGCAAGTCTCTACCACTGACACTTTGTGTGATCAAGCTTGCGGGTCAAGCGAAACGCGTTACCTGGAATAAACCATCTCCTGATTTAACTGCATAACCTCCGAGTGATCGCTTTAATGAACTTATGGTGAATACGATGTCCGGCACGCTCCGCCGGCTACAAGCGATCCACTGCGTAGGGCGAGGGAAGACGGAAGGAGCAGAGAACCGTATATATATATATATATATATATATATATATATATATATATATATTCACTGAAAAAACCATAGGTTTCAGACACGTTATAGTTAGAAATTAGCATTTCAAAAACCTTTGAAATTCACTGAAAAAACCATAGGTTTTAGGGACAGTTATAGTTAGTTGGACATTGCACTCGTACAAAACCCGTGAAATTCCCCCGTTATAGTTAGTTCAGCTAACTATAACTCGCGCCCCCGCAATGCACTGCTGATGACGTCACATATTACATCACTCATCACAGCGGGATCCGCGCACCCTAATCGCATCCCGCCTATTTATTTATTTATTTATTTTAAATGCTTTTTTCTGCCCAGGGGGTCCTTGTGGGACCCCCTGAGCAGACCTAGGGGGGCAGGGTGTTTCTACCCTGCCCCCTTTTTGCGTTTTGCGACTTGTTTCTGTGCCTTGGTTCTACCGAGGCACAAAATGGCTGCCAACACTTCCTGATTTGGAGTGTTGACAGCCACTTGACAGCCAATTAGCATGCAGCTCGTGATCGGGAGGGTGCGCGGACCCTAAGCGGCCATAGATATATATGTGATTTTACTTTTGATTTTCTCAGGAACTACTGAACGGATTTACACCATTTAACCAAAAGGCACGACTCTGAACCAAGTTGGTGTAATTCCGTTCAGCAGTTCAGGCTGTAGCTGCGATGAAAGGTTCCTATGAAAAATTGCATGGGGAAAACACGTTTTGGGACCCCCCTTTTTTCTCGGCCCCCACTTGACAAATCACCCCGAGACTTTCAGGATAGGATAGGAGCGGACCGGAGCGCCCCACGAGTTTTGAAAATTTTGCGAAGATTCGTCAACCGGCGCAAAAGTTATTTCAAATAGAATGTTGCGGATTTCCTATGGAAAATAGGTCGTAACTATCTAGTGTCGACCGCCAGTAGAAAATATATATATATATATATATATATATATATATATATATATATAATATATATATTCATTCGCCAGTAGGTAGTTATAGTTAAAACCTAGTTTCCATATGAAAAGCATTTTTTGATGTGCTTATAACTTTGGCGTCGTTTGCTGAATCTTTACGAAATTTTCCAAAAGTTCCTCTTTTCAGGTGAGCTCCTATCCTGAAAGTTTGGGGGTGATTCGTGAAGGGGGCTGAGAAAAAGGGGGTCCCAAAACGTGTTTTCTCCATGCAATTTCCATAGGAAACTTTAGACAAGGCTACAGGTCAAACTGCTGAACGGAATTACGCCAAATTTGGTAGGGAGAAAGGTCTTGGTCCAGAAAGCACGCTTTTGTTTAAATGGGTAAGTCCGTTCAGTAGTTTTAGAGAAATATCAAAATTTACAGATATCGATCTTTGAGAATTCTGACATCTGATTAGCTGAGGCGTTACGAGCAAGAGCGTGCGGCTCATTGGTTGCAAACTGTTGAAACTAGGAAGTGTTGGCAGCCATTTTGTGGCTGACTTGAAAGGCATAGGGCGAAACAAAAGAGAAAAATTGTATAAGAGGGTATAGTAGGAACACTGGTCTTAGTTTAAGCAGTCTGTACGGTGCAGAGGCAGGGAGTTTGAATGTTGCGTAGGCCGTTGAAATCACGTCCGCAGACGTGGAAATCACGTCCGCAGATCGGTGCGCGGTATTGCGGCAAGGTTGCGTAGGCTCTGGAAATCCCGTCTGGAAAATAACAATGCGCCGTATTGCAGCCTTCCTTTAATATAATGCGCAGTAGTGTTTACTTATAATGCGGTGTTCACTTTTATCACGGACAGTGTCACTTTCTTACACGAAAATTAATATTATGTGGGAGGGCGTGTTCTGTTCGTGTGTCTGGAACAAAATTAACGTTTAATTGGCTGAGGTGTTCCAACAACGAGCTCAATGTTCATTGGCTGCGAACCATTGAAAGTAGAAGTGTTGCCAGCCATTTCCTCCCCGTCCGCGGAGTAGCAGGGACATCTGATTGGCTGACGTGTTCCAAGCAGGACCTTCCCAAGCTTAATGTTCATTGGCTGCGAACCATTGAAAGTAGAAGTGTTGCCAGCCATTTCCTCCCCGTCCACGGAGTAGCAGGGACATCTGATTGGCTGACGTGTTCCAAGCAGGACCTTCCCAAGCTTAATGTTCATTGGCTGCGAACCATTGAAAGTAGAAGTGTTGGCAGCTATTCCCTCCCCTCTGCGGAACACCATGGACATTTTATTGGCTAAACTGTTCCTAGTACAAGTTTGCTCATTATTGGCTGGGAACGGTTCACTGTTGTGAACCATTTTGTGACGCACTTCAATGGAGTACGGGAAAAGAAAGTAGTAGCGGGGAGGGTAGGAACACTATTAACTCTGTACAGTGGTCACAAGGTGGTGGAGAGGGATTGTGAAGGTAAAAATAGTTTTTTATATATTTTAAGGGCCATTTATATAATTGGCGTGGGGTGTACAAATCACGGCGGGAAAATAACAAAGTGTGTTGCGGTCTTCTTTTATTAAGTTTGCGGGTGGGATACTTCCCAGGAGCACTGTTTAGTTATAATGTGGTGTTTACTTTTCTAACGGGGAGCTGTGGTTGCGCAGCAAAATTTCAGTCTAGGTTTGAAATAGTTTTTATTAAGCAATTACAAATATACTTTGCTCGGAAACTGAAGCTGTATATATCAAAGGGGTGACAAATAAAAACGCAATTCATAAAATATCCCTTAAGCGTGGGCACACCCTCCCTTTTTTTTCTGCTATAGTTTGTAAAAGTGTTGCCCTATATTCTTGATAATATAAGAGGGCATGAGTTACTTTTAGATAAAGTAGAAAAGAAGTGCTACAAGAAACACTCCCGCACTACATCATCTCAGGTCACAATAACAAGTAAAAAACAGTTAAACACAAATCACTTTATATTACATAGGAATGTACGCTTTATCATTTTTTATAATTTCTATTATTGTAGAATTCAGGAAAGTTCTGTTGTAGTGCTTAGATCACGTACTCCTTTAAGAATATATAGGATAGTAGTATAATAATATACACTACTGGTCGTATATATTCTATAGGGAGAAGGTGAATAGGAACCGCAACAGACAAAAATAGAAATAGTAAAAAAACATTCAGAAATGTAGGGTTTATCAAAGGTATTCACTAAGAAAGTATCTATGGAAACGATTTTTTTTTAAACTGCAATTTCCAAAAATATTGTCACTGTAAAAATATCTGATCAAGTAAGTTATAAAGGTCAGTAAACTGTATTTCAGATGGTTTACTCCTGGCGGCGAGAAATCTCCAATTCCTGTTGTGTGGAAATATCACACTCTTACAATATACACAGTGTCACTGATGGCACACAAAAAGGAAAATGAAAATGAAGTCATCAATACAAAACAACATCTATAACGAAATACTTTCCAGCGATGAGTATGTTGAGAGCTTCTTTTCTCCGGGACTTCGAAATCTTTCATCTTCGCGCCAACGGGTCATAAAGTGCTCTGAGATCACAATGACTGTTAATATTATAATATACATATTCACAGTATATGATCCCAAGAAAGAAACAGAGTAAGAACGAGAAGGTGCTGACGTTAAATATAAATCTTTAGTCTTCGCGTCGACGGGTCATAAACTCCACTGAGGTCAGTATAAATGTTCATATTACAATATACATACTCACACTATATGATCTCAAGGGAGAAATAGACTAAAAACCAGAAGCTGCTGACGTTAAGTATAAATCTTTAGTCTTCGCGCCAACGGGTCACAAACTCCTCTGAGATTATAATGTGTGGTTATTTTAATCTACATACTCACACTATATGATGTCAAGGGGGAAATAGACTACAAACTAGAAGCTGCTGACGTTGCATATAAATCTTTAGTCTTCGCGCCGACGGGTCACCAACACTTCTGAGGTCAAGTACAGTGTCAATATTATAATCTACAAAGTCACACTATATGAGCTCAAAGGAGCCAGAACAGGAACAATGTTTGCTGTATTCTGTCTGTTTCTGAAAACAAGCTGCTGACGTTACATATAAATGGCAAAAACAACCAATAACACTTTTTCTAAATACAAGTGTTTAAAGATTGACAAATAGCTACGTATTATAAATATCTAGTATTGCATAATCAAACAACTTACAACTCAGGATTATGTTTTGTGGCCGCAAAAGAAGAATCCGACTAGAAAAGAGCACCTGCATCACTGAATGGAGACGCGTAAATAACTCGCAAAAACGAAACTAATCTATCAACGGGTGTGGTTTATATACTTTTAGGTTATTCAGTAGTCTATGGAAGGAAGATGCGGCTCCGCCCATTTAGATGTCACGTTTTACAGTTGACACGTTCTCACGTTTTAACTGTTTCACTTGTGCACGTGTTGGGAAAAGTTACAAAATGTGAAGCGGAAAAAGTTTCGATTTCGAACCTAGCGCGTATAAGGTCCTTAATATGTACATACGTTGGAGAGCTTAAAAACTGTTACCCGGAAAACCGTGTCATTTCCATTCTCATGAGTAAATACATTTATTGATTGCCGTAATTCTAAATAGAAGACATAAAAAAAAAAGATCTATCAGAATAGAAGAAAAAAAAAACGTGATAATATTTCTCGTCACTATGGTTTTAAATTAAAAAAATGCGAGCATTTGTAAAGCGTACAGCTAACCCTGGAAAGGTGTGACGGCGCTCGGGGGCGTCGTAAAGATTAAGCAAGATGTTGCCCACAGTGACATAGTGGTGGGCTAACGTGCCGCTGGAGCCGGGAATCGAACTGTGAACGCTGTTGTTCGAAGTCAGGTATCATAGCTGCTCCGTCACACTTTTTCCACACGTATATGTTAATTAGTGCTAATTAAGTTTTAAACATTGTTAAATTATAACTTATAACAGACTACTGTTACAGTTAGTTTTTCACTACAAAAAGTATGCACGTCTTTTTTAAATTTAGTTAAAAACAATATAGGTTTTAGGGACATTGTAGTTAGAAATTAGCATTTAAAAAACCTTTGAAATTCACTGAAAAAACCATAGGTTTTACAGACGTTATAGTTAGAAATTAGCATTTAAAAAACCTTTGAAATTCACTGAAAAAACCATAGGTTTCAGGGACGTTATAGTTAGCTGGACATTTCACTCGTACAAAACCATAGAAATTCCACTGTTCTAGTTAGTTCAGCTAACTATAACTCGCGCCCCCGCAATGCACTGCTCATGACGTCACATATTACATCATTCATGGCATGGTCAGTGACATCACTGATGACATCATCCACGTGAAAATCTGATGCACCTCCTCACAGTCTAATATAACCTTTAATACACCCACTGTAAAATACAGACTACCATTTTCGAAACCATCGAGACACCAATACCAGTTACTACATACGCACTCTTTCATTCCTAGGTCTACACACACATCCACTCATTCACCCATACATTCACTTATATATGCAGTTACTCATCAATACAACACTATGATATGCACTCATACACCTATTCAGACACTCACACACCGCCACTCATCCATGGAGTTACTCACACACCTAGTCAGTCATGCAAAGAATCAATCACACTCCCATTTACTCACCTATACAGTTATACACACACCACCTCCCTAATTCATACAGATACTAACGCATAATTACTCTCTTATATAATCACTGATACAAGTACACACTCATCCATACAGCCACTCTCACAATCACTCACTCTCACATATACTCATTTATATACAGCATCACTCACATATACTGCCTTTTACATATGTAGTTACTCACACATGTACCACTGAGACATCCATCCATTCACTCACCAACACACCCATACACACACTCACCCACCCATACAGCGGTTTCCACATGCACTCTTGAACTCATACACCCAGTGAATCAACCACTCACACATCAATGCACAGTCACACACCTCCAACCCACCCACACACACACTCAGTCTCCCATACAAATACTCAGGCAAACAATCAATAACCCATATAAACACTCATGTAGCTACTGACCAACCCATGTAGCAGCTTACACAACAACAGACTGATCGACATTCACACAGTTTAGTCACTAACCCATGCATTCAGTAAGACACGTTTAATCACTCACTTATACAATCAGTCACACACCTGTAAAATCCCCCATCCAGACACTTATACACCCACTCATTCTTCAATACACCTAAGAATATATGTAAAACATATTTAAAAATTACAGACAGTCATTGGATGATGTCATCAGTGATGTCATTTCAAATGTCATCAGTGATGTCATCAGTGATGTCACTGACCATGCCATGAATGATGTAATATGTGACGTCATGAGCAGTGCATTGCGGGGGCGAGTTATAGTTAGCTCAACTAACTAGAACAGTGGAATTTCTATGGTTTTGTACGAGTGAAATGTCCAGCTAACTATAACAACCCTGAAACCTATGGTTTTTTCAGTGAATTTCAAAGGTTTTTTAAATGCTAATTTCTAACTATAACGTCTGTAAGACCTATGGTTTTTTCAGTGAATATATATATATATATATATATATATATATATATATATATATATTATAGTGTTTGGTTCTCTTGGGCCATGTTCATGCTATATAAAACCACAAAAAACAGACCAGCCATAGTCGACATTCTATATTGGATATATACCTTTATCTAAATAGTTGATCTGGGATTGATGTAAATTTTGCACATGTCGTGATATGCAAGTAAGGAAGGCCAGAGTGTGCAGCCTGAGTGATAGGAGGTGGCCTCAAAATAGTCAAAGTACCAAGCCTGTTGATTGGTATTAGTGTTTATATATGCATTTTGTTGTTTAGTGATTATTGATTGATTTACAGCACTGATCTCGTCAGCCTTGGTGTTTTGTCTAGATTGTAGAAACACCAATGTCCAGTTGTAGGAAACGATGCTTCTTGTTCAGAAATATGGAGCCCAACTTTGTCGTGTTAAACAGGCGGACTAGTGTGAAGGCACTGTGAAACGTATAGCAGCTGTAATTCACCCCTGCTCTGTATTGGAGGTAGCGGCGTTGGGTCACCAGATGCTGGTTTTGTCTGTAAGCGCTTGTATTGGGGACATCGCGTCTTGCTTCACCACTGGATACTTCAGGGCTAGTATGAAGGTATCCTGGAAGGGCTGCAGTGAACCCCTTGAATCTGTCTGTCTTCTAGGCAGTGTTCTTGTATTGGCCTGGATTCCACTGCCTGTTGTTGGTTTTGCTCAAGGCTAAGGATTAGGGGTGTCATTATTATGCTCTAATAGTAGTTCAAACATGACTCTTTGAGTTAAGCTCAGTAGCTGGCTTCATACTCAAGCATATGTCTGTAATTTGTGACGTACGTCATGTATGTCACCTTGTGGAGTTGCATGTGGTGTCCTCCAGTGCTGTCCTGCATAGCAGGATCAACAGTAATGATGTGTGTAGCCTGACATCGCCACCGATGGCATAGGCGGACGCCTTCTCTTTTAAATGGCCAAGGTGGCTTCCTCAATACTGAGGTGACTACAAGGTATTGAATTGAAGTGTTTGCTCTGCGCCACTCCCACTATTACTAAATTTACTCCAGCACTCCTTGAGTGGCAAGTGCATGTAGTACCCATCTATTTTATGAGATCAACACCCTTGCGTGCTCCTGATGACATGTTCTCCTGTGGTCCCGCGTGGTGGCACCACACCCTCCGTGGGCTCAGATCCCCACCCTTGGATGGTTGAGGCGTGTGCTTTGTGGTCTATTCTTGACTCTTCTTGTGGTCTGGAGTGATCCTCCTAACCTGCATTAACTGTGTCATCCTTGTGTTTCAGATGTATGTTATTCGAACGTCCACGCCCCGCCATAAGGATATAGCCCCTATTTTAATTTACTGAGTCCTGTTTTTTTCTACATCTTTGGTGAATCTGTGCAGATTACTCAATGTGTGGAAGTAACAGACATTGAAATAGTTCTCTGCATTCCGTGGCTTGGTATGTTGTTTCAGGCAGAGTTCTATCTTCAGAAGACCTGTCGGGAGGGAGAAGAGTTCAACAAAGGTGCCCTTGCTGTGTAACTTCTTTACTAACCTCTGGCACAGGGGTGACCTTTACAGGCAGTTCTTCAAGGGGAACTGTACAAAAATATAAGCACAAAGACGTGTCTGCAGCACACTTTCTTTGGAAGACGTGATATTATTGTGTTCATTGTGTTGTTGGTCACTTCGTTCTTACTTTTTAAGGCTACAGGAAAACCTGTTTGGTCTTTGTCATTACCGCCGTGTGGGCCTTTAGACACACAATGTTGCCATGGCATTTGTTGTGTTGCGTCACACACCCATTATGGAAACTTCACTTACCTTTCCTTAGGCGATACCAAACGGAGTCATGTCGCTTAACTTAATTGAATTTGGCTATCTGTCGATTTCATGAGAGGTGTACAGAGTTGCCATGTTCCTTCCATTAGCTTTTCTTGCAGACTTTAGAGGCCCCACACACCTTTTCCAACCCATGAAGGTGTGAGGTTTTTTTTCTTTTGTGAAAATAAGGTTTTACAGGACAAAATCTAGCCAAAAAGCTGACTTTAAGTAGGAGTTTTGTCTTTTAAAAACTTTTATTAGAGAAAATTCTTTTACAAGTAGAATTTTGCAACGTTTGCAACTTTGTCGAGTTTCCGACTATGTGAACTCTGGAAAGCTTCAAAAATAAAACGCCCAAATGTACCCGCCCTTTTTACCCAAGTTGTAAGTGTTTAAAAGACTGTTTGCCCTAGTGCTGATAAATATTGAGTCATGAGGCTGCATTTGATGTTAATGCAGCTTCAGAGACTTTACCTAATAGGATCTTATGGCGCTGAATGGAGTGCAAGGAGACGGCTAGTTGGGTAAGAGCCAGGTTTTCTTGGCTGGGGAACAACTGACAGTGGTATGAAGCTGAGGTGGAAATGTGCTCAGGGACCCTCCACCTCACAGCAGCGCTCTCCCCTCCACTGCTTGCGGTGGTGCTGGACAGTGGGATAAGGCGGCTGTTTCGAGCAGAGCTGCGCAAGACGATTGGTGCAAGCGCCTTGAAGGCCTGAGGACATCCATATGGGCACATATTGCAGTTGTGCCCGCAGACCACTTACGGTCAAATAAGGATTTTTTTTCAGATTTCGAAGTTGATGAAACCATGATGGGGACACCGCGTAAATGCGTGGCGCCAGAGAGGTTGGAAGATAGCATTTGCCACCAGTGGCGCTGGTTCAGAAGACCAGAATGTGGCACCGCACAGCTCTCCTCTATCAGCTTTCACCTCTTCTTCGTCAGTTTGCCTTCAGCCAGTGGCCCTCACTCACTGCAACCGCACAGCGTTGCTGATCACTGGTTTGCTCTGTAAACTGGACATCCTTGCTTGCGTGTAATAGTTGGACCAGATGACCTGCACCAGAGGCTGAACGTAGACATTGAATGAAATGGGCACCAGTTATTGACGTCTTGGAAGCCTCGCACATCAAGGGGTGAGACTCTGAAGTGTATGGCAGATGAGACACTGTCCGAGTATGAAGTGGAGGAAAAGCGTGAAGAGTTAGTTATGGTGGTTGGTCTAAGAATCTGTTTTCCGCTGGCCCAGCATGTGTTCACTTTTTCCCACTGAGAATAAAGGCAATGAGCAGACGTCCTGAACCTGGCAGCTTCAGTCCATGTTTTTAAAGCCAGGTTGGATGAGCTCTTTGATGCATGGTATTGGCAGGCTCTGTGTTTACCTAGAACAGGCGGCCAAGGTTGGGCCAAGGTACTGTTAATGCAGGGCTAGGTGGGATCCAAAAGGAACTATTGATTTGTTTTCTTTTGTTTTTTTAAGTCTGCAAGCCACATTACAGAGAGCAAGTGCAGCAAGCAAGTCTGATACAGTTCATAGAGAATAAGATTCTTCCCATCACTGCAAGCTATTTTTCAAATAAAGGCGCCAAACAGCTGACTTTAACTCACAAATTTCCAAATTGATTTGCTAAAATGCCACAGTTACATAGAAGCTATATTTTTCTGCAGCAACAAGTCCTGTCTGTCAGTATCAAGAGACTCGAGTCGTGTGCGCTATTGAAATGTTTCAGTCAGTTATTTATTCTGTGTCTAAAAGAAAACTGTGCAGAGCTCTCTCAACAGTGTTTTTGATGGTCAGAGGTATGTGGTTTCCGGAGTCCAAGGCAAAGGCAAGGAGATGGACGAAGTACTGAAACTTTTCAGACACTCACCCAACCATAAAAGCAGCCCATTGTCCACCAGCCTGCTGGGGATCTCCAGGGTCTTGGGTGGACAGTCCAGCCTTGAAAGCCACCCACCTGCCTGGTGGAGCCACTGAACACAAGCCTAGTGGAACTTGTGCCCTTTACCTATCTATCTATCTATCTATCAATCAATCAGGATTCATAAAGCACAGCTAATCACCCGATAGAGTATCCAGGTGCTTGCAGGTCCCGGAGACATATTCGAACAGCCAGGTCTTAAGGAACATTTGGAATTCCGGAAGTGAGGTGATGGTCCAGAGGAGCGTGGTAAGGCTGTTCCAGGTCTTTGCTGCGATGTGTGAGAAGGAGCGTCGCTTCAGTAGATGCGGGGAAGATGGACAAGTGGAAGGGAGGCGGAGCGTAGTCTTCTCGATGGTTAGTGGAAGGTGGTGGTTTGTATGGATAGTCCTAAAAATGGGGGAAGGAAGGCCCTCCCTAAGATACTTTTAGGTCCAAGAGGAGGGAGGAAGAAAAAACCAAAAATTAGTGTATACCTCTAGACTGACCTATTTAATTTGACAAACGACCTGTCAAGGTTCAAGTTACCAAAGAAACCCCTTCTCCAACGTGCATTTATTTAAAAACCCCATAACTAGGTAGATTTTGCAAACAGCATAATAAACAGTATATCTTTTTTAGAAAAAATTCCTTTTATTTAAATTTGAAAAATATATTCGTATCTCTAAGATTCACACAATTACATGTATATAACACATCCAATGATTTTGATTATTCTAACATTTCATCATAATACTTTTACAGACATGAATTTATCACATTAGACATCCCATATAAAAAACAACCTATGTAAAAATCTCACTAGCCTAATTCATTCAAAACCACTGACATACTATCAAACACTCTCATTCATACAAACCAACTACAACAACAATCTATAAAAAACGGAAAAAACGAATCTTTTGACCCTGTGGTGGATTATACGGTGTTTGTAAACAAATTAATGTAGTTATTTTCCAAGATACACCAATTATAGGAGATAAAATTCTCCCAGTTCTCTAATCTGAAAATAAATTGTGGTCGTAGTTTGCGGTCTACGCGCGTTTCAGTGGAAACAACCACCTTCCTCAGGACCCGGTTTGCTTGTAGATTCAATTAAAAAATCTGGGGATGTCTTGATTAGAATTTTGTAGACAGTCCTTTATAAATGCTTGGCCTTCTATTTATTATCATACAGTGCATCATCCTTTCAATTTCGGTCAATGACACTATGCAGGTAATGTCCAGGCTGCGATGCAGCAAATAGATGGAAATGGACCTTTATAGGAGAAGCCTCATTAATGGGAATAAAGTTTGCAGGAGAGAAAGAGGATCCCTCTTCACAGATCCTACAGATAAAGGTAACTGTTTCACTTGAGTCTCTTCTCAAATCGATGTTTGTCTCTATGGTCAGTTCTCCCGAGGTGGACGGTCAAAGTGCCAGTGTATCCACTGCCGAAGAGACGTATGGATAGTCCTACCATGAGGGCAGCCCTCTGCCCACTAGCCTGCTGGAGCCAGTGTCCTGTATGGACAATGTAGCCTTGAAAGCAGCCCTGTGTCCTCTAGCCTGCAGTAGACACTGTCCTGTTTGGACAGTCCTCCCCAGAAAGTAGTTCACTTGCCTCCTGGAGACGACCTGATGTCCTGTATGACCTGTCCTTCCCCGACTGAGGCGTTTTGGATCAGAGAGGAATAATTTATTCTGTGTCCTTTAACTGCAAGCACCTCCTCACTTTGTGCAGTCCTCATTGTGAGGAACGCCTCTCCTCTTCCTCCTCATCTCTGTGGTTTTGATCTGAGTGACATTGGGCTTTGGGTACTCTCAAGCATTCAATGCAGATTTCTCTTGTTAGTTTCCACCTTGTCATGGAGGCAGCTTTTACTTCTGTCTGTCTTTGGCCACTTACAATAGCTTACCTTGAAAGTAAAAGATGTGTTGTGTGCTCAGTGGGTGCCAGGGTGGAGGCAGGTCCCTTCTTTAGGTCTGGTTGGATTTATGTGTGTGTTCTGGATGCACACACAATCTCTGTTTTTGGTAGGGTGGAAGGGTTGGAGGAGAGCTGACTTGGTATGTATTACATATCCTCCGACTACTCATTGGAAGCTGCTGTGAAAAGCACGATTAGCATTTGGAATAAACCTGAAGTAAGTATATTCTACAATAACATAACATAACGTGTATTTGTAAAGCACACGTTCACCCGAAGGGTATCTTGGCCCTGAATAGCAGATGTTTATTGTTCTCCATCTCAATGGTACTCATTTTGACTCACAATGACTTTCTTTTCGACACAGTCATGCAATTAACAATATAATGCTTTTAAATTTAGTGAACTTTATTACTCATATTGTGAATAATGCACTGTAAATTCAGAGTGCTCCATTTTTCATACAGATAGCAAGTTTAATGTCCTCAACTGCTTATTGTCGCCAAATGAAGTTTTTTTTCTCAACGTTAAGGAAATCAATGGTCCTCTTAAACAGCAAGGGACTGAAGCGATATTTTTACGAAACTCTCACCACTTGGAGCCTGAGCGTGCTAAGCTGAGCAAGGGATGGGTGAGTTATTACTTTTTCTCTTCACACTCACCAATGCAGCAACGAAGCTGCTCATCCAAGGGACTCTGTCTGTCTGCTTTCGGCTGAGCAAGGACAGAGGCGGAAATGATTTGCAACTGTTCAGCTTGCTTAGAGAATCATCTTTAAGATCCATCTATAAATGTGTACATCAATAACACTCTGAATGTGACTTTTTTTTAAATTGGTTTTAATATGCATGCTCCAAATTGGGAAAATCACTGCATGTCAAGAGGTGGGAAATTTATCCTACTTTAGAAGTTCAATCACGGGAGATATGCGAAAAGATATTTTACCTGTCTGGTGCATAAGTTACAAATTCATGCAGTAAGTGTCACAAACGGAGTTTGTCTCGCAAAGATTATTTGTCTTAGACTATATTTTTCATGAGTTTCATAGAAAACTGGATCAGTCCTGTCAATGTATAACATTTTTGCATAATCCTCTCATAACCAATGGATTTTCCATTTGCAAAGCAGTGAAAAGTTCACCTGTGGGAGCTCCACCTTTCTCTGTTACAAACACATTGGGCTATGTTTGGCCTCATGCGGGATGCACAAGTTACAATTAATAAGCAAATGGCCATATTCACACTTTGAGAGCAGAGTGATGCAGGGCTTTGGTACTCAGTTGAAAAATGATAAGCAGAAAGGAATTTGGGCTGTGGACAGAAATGGGCAGGTAGATAAATTCAAAGCATCAAGGAGACTTGGAAGGTTACGACGTGCTAAAGACTGGCTCTGGACTTCAACATCTTTGCCACCCCATCCCTAAAGGCACTTACAAGTCTGGGTGCCAGAGACCTCCTGGGGCTTGTGGTCCCCAACTATGGTGGTTGGGGTATTGTGCCAGTGGTGTTCTGGGGTCTGTCCAACTATGGCTCTGCAAACTGGGCCAAGTACATGATTTCATCATTTGACTCTGGGTAATGAGGGCGAGCAAAGCTAGACTTTCAAGGAGGTAGTGTGGGAGCCACCAGCTCAGAACTCGACAGTCATCTAACAGACACAGTAATTATGTTACACAACCCAGTGCTTGTCTTAGTAAAAAGAAAGTACTCTATTATCACAGCAAAATTCAATGCCAGACAATTCAGTGGGGCTCAGATGCAAGAGTGTGACTGCAGCTACAATGCATAATAAAACAAGTCAATCCACTATGGTGGCCTCTCTCTTTTCCATTTGCTGGTAGGCTGCCTATAGCTCTTCAGTTCTAGTCATTCGCATCACTATATCTCCAGTCCGAGCATTTCAGGTCAGGAGTTTGTACCCAAATTGAAGGTGTCATTTAGGCAACAGTTACTGCTCCTGCTGCAGGCCTTGGTTGCTCGTCGATTTTAGTCTTAGTGTGAGGCCTAACATTTTACCTGCTTATGTTGTTGTGGTTCGCTTGCTGTGGCGGGCACTCCTTGGGCTGGCGCTCTCAGCGGCATTGCTGCTGACACAAGAACCGAAGCAGCGGTTTCCCTAGGGGCTGGATTTGTGGTCAGGAAGCAACAGGGTTGGACTGCTCGTCAGGTGCCCATCCAAGCAGATGCAGACTCCAGACAGGGATCCAATGCTTGCTCATTGTACGGTTCACACGCGGTGGAGGGGTTGGGCAGTTGCAGCCTCCAGGCCGGGATCAGCTCCTGCTCCTGTGGTGATAACTGCTCCTCCTCCAGATTCATTGAGGTAGGTGGGATGCGCAGCAGCAGCATCCAGCCTTCAGTGCTGTGGAAGTGCTGAACAGCATGGGATGACTTCTTGACTTGATTTTCCTACAAGGACCACTGAGGAGGCGACAGTCTGAGACTAGGAAACCGATGACTGCAGTGGTTGGCCCTGGCCTTGCTCCCAAAGGCAGTCCGCAACTTCTGGGTGCTCCGCAGGCTGGGACCGCAGCTGACGTCTTCTGGACAGTTTCTCCTCCTGCAGGGCAGACCCTTTTCTTCCCTTTCTGATCAGACTGGCAGGCAGGCTTCTCTGTGCTAGGCAGACCTTCAGCTTCTTCATCAAGTAGAGCAGACACCAGCCCTGATCACTCCGCATTCCTTGCAGTACTGTGCAGAGCACTCTCTTCCTCGGCCTTGAAAAACTTGGAACTGGAAGAAAATGGGCTGATTTGGCTTATCACATTTTCCATGGGGGGTTATGGATACGCTCTTAAGGTTTTAGAACCGGTTTGGGTTGGTTCTGTTTCAAATCTCATTTTCTGGCTATTCCTTAGTCATAAGGAACACACTAGAACAGAGGGTTGAGAGGATAAGGTCCCTCTTCGACCTCCCGCTCAGACTTAAATCACAAAAAGAAGAGGGAAAACGATATAGTGATAATAGGTGTCAATAAGTGAATGAAAGGAAAAAGCACCATGCTTTAAAAACTGCCCTCACACACAGCAAGCTGTGTCATGCTTCATCATAGGGCTGCTAACACACCTCCGTGTTAACCATACACTGGAGGTGGAGCAATAGGGAGGGGAAGACAATACAACATACAGTGTGGAACCAAGGGTGAGAAATGGTGCAGAAAAAGTGATATAAAAGCTGGTCATAGGGAATCCTTATTACAATTTTAATATTAGGTCCCCTATCCAGGATTAAAAATTGGAAAAAGTGGTGGATGCTAAGGTAGAGGAACTTATAATGAGACTCCACCAGCTCCACTCTGCATAGGTGTCGACATGTTTCAGCCGGCAATGAACAATGCCCCGGCTTTCCTCAGGACTCTCACCTCTGTGGTCCTGGGTGCTACCACTCCCTTCTATGAATTCAAAAGTAAGAGGGGATATCACCTTCCATGGAGCCCCTCACATGTGAAGAGGAACCGAGTTTATATAAATCTACAACTCGAACTGGCGGGGGAGGAGAACAGCTTCCTAATAGCACTCTTGCTTGCGAGGTAAACTGTTACCGATCATTGTCGTCTCTCCCGCACGCCGCGTAGAACCAATATTAAAATTGTAATAAGGATTCCCTATGACCAGCTTTTATATCACTTTTTCTGCACCATTTCTCACCCTTGGTTCCACACTGTATGTTGTATTGTGTGTTAGCAGCCCTATGATGACGCATGACACAGCTTGCTGTGTGTGAGGGCAGTTTTAAAGCATGGTGCTTTTTCCTTTCATTCACTTATTGACACCTATTATCACTATATCGTTTTCCCTCTTCTTTTTGTGATTTTATTCCTTAGTCATAGTCTTCCGGAAAGTTACTGCTCTCGGAGCGGGTAGCAGTGGGGCTGGCTCTAAGCTGGAGTAACCAAAAAAGTAAGCAAGAGATGTCATCAGCCTTCCTGTAGCAGGAATTCGGGACTTTGTCACCTTAAACAACAGGCTGCAGTCCCACCCCTCAACTCTCTTATCTACCAAATGGCAGGTCTCAGGAAGAACTCCCCCAGACTGCTGCGGGGGCGGGCATCGACAGACAGTGCTGCCGTCCACAGACCTGCCCCGGCAGCTAAACCGACAAGCTCAGTGTCTCCGGGAACCTAATTATTGGGTCTTGAGTTTTTGGACCATATAATTGTGGCCCTGTAATTCATATTGCACCTTGGGGTATTTCACCCGAGTTATCCCTCAGGGTGTAATATCCCAACTCATAATGAGGGCCTGTGTGTTCTTTATCTGGTTTAGCAAGTTCCAGAATTATTCTTCTGGGCTCGTAGACTAAAGGTTTACCAAACGTGAACGTGTGTAATGTTTTGGGTCTCCGACAAATTTGTGGCTTTTTTTAATTTAAACTTCATTGTTTTTAATAGTTTTCATTGCAACACACACCCTTATGTATAGTTCTCTCTCCAGCGTCATAGGTACGAAAAGGTATCCTCTATGCGAACTCCATTGGTGGTCCTGATGATGTGAACTGTCACTCTTTAACACTTTTACCACCCCCTCTCTCGTGTATATTACCATAATGGCTCCTGTGGCATTTTGGATTTTTGAAGAGTAGAAAACCTCAAAAACCTGACCGGGTTTTTAGGGTAGCAGTGGGGAAACCAAGGAAAGTGGGCTGATGGGTGGGAGTAAGATTGTGTGTTTATCCCCCCTCCCCAATATGTTCCAATCTGTGTGTCTTCATATTTCTCAGGGTGTGGGGTGGAAGAGACCACCATATATAGCACTATCCTTATAGAGGCGTTCGCTCACCTTATTATGCGTCTCAAATAGACGAGGCATCTAACTCACTAAAGAGATATTTAGGATAGTTAAATCCTTTACAAATCCAGCGGATAAGGACATTTTGCCAGTGCAATCAGAGAGCCGATGTAATGAACTGGTTTAAAAAAAAAAAAGTCACCGATTATATATTCACGGTTTAAGATGTTACCATTAAAGGCCCCGATTTCTGGCTGCCAAGAGGTGCTGCCTTGTGAAACCCTTCCTGCTGTTCCCCTTATTAGTAAAGAAGATTTATCTGGATAATGAAAACAGTTAAATCCGGTTCCCTGTTGAACCCTGCTCCACTGTTTATTGTTTGGCAAGATGCAGACTCAATTTACACTGTATTGGTAATCGTTTAATCTCTCCCTATAGAGTGAGAGAGGAGTAGTTCCTCCCTCCTGGAAATGCGCGGTTTTAAGGCCTTTATTGAAAAACAAATACATTGTTAGACCCTACAATAATGGAAAGCTACAGGCCTTTATCCTTATTGCCTGGCAAAATCTTAGAAAAACGTCAACCATCAGCTATCGTTATTTTTTTAAAGCCATGGTAGATTCCATTTTACTCATACGGGTTTCAGGCAGAAACGGCGCTATCAGCTGTCATGGAAGAACGGAGAAAAATTCTTGATCAGGGCAGCTCAGCTGCAGTGATATTGCTGGATCTGAGTGCAGCCTTCGACACTGTATCACATCCAGTCTTACTGCAAAGGCTGAAGCGGGCAGGTGTCGTCAATATTTCTTTGGATTGGCCTGTATATCATTTTTAGAGGGACAAAGTTTTCATGTTTGAGAAGCCGTTTTATTCTAAGGCCTATTCTCTGAAGTGTGGAGTACCGCAGGGTTAGCATCTGAGCCCTACGCTATTTAATCTATATGTACGCCCTTTGGCGGAGATCGTACAATCTTATGACCTATGTTATATGCTGACAACACTCCTATTGTTATGGCCCTCACACCTGACACATCTACCTCTGAGCAGCTAAAATCCTGTTTTAAAAACGTAGCATAATAGATGTCAATTAGCTGTCTGAAGCTTAACTGGGGTAACTCAAAAGTGATGGTGATCGGTAACGATGTCAATCGCAGGGCGATGATGTGCTGGCCAGAATATCTGGGTAGCACCCCTCTACCAAAAATACATTAAAAAACCTGGGTATTAGACTGGACAACATACTCACCGTAGAAGTACAAGTGCGGACATCAGCAGCCAGTTGTTTTGAAATTGTGAGAACGCTCAGAAAAATCTACCCTTCTCTTCGAGGAGACTAGTGGTCCAGGCACTATTCCGTTCCTGTCTGTACTATGGTAATTCTCTCTATCTTGGAAGTCCCCAATGCGTGGTGAGAAGATTGCAGGTGGTACAAAATGCGGAGGCTCACCTGCTAAAGATTCCAAAACACACGTCCTTGTCAGGTTCATTAGTTTCCCTTCACTGGCTACCCGTTAAACAGAGGGTCCAGTTTAAAGTCCTTTTATGGCTCGTCGAGCTCTATATGCCAAGTGCCTTCTGCTACATCACCATCTGTTACGACCTTATACCCCAAACTGGACTTTGCAATCAACTGCCTCCTCTCAATTGGGGACCCCTAAGGTCCTGCAGGCTAGAAGTGGTGGCAGGTCCCGCACCTATCTGGTCCCCAAACTATGGAACTCCTTACCTGTGAAGATACACAAGAGTGACGAGGAGCTGAGGTAACCTTTACTATTCGTTTGTCTGGGGTTAAAATGGTCTGGATAGTTGCTGCACAGCGCAGGGAGGCCCATTTGGGGTAGCCAAGCGTTTTAGAAATACCTAGACTAGACTAGTGTTCATATTGTCCTCTATGGTCTGGGATCTGTCGGGTAAGGTGATTCCGGGGGGGCAGGGGGTGTCGTACCCAGCTTCTCCTCTTCATTTTAATCAGCCTTGAGATCTTAGTTATTTAGCATCCTCTTTAGACGTAGATAGCCATAAGGTTGCACTGGACAAGATATTTTGAATTGTAGTGAATTTGCATCTAAAACTGCTTTAATGTAGTCCATGGTTTGATAAAATCAATCTGCGTGGACGCAGTAGAGTGGTTTCTTGGCTTAGCCTTAGACTCTTCAGAAGTTGTCACCTAAGCTTACTTCCATCGTTACTGTTGGACTTGGCCCTTTTTGGCAGGTTCACCCCTGAACTTTTTGCCTTGTCTGTAACCTGGTGTTGGTGATTTTAGGCCTCTGAGCGCTTTCGCACTGTGGTCCAGTGGAAAGTGCGTGCGCTCTCTGTATACTTGTGATGAGATTGGCCTGCCCTCCCATAGGAATGCATGGGGGATAAGTGTGTCCATGGTAATTCCTGTTATGAGAGGAGCAGTATGGTCAAGTCTGGTATGTATGAAATTGTGTGAATAAATGCTGCGCAATGGTGTGCGCAGATTTATTATGACTGGTGTAGAAATGCCACTTTTAGAAGTTGGCATTTATGTGTGCTCTGTGTCTGCCTGCCTGATGTGAATTGCATGTCTGGCTTGTGAGTGACAGGGGCTGGGAGGTGTGTGTGGCTCCAGGAGGGGCAGGGTGAGTCAGCACAGTGCTGAATAGAGAGATCTGCATGCAGATGGGAGGGAGGAGTTGCACCTGGGACCTGAATAGGGCTGTGCCTTCCCTCCACAATGCTGGCTCCGCCCCCTGTGGTGCGTCTAATCCCTGAGCCCCCACCTGACAAAGGAGAGAGGAGCTGAGCAAAACAAAGTGCTCCAAAGCTCCCCTAAACCAGTTCTGACTGGTATCCCCAAGCCCTGTGCTGTGACACAAAGGGATTTAGTGATATAGGGGCTGTGACCCCATGAAAATGTTCAGTTCTGTGGTTGTTCCTGAATCCTGCGGGGCGTGCTGCTGCTGGGGGCCCAGGGGGGGCTGCCATGAGGGCTTGCCTCCCTGGGCCCTGCCTTGCCCCTGGATGGCTAAAGGACTTTCTTGCTGGGACCTCTTTCTGCCTTGGATCCTCCAGGACCTTTGTGCACCCAGCGCCCTGTGAGCGCTTTTCTTTTCATTCTTACCGGAGGGGAGAGCGTGGGCTGCGCAGCGCTGAGCTGCAGCCCTTCGTGAGGGAATCCCCATCGTAGGGATTCCCCCGTTATGCCTTAATCGCGGGTGCCCACCCCGCTTATTTTTATATTTACATCGTGGGTGCCCACCCCACATGGCCGCTTTTTATTTAATTTAAATGCGGGTGCCTACCCCGCTTCGTCTGCCTTTGCGGGTGCCCACCCCGCGTTCTACTTTTTGAAATCACCGCCGCAGCCCCGGGGCCGCCGAAGAAATCTGTTCCCGGCCGCTGCAGCGCGACCAGGAAGTCAGGCACGTCTGCCTGGGACATGGGCGGAGCGAGGAGAGGAAGTCCCGCCCCGCCGCCAGAGATCCGCCCGGAGCCTCGCAGGCTCGGTGATGAAGTCCCGGGTCCCATGAGGGGGCCCGGGTGAAGTGCAGAGAGGTGGCCGAGGCCGCCGTTGGCAGCGCGGGGCTCCCGTGACCGAGGGAAGCCCCGCTTGCAGACACAAGGAAGATGATGTAGACAGGTGGGAGCCCACCCCGCCTATGTGAATGCCGACCGCAGCCTCGCAGGCTCCATGCTGAAAGTCCTGGCCCCCCAGGAGAGGGGACCGGGTGAAGAGAGGAGACCGGAGGAGTCCCCGTGCAGTCCGGTGAGTGGCCGCCGCCTGCTGGGTGTTGGTACCTTTCGAGGCACGTTGCCGGTGCTTGGGGGGACTTGGGGCATTTCTGGGCACAGTTGTGGTGCCGGTCCAGGCCAAGTGCCTATTTGCTGAGCGGACCCGCCGTTGCGGGCCGCTCCAACGTGGGGCAAGTTTATTTACAAACCCTGTGGGGGCCAGAGGGCACCGTAGTGCCGGGCCCCTATTTTCACTTACAGCTGCCCCGCTTGCTAGAGGGCAGCTGCCACGCTTTGGGGGCATGTTGTTTGGAGAGCCCGTGTGCTCCAGCGGGGGGGGCAATGTGATAAAAAAAAGCCCCGGTGGTGGCCCCGAGGGCACAGTGGTGCCAGGGCCCCTTTCCCTATTCACAGCTGCACCGCACCAGCGCGGGCAGTTGCAACATTTCGCACATTGATTCCAAGGGCCCAGTGAGAGCCCAGGCCTTCATTTAATCTTCACAGCTGCCCAGCAAGTAGTGGGCAGCTGCATCGTTTAGGCCATTCTTTCTTTGTGGGGGCCTGTCTTTTGAGTTAGGAGTGAGATGCACTCCTTGGCCCCATACTTTCACAGCTGCGCAGCACTTAGTGCCAGCTGCAACGTTTAGGCCTGCGCAATGGTGCACCCTTGACTTCTGCTGCATTGTGGCGCGCCCTGACATTTTGGACACAGGGCATTGGAGCCCCTTTGAGAAGGCCAGTTGGCCAGGGGGACTGTTAGGTTTATAGGGCGCCAGGCCCTAATGTGATTATGTGGTGCTAGGAAATGTGATTCCTATATTGTGATTTACGCACCCGGCTTTATGCCTCTAAATGTGGTTTTCTGATTTTGAGGTTGTGCCTACTGTGGTTAGGTTTGAGATATTCTCTACTGTATTTTATGCCTAATGTGATTTCTGATTAGGAGGTTATTGTCTAATGCGTTTAGACTTCTGAGATGATTGCATAATGTGTTTATGCTGGTGAGGTTGGCGCAGAATGTATTCCGCGCCTAAATGTGATACAGTGCATAATGTGGTTTATGTTACAGGATGATGCGGAGTACAGTGGTTACCAGTGATTACTGGTTGTACGTTTATGATGTGTGCTACATTTATTATAAGTGCTACAGTTACTAAGTTCGCTTTGTGCTGGTTCTGACAGTGGTCCAGTTGGCCCTGTCCGGTGTAAATAATCCCTTGTAAATATGACCTAGTGCCAGGTGGCACAATGTATATTATGTGAGTACTATTCTAATGTGTTTTATGATAATACAAAGGCTATTTTTATATATAACCTTGTGTGGAGTTCCTTTTGTGGTGTGCCTAGTATGTTGTTGCTATGTGTGTGTTGCACAAATGCTTTACACATTGCCACCGGGATAAGCCTGACTGCTCGTGCCAAGCTACCAAGGGGGTGAGCAGGGGTTATCTTTGGCGTGTAACTCCCTCGCCCTGACTAGAGTGGTGGTCTCTGCCTGGCTTTGGCGCAAGCCTTAGCCAACCAGAGATCCCATTTCTAACAGTTACGCTGTCTCTGTGACCAATGGTCAGTTAAGCAAGTGTCAATATTCTGCCTTTGTGTACTTGAAAGTAAGTAAACGGGAATGTTTGTTTACTCTTTTAATCCAAGTTAAAATATGAAAATTAGAGGCTTAGCAGACGAGTCCAGCCCATTCCAAAAAATTACCAGCAGGAAACAATCTGAAGAGATATTTATGCAAAATCCACCGGTCATATTTTCAGAGGTTCTACACTAGACTGTCTCAAAAACCACGCACGCTACATTATATAATGCTTACTGCTTCTGTCGCAGCTTTGAAGTGCTTTGTAGACAGGGTAGCACGCTACTCCTTGGAGCCCAGGGTTAGTTTGTGCGCTTACTAGACAGCAGTCACAGGACAAACTAAATTACTAATAATTAAAGCAGAAGCTCCCCAGGGCAAGGGGAGTATTTTTGTTAGTGAAGGCCAACGTAGAAGCGTAAAGCTGGGGAGGTATTAGAAAAACAAGTCCTAAGACCCAGGTGGGGAATTTATGAGCAATATTTCAAAAGTTCTTATTGTTGGGCAAAGAAAGTAAGTTATTGCAAAAAGAAATATTGTTTGAACATACGTATGGGCCAACTTTTTATTGATACACATTTTATTTTCCTAATTTATGAGACTGATCTGTTTGGAATTTATTTTTCACACTGTAGTAGACTTGGACAAATGTGCACAATTTGGTTCTATTGAATTTTTAACTAAAGTCACCTTTCACACCACTGTTGACCTGTCCGTCTCTTGATTTCTTTGAAAGCATGGTAAAAATCAGACTTAAGAGAGGTCAAAAATTGGATTGAGGGGAGGCACAGTCACATGGACGGGGAAAGAACTGCCATATGTAATCACATATTTATCAATGGGTCGAAATGTTTAATTTGAGTTTATTGATATCAAAAGGTTCTTGGAAGAAGCTGTCAGTAATGGTGAATTACAGGGAAAACAGAGTTTTTGATGCAACATATCCAAATATTCCAATTATTCCAATTATTTATTTGTTACAGTAAGTCTAAAAGCATGTGTGCGATTCCGCTTACAGACCAGTGATCTTGGGTACAGATTGCTACGGCAAACACTCGGCCAACTCATTGAATATTTTCTGCTGAAACTGCTTTTAAGATGGCTACCTAGGTGCAATGTAGTGGAGATTTTCTAAGCAATATTTATAAGGTTGAAATTAAAGCAAAACAAATCAATTTTGCACACTTGGGATGTGACACCCCTTTGTACGTCGATTCTACATGATGGTGTAAAGCCCATTGAATTGCTGGTATTTAAAGAAGGTTTAACATTAGTAAATATATATTTTTTTATTTTAGTTCATTTTATATTTTTATAATTATTTCAGGTGTCAAAATAGTTTATTTTTTGCAGGTGTTGAGCACTTTTCTGATGTCTTTCCCAACACTGGGCTATGCTAACGTCTTCAAGTCCGTCTGAAATACACACACACAACCCCCACACACTCACACACCCCTCCCCCTTTACTTTTTTGGAAGGTCAAATTAAATTTGATACAAACCAGTGGGTGACAAATGTTTGCACCAGACCAAATATTGATATTATTTGTTAAACCGATTGATCTTTCACACACAGTTGGTGACTGAGATTTTGAAAAATAAATTTAAACCTGTGATATTTGTAGGACACCCTCCCAGCAGCCATAACAGAAGTTTATACCTTAAATGAGAAACAATATTTAAAAAGAAAGAGAAACGAAAATGTGAGAAACTAATGTATGTGAGGAAATATTCAGTAGAGAGTAAACAGATTTAGGAGAATGTGCCTGGAAAATTTGGAGAGGAATTAAAGGGATTTGCAAAGAGTTGGAAACAATATTTCAGCAGTGACCACGGTTCACAAATCAAAGGTCAAGACTGATTTGCATATGGCTGGGTCCAAACTGGAATGGCATGGTGAGCAAAAACACGATGGATTTAGGCCCAGATCTCTGTTCTGGGGATGAGTGTTTGACATTGTTCTGCATTCTGTCCATCACCTGTTCTTTTTGTAGAAATCAAAGGAGTAGGAATCAAAAGGACATGTTGACAGCAGCACTAGGTGGAATCGATATGAAAAAACAAAGCTTTATCGGCAGTGAAGAAAGAAACTTTTCCTTGTTCATATCCTACATATTGTAATAATATCACTAATGGTGAATACTTACAACATCCTCCTATCGGGATAAAAACAGTTCCAACAAAATTTTTGACATGTAAGACTTTTATTTTATATATCTTTAAAAAGTGTGTTACATTTTAAAAGCAAAACATAAAGAATGCTCTAACGGCATGTATGGTTCATGTATATGGATTAAAACTTGCCTCCTAATTGAACATTATTTCCATAAACACTGATAGATTTTTCAAGTGTTGCTTGAAACCACTAAGATGATGAATGGAGTGCTAACAAAATTCCTAGCCACTGGTAACCACCTGTCCTGACCTTGTGTTTTAGTGCGATGCCTCCTTTTCCACCAAGACTGCACCACAAAGCTGGAGGAAGGAATCCTCAGGCCTCTCCTGAAAAATCCCAAAGTTGAGTCCAAATTCTGACCCATATGCCAACTACCTGTTATAGCCAAGCTTTGAGAAAGAAATCTTGTTTTAGTGGCTATACTGCTGCTTCGAAGAGCAACATAGTTGGCACTCTACAGGCCGTATCCTCCTTGACCTGCCTACCGTCCTTGATACGATGGATCCTTTACCCTTTTTCGACATCTAACGGGGGTTGGCATGCAGGTGATGGTTGTTGCTTTGCTCTTGTGACTGGGAGAATCATTGTCCTTCTCCCACACCCCTTTCACAAGCCCTCTGCCCTCTTTTGCTCTAAGTAGCGCATGGTTCCTGCCTGGATTTCTCGGGAGGAAACCGAGCTTGCCTCCCCCTTTCACTCCAAAAATATAATGGTCTCTCGTGGAGTCCCCCCCCCCATCCTTTTCAACATACACAGGCGTCCAATGGCCAGTATCGTTAGACCTTTTTGGGCGGAGCCTGGTTCAACGACTAATGGTGCTCAGTTTCTCATCTTTTCAAGTAGCCCCTGTCCACTCTTCAGGTGGCGCTTCGTGATTTATAGATCTTCCATCCAGGCTTGGGTACGTAGCAACCCCCTAAAGCTCAGTGCCCTCAGGACAAACGTGCTACTTCTTGGTCTGGTTAACCCATGGGTTCTCTTCCTCTGGCCAGTTAGGTTGAAAAAAGAAGGGTCCTCTGCTACAAGATAACTTGTCCAAGTTAGGATGGCCTCACCTTCCACTTTGCTTGAGATCAAAACTCTTGGTTTGTTTCAGATAAGGCATTGAGGGGGTTAATTTGGGGGTTTCCACTTGCTGCCGTCAGATCAGGTTCAATGAATGAATTAAAAAAAGACTTGTATAGCGCAAACAGCTGCTTCAACAAGGAGCGTCTCTGCGCTGGCTTAGAGTTGGACACAGTTATGATAGAGGGCAGGAAGAGGGGAGGGGCCGTCCAGCATTCGATCTCTCTGAATAGGTGGGCCTTTCGGAGGCTCTTGAGGGGACTCTCTTATTTAGCACCTCTAATGTGATCCAGTAGTTGGTCCCAGAGCTTCAGGCCAAGAAAGAGAAGGAACGCCCGCCTGCTCTGGGTTTTTTTAATCTTAGGAATGCAGAGCAGGTTACGGGTAGGTGAGTGTAGGGCTCTACACGGAAAGTATCTTTTGATTTTGTCACATATATATCCAGGACCTTATAGTTGGTCCAATAATTCAGAGTTCCAGTTGTTGACACAGGGATTCTATCCCTATTTTGACTATGGCAATGCTTGTTATCTAGGGCTTCCTGGTGGCACTGTCCAGAAGGTGCGGATGTTCGAAATGTGGCTTTTGGTCTGGTTCATAATTTATGTGAAGTTGACCAGTTTTCTGAGGCGTTAGCTTGGCTTCCTGCTGGTCAGCAGATCAAGTTGAGGGGTCTCCCTTACTCGCGGAGCATACAAGGGCAGAACCTGCTGGTTTCCAGAGCAACATGAGCGACTCCAGTGCAGAACAGAAGTAACTTGATTATTGACTTGGGATGAAATACAATATTAGGCCTCACAATCTCCTTATGCCTTTAGTCTCTTAGCTGTAAACATTAGGAGTGCTTAGAAACACTTTCAGTTAAGGAACTGGGTGCTATAAAATACCTGACCAAGACCCCACCCCCAACAAGGTGTGCATCTCACTGTGGTTGGCAGATACAAACACGCTACTTCCACTCCTAGGTATGGGACAGCGACAAGGTTTTAGCCATGGCACCAGGAGACTTGACATTTAATCCTGGCTTTACCACTTTCCCCAGATGTGCTTATTGGGAACTCTGTATTTAAAGTCTGGGCAGGTTCCACAAATAGTGGCATTTCTTTGGTGAGAGTAGTCCTTTTCTCCCCATCGGAAGCACTCACACCACTGTTGCTGTGTAATGAGTAAGATGGGAACTATGGAATCAGAAGGCATGTTTTTTTTAATCTAGGCCGCCCATGTGACCACTTGTGCAGTCTTGTGTAAATACTTGCTGAACATGTTTCTCTGCTCCTTTTTTAATTTTTTTAAAGGAGATCGGAAAAACTTAAATGAAATTAAACACAGGTAGTGAGTATGTGATAAGATGGCAGGACCGTAACCAAACACCCATTTGATTTTACCCACGGGGGAGAGAACACCCAGTCTCATGGTCCCCGCCCTCAAATGTGGTCTAGGTAGAAGTTATGACTCTTGAAACGAGGAGTCCTGCGCTGCGCCGTTGGTACTCCTGCTTCACAAACTGTTTGATGATAGTCAAATCATATCCTTCCTGTGCCTTGTCTTCTTAACTGGCATCATGTGATAGATGTGGGCGACCAGTGAAGGCTGCAGCCGCTCATTCCAGATGCCTGGCTCTGGCTCTGCTTGGAGTTTGCCTAGATCCACGTGCCCAAACGGAGCCGAGCCGCCTTGGGAGTTCTGTCTGCCACCCACATTCTAGCGTAATGCACCAAGATTTAAAAGCAAAGCATTAACTTTTGATATAAAACCAGAGAGAGCAATAGATATCCTTCTAGTGTCCGAATTGCGCACTGTGAAACCAGAAAACCTGGGACCATACTTGACCAAATTGTGTGATCTTGGGTAATTATTTGATTCCATTTTGCCTCCTGTTCATTATCACATATGACTACACCTTGAAGTGCATGAGTTCAGGATGTGCACTATACAAAACCTTCTCTTGTGTTTCATTTAATAAGGTATAGTATTTTATGTATAACAACAACTTGGCCACCCAGAAGGTGCCCATGACAATAGACTTTCCTCTTGGTTTACTAATGGCATTGTCAGGTCATGGAGAAGCATAAATGTTTCTAAGTTTATGTTTGAAAACTATCAGTTTAAATAAATGCCTTTCAAAGCAGTGATATAATCTGATGTACTAGAGTGAAGTGCTTCTGTGTGTTGAGGGAACACACTGAAGGTGTTTATAAAGGTGTGCAGTGCAGGACACCTTTACTTCCTTTTCTTTTCCTTTACTTGAGTTAACATGTTAATAAATTCTTGCTTGTTCAACAGTTTTCTGAATGTTCGTTCTGTGTCAGTAAACAGCAGCCTAGAGCTGCTGTTCACCAGGCGGGCGCATGTAAAGGTCAGGAGGGCTGTACTTTTGAGTATCCATGGTCTAGCGCCATGAAGCTTTTTGGTGTATTTGGTACACCTCACCCATGCACTCAGTGTAATGTCATAAGTTCGATGAGTATGCCGGACGTGGGTTCCATGCTTACTGTGCCACAAGACTCGAGTTGTCTCGCTGTAGAGGCCCAACATGGCGCAAATCGGTTTGGAGTTGCTTGTGCTCCTTTCGGTGCTGACCTGACCAGGCAGTTTCTTCCTGAGCTGTTCGTATTACAGCAAGTTCAGGTGCCATTTGCGTAGGTTTGTCCCATTCTGCTGGGGGATAGTGATCGATAAAATTATAATCAGTGATGTAGTTGTGACTAGTCGCCTGAGGCTGAACCTTTTGTGTGCATTCCACCCATCGCCTTTGTAGACCATGTTTTCAAGTGACTCTTGGTCACAGTGGCTCTCAATCCAGATGTTAATGTAAACTTCTAGAGCAGTGGTTCTTAACCTTTTGACTTCTGGGGACCCCACGTAATCATTATTGGAACCCAAAGACCCCCACTGAATCAATATTGGAATCTGAGATCCCCCCCCCGAGTCATTGCTGGAAGCTGGGGACCCCGGCCTAAGTATTGTCGATGAGTTGAACTGCAAAACCATGCACAAAAAATAGAGAGAAAAAAGAATTCATCAAACAAATACACAATTGATGATACATTTTATTCAATTCGCAAACACATAAATAAAAAATACAAATTTTAATAGAAAGGTTGGAGCTTTTCTAAATGCAATTGCGGCCACTCATCGTCCATACTATATTCTGTTGATTGCACCTGCTCTGCTCCCACGAGTCATTCTGAGGATACTAATTAAATTTTTAGCCTCCAATTTCAGATTCTTTCACATTTACAGTCCGTTTTAACATTTTCAATTGTACATTTAGCTTCTTTATTTATCTACATTTTATTAATCTGTTAATATTATTTCATTTTCTAAGTGGTTGCGGACCCCCAGAGGAGGCTTTGCGGACCACAGGTTGGGAACCACTGTTGTAGAGTGTTGAGTTTGTTCTTTTATTCACGGGTAGTACTCAAAGTGTGAACTCTGTGTGATGTTAGTTCACAATACAAAGATTCACATCATCTAATATGTAAGGACATGTTTGTTACGTCCATCTGTGTGAGTGAAGCTGAAGGTGTCATTACCGACCAGGCTCTGATCCACCTTGTGATATTGTGTTACAGCCATTGTGTCCTGGTGCTTCCCTCAGTTGTGTGATTGTGTATCAATCGTTGAGCGATGGGTGTGAAGGCGGTGACTCTGGAATTGCTTTACCGTTTGTGTATGCTTCTTCATCGCAGCAGGTGTTGTTGGTGTGCTGTAACAAACCACTGTAGCTTGGCTGTATCACAGGAGCTTTCTGTAGTGTTCTTTGTCTGATGTTTGTTTGAGTGTGGTGTGAAGTGCAGTAAAAGAGGGAGATGAAGGAACAACTCTACTGATACTAAGAGGGTTCCGTAATCTTTGACAAGTAGGAATCCAGAAAATGTTCAGCGTGTTACAATTGTGGCCAGGACTAAAGGAGGCCAGAATGAATTGTGATTTTTAATACAGAAACATATGAATTTATTTAATTTATTTAATTTATTTATTTAAAGAGTTTTATATAGCGCTGGCTCGACCCGAAGGTATCGGAGCGCTTTACATAAGGTCAGCAAAGTTACAACAATAATAACAATTTACGAATTTATGTTATTTATGAATGAATGAATATTGCATTTGTAGAGCGCAACTGTCACTCCAAATAGAGCATCCTGGCGCTGAGCGGAGAAGATTGAACATGAGCGAGGATCCCCACCAAAGAGAGTGGGATAATGAATCCGAGGCTGTGAAGATCCAGGTTTTCAAATATTTCTTAAAAAGGAAGTCAGAGTCAATAAATCTAAGATGTCTGGGGAGCTGATTCCATGCCCTGGTCCCCAAGGCAGCAAGAGATTTGCCACCTTTGGTTTTACCACCTAAAGGTTGGAGGTCTGAGAAGATCTCAGAGTCCGGGCGGTGGTGTAATGGGTAAATCTGGAGACGAGATCTTTTGTTCCTGACGCTCTATAGGCTCTAAAAGAGAGCAACAGGATTTTGAAGAGATCGATTGATTCAACTATCTGTGCACCCTCCGAATGAACAAGTATGTTTTATAGTGTTTACATTTTTAGGCGTTTTTCACCAGTGTTATGAAATATTTAAATTGTCCATACTGGATTGTGGTTTTGTGTTTTTTACAATGTATAAGGATTGTATGGCATTGTTTTACTTGTTTTATCTGTGAATTGATGCAATAGATATTGGATCTTGGATGAGGTCAAAATTAATTTGAATCAACCTGTGCGCACACTTGTGTGCTGTAAACGCAGCGATAGAAAGCGATGTTGCACATTTGTGCTGAGTTTGCCGTGCGAGGGAATTGTGTTCTGTTTGATATTGGTTTGGCCTTGTATTGCATGTTGTTGGGAGCTGCAGGAGACCCCGCTATGGGGTTAACTGTTCACTGTCTGTCATGTGTCCTGTCTGTGATGTGGCCGGTCTGATGTGTCCTGACGGACGCTGGCAGACTGAGACCCCTGGTACCCGTGCAGGACAGAAACAACACACACTTTCCATGACCTTGTTACGGTGATGAAAGAGCAAGTCTTTAGGTAAAATAAGTTAATGATCACCCAGTGGGTTTCTGCTGCGACCCTCTCTCCAGCCCCACAGCAGCACGCCCTCGGGATGAGGGGACGTAGCTGCTCTTACCGTCGGAAGGGGTTTGTGAAGGGCCCCTTTGCCAGCGCCTTGCCCTGTGAGGACTTCCTGGTTACTTGGTTTACCAGACAGTGTCTCCCCGTTCCACAAACCCTGCCCAGGGACAGCCCCGGTGAGTGCACGCTTCTCCATGGCGGCCTCATGGGCACATATGTGGGTTTTGAACGGGTGTCTGGACTCTGCCCCCTGACATGAGTGTTCTTCAGGCCACGTCCACATACCGTGTTTGTAACCAGGAACGTGTCCCGGTTTGTTGCTGCGTATGTCTGTTGTTACTGTGCTGAAAAACACTGTGTGTCCCCATTGCGTACTAACTCCTGAGTGGACGATGGCACCACCCCCAGTACCTGGCACGCCTGGGCGCTCGCCTGCTGCAGTGTGGGGGTTCCCCACCTTTCCAGCCCTGGTCCTGCCTTGTAGACTCCCCGACTGACGTGCATCTAGCAGGCCACTAGGTGGCGGCAGCGGCTCATCTCTGCCAAGGAGGCCCTGCAGGACGTGCCCTCTGAGGCAGGGCAGACACAGCCCCCACCCTGGAGGGTGTGTGCCGCCAGCCCAGCCCTTCGGACAGACCGTCCCTTGTAGGCCACTAGGTGGCGGCAGCGGCTCATCCATGCCAAGGATGCCCTGCAGGACGTGCCCTCTGGGGCATGCAGCTCCACTGAGACAGGGCAGACATAGCCCCACCCTGGAGGGTGTGTGCCACCAGCCCTGCCCCTCAAGGGGAGCGTCCCTTGTAGGCCACTAGGTGGCGGCAGCGGCTCATCTCTGCCAAGGATGCCCTGCAGGACGTGCCCTCTGGGGCATGCAGCTCCACTGAGGTAGGGCAGACCCAGCCCCCACCCTGGCGGGTGTGTGCCGCCAGCCCAGCCCTTCGGACAGACCGTCCCTTGTAGGCCACTAGGTGGCGGCAGCGGCTCATCCATGCCAAGGATGCCCTGCAGGACGTGCCCTCGGGGGCATGCAGCTCCACTGAGGCAGGGTAGACACACACAGCCCCTGTGTGCCACCATCCCTGCCCATCGGACAGACCGTCCCTTGTAGGCCACTAGGTGGCGGCAGCGGCTCATCTCTGCCAAGGAGGCCCTGCAGGACGTGCCCTCTGGGGCATGCAGCTCCACTGAGGCAGGGCAGACCCAGCCCCCACCCTGGAGGGGGTGTGCCGCCAGCCCTGCCCATCACGGGAGCGTCCCTTGTAGGCCACTAGGTGGCGGCAGCGGCTCATCCATGCCAAGGATGCCCAGCAGGTCGTGCCCTCTGGGGCATGCAGCTCCACTGAGGTAGGGCAGACACAGCCCCACCCTGGAGGGTGTGTGCCACCATCCCTGCCCATCGGACAGACCGTCCCTTGTAGGCCACTAGGTGGCGACAGCGGCTCATCTCTGCCAAGGAGGCCCTGCAGGACGTGCCCTCTGGGGCATGCAGCTCCACTGAGGCAGGGCAGACACAGCCCCACCCTGGAGGGTGTGTGCCGCCAGCCCTGCCCGTCACGGGAGGCATCGGACAGAGCGTCCGTTGTAGGCCGCGTTACTGTTTGCTCACAGCTGTGGAAACCGCCCTATAACTCATAAAGATCTCCGTTTCCATGTGAGCGTCCCGCACTAAAACTAGTTTGCATACTGGGTGTGGAGTCCCATTTACAGCTTCCTCTACGTGTCTTGATAAAAGTAGCGTGTTTCCTTGTTTTGTTACACGTGGAACTTTACTCTGAAGTAGAGCTCGTCTACAGCGCAGCCACATTACATCTCTGACCGTGGTCAGGCCGGGCTCTGTGCGTGTCTAGAGTTACAGCTTTCAAACCAAAGTTAAGCACGCGCCAGGCATGTTATGTGCATACCACGGCACACCAGTCACCCTTCCCACTTTAACTGGAGTGCATCGGAGCTGGCGAGTGCCCCAGCCCATCCAGTCCACGAGTTTTCCTTGAATTCTGGGACTTTTGGTCCTGGTTATAGTGAAAAAAAGTAGATTACCAGTTACAAGTTTTCAAAGAAAAAACCCCGGCTAGTCACACATTTTATTTGATGTAGTCTTTTTATAGATGCACCCATCTTTGCTAAGATGGCGCCCTGGGCGTGGGCCCTGCCCCCGCTGTTAAAACTCCAGTAAGTCGGGGCTGGTGGCTCAGTGGACTAATGCATCCACTGTAGGGGCCTGTGTTTGACCTCATGGTCACAGGTTCATATCCTGGCAGGTCCACTCATCCTTTCATCCTTCTAAGGTTGATAAAATTAGTATCATTGAGTTTGGTAACAATAAACCAGTCCTTCACTTCAGTGTCTGGCTCTTCAGCCACTGGAATGCAGGCGATGCACTTCTGCTATGCGGGGAAGCTGTGTCCACCCCTATCCTGGCCCAGGCTAACCCAGGGGTGATCCAGAATGGATCCCACTGCACCTAGCAATCCTACTGTGATCTCATTTGGAATCTAGTTACACCTTCACATGCATATATGCTTGCAACACGCACACCGAATGCCAGTGCAAGCGTTGGGGTGTTTCATGGAAATGGAAGTTTACATGAGTGGGGCCGGTAGGGAGCACTCCCCTCTGATGCAGAACATGGTTATTTCATTATTATTCACAAAAATTGTTTTTTTGCCACCACCAATTCATGTCAACAACCCAGGTCATGGACAGTAGTCCAATGTTGACAAAAGAGGGCACATTTGCTGTACCACTCTAGGTCAGAGCGCAGGCTTTGGACCCAGGCTTTACCACGGACAGGCCGCGGCCTCAGCATACACTCGATTATTGTGTCAGCTGGGCCAGTAAAAAGTTCAGTGTCCCAGATTCATAGGCATTCGGGTAATCAGGGCAAGTGTATTCACCTGTATACCATGCAGGAGACATTCTTGTGCCAACAACACCACATTAGAAAATCTGATGATGGAGAACCTCCATCCTCTCACATTAAAATGGAGGCCTTTGGTAACTTTAACCCATTGTAGGTTGCATGCATTTGAAACTGCATTGCCATAGAGGTAGTGTATCTGCTCGTAGGCACCACAGGTCCAGATTCCCTGCTGCCCCACACACGGAGAGCCGTGCATCTCTGAGCTGACTGTTGGCAGCAGGCATCATGAGCCTGAGTGCCCCCCCCAGACAGCTGTGCAGCTCTGAGCCGATCAGGGCAGGGGGTATCATGGGCCCTGATACCCTGCGTGAGAGCCATGCAGCTCTGGACTGACCACTGTCCGTGGGCATCGTTGGCCATGAGCACATGGGTATAGTCCGGCATGGCACTGAGTGGACTACCCTTATCTTGCACCATGTGTCTGTAGCCCTGGGCCAGAGAGCCATGGAACTCTGTACTTGCTGCCGCCAGTTAGGGTGACCATCTGGCAAGCTTCCCCTCTTCCAGTTAGGGTGACCATCTGGCAAGCTTCCCCTCTTCCAGTTAGGGTGACCATCTGGCAAGCTTCCCCTCTTCCAGTTAGGTGACCATCTGGCAAGCTTCCCCTCTTCCAGTTAGGGTGACCATCTGGCAAGCTTCTCCTCTTCCAGTTAGGGTGACCATCTGGCAAGCTTCCCCTCTTCCAGTTAGGGTGACCATCTGGCAAGCTTCCCCTCTTCCAGTTAAGGTGACCATCTGGCAAGCTTCCCCTCTTCCAGTTAGGGTGACCAATCTTCTGATTTTGTGGGGCATGTCGGACGCAAAAGCCGATTGTAGCGCACGTGTAAACTCTGCTGTTCTATGAACATTTGAAGTGCATTTGATATGACTGGAAATATATTTGTATTATACTACATCAGTGGTGCTTGACTTCTGTGGACCCCTATTTAATCATTGCTGGAATCCGGGGACCCCAACTGAACCATTGTCGGAATTTAGGGACCCCCAGAGAGTCATTTGCGGAACCCAGGGACCACTGCCTAAGCGGTTTTGATAATATGAAGCACAAAACAATGCACAAATTACAAACACATGCATTTATGAAACTGATATACAAATGATGAAATATTTAATTCACAAACGTTAACAATCAAAACTGTAATTTTTTTTTTTTTTTAGAAGATGGAGCTTTTCTAAATTTAGTTGAGGCCACCCATTGCCCATGCATTATTATTCTGTTTGATGCACTTGCATTGCTCCCACAAATTTACATAACTTTTTAAAAGTTTGTTTTACATTTTGCCTCTTTGCTTATATACACTTTATAAATCTGTTAATATTATTTAATTTTCGAAGCAGTTGTCGACTCCCTGAGTAGGCGTCGCGGACCCCCACAGTTTAAGAACCGCACTACTACATGGTTGTTTGGTTCTCTGTGGAGATCACATACATGATTTTAACAACAAACAAATCAATAATAAAGTTCTTTAAGCAAATGTAAAGTCACTTCAAAGCACTGAGAGCTGTGGAAAACGGCAGGAGAAATGAAAACCATAGACCAGAAGGACGGAAAGGAGGAGACGCAATAGAGCAAAAGAGGAAGAAGGCTTGAGAATGGAGAGGGGGGAGAAACCTGGGTAGCCAAACCAGTGTGTCTGACCAACAGGTAGGGAGGGAAGGAAAAGTAGTAATAATGTTGAACAGAAGAGGGCAGAAGAAAAGAGGAGAGGGAATGATGTGTGGGGTGACAGTGAGAGGAACTTGAGATGATGTTGAGAGGAACTGTGATGACAGAGATAGTAGGGAAGAAAGAGAGAGCTCGCAAACTCCAGGTGGCTGTTCACCTACTTCAGTGTCAACAGTGAGTCCTCACCTTATCCTCTCCCTATGGCCTACACTTTAGAAGTGTAGGGAGGGAGGGGGAGCTGGGCTTCTGGAGGGACATAGATCATTGGATTGGCGTAATCAGCGATTTGATACTGGATTGAGATGGGTACAAGAAGAAGGTAACATTAGCAGGAGAGCAGTGTTGGAATGGAAGATACTGAGTGCAGGTATTTACTGTCCGAGAGTAGCTGCTTCAGTATGAGAAGAGACGGTCTTCTATCTCTGATGAGGTTGGGATTGGGCTGCTGGGCCTATTTTCTCCCCACTCCCCCCGCCTGATGCAACAAAGTAGACCATCGCGTGTCTGCCTCCTTAGGCCCCCGCCTGTCTGCCTCCTTAGGCCCCCGCATGTCTGCCTCCTTAGGCCCCCGCCTGTCTGCCTCCTTAGGCCCCCGCCTGTCTGCCTCCTTAGGCCCCCGCCTGTCTGCCTCCTTAGGCCCCCGCCTGTCTGCCTCCTTAGGCCCCCGCCTGTCTGCCTCCTTAGGCCCCCGCGTGTCTGCCTCCTTAGGCCCCCGCGTGTCTGCCTCCTTAGGCCCCCGCCTGTCTGCCTCCTTAGGCCCCCGCCTGTCTGCCTCCTTAGGCCCCCGCCTGTCTGCCTCCTTAGGCCCCCGCCTGTCTGCCTCCTTAGGCCCCCGCCTGTCTGCCTCCTTAGGCCCCAGCGTGTTTCCGTGAGTTTCTCTCACTTACAATTATTTCCACGAGAACTTTGTTACCCAGCTAAGTAGTGTTTCGCCTTGGAGCTGCATTGCATGATTCCTTCCCCTTACTGAAGACTCCTCCTGAAATACACTCTCCACGCCATCAGTAACACATATGTACGCTTTAGGCAGGTGTAACTTTAAATGAGTTCATAAGGCGCTGCGAAGGGGTGTTTTCAGAGTGACACTAGGTTATATTCTGCTGCTTCCGGTGTTAATGAGTTTGTTGCAAGTTTGGGTAAATGTTTGTTCTGTGGGGGCTCTATAGATACTGACATGAAGTGATTTATTTCTGTGCTTCAGCTGCTTTACAGCCAACATCTGTCCAGAGTTAGGTTGGAGTTCACACTTTCGGAGTGCCTAATCATATCGAAACCAAGAATATTTGATGAGACCCAAGATGGAGGGTTCCATGCAGTACCAGGGAGTGCAGAGACCGCATTCTGTGCTGAATAGAGCCTGTACACCAGCCATCCTCCCAGGACAGCAGGGGAGGTGTCTCATCTACTGCTGGACTGTCCTGCAATGTGAAGGGATCGTGTACTTGTAAAAATGCTAGGAACAGAAGATAATGAAAGAAATGTCCTAAAACTGCAACACTGGCCACCAGTTCTCGAAAACATCCCGGGTGGGTGGGAGTTGTTCTAAATCTCTTGTAAAATATATTTTAATCTCTGTTCCACACATGATCTTGAGCACGAAATTCTGCACCCTGCCAGTAATACTAGCTTGCTGAGTATGGAAATGCAACATTAAGGGTGAAGGGAGAGCTCATGAGTAAATGTGGCTTTGAAGATGGCTCTGCCCGCCCATTCGAAATCTTACCCCCCCCCAAGTTTGGACCTGGTTGCGCCCCTCCTCCTGATTCAGTGTTTCTCTGGCAGGCTCAGTAGGGTTCCGGCCCAGGGCACTGCTGCATTACTCCTCTGAGAGGTGCTGCAGGGATTTTAGCATAGCTGTGCCCAGCCGAGTCCCCAGCATCACCAAACTAATGAGCACTTTTACCACATTATAACTTCTAGCACCTGAGAGCTTTGATACTTCCTCACATCTTGTTGCTTCATGAAGCATTAGCGAGAAAGGCAAAATGTTGAGACTGCAAATATAGGGGAGGAATAAGAAATTATAATATATATGGGAAGGACTAACCTCCGTATAGAGGCATGTCCCTTATGTTCGCATTAACAGCAGGTTTCCTGGAACATTTTCTTTCAAGATGCCTGGTTTCATATTTTAAATGCTGCTAAAAGCAAATCGTACTAGTTCTAAAATATGTGCATGTCTAAAGTTGGGATATTCTACATGTGATGTTTCTTTTTAGCTATACAAATCGTTGAAGACTCATGCATTATAAGAGATAAAATCCCCCCAGATTTACATAATGAGCTTACTGAAGGTCTCCTCTGGGTTCCATTACTTTATAAATACTCTCTCTCACTCTGGCCTTGCAAGTGCACATCCCATAGAGCTCAATGATTTGCAGTACCCTGATGTCGCACAGTTTGGGGTATCTTACACCGTATATTATCACAAGTGTTGGATACCAACGTAGAGAGCCAGCAAGCGACTGCTTAAATTCATTAGCTTATAAAAAAAGAAATGAGGTGTGCACACTGGATTTGGGAGGTGTGTAACTCCTAAAACAATCTTTCCATATCCCGAATCCTACTGAAGCTGAACACTGGGCTCTGCCTAGTGTCGGGCAGCATTGTGGGGGGGGGGGTGGGGGGGGGGCACGATGGCAGGGTGGGAGTATTTTAATAGGCACCTGGATCCTGCTGCCCAGTCACTCATGGGTTTTTCAATTTTTGTTCTTTCCATTAACCCCTTTTGTTCATTTCTGCCCAGGGCCTGAGTGAGCCAGCACCCTTCTCGGACGAGCTTGAGATGGACTACAGCCGTCCCTACAAAAGGTTGACGCTAGAGGAGGCAAAGAGGGGGACCCCAGGTACTCACCACTACTACCGGAAGCCTTGCTTTCTCTCTCTAGGTGTTTGTTTCAAGTACAGGAGATCCTCTGTCCTTGTGCTGGACTGGTCTTCTAAGCATGCTGCACAGTTATGAAAAATTGAACCGACTGTGTTCAGCCATACGACAGCTGTTGCAAATTGTGTGTTTGTAGTGTCGTGTAGTGGATTGCAGAATGGTGGATTGTAATTGGGGAAAAAGCGAAGGACCAAGTGAAAGTTGATACTTGACACCCAGCTCATCCTCTCCCTCACCAAGGAACCCGACATCACCAGGTGCAATTTCCCAGATGGGATGGAAGACGTCGCAACCTGGATGAGCAAAAGCTGCCTGAAGCTCAACTCGGAGAAAACAGAAGTCCTCATCCTCGGCTCCACCCCCTCCGCATGGGACAACACCTGGTGGCCCCCCGCCCTCAGAAACCCACTCACTTCAACGGACCACGCACGCAACCTCGGCATCATACTCGACTCTTCACTTACCATGAACCACCAGATCAAAGCCGTGTCCTCCACATGCTTCAACACCCTCCGCAGGAATTTCAAATGGATTCCCCCCCCCCCCGACTAAAGGAAGACAGTCACCCTCGCACTCATCACCAGCAGACTGGACTACGGAAACGCTGTCTATGCCGGAATCAACAAAAAACTCCTCTGCAAACTCCAGACCGTCCAGAACCCGCAGCCAGACTTATCCTCGACAACCCACGACATGACCACATCACCAAACACCTCCGCGACCTCCACTGGCTCCCCATTGAAAGAAGAATAACCTTCAAACTGCTCACACATGCCTACAAAGCCCTCCATAACACCGGACCCCAATACCTCAACGAATGAATCTCCTTCCATGCCCCCAAGAGAAACGTCCGCTCTGCCGACCTCGCCCTAGCCACGGTCCCTCGTATCCAGAGGGCCAGAGCAGGTGGCAGATCCTTCTCTTACCTCGCAGCCAAGACCTGGAACAAACTTCCCCCTCGCATCCAGACACTGCACCAGTTCAGAAAGGACCTCAAGACCTGGTTCTTCGACTGACCAACGGAGCTGCTCGCACCCCCTCCACCCCCCCCAGCGCCTTGAGACCCTCACGGGTGAGTAACGCGCTCTAAAAAATCCTGATTGATTTATTGTTACTTTCTGTGATATACAGCAAAACATATGTAACAGTCATTTTGAGAAGGGGAATCACATTTTTATGATGATCATGCATATTTTTTGTGTTTGCGTATCCTATAAGTGAGTTCAGACGCTGCGTTTGGATTGACTCTGTAAAATGCTCATCACTGATGTCTTTGTTGCCTCTTTGTCCTAGTGGACCGGCCGGTGAGAGTGTACGCCGATGGAATCTTCGATCTGTTCCACTCTGGACATGCTCGGGCTTTAATGCAGGCAAAATGCCTCTTCCCAAATACTTACCTCATCGTAGGAGGTAGGAAGAACTCTTGTACTGACTTTATTCATTTTCTTTCTGATGTTCAAATGGCTTGCATGAAGTGTACAAAGAAAATTAAGTGAATTTTGTGCTACGATTGATTACTGATCAGACATTGACCTCCAAGAAGGGCATGAGGAAGTTTCCTCCATGTTTCTTCCTTGCAGACACAGGGGGGAGTAGCTGCGAGAACCTTCTTGTATCCAAAACTCATTCTTGTCTCTGCACGTACAGGTATGTCCCCCCCACTGCTGAGAGTTAACCTTGCTCTTCGCTCGGGTCCCCGAGGCCAGTTACTCTCCTGCTTCTAGCAGGGACTGGCATGAAATGGCTCCCATGGTTGAGGCCTTGGATGAGGAATAGTGGCTTGTGTTTTGGCCCTGAGTGATGCGTAAACTATTACTTTGGCGTAGCTCTACAAGATGTGCTTTCCCACCCACAGGTGACACTGGTGAACTGGGTTCAATGCACCAAGGATGATTGGAAAGGCAGGTTATTGTAGCCCCACAAAACACTATTCAATGTGTAATTGAAGTAGAGATGTTGCTTTTGGGTTACTAACAATCCCTAAGGAACAGATCAGGGGCACCTTGATAACTGTAACAAACCTATTTCTTTATGAACGATATCACACACACACACACGCACTGTATTAAGAAGAAAGAACACTTTAAAAATATTTATTACTACAGGAACAATATGTTTCTCAGGACATCTTAAACAATTACACAGAATATTATAAAAACAGCAAGAACGAGAATAAAATGAACATTTCTAGCATGTTTTAAAATGTCATCTAAAACAAAACCTAACACCCTATTGCCTATTACTATGCACTATACTAAGAGAGCATGGAAGGCAGAGCAGCTTGCAGTCTAGAGTTTCACAGGGAGAAGAGACGCACTGCATACCTTGTTGAGAGCAAAGACTGTCTTTATCAGCCGAAGCATGAAGACAGTATTCCCCATGAAGGGCAAACACACACTGCGCTCTTCCTCCGGGACTCTGCTTTATCAGCTTCGGGCTTCAGGCAAGATGTAGCATCTGTGAAGTGTGCTGGCAGTAGGTGAGATCGTCTCTGGCAGAATCTCGAGCAATAATCTGGGACGAAGGACATCTCCTGACAAGTGGTCGAGTCGCAGTCCTTGTACATTAAATCTTATCAGGAATTGGATTTTCTGACATACGTTTAGGAGTGTCTGACATAGATTATGTGCATCAAGGTGTGCATCCCTGGGGTTTCCGTATGAACATATAAGGTAAAAGGACGTCAATTCAGACTACATTATTTTGGTTATATGTCTGTATGTGTTCTTATTTAACCATGACTTGGTGAAAAGTAGACATTTGACCCAGACAAGTGTCTTATCAGGTGTTACATCTATGTCATTAGTTGAAGTTCTTGATGTTCTAATAGTTCTTAAAAAGATAAGGTCGAACGATATCTGCTTCAAAGAGCCGACATTACAATGGTTCTGCTTAAGTCAGGAAAGATGGCGACTTCCATTATTCAAGAGGGAGTTGGGCCTACATAAAATGGAGTCTGACATTAGGGGTTTTACGTCAAGAGTACACAGGATTATCATTTGACTGCTTATTGCCTGTGATCGTAGGTGAAGGCCAGTCTACAGCCCTGGGCAGGTCATGGTGGGGCGGCAAATCTCTCTCTCTCCTCCCTCTCCCTCTCCCTCTCCCTCTCCCTCTCCCTCTCTCTCTCTCTCTCCCTCTCCCTCTCCCTCTCTCTCCCCATCTCTCCTCCCTCACTCACTCTCCCCCCTATCCTCTCTCCCTCTCTCCTCCCCCCTCTCTTTCTCTTCCCCCCTCTCTTTCTCTTCCCCCCTCTCTTTCTCTTCCCCCCCTCTCTTTCTCTTCCCCCCCCTCTCTTTCTCTTCCCCCCTCTCTTTCTCTTCCCCCCCTCTCTTTCTCTTCCCCTTCTTTCTTTCTTTCTTTCTCTTCCCCCTCTTTCTTTCTTTCTCTTCCCCCTCTTTCTTTCTTTCTCTTCCCCCTCTTTCTTTCTTTCTCTTCCCCCTCTTTCTTTCTCTTCCCCCTGTTTTTCTCTTCCCCGCTCTCCCACTCTCTCTCTCTCCCACTCTCTCTCTCCCACTCTCTCTCTCTCTCCCACTCTCTCTCTCTCTCCCACTCTCTCTTCCGTCTTTCTCCCTGTCCCACTCGATCTCTCTCTCTCTCTCTTTCTCTCCCGCTCTCTCTCACTCTGTCCATTTCACTCCCTCTCTCGTCTGTCTCACTCTCCTCTGTCCATTTCTCTCCCTCTCTCGTCTGTCTCACTCTCCTCTGTCTCTTTCTCTCTCTCCCCCCCTCTCTCTCTTTCTCTCTCGGTCCCCTCCCCTCCCTTCCCTTTTCCCTGTTCTGGTTTCTCTTCCCCTCTGTACCAAACATAGGGGGGGCGGAGGTGAGATGGAGTAATAAAAATGGACACGTGTGTGAGGTGAGGACACCATATTTGTGCCAGGTGAGTCACACTTGGAGAACCAATGACTCAAAACTCCTGCTTACTGTTGCACTTTGTTGGTGTGGGCACCTCTGCTGCATTGTTCATCTGGCCTGTACAGAGAGACCGCATCATGTTGTACACTTTGACCGAAGCAGCAGCTTTGGCCTTGTGGTGCAGTAGGCATCAGCAGTGCATGGCCAGTACTGCCTTCTTGTGCCTGTGCTCTGCTTGTGTGTAGGCTGATGACGTGCAGTGGTGACCGTCAACTAATCTTGCCTGTGATAAGCCCTGTGGGGTAAAGTGGATCTGGTGTGCTGTGCCAAGACCCAGGAAGCACAGTAAAGCATGTCACCCAGAGGCACTTGATACAAAGCTTGCAGACTCCGGCAGGAGCCCAGTGGGAGATTCCGCTAGAGCGGCTCAAACTGAATAAGGCTAATTTTGTTCCCATTACAAAGATACTTCAGTGGAAATGACTGGGTGACCACTCACAGGGCAACAGAGCCCTGACGAGGGGGAGCATGCGCTACCAGTTGGACCAAAAGTCAAAGTCACAAGTGTTTATGTAGAAAGACTGTAGCAGTGTATGCATGTTAATGACATTGCTGAAAACACACGTGTATGTTTTTCGTGGTGGGAAACGGCTGAAGTTAAGTCAGGAACTAACAACAAAGTGATGGAAGGAATGCTTGACTTTATCGCAGCCACTGGTGATCGCACGGGCCGCTTTCCAGTCCATTGTTTTTCATCTTCCTACCACTAGCCAGTGACTAGCTATATAAAAAGCATTCTTGGCCCTGCTGTTATAGGAAGAGTCCAGACCCATCTACAAGGCCTTGTCCACTCAAGATAGGAAAACTAGCAGCCCCACGCTGGTGTCAAACTCAATTGTTCATTGATGCGCATCTATTCAGGTGTCGCCTTCTTGCCACCACTGCATCCATTAGGGGTGGAGGAGAATCAACACATACAGAAATCAGAGTGGGTGTGCAGTTATTTTATTTCCAGGTTGACCAGTTTAGATGGATACACAGTTTTTTGCTCCTGGCAGTGCTTCCAATGGTGTGGGTCTCACAGAGCAGACAATTACCAGTTGGATAATGCTAGGAGATAGCAACAGCATTCTGCTTGAAGGAAATCATTTCTTCACCTTCCTGGGGCGGTGCCGCCACTGCTGCATTTGTTGGGGAGGAGTTTTGTGGGAGGGATGCAAGGCAGCAGCTTGGTCTTCTTGTTAAACATTGTTGCAATGATGCAGATGCCAGAGCCTTAGCCTTGATTGGTTCATCTGTGGCCAGCACATTTCATGTTGCTTTGCTTTTTATTTTTGCTGATCTGTGGCCCCTCTGTATGCGTGTTCTCCAATACTGGGTAACCCATCAAAGATAAAGAATCTGCAGAGAATGCAGTACCCGCCTGATGAAAGAATACATATATGTCACTCAGGAAGTGCAACCTGTCTGCTACCTAGAGCGAACATTGGAAGTTGGGTCAGAAAAGCCCAGTGTTTAATCGTCTACAAATGGATCTACGTTCTCCTACATCTCCATCTGCCAAGTTGTCTTTACCTCAGCAGTGTCAGAGCTTTTAAAAGAAATATGTTTTTATGATATGGTGCATTCTACTTGTTACCTGAAGACACTAATTTGTGTTTAGTATGCAGCGATGAGCTGACGCACACCTGGAAGGGCTTCACGGTGATGAATGAGGCGGAGCGCTATGACGCCGTGCAGCATTGTCGCTACGTGGATGAAGTGGTGAGAAACGCACCATGGACGCTAACGCCGGAGTTCCTAGCGGAGCATCGGGTAAGGTTTGTGGTGATATTTTAATCGCTTGTGTGTGTGTGTGTGTGTGTGTGTGTGTCAATATATCTGTGTGTTTAAGTGGCACAGAAAAACACAACTCACTTCAAGCTATTAGTTCCCAAGGGGAGTTGAAGGTCACAGGTTCTTGCTCTAGTTCCACTGGTGGGAGGTACCTACTCCTAGTCTCAAAGGTAGTTCTTTGAACAAGAGGCCAATGTTGTGGCTGGTACTAAATTTCATTTTAGTCGCGCCTTGCTCTTTAGAACAGAAGCTAGATGAAAACTTGTTTGAATAATTCTAGACTTTTCATGAGATTTTAACAAAAGTCTGAAATAATTGTGTTTTGTGACCCGTCCACTTTATGTATGTGTGCCTCCATATTGTTGGACCTATTCTGAATGGCTTCCTAAATACATAATAGGGGGCATGGATGCCTGGGGAGGGACATGTGGCCTTTTGGTGTAGTTAAGGCCCAGATAACATGATGAAATCTACAAGAGTTGCAACAGATATGGCTTGGATTATAAATTTCACTGACCACATTGAGCTGGTTTAACCTGCTGGGGGGCCGGTATCAGAGCTCTGCTCAGTCTAAATGCTCCCTTTTGCGATCTAGCTTTTACTTCAAGTTAACTTGTATATTGTTCAGACCCCCAAATGCCATTTTTCCACAGAGGCCTGCTGAAATAAATCAAGTGCATGTTTATCGGTAATCGACCCAGCAATAGCTCATACAATTCTATATCACAAATAGACCGCAAAATAAATTAATATAAAAACCATGGTATACAATACTAACCGAGATGTCAGCTGGGGTTGCAAAACGAGTTTATTAACTATCCTTTTATTTAAACTGTTAAAATTCTGTATTCAAAACATTTAATCTTTAATTGTACTCCCCGATTCCCACTTGTTGTGTGCCTCCTGTTTCTGGGAAGAGTCTTTATGCTAGAGAGAAGGAGCCATTGTAATGAAACCTAGATCCAAATGGCTCACAGAGGCTAAAGTCACTGATTCTAGCTGTGGACCCCACGCCTGCATTATGGGATATACTCTGGTGAAAAATAGCTCACATTAGTTTACAGCGGCTACAGACGTATTGTAGTATAATTGCATTGTTCATAGTGGCTTACAGTCAGCGCCATGTACTACAGGCATGATGTCAGCACGTTGTAGAAAGGTTAGGAGTGATGGTCTGATGTCTTAGGTAAGTAGTTCTACTGTTTAATCTTCTTAGAAAATATAAACGTATGTAAAACTGCTTGTACTTATAACCAGTTTTAAACAATATGTAACAGTTGCCAGCTAAAATTAGTTCATCAATATTGTCCAAGTGTTGTTAATCACAACACATTTCATAATACGTTGTCCCGAAGGAATGTTTCAATTCAAATTTGTGGTAAAAGATATAGAATGGAGGTGACAGGTGCAGAAGAGTATGATGGAACAGAATAAAACATAAATTAGCACAGCAAGAAACCTTGGAAAAGGGATTAAGAAAAATAAAATTCAAGACTTCAAATCATCTCTACCTATTAGTGTAAAATATACTTGCTAATCTATGCATTCCTTAATATCCATTGACCAGTATATTCACAAGGGATGACCCCCACCCTGATGATAACACTTTCAAATGATGTTCTACACAGTGTCATCGTCTCTCTTGAGAAATGAAAAAACGCTGAGTTGATCAGCCAGTCTATTGAAAAAGCAGAGCTCTGAGGTCAATCGGAGTCTGTTACCTCCCTCTCTAGCATGCTTGTGAGTTCCCACTTGCATGCTTGGCACCGCAGGATTCGATCTTCCTGCAACATACTCAGAGCTTCTTGTGAGATATCAGTTCTGCCATTGATTGGTGCTTTCTTCATGTTTGTTGCTGCCCCATGTTTGTTGCTGTCCCAGCCTTGCCTGGTGTTGAACTGTAATTTGACTTTCTTTTTATCAAAGGTGTATTTGGCTATTTTTAGAGAGTGACGAGTATAACTAAAAGACTAGCCAATTGTAGCCGTGTATGTGCATGTTCCGGCTATTAACCCTCCTGATCAACATTCTCTCATGTTTGCAGATTGACTTTGTTGCGCATGACGACATCCCGTATTCTTCTGCAGGCAGTGACGACGTTTACAAGCACATAAAGGAAGCAGGTGGGTGGCTGTCGACTGTACCGGGGTTCATGCTGCTTCTCTGATAGCATAAGTTACTGCAGACGGTCCTGCAGTGGTCATAAGCCTGCAAATTGGAGTTGGTTCATGTCATAATTGACCTTAAATATTTATCAACACACCAAGGAACAATAGGGTGTAACACATGTCCCTGAGTTACACCCTACAGTCCAGCATGGAACTTCGCATAGCTATTTCAGTATCCTAAAGGTAATTGTATGGGCAATGGAAACCTCATACTGCATAGAAAGAGTTACCAAGCAAAAACGGAAAGGCCATGTTAAAAATGAATAAAGACAGCTTCAGATAAAGTTCTACCTAAGAATCATGTCCGGGTCTTTTGCAGAATATTAAATGTGAACAGATGGCTGGTAATTTTCTCTGAGAAAGGACACAACCCTAGTTAGAGACCTATTGCGTGGTACCATTAGAATGAAGCTGCTCAAGGGATGGTGGTTCACATCGCTGACCTCTGTGAAACCTGTAAGAAGGGTTGTTGTAGGTTCCATCACTGACCTCTGTATAACCTATAAGAAGGGTGTTTGTAGCTACCTTTCCTGACCTCTGTTTAACATCTAAGAACGGTGTTTGTCGGTGCCATTGCTGACCTCTGTATAACCTCTACGAAGGGTCTTTTTAGGTGCTGTTGCTGACCTCTGTATAACCTCTAAGAAGGGTCTTTTTAGGTGCTGTTGCTGACCTCTGCATAACCCCTAAGAAGGGTCTTTTTAGGAGCTGTTGCTGACCTCTGTATTACCTCTAAGGACGGTGTTTTAGGTGCTTTTGCTGACATCTGTCTAACCTCTAAGAAGGGTGGTTTTTAGGTGCTGTTGCTGACCTCTGTATAACCTCTAAGAAGGGTGTTTGCACCTCCTTCGCTGACCTCTGTATAACCTCTAAGAACGATGTTTGTAGGTACCGTCGCTAACCTCTGTATAACCTCTAAGAAGGGTGTTTGTAGCTACCTTTGCTGACCTCTGTATAACCTCTAGGAAGGGTCTTTTTAGGTGCTGTTGCTCACCTCTGTATTACCTCTAAGAAGGGTGATTGTAGCTACCTTTGCTGACCTCTGTATAACCTCTACGAAGGGTCTTTTTAGGTGCTGTTGCTGACCTCTGTCTAACCTCTAAGAAGGGTGATTGTAGCTACCTTTGCTGACCTCTGTATAACCTCTACGAAGGGTCTTTTTAGGTGCTGTTGCTGACATCTGTCTAACCTCTAAGAAGGGTGGTTTTTAGGTGCTGTTGCTGACCTCTGTATAACCTCTAAGAAGGGTGTTTGCACCTCCTTCGCTGACCTCTGTATAACCTCTAAGAAGGGTGATTGTAGCTACCTTTGCTGACCTCTGTCTAACCTCTAAGAAGGGTCTTTTTAGGTGCTGTTGCTGACCTCTGTATAACCTCTAAGAAGGGTCTTTTTAGGTGCTGTTGCTGACCTCTGTATAACCTCTAAGGATAGTGTTTTTAGGTGCTTTTGCTGACATCTGTCTAACCTCTAAGAAGGGTGGTTTTTAGGTGCTGTTGCTGACCTCTCTATAACCCCTAAGAAGGGTCTTTTTAGGTGCTGTTGCTGACCTCTCTATAACCCCTAAGAAGGGTCTTTTTAGGAGCTGTTGCTGACCTCTGTATTACCTCTAAGAAGGGTGTTTTCACCTCCTTTGCTGACCTCTGTATAACCTCTAAGAACGATGTTTGTAGGTACCGTCGCTAACCTCTGTATAACCTCTAAGAAGGGTGTTTGTAGCTACCTTTGCTGACCTCTGTATAACCTCTAGGAAGGGTCTTTTTAGGTGCTGTTGCTGACCTCTGTAATAACCTCTAAGAAGGGTCTTTTTAGGTGCTGTTGCTCACCTCTGTATTACCTTTAAGGACGGTGTTTTAGGTGCTGTTGCTGACCTCTGTCTAACCTCTAAGAAGGGTGATTGTAGCTACCTTTGCTGACCTCTGTCTAACCTCTAAGAAGGGTCTTTTTAGGTGCTGTTGACCTCTGTATAACCTCTAATAAGGGTCTTTTTAGGTGCTTTTGCTGAACTCTGTATAACCTATAAGAAGGGTGTTTGTAGCTACCTTTCCTGACCTCTGTTTAACCTCTAATAAGGGTCTTTTTAGGTGCTTTTGCTGAACTCTGTATAACCTATAAGAAGGGTGTTTGTAGCTACCTTTCCTGACCTCTGTTTAACCTCTAATAAGGGTCTTTTTAGGTGCTTTTGCTGAACTCTGTATAACCTATAAGAACAGTGTTTGTCGGTGCCATTGCTGACCTCTGTATAACCTCTACGAAGGGTCTTTTTAGGTGCTGTTGCTGACCTCTGTATAACCTCTAAGACGGGTCTTTTTAGGTGCTTTGCTGACCTCTGCATAACCCCTAAGAAGGGTCTTTTTAGGTGCTGTTGCTGACCTCTGTCTAACCTCTAAGAAGGGTGTGTGCACCTCCTTCGCTGACCTCTGTATAACCTCTAAGAACGATGTATGTAGGTACCGTCGCTGACCTCCGTCTAACCTCTAAGTAGGATGGTTTTTAGGTGCTGTTGCTGACCTCTGTATAACCCCTAAGAAGGGTCTTTTTAGGAGCTGTTGCTGACCTCTGTATTACCTCTAAGGGCGGTGTTTTAGGTGCTTTTGCTGACATCTGTCTAACCCTAAGAAGGGTGGTTTTTAGGTGCTGTAGCTGACCTCTGTATAACCCCTAAGAAGGGTCTTTTTAGGAGCTGTTGCTGACCTCTGTATTACCTCTAAGGACGGTGTTTTAGGTGCTTTTGCTGACCTCTGTCTAACCTCTAAGAAGAGTGTTTGCACCTCCTTCGCTGACCTCTGTATAACCTCTAAGAACGATGTTTGTAGGTACCGTCGCTAACCTCTGTATAACCTCTAAGAAGGGTGTTTGTAGCTACCTTTGCTGACCTCTGTATAACCTCTAGGAAGGGTCTTTTTAGGTGCTGTTGCTCACCTCTGTATTACCTCTAAGGACGGTGTTTTAGGTGCTGTTGCTGACCTCTGTCTAACCTCTAAGAAGGGTGATTGTAGCTACCTTTGCTGACCTCTGTATAACCTCTACGAAGGGTCTTTTTAGGTGCTGTTGCTGACCTCTGTCTAACCTCTAAGAAGGGTGATTGTAGCCACCTTTGCTGACCTCTGTCTAACCTCTAAGAAGGGTCTTTTTAGGTGCTGTTGCTGACCTCTGTATAACCTCTAAGAAGGGTCTTTTTAGGTGCTGTAGCTGAACTCTGTATAACCTCTAAGAAGGGTCTTTTTAGGAGCTGGTGCTGACCTCTGTATTACCTCTAAGGACGGTATTTTAGGTGCTTTTGCTGACCTCTGTCTAACCTCTAATAAGGGTCTTTTTAGGAGCTGGTGCTGACCTCTGTATTACCTCTAAGGATGGTGTTTTAGGTGCTTTTGCTGACATCTGTCTAACCTCTAAGAAGGGTGGTTTTTAGGTGCTGTTGCTGACCTCTGTATAACCTCTAAGAAGGGTGTTTGCACCTCCTTCGCTGACCTCTGTATAACCTCTAAGAACGATGTTTGTAGGTACCGTCGCTAACCTCTGTATAACCTCTAAGAAGGGTGATTGTAGCTACCTTTGCTGACCTCTGTATAACCTCTAAGAAGGGTGTTTGTAGCTACCTTTGCTGACCTCTGTATTACCTCTAAGGACGGTGTTTTAGGTGCTTTTGCTGACATCTGTCTAACCTCTAAGAAGGGTGGTTTTTAGGTGCTGTTGCTGACCTCTGTCTAACCGCTAAGAAGGGTGTTTGCACCTCCTTCCCTGACCTCTGTATAACCTCCAAGAATGATGTTTGTAGGTACCGTCGCTAACCTCTCTAACTTCTAAGAAGGATGTTTTTCGGTGCTGTTGCTGACCTCTGTATAATCTTTTAGAATGATGTATGTAGGTACCGTCGCTGACCTCTGTATAACCTCTAAGAAGGGTGTTGTTTTAGATGCTGTTGCTGACCTCTGTATACCCTCTAAGAAGGATGGTTTTTTTAGGTGCTGTTGCTGACCTCTGTATAATCTCTAAGAAGGGAGTTTATAGGTACCAACGCTGACCTCTGTATAACCTCTAAGAAGGGTCTTGTTAGGTGCTGTTGCTGACCTCTGTATAACCTCCAAGAAGGGTCTTTTTAGGTGTTGTTGCTGACCTCTGTATAACCTCTAAGAAGGGTATTGTTTTAGATGCTGTTGCTGACATAGAGGATAACCTTTAAGAAAGGTCTTTTTAGGTGCTGTTGCTGACCTCTGTATAACCTCTAAGAACTATGCATATAGGTACCATCGCTGACCTCTGTATAACCTCTAAGAAGGGTCTTTTTAAGTGCTGTTGCTGACCTCTGTATAACCTCTAAGAAGGGTATTGTTTTAGATGCTGTTGCTGACCTCTGTATAACCCCTAAGAAGGGTCTTTTTAGGTGCTGTTGCTGACCTCTGTATAACCTCTAAGAAGGGTCTTTTTAGGTGCTGTTGCTGACCTCTGTATAACCTCTAAGAAGGGTGTTTGTAGCTACCTTTGCTGACCTCTGTATTACCTCTAAAGACGGTGTTTTAGGTGCTTTTGCTGACATCTGTCTAACCTCTAAGAAGGGTGGTTTTTAGGTGCTGTTGCTGACCTCTGTCTAACCGCTAAGAAGGGTGTTTGCACCTCCTTCCCTGACCTCTGTATAACCTCTAAGAATGATGTTTGTAGGTACCGTCGCTAACCTCTGTATAACCTCTAAGAAGGGTGATTGTAGCTACCTTTGCTGACCTCTGTATAACCTCTAGGAAGGGTGTTTTTAGATGCTGGTGCTGACCTCTGTATTACCTCTAAGGATGGTGTTTTACGTGCTGTTGCTGACCTCTGTCTAGCCTCTAAGAAGGGTGGTTTTTAGGTGCTGTTGCTGACCTCTGTATAACCTCTAAGAAGGGGGTTTGCACCTCCTTCGCTGACCTCTGTGTAACCTCTAAGAACAATGTTTGTAGTACCGTTGCTAACCTCTGTATAACCTCTAAGAAGGATGTTTTTTCGGTGCTGTTGCTGACCCCTGTATAATCTTTTAGAACGACATATGTAGGTACCATTGCTGACCTCTGTATAACCTCTAAGAAGGGTGTTGTTTTAGATGCTGTTGCTGACCTCTGTATACCCTCTAAGAAGGGTGTTTGCACCTCCTTCGCTGACCTCTGTATAACCTCTAAGAAGCGTGTTTGTAGCTACCTTTGCTGACCTCTGTATAACCTTTAAGTAGGTTATTTTTAGGTGCTGTTGCTGAACTCTGTATTACCTCTAAGGACGATGTTTTAGGTGCTTTTGCTGACATCTGTCTAACCTCTAAGAAGGGTGGTTTTTGGGTGCTGTTGCTGACCTCTGCCTAACCCTTAAGAAGGGTCTTTTTAGGTGCTGTTGCTGACCTCTGTATTACCTCTAAGAAGGGTGTTTTAGATGCTGTTGCTGACCTCTGTATAAGCTCTAAGAAGGGTGGTTTTTTTAGGTGCTGTTGCTGACCTCTGTATAACCTCTAAGAAGGGTGTTGTTTTAGATGCTGTTGCTGAACTCTGTATAACCTCTAAGAAGGGTGTTTGCACCTCCTTCGCTGACCTCTGTATAACCTCTAAGAAGGGTCTTTTTAGGTGCTGTTGCTGACCTCTGTATACCCTTTAAGAAGGGTGTTTTATTTTTTTAGGTGCTGTTGCTGACCTCTGTATAATCTCTAAGAACAATGTATATAGGTACCATCACTGACCTCTGTATAACCTCTAAGAAGGGTGTTTTTTAGGTGATGTTGCTGACCTCTGTATAACCTCTAAGAAGGGTCTTTTTAGGTGCTGTTGCTGACCTCTGTATAACCTCTAAGAAGGGTCTTTTTAGGTGCTGTTGCTGACCTCTGTATACCCTTTAAGAAGGGTGTTTTATTTTTTAGGTGCTGTTGCTGACCTCTGTATAATCTCTAAGAACAATGTATATAGGTACCATCACTGACCTCTGTATAACCTCTAAGAAGGGTGTTGTTTTAGATGCTGTTGCTGACCTTTGTATAATCTCTAAGAAAGATGTATATAGGTCTTATCTGAAAGAGACACGTTAGAGACAGATTCCTTACCTTAGAATATCCCCAGGCGTCAGGCTGGATCCGGAAAGTTTTTGCGTAGCAGTACCCTTGCGCGTCGGTAGGCGGCGTCGTGCGGCTCCGCGTCCGTCGTCGGCGTCGTGATCGCCGGGATGACGTCGCGGGCAGTACTTAGGCGCCGCCCCTGCGCGCTGACGTCAGTTCTTCTTTTTCCGCGCCAGCAAGCGCAGATCCGGGAAGAGCAGTGCCCTGGTCATTTTTGACCATACTTTTGGTGAATTTTTTCACTGTTTTTTCATCTTTCAAGGTGTCGTAGGGATGCCCGGCTTCAAGCGATGCGGCGCCTGTGCGCGGATGATGTCCGTCACCGACCCGCATTGGGAGTGTCTCTTCTGCCTCGGCCGAGGCCACGACACGGAGTCTTGTCCCCAATGCCAGGCCCTCAACCCGAAAGCTTTGCGAGAGCGGTCTCGAAAGCTCCTCGAGGCCCGGCATTCGGCTCCACGGAGGCCCCGGTCGCGTGAGAGGTCCAGGGGTCGATCGCGGAGTCCACACCGGTCGTCGGCGTCGAAGTCTTCTTCGTCCGGTAAGTCGAAACACAAGAAGTCCAAGAAGCATCATCGCCTCTCGGACTTCGCCTCGCCGGTCTCGCGACTCGGCTGAGGCCCCTCCCGGCACCGTCCCCGCGGCCCCGGACATGCCTGTGGAGTCGCCCCCGCCATACCCGCCCTTCCCGGGTTCGGGGGCGGATCCGGCCAAAGTGCAGGAATTCCTGACGGCCATGGCCCGCCTCTTCGGGTCTTCAGGCCCCTCCGGTGCGCCTTCGGGCCCCGCGGGCCCTGATGGGGTTGCTCCGGCGTCGCCGACGGCTCCGGCCCCGGCGTCGCCCGTGCCTCCAGCCTCGGTTCCGGCTTCGGCCCCGGCCTCGATCCCGGCTCCACAACCCCCATCGACGCCGGTCGACCTAACGACACCTCCGCCGGTGCCGATGTCTCCGGTGCCGTTCTCGACGCCGCCCTGGGCTCCGGGCGGCGTCGTCCCCCAGTTCCTTCCGGCTCCGGACATGGACCCGGAACGACGTCGCTCGACGCCGGCTCCGGCGCCGATGGGACCTTGGGTCCCAACTGTCCCTCCTCCTCCTTATTTTGAACCAGAGGAGGACCAGTTGGACTGGGAGGGTCTGATGACCCTCTGACACGACACTGTCAGTATGATGAGGACTGGACAGAGAGTCTAGGGAGGCCAGTGGTCTGGATACTTCCCCTGACACTGGCATGCTGTCTCCTCCCGTGGCTACGGAGGAGGGAGCCAATTTGGTACGGTGTTGCGTAGGGCAGCTGGGGCCTTACGTCTCCAACTCCCTACTTTGACGGTCAAGCCTAACATCTTGACAGAGGTGCTTTCAGCCGGCAGCCTCCTCTGCGGAGACTGTGCTGCCGTTTAACGACGCCTCACTGACGTTCTTTTGGGCGCCTGGTCCAAGCCCAACACAGGGGCTCCTGTGGATCGGAACGTGTCACGACGCCATCGCCCAGCTCCGGGCGACCCCTGTTTCTCTCTGTCCACCCCACTCCTGAGAGCTTGGTTGTCCAAGCCTCCGCTTCCCAAACCGCCTTCCCTACCGCTCCTCCGGATAGGGAATCCAAACGCCTGGATCAGTTTGGGAAGAAAGGTTTTTCTTCCTCCAGTGCTGGCTTGCGGTCCGTTAACACCGCTTGTCTTTTGGGCCGATGTACCCACTCCCTGTGGGATTCGGTGTTGGATTTTTTGCCCCAGTGTCCTGAGGAGGTCCAGGCACTGCTTTCCCGCGCCATTGCGGAAGGAAGGGATGCGGCTAAATACACTATATGTTGTGGCCTTGACACCGCCGACTCGCTGGGCAGGTCTATTGCAACGACGGTGGCGCTCCGACGCCACGCCTGGCTGAGAACCACTGGTTTTTCCGGGGATGTCCAGAATACTCTCATGGACATTCCCTTTGATGGAGTCGGTCTTTTTGGGTCCAAAGCAGACCATGCGTTGGAGCGCTTTAAGGACTCACGGGCTACTGCCAAGTCCCTGGGCCTTTCTGCTACACGCCCTCCGCTGACTTCTGCTTTGCGCCCCTATCGTGGCCACGGTAGGGGCGCCCCTTCACGTCAGCAGCCCAGCCACCGGCCCGCGCAGCAGGCGTCTGCGCGTGGCCGAGGACGTGGATTCCCCCGTGGCGGATCGGGCAACCAGCGTGCGGGTCAGGCCACCACCTCCAACCCGTCCGCGGCCTCCAAGCCCTCCTAGTCCCTCCTTTCAGGTGCACGGCACGCCAGTAGGGGGCAGGGTCCGCCATCACCTTCCCCACTGGCGCGCCATCACCTCGGACAGGTGGGTCTTGGACATTGTCCGAAGGGGCTACTCCCTCCCCTTCGAGACCACCCCCCCAGCCATGCCACCTCAATTCCACCGCATGTCAGGGGATCACTTGGTGCTTCTACAGAAGGAAGTCACGCCCTCTTGACCAAGAGGGCCGTCGAGCATGTTCCGACCCCAGAAGTAGGGCGTGGTTGCTACTCCCACTACTTTCTGGTGCCCAAAAAGGACAAGGAGGACATGCGTCCTATCTTGGACCTCCGGAACGTCAATCGCTTCCTCCGGAAGGAGAAGTTCAAGATGCTCACCCTAGCTCAGGTCTTAACTGCCCTCGACCCTGGAGACTGGTTGGTAGCGTTGGACTTGCAGGACGCGTATTTCCACATCCCCGTCCTGCCGGCCCACCGGCGTTACCTTCGGTTCACGGTAGGCCCCGAGCATTTTCAGTTCACCGTGCTCCCCTTTGGCCTTACCAGTACCCCTCGGGTGTTCACGAAAGTGATGGCGGTGGTCGCAGCTCATCTGCGCCGGGCAGGGGTTTCAGTCTTCCCCTACCTCGACGACTGGCTGCTGAAGGCGGGCTCGTCCCAGGCAGTCGTCTCCCACCTCCAGACTACGGCCGAACTCCTGCACTCGCTGGGGTTCTCCATCAATGTGCCGAAGTCGCATCTGATTCCTTCTCCACAGCTCCTTTCATCGGAGCAGTTCTGGACACGACGCAGTTTCGGGCCTATCCTCCCGAACGGCGAGTCCGGGATATTCAGGCTATGATTCCGATCTTTCGGCCTTTATCCTGGGTTTCGGTACGGATGACCCTGAGGCTGCTGGGCCTCATGGCCTCCTGCATCCTGCTGGTCAATCATGCCAGATGGCATATGCGGGCTCTGCAGTGGGACCTGAAGTTCCAGTGGGCGCAGCACCAGGGCAACCTGTCCGATCACGTCCAGATCTCGGAGGGGACTGCAAGACAGTTGCAGTGGTGGCTCTCGAACCGGCAGTGGGTCATGGGCAGATCCCTCTCCCTTCCCCAGCCAGAGCATACAGTTGTGACGGACTCGTCCCTTCTGGGATGGGGCGGTCACATGGGAGAGGCGGAGATCAGAGGCCTCTGGTCTCCGGGCGGAGTCCCGGCTCCATATCAACCTTCTGGAGCTCCGGGCGATCCGACTTGCACTCAAGGCATTCCTTCCCTCTGTCAAAGGGAAGGTAGTGCAGGTGTTCACAGACAACACCACCGCCATGTGGTACTGCAACAAACAGGGCGGGGTGGGGTCTTGGACCCTTTGTCAGGAGGCTCTGCGCCTCTGGACATGGCTGGAACATCAGGGCATGTTCCTGATGGTTCAACACCTGGCAGGTTCCCTGAACGCCAGGGCGGACGAACTCAGCCGCAGGTGCATGATGGATCACGAATGGCGTCTTCACTCGGAAGTGGCGCAAGGACTCTTTCTACAATGGGGAGAGCCTTGGTTAGATCTATTCGCCACCGAAGAGAACGCGCAATGTCATCAGTTCTGCGCGTTGGAATTTCCAAGGCGGCACTCGCTCGGCGACGCTTTTCGTCGCGAGTGGAGTTGCGGTCTGTTGTATGCCTTTCCGCCTATACCACTTCTACCCAGAGTGTTGAAGAAGATTCGGCACGACCGGGCCCAAGTTATTCTTGTGGCTCCGGACTGGGCTCGAAGAGTTTGGTATCCCGAGCTACTCAATATGAGCGTAGATCCCCAGATCCGTCTGCCTCTTCGGGAGGATCTTCTGTCGCAGCAGCAGGGGACGGTCCTCCACCCGAACCTGTCCAGTCTACACCTGCTTGCGTGGAGATTGAGCGGCGGCAGTTGATTCCTTTCGACTTGCCTCCCGAAGTTTGTGATGTGATTCTGGCAGCCAGGCGTCCCTCCACTAAGGTGGTATACGCCTGCAGGTGGAACAAATTTGTGGCATGGTGCACAGCAAAGGCTGTGAATCCCCTTTCTGCCCCTCTTTCTGAGGTCCTTCTGTTCCTTCTCTCTCTGGCCCAACAGGGTTCTGCCCTGGGTACCATCAAGGGTTATCTTTGTGCTATCTCGGCCTTCCTCAGGCTCCCTGATCAGCCCTCCTTTTCAAGTCCCCTGTTGTTAACAGGTTCTTAAAAGGCATTACTCACCTCTTCCCTCCTGTTCCGTTTGTGATGCCTCAGTGGGACTTGAACTTGGTTCTTACCTTTTAATGTGCGCTCCTTTGAGCCTCTGCTTAACTGTCCTCTTCGTCTTCTGACTCTGAAGACAGCCTTTCTGGTGGCCATCACCTCCGCTCGGTGGGTGAGTGAGCTCCAGGCTCTATCTTGCAAACCTCCCTTTCTGTCTGTTCATCCAGACAAGGTTGTTCTTCGGACGCGTCCGTCCTTCTTGCCAAAGGTGGTTACTGCTTTCCACATTGGGCAGACCATCACTTTGCCCACCTTCTTTCCGCCTCCGCATCCTTCCAGAGCGGAAGAGAGGCTCCACCGTCTGGACCCAAAACGTGCGCTCTCCTTCTATATCGACCGCACAAAACACTTCCGGGTGGATGACCAGCTCTTTGTTGGCTACGTGGGCGCCAAAAAGGTCGGGCGGTGCACAAAAGGACCATCTCCCGCTGGGTTACCTTGTGCATCAAGACCTGCTATTCTTTGGCTAAGAAGGAGCCTCCTGTTGGGCTGCGTGCCCATTCCACCAGGGCAACGGCTGCTACCACGGCCTTGGGCCGCGGTGTTCCGCTGCCGGTTATCTGTCAGGCAGCTACGTGGGCCTCGCTGCACACGTTTACAAAGCATTACTGCCTTGACAGTCCGGTCCGGAGGGACGGCTTCTTTGGCCGTTCTGTCCTCCAGGACTTCCTTGTCTGATCTTTGTTCGCAGACCCACCACCGGGGTTGGTATTGCTGGGGTATCTATTCTAAGGTAAGGAATCTGTCACTAACGTGTCTCTTTCAGATGCACAAGTTACTAACTTGTGTAACGATATATCTGTAAGAGACAGTAGTTAGTGACAGATTCCCTACCGCCCCACCCATCCTCCCCGTTCTGCGAACTGATTTCTAGGGTTAAGGACATCCCTTTCAGGGCCCTAGTATTTTTCAGACACCTGTGTCAGCTTCTTGCATGGCTCTGCGTTCCTGCGCGGAAAGTCGTGTACAGAACTGACGTCAGCGCGCAGGGGCGGCGCCTAAGTACTGCCCGCGACGTCATCCCGGCGATCACGACGCCGACGACGGACGCGGAGCCGCACGACGCCGCCTACCGACGCGCAAGGGTACTGCTACGCAAAAACTTTCCGGATCCAGCCTGACGCCTGGGGGTATTCTAAGGTAAGGAATCTGTCACTAACTACTGTCTCTTACAGATATATCGTTACACAAGTTAGTAACTTGTGCTTTAGGTGCTGTTGCTGACCTCTGTATAACCTCTAAGAAGGGTCTTTTAGGTGCTGTTGCTGACCTCTGTATTATCTCTAAGAACGATGTATATAGGTACCAACGCTGACCTCTGTATAACCTCTAAGAAGGATCTACTTAAATCTTGAAAGGCCCGTCCCTGCTCTCTTACTTAGGTCTTCCCATGAGACAAATGTATCCTCATTAATCAGATCTCCCCACACTTTTACCCCAAGCTGGGTACAATCCCAGCTAAGTCAGAAAAAACATTTTGGCAGGGGCAGCATCCTGGAACAACAGCTAGTCGAAAGGCCGGCAGGAAAGAGGGATGTTTCATTGTGGTATTGGGCTATTGAAGAGGCAGTGGATGGAGAATTTAAGCTTGCAGACGAGCTATGGGGTGAACAGATCCGAATACACTGTGCGAGTCTCTATGGCAAGACTCGTTTAGAACTCTCTTCAGACTAGTTAAACCTGTTTGGCTGAAGCGGAATCACTTGTTCACAGCCCATAGGGCATACCTATCCCCTCTTAGATTATCTAAATTTTTGAAAGGATCCCAAGTGGTATGTAATAAATGTGGGATGCCTGAAGCATCGGATATACATATGTTTATAGACTGCCCTTTCATCGCTTCTTTCTGGGAAGAGGTACAGAAGACACTCGAGAGTATTTTAAGAGCATCAATTCAAATAAACCTGTCCTTGATAATCTTTGGTCTTAATAGTTACATCGCAGGCCCTGCCAGATCTTTGCTATTTTATTCAATACTAATGGCCAGGAGACAAATCTGTAAACACTGAGTAGATCCAGCTCCCCCCAATCATTCAGACTGGCTGACCTCATTATATGAAGTATCCAAGATGGACATGTCTAGAACTTGCAGTAAAAAAAAACTCGCATATTGGGACCTGCTTATTCGGTGGAGGTAAATTTTTTTTTTGGGTCCTATGATTAAGCCTTTTGGATACTCCCTGGACTATTGCATGCCTTCCCAGGCTATCAACAACGTCCATCAGGCTCTTAAGGACCTAGTTGGAGTAAATCCGACCTCCCCCCCGGGTATCTGTGGGGTAATAACCTTCCGGCCTAAAATTGTACCTTTACAGGCTGAGGCACAGAGAGACCCCATATGAAAAGCCAAGGATATCCCAGGTTATCAATGTAAGGCTACAAAAAGGCGGCTGGTTTAAGGCGGTTGAAGGCAAATGAGGAAAAAAAAAAAAAAACCTCTAAGAAGGATCTTTTTAGGTGCTGTTGCTGACCTCTGTATTAGCACGAAGAAGGGTCTTTTTAGGTGCTGTTGCTGCCTCTGTCTAGCCTCTAAGAAGGGTGGTTTTTAGGTGCTGTTGCTGACCTCTGTATAACCTCTAAGAAGGGTGTCTGAACCTCCTTCGCTGACCTCTGTATAACCTCTAAGAACGATGTTTGTAGGTACCATCGCTAATCTCTGTATAACCTCTAAGAAGGGTGTTTGTAGCAACCTTTGCTGACCTCTGTATAACATTAAAGAAGGGTGCTTTTTAGGTGATGTTGCTGACCTCTGTGTAACCTCTAAGAAGGGAGTTTATAGGTACCAACGTTGACCTCTGTATAACCTCTAAGAAGGGTGTTGTTTTAGATGCTGTCACTGACCTCTGTATAACCTCTAAGAAGGGTGTTTTTTAGGTGATGTTGCTGACCTCTGTATAACCTCTAAGAAGGGTGCTTTTTAGGTGATGTTGCTGACCTCTGTATAACCTCTCAGAAGGGTCTTTTTAGGTGCTGTTGCTGACCTCTGTATAACCTCTAAGAAGGGTGTTTTTTTCAGGTGCTGTTGCTGATCTCTGTATAATCTCTAAGAACGATGTATATAGGTACCATCGCTGACCTCTGTATAACCTCTAAGAAGGGTGTTGTTTTAGGTGCTGTTGCTGACCCCTGTATAACCTCTAAGAAGGGTGCTTTTAGGTGATGTTGCTGACCTCTGTATAACCTCTAAGAAGGGAGTTTATAGGTACCAACACTGACCTCTGTATAACCTCTCAGTAGGGAGTTTATAGGTACCAACGCTGACCTCTGTATAACCTCTAAGAAGGGTGTTTTTGGTCTGTAAAACCTCTAAGAAGGGTGCTTTTTGGTGTTGTTGCTGACCTCTGTATAACCTCTAAAAAGGGAGTTTATAGGTACCAACGCTGACCTCAGTTTAACCTCTAAGAAGGGTTTTTCTGGATACCATCGCCGAACTATGTATGTCCTCTAAGAAGGGTTTTTGTAGGTACGCTCTTGCCATGGAATCTGATGGAGACTTCTAGCTGCAGATTCCTTACCTTTGAATTCCCCAGGCGTCAGGCTGGATCCGGAATTCAAAGGTAAGGAATCTGCAGCTCGATCGAGTCTCTACCAGGTAATGCATTACCGAAGGTAAGTAACTTGTTCGTCTGTGATCCAGGAAGCACTGCTCTAGGCAGTGCTAAGTCAGGAGGTGTTGAGCAAACACGTACTGTGAATAATGTGACTGAACTTATGTGCTGGATTGTTTCTAGTTTTCTTGTATTCTACGGCAGGGTTTCCATTGTAGGTCTGCCAGTGCGAAATCCAGATTTTTAAGATATCCACAAGGTCCATTTAGGTTTATTTTCTGTAAATGTAATTTATTTACATGGACAGAAGATTGTAAATATTCGATATTATTTTGTTGCATGAAGCTGGTATTGCAAAAAGGCTCAGGAGTGTTTTAGTGGCCTTTGCTGGTTTTCTCATATCATGAGGTGCGAGTGTGCACTTAATTGTGAAGTGCTAATTATTCATTTATTCTGCGGTCCCTGGTGTGCAGACAAGTGCTATCCCTATAATATGTATGCATTAATCTATATGATCCATGGATATCTTTACACCTATCCTGCTGATAAAAGAATCATATTGCACTGTTCTGCAATTATTGAAGTAATAAATAGTTCTTGCTATGATTTAGATACACTTAACCTACATGGGTGTAGCACAACATAACTTACTTTAGGACTGTTCCCTGGTATGAAAATATAGAAAAGTAGCAAGGTTTACTTGACTTGGGTACCGCTGAGCACCGAGCTTCACATATTTATGGTCAGCTGCCTGTCCTGTGTTTAAAGGTCCCAGTCACCAGGTCTTTTAGGTCACCCAGAGCAACAATCTGTACTGTTTGCAGTATTGAGAATCTCCTCCCTGTTCCATTCCCCATTTGTTGCCTACTTGTGTGTTATTGTGTAACATTGTCTCTCCTCCTCATTCAGTACTCTCCCCACCCTGGGGGCCATTGTGACACAACAGTCCAACTGGTTTGACACATTCCACTAAAGAGGCTTCTTGCAGTGTTGAAATGTAGCCTGTAGCGTTGGCGTTTTCTAGGAACCTATTGTGAGCTGTGTTTTCTACTCACCCAGCACCTCAGCATGGTTTTTGCATTGTCACCTTCCCTGTTGTGGATTATGTTCATTTAATGTCTGTCTTTCTTGTTGATGTAAGATTCATTCTGAAACACGAATTTCTAGTTGTGTTCAACAGCGAGGCACCAGCATACGTGCCTTTGTGATGGCCTGCAGTTTGGGGCCAACCCAATAAGCATTGTCAGTGGTAAAAAGCAAAAAAAAGATCCTTGCCGTGTACCTTGACTCCGACCTAACCATGAGTAGGCATGCGTCGGAGGTAGTTAATAGCTTCTATAACTTCCATAACATCCAGAAGTCTGTCCAGCTAAAACATTTCACCTGTATGAGTTGGCCCACCAAGACCTTTGCTGCAGAGCAGTGTCAGTGAAAAGGTTTTATTATGTGGGAATAGATGGACTCCCACCATGTACCATCACTAGACTGCAACGCATTGGAAATGGTAAAGAAGTGATAGCACCCTTCCCGAGAGCACCTCTAAACACTGGCACGGGTCCGCCAGCCCCCCTGCTATTAGTAGGACTCACTCAAAACCCCGTATATGCTGCATCTTGAATCTTGGGAACCTTACCTTTGTGATCGTTTCCAGATGTTACCTATTTCAACACTTCAGATTGAGCGTCTTTCTCAAACTGGGCACCCCTAGTTTTGTTTTAATGGAGGCTGCGTGACAGCAAGCGCCAATTCTTGGACTTTAAGAGATCCTTAGTTCTGTAACACTCTCCCTGAAGAAATGTAAGAGTGGAAGATCACAGCACAGTCAGAAAACTACTGACATCAGAGGCTACAGAGGAGCGTGTAGCTCTGTGCCGGCACCAGCAGTGTATTTTTGCTCCTCGCTTCCCTGGGGGCCCGCGTCCTGGAGCAGCATCCATCAAGCAAGCGTATGTCAATCTGAAAAAAGGCGAACGAAACATTTTTTCTTTAAATATTTTTTTTATCCTTAGTTTTAGTTTTTACAACACAAAAGAGAACGTCACAACAATTCCCAGCAGCGGAACGCAGTGGTTTGACAACAATAAATTTGCAGGTATCGGCTGACTACAGGGTCTACACATTAGATCATTCCTTTGGAGCCAGTGGCGTTGAGTCTCTGAGGATCACAAGATCTTATTTCTACTCTGTCTTTGGGTGTTTCAAATCGACCCCAACCCGGATCCCCTCCCCCTCCCGGTGAATCATCCAAACCGTCATAATTCAACCAGAAGCCCCATATTTTATAAAACGTACAAGTGCAGCCTCTGGTTTGGTATGTTACCTTTAAGGTTATCATATAAAGGTCCATGCCGCGTTGCCAGATGCGCAGCCTAGCGTAACATTGAAATATTCCCCATCCTATCCCTTGAACAATTCTTGTGTTTAGTTTCTGGGGTCCTTTCACGTTAAAAAAAAAAAAAAATTGATTTTATTGGCCGCTTGTGGGCCAGAAATAGGGTGTCTTGTTTGCCACCGTTTACGGGTGTGCCACCTTCCTGCATGTTGTTGCAGAGAAAAGTTTGCAAAGCTAATATCCGAACCTTTATATGTATAAGTTGGGTTGGCCCACTTAACAGGATCATCACCTCCACACAGCATCGCCAAGATCCTGGATGTGTAGTGCAGCTGTTATTGTTTAAGTCATGAGGAGTCTAAACCCAGGGAAATGAAAACAATCTGTACCTCACTGGGTGTTGGTTGGTAAGAGCAGACGATCAGTGCCTGAATGTAGTGAATGCTGGCAGGACTATCTCATGTAAGCGAGCTTCGCCGAGTACGCCATTTCCACTCGTAATTGTTAAAGCCAGCAAGTAAATTTTTAAGACCACAGCAGCAGGCGCCTGTGCACGGTTTTGGGAGCCGCAAGCTTCAGAACTGGTTTTCATCGAAGACCGCTCTGGCTTTGTGTCGGTAATGTGTTCCATGTTCCTCAACACGGATGGAGGTGAGCAGTGTGATGTTATAGTTAATGAGATGGTTAACTGAGGTCATGTTCTCCAAAGTCCTCTGAATGCCTGTTTGTTTCGGTACTTTACCCCCTTCAGTCGGTTGATTAGCTCTCCAGAATGAGCTCTTACAAACATTTTTCCAGCCTAGTGTTTTATAGACTTGTATTTACCATTGCATGGTCCTCCGGAGTCATTCTATGTGTCCCTCCGCTTGAATTCTTTCCAATGGAGCATTATGATGAATGTCATCTTGCTTGTAAGTGCCATCAAAATGCTTTACGTTCACTCATCAGAAGCAGGTTGTCTTCAGCGAGGGGACTGAAATTCCTTCTCACCACGTACGATGATGGTGTTCTGCCTGTCATCACGAAGCATGGTGGCAGATTAACTAGAGCTGTAATTCAACTATGTTTGTGTTTTTAAGTTTGTGTAAACATCATCACTCAGACTGACTTTCTGTTTTCTCTCCCCCTTTCGTTTGGTGGACACAGGCATGTTTGCACCGACTCAGAGGACTGAAGGCATCTCGACATCTGATATCATCACGAGGATTGTGAGGGACTATGATGTGTACGCCAGGCGGAACCTGCAGAGGGGTTACACAGCCAAAGAACTTAACGTCAGCTTCATAAATGTGAGTTTTCTCTGTCTTATATATGTAACTACCTATTGCTTATCTGTGTTTGAGTCACGTTTGTACTTGGAAAAGAGTACATCAGATTTTTACATTTAAGACGCATATGTGGTTATATGATGAATTAGTCTGTTTTTTATTTTTTTCTCTTATACTTTCGTATTTAGAACAAGGTTATATTTGGCTGTAGACTTGTGTGGTAGTTTTCATCGTCCCGGCCAATCAACGCTGTCCATTGCCTCTAAAGACTCAAGTGATAGCAGAAGGGAGACTTGACATCGCCAATTGATCTGATTGGTGACGATGGCAAACGAGATGTTTACTCTTCAAAATGCAAAAGAGTAAGAAAAATGCTATGTAAAAAATTCAAGAACAGCGTTGCACGCATTAGATTTTAAAGCTATGTTATACAGCATTTATTGAGAAAAAGTGTACCCATTGAAGAGCGTGAACTGAAGTGGTTGTCCAAATCATCTGATTGTTCGCACATATCCACATTGGTGATGTTCCAGCAGTTGAATTTCCCTGCAGGATGTTGGCCTTTGTCTGTCGAAGAGAAATGTTATACATAGTGGAAAATTGTAGCTGTGGCCTTCGTAACTGCTCTTGTGACAGCAGCATGTGAACATCAGTAACAAGTCTGCTGAGAAGGTTTTGGCATAAACCTAGAGAAGAAAAAAAAAATGTAAGTCCGTTTTTATATAGCGCAGCTACTCACCCTTACGGGTCTCAAGGCGCTGGGGGCCGTCGTGGAAATTAAGTGAGCTATTGCCCAGAGTCACATGGTGCTGAGCTGAGCTGCCGCCGGAGCCGGGGATCGAACCGTGAACCCTGTGCTCCGAAGTCAGCTGCCCTGGCCGCTGCACCACACCTCACCTGTCCAGAAGACAATTGTATATGTTACTGTAACTCACAAACCTAAAGAAACATTTAAAAAATATATATATCTTTATTTAAGTGTTCTACCAGAGAAAGTTTATGAAAGGGGACTTGTCTGAGCTCATAAATCAGGAAAACTGAGCAAGGAAGTTTGCTGTTGTCTGCAATGCACACTGCCTCTCTAACCCATGTGTGTCTCCCACAGCAGGAAGTGACGCAATAAGCAGGTGCATGGGAGCCTCTCAGATAGATCCACGAACTGCTAAGTTACTTGTGCACCTTCACTGCATAGCCGTCTCATCTGTTCCAGCCCATGTTCAAATCATGCAGTAACACAATTCTTTATATACACACACACACACACACACACACACACACACTCTCTCTCTCTCACACACGCACACATATCGATATATAATAGCAAACCGGTTTTTGTCAGAATATCTGCATTTTAAATTTAAGATACTGAGTTCCTGTAGTGCAGCTTTTATTTCTGTTATGCTATAAATACGTGGGAAGGCTGGTCTACCCTCCACGCTTGCACCAGCAGTGAGAACGTTGTCCATCTTGGTCTACATCAAAGGATTGGCATTGATTTGGTTTGCGCCTCACTTCATCACTCCCATCGGGTCAAATTGGGCTGATTTCGCTCTAGAATAGTTTAATTTGATTATGGTGTTTCTCAGGGTTCTACCTTGTCACCAATACCATTCATTGTCCACCAGGCTGCCCTTGCTGACATCTTGGATTCCTACAAGACCAACTAGCATATCTAGGTGGATGATAATCCAGGCTCAATGATGAACCTGCCAACCTTCACGACCCATCCCAGTCAGTGCGCCACCTTTTGATGCAAAAAAAAAGATTCTGTCTATGTGGTGTCGAAACTCAAATCTTGCTCCTTAGCCCTGTCAACCCTACCGCCTTCCCTTTATGTTGTCTGAGGTATTGTGTCTTCCTCTAACTCCTGGGGACAGAATTTGCACCTTGGAGTGTGACCTGTTGTGTAAACTCCAATTAAATACAGTCTCCAAAACTGCATTCCATCATCTTCGACTGCTGAAAGGGCTACCGCCGTTACAACTCTGCTCTTAGAAGATCTTCTCAATCCTCACTGTGGTCACTGCATGCTTGGATTACTCCAACAACTTACTAATGTATCTCTCTTAATACTCAGAGTTTGCCCACCTGTTTGATATCAAACAACATGACCACATCTCTCTGGCCCTATAATCACTCCATTGACTCCCTGTAAAACAAAGAGCAAACCTTAAAACGATACGCTAGTAGACGAGGAGCTGCACGTGGAACTAAGGAAGTGAAATTCATTTTAGTGGAAAGATCTGTTACCTTAAAAACATACACTTGACTTTCTCTTTAACTGAGCACTTTACCTGCTAATACATGGCACAGCTCTGGAGAATCATGTGCTGCCCTATGCAAGCCTCATGGCTTACATGGTAACTTACACTGAATAGCTGCTCCTGAAACTGGGAGAAGTCCAGCGGTGCACAACTTATAGGCTATTTTACCACGCTTACACAATTCATGAAAAACTCAAAACAAATGTATTGAATACTTTTTTCAACACATGCATTCATCCATCGGAATTGTCCAATGTCTGGACGAGAGTTTCAACTCCTAATAGGACTGGAATGCGTTGTCCACATTGAAAATCTACATGCAGTGCTCATTTGTAAAGAATAATTTCTGTTCGAATCATAAGATAAGCTCCATTATTTGCTCCAATGCATTTTGGGTTTAAATCTTTTTATTAAATCGGCTGCCAGCACAGCTATGCGCATTGCAAAAAGGGCTCAACATGTGGGTTACGCAGAACCCAAAGATAAACATTTAGCGCCGGCAATCTCAAGGAAAGAGAAACGAAAGATTAACCAGAACACTCCCACCACCCTCCCGTGATTCTCCCCCCCATTCCCCATCCACTGCCTGTAAGGTATAATGTTGTGTCGTGAGGTGTCCCTGCTATGGCGGATCCCGCCAGCTAGTCGTATCTAGTGAGGTAAGGCGCAGCAGGCGCAAGTATCTGGGGCATGTCAGTTCTCGAAATTCTTGGACCAGGAGAGTCAAGAACGGCTGCCAGAGCTCGCTAGACGTCGAGCCTTTCCCCGCTAGCGTGAGTGAGATCTTTTCCATCCCCAGCATGTGCCACAGCCGCTGCAGCCAACCTGTGCGAGTTGGGATCCTGGGGGTCTTCCAATGTATTAGTATGTTCTGTGTGGCTGTACCCAAGGCAATTGCTATCTGTCGCCCTCTTCTGGACTTTGGGGGGTATGTGAGTGGATTTGGGACGCCCAAGAGAATGTAAGCTGGAAACCTGGGGAGCTATGTGTCGAGGTGTTTGTCGATTTCATCCAGGATTTGAGACCAATAATGTTGTAAGTGCTCTCAGTCCCAAAGGAGATGGACCAACGTTCCCTTTTTCCCACACCCTCTCCAACAGTCTGCGCTGTGCTTGGGGTCCATCTGGTATAGCCGTTCAGGAGTGTAGTACCAATAGGATGCTAATTTGGTTAGTGTTTCTGTAAGACCCATATGGCTCGCGGTATGTCGCACCCTGTAGTATACCCCTTCCCATTCTTTGCTGCTAAGTTCTCGGCCGAGGTCCCTCTCCCAGCGTGCACGGCCTACATTGTATACGTGTGTGTATCGAGTGATCAGCATTTTATTTAGGTCCGAAAGCAATTTCTTGTTTGAGGACCGTGTAACCGATCATAAGCGCCGAGACACCCAAGGGTATTTGTGCGCTCTACAAATTGCTTAAATAAATAAGGGGTGAGATGTCTGTGGACCTATCGCCTGATGTCCGGGTGTAATGCCCAATGTCTTATCTGCAAATAACGCAGCCTTTCGGACTGAGGGAGGCCATAATCGGATCTAGGCTGGGTGAGGGAGATGCCGTCCACGTCAAATAAATGGCCCAGCGCACGGCACTCAGAGGCTCTCCATAGTGGAAAGGACTTCTCACCTACCCCTGGGCTGAAGTCTGGATTGTCGAAAAGTGGTGTAAGGGGGGAGGGGAAGGTAGTCAGTCCATATCTCCTACTGGTCTGGTCCCATGTAGCTAAAGTGGTGCGGGTGATGTGCGAGGCGTAAAGATTGGGCAGTCTCTGCGATTTCTTAAGGAAGGGGATCTTCATAAGGGAAGTGCCCGCCACTGCTCGGTCCTGGAATAGCCAGTGCTTCTCCGATTCAGTGCGGCTCCATTCGACCAGATGCCGCAATTGCGCGGTTTTGTAGTAGAGTGTGATATCTGGGATCCCCAGTCGTTAGGTGTCAGAGAGCTGACCATCCTCTTCATTCTTGGTTTGCGGCCCTGCCAGATGAAGAGGGAGTGTTCCGACTGTACCCGACACAGACAGCCAGTAGGTGGCTGCAGGGGAAGAGTCTGAAAGGTGTAGAGGATTTTGGGTAGGACAGGCATTTTGATAGCTGCAATGCGCCCTAGCCAGGAAATAGGGTAGTGTTTCCATCGCTGCAAATCTGAGCGGATTTGTGTATGTAATTTGGCATAGTTTACCGATGCCGTGGCCTGTAGCGTGGGCGCTAAGTGAATTCCCAAGTATGGGACAGTCCCGTTAGACCATTGTATGGGATGCCGGTTTTGGAGACGTGTCTGCGCCTGCGGTGACAGGGACAGATTTAAGGCCGTGGATTTCGTGATATTTACTTTGAAACCAGAGGCTTTTGCGAAAGCATCCAGTTCCCCCAGAAAGGCTCCCAGGGCGGTCTCCGGGTCCGCTAGGTTAACGAGGACATCGTCCGCATATAGGCTAATAGTGTGGGTGTCACCTCCAAAACGGATGCCTGTGATTTCTGGGTGTCCTCTGACTCGCTGCGCCATCGGCTCCATGTATAAGGCGAAGAGCAGGGGCGACAAAGGACACCTCTGTCGAGTGCCTCTACTGATGGGGAACGGGGCAGAGGTATGTCCGTTAACTCTCACCGAGGCGGTGGGGGAATGGTAGCAATTTAGAATGAGCGTCCTCATTCTCTCTCCCAGGCCTATGCGAGTCATGACCCGCTCTAGGTAGGGCCAGTGAACCCGATCGAAGGCCTTCTCGGCGTCGATGGTGAGCAACATGTAGTCCCCCGGAATACGCGACGCCTTCTCTGAGATGCAAGACCCTCTTGGTGTTGTCACTGGTCTGTCGCTGGGGGATAAACCCGGCCTGGTCGGGGTCTATGAGCCCGGGCATATAAGGAGCTAGCCGAGCCGCGAGGATTCCGGTGTAGAGTTTCAGATCGATATTCAAGAGAGAGATCGGCCTATAGGCCCGCATTTATTTTTATTTTATTTTACGGAGTTTTATATAGCGTGAACTTGACCCGAAGGTATCGGGTATCAGAGCGCTTTACATAGCACCAGTTGCGTTACATGAGGACACATTTATTTTTTTGTTAGGCACGGGGAGATTAAGTGATTAGCCCAGAATCACAGGATGTTCAGCATCATAGCCGAGACTCGAACCCAGTTCCCCAGATTCGAGGTCGACCGCCCTAGCCATTAGGCCAACTCCTCTCCCAGCATGTAGTCTTATCCTTCCCTGGCTTAGGGATGACCACAATGGCGGCCTCCAGCATAGATGGGGGAATCGCCCCTGGGGACGCAAAGGAATTAAAAAGTCTGGTCAGTAAGGGGGCAAGTGTAGGGCAGAAGTGTTTATAAAAAGCTGCGGTGTAGCCGTCTGGGCCGGGGGATTTAGCTGGCTGAAGTCTTGAAATGGCCGCTATGACTTCTTCGATTCTTATCTCCCTTTCTATGTGCTCCGCCTGTCCCGGAGTCAGTGTGGGAAGGAGGGCCTGCGTCAGGTATGCGTCTATATCCTCCTCCGCAAGCAGCTGCCCGTTATATAAATGTGCGTAAAAATCTCGGAACGTCTCGACAATAGCAGCGTCGTCCGAAATCACTGTCCCCCCTTGGTTCCTAATCTCTTGAACCCCTTGGAGTTGTCGAGCCTCTCTTAATTTATGTGCTAGTAGCCGCCCGCACCTGTCTCCCCCGACGTAGAAAGAGTGGCACAAGCGTAGTGCAGCATACTCTGCCCTGTCCCGGTCGATAGCCGCCAGCTGTGCCCGGACCGCCGTCAGTTGGCGCCAGGTGCGAGGGGCCCTGGTGCGTTGATGCATTTGTTCCAGTTCCCTCACTTTCTGTGTGAGATCCTCTCTCTTACGCTTGCGTTCCGCGTTATCTGCGGACGATATGGCGATTAGTTCACCCCTGATTACCGCCTTCAGGGCCTCCCACCTGGTGGACATGAGCGTGTCAGGATTGTCATTATGTCTTAAATACTAGTCAAGTGCTTTTTGTATCTGGGCAACCACGTCTGCACGCTGCAGGAGGGTGTCCCGTAGACGCCACCGTCGCGCTGGCCGTATAATGGGTGGGAGGGTCAAGGTGGCCACCACCGGCGCATGGTCGGACAACGCCGCTACCAGAATGTCCACAGTCTTTGTAAAGCGCTGTTGAGCCTATCAGATAGTCAAGACGCGCATAGGTTTTATGGGCGCTAGAGTAGTAGGAATATTCTCGGAGCTGCGGGTGAAAGCATCTCCAAAGGTCTACGAGGCCTAAGTCGTCGAGCCGGGCCAACCCTGTGTGGGACAGAGCGCCCACCTGACCTGTGCGTTGGGCAGACCTATCTAGGTTGTTGTCGAATACCAAGTTGAGGTCCCCCCCAGCAAGATTCCCCGCTCTGTCGTCGCAGTAGCCTCAGTCAGCGCCGTATGCAAGAGCCGTTACTGTCCTTCATTGGGTGCATATATGGACCCTATGACTAGGGCGTGTCCCCCTATTGCGAACTGGTACGTTAGCAGCCTACCCTTAAGTTCTGCCACCGTGTGTATCACCTTCCCTTTGAATGTCCGGGAGACTAAGATCGCTACCCCTGCTGTCTTGGAGGACATCGATGAGAAGAATTGTGTGGGGAACGCGCGGGACCTGAGTCGATGGCAGTCTTTCGGGAGGAGGTGCGTCTCTTGCAAGAGGCAGATATCAGCGCCAGTACTCTCCAGATAGGAGAGGATTGCCCGGCGTTTGACGGGGTTATTGAGCCCTCTCACATTAAGCATGAGGACTCTGAGTGTGTTAAGCGGCATTTAGGGCGTTGGGGCTGCCGTGCGCGGGAGGATCCTGGAATAGAGCCCGAGCATGCTGGTCGCTGTGCAGCTATCAGGGACACCTAATACACCCAAGGCTTGGCTGCGGCGATCGGAGGTCAGTGGATGGGGAACCCCAAGAACAATGGAAAAAGGAGAAAAACAAAAACCCCTAAAATGGTTGGCGCAACGGGTGCCGAAAAAAGTTCGAGAATTGTAGTTCAGTCCGTCATCCGTAGACGATCGGCAATGTGCCTTCATGGGAGCCATGTTGTGGCCAAGGTCGCCCACCCCCCGTCCCCCCGCCAGCCACCCCAGTAGCAAAGACAGGAAAAATCGGTTGACCATGTGCCAATCACGGGGTCTGTGTCTTTGCCAGGGCCTCCGGCAGGGCGTCCAACACCGCTTGCTGTCCTTTCGAGATTTCCGCAGGGTCGGGTCGTTTGGTGCGACGTCGCCATCCTTGTTGCCGCCAGCGCGGTCGTGTGTCTCCGGGCTCGCGAGTGGGCCCCCGCCTCCCTCTGCGTCGTCCGGGATGTCGACACCCAGCAGCCGGCTTGCCTCAGAGAGGGAGCGGAGTTGATAGAGCTTACCATCCAGCCGGAAAATGAGTCGAAATGGGCGACCCCAGTTGTATGAGATGTTGCGCTGGCGTAGATGTGCTGTGATAGGCCTGAAGGTCTTCCGCTTCTGCAGGGTGAGTGCAGCTAGATCCTGGTACAGGACAGGCTGCTGATCGCGGAATGAAATCGGATGCATCAGTCTGGCTCTGCGGAGAATCTTCTCCTTAGTGTGAAAATCCTGGACGCACACTAGTATGTCCGATGGGCGAGCTTTGTCGGAGTGTGGCAGACCCACCCTGTGTGCCCTGTCTAATTTGAGGTCTGCATCGAGCGGATTGCCCAGAATGTGATTAAAAAGTTCTCTCGTGTAAGTGAAGATGTCGACAGCCTCCTCGTTTGCTCTCACTCCGCGAATTCTGATGTTATGACGACGGGAACGGTTCTCCAAGTCCTCAAGATGTGATTGCAGGTCCACTTGTTGGTCATGGATGCGGATAACCTCCTGTTGTAGGGCCATCATCTCAGTGTCCCTGCCGTCACTTTTATCCTCCAACGCAGCAACCCTCTCGCCAATGCCGTCAACATCCCTGCGTATGTCCTTAATTTCAGAGGTGAGGTCGCGTTTGACCATCTGTAGATCGTCACGAAGTGCTGTAAATAGGGACTCCAGGAAAGCCCGTGTCACTGGTTCCTCTTTGGGTCCATCCATCTGTGCGGAGGAGGCGTCGCCCGTAGTTGAGGGGTCCGCTGTAGCACCGCCCGGTGCACGTGTGAAGAGCTCCTTTAGCGTTTTGTTCTTCTTCCCACGGGTAGAGGACATATTCTTCCTTTGCAGAATGGGATGTGCGGTGGTATAGCAGGGCTGATCAGAGCCCGGTATTGGGTCTCCCGGGCTATAACGTGGAGGCGTAGAGACTCCACTTTGCCACTCACCGAGTGCATGACACGCTGCCGCCGGCCTGCTCCGTCTCTACCTGCCTCCACTCGTGTTAGAGGGCCCCAGTGCGTGCCCAGCGAGATTAGTATGTCACAGGGGAAGGTTGATAGGTACCGCGACCTCGCTTGTGTACTTCTTCACGTTGGTAGGCACCAATTGCTATAAGGGGACCCTGCTGAGGTTGCCTGGGGTCGCCTCTCCCCGGGCCCGTCAGACTCTGCCTCCCAAAGTGCCCGTGCTCCCTTTGGCTAGGGGTTATGGAGCCTCACCCCAGGTAAAGCCCCGCGGGGTGGTGCTGTGTGATGACTGGCTCCTAGCTGCGGTGATCCAACTCCGCTGGTGGGTCCCAGGCCCGCGTGCCTCGTATGTGGTGGCCGCTCGATTCCAGTGGAAGGGCCGCGAGCCAGCGCTCCCCTAGCTCCAATCCGTCACCTGGGCCGAGCAGGGGGCCGCACGGTACGCCCACAAGCCGCACCCGTGCCTAGCCGGGCCGCTTCCGTAGGCCGCCGGGCCCCACCCTCGGCGGTCGCCTCTAATGGAGGCTGCGCTCGAAGACCCCTGGTCCCAGCCGTGGACTCCCGCGTGGGTGAGCTGCCGCCCTATCGAGGCCAGGTGAGTCCAAGAGATGGGAGAACCACTGGAGTGCTGCGGGTCGCCCCGCCTCGAAGCTACCAGGCTGTTGAGACCGGGCACACCACGGCCGGCGTCTAGTCTGCTGGGCCACACCCTTCGCGCTGTGCTCGGGTGCCTGCGCTCCCCTTTGTCCGATGTGGGGTCATCCCTCGAGCCCTTCACCCTGAGTCCAGTGGGGGGAATGCGCTCTGGGCCGTATATGCGGTGGCCGCTCCCAGGGCTCCCAGGTCTGCGCTGCCGTGCCAGTCCGACTCTCGGTGCCTACTCCTTGCGCCAGTCGCAGACTGCGGGCCTCTTCGGTTACCCCCTCACTTGCCTGCAATGTCCCGCCTTGAAGAAGCCTCCGGCAGCAGGGCCAGGTCCCGGCCATTCCCCCGGGCCCAAGTCCGCCGCCGGGCCTCTCCACAAAATGGCGGGGTCATCTCCCTCAACAGGCTTCCCGGCGGGGTCCCGCGGCTACAGGCCCTCGTCTGAGGCACTCCTACTCCCGCTCTCCGCCTCTGTTAAAGTGCTGGGCCGTCCGTGTGGCCAGCAGGTGCCCCTCGTGGCTTCCTCAGGGGTCCGGGCCTCTCCTGCGCTCCGAGCCGGTGTCTCCGGCGTCCGCTTTGCTAGGCTACGGCCCTGAGGCCGGGAGCCCGGTCCTGCCGCGTCGTTCTCTGGAGCGAAAAGCGGCCTGTTCGAGCGGCCCCCGGATGCCTCCCGGGTCCCGAGAGTAGCCGCTTCTCTAAGGCACCTTCCCCGGCACTTCCAGCTGCTGTAAATGGCCCAAGGCCGGTGCTTTACTGGGACGCTGACGGGAGAGACAGATAGGCACGTCCTATCTCGCCGCCATCCTGGCCACGCCCCTCCAATGCATTTTGGACCAAGTGGTCCTTCTTCAGGGGACTCCTGAAACAAAAAACATCGATTTATATGGAATTCTTGGGAAAACCCAACAAAGGTGCGGCGTGACTGAGGGGAACTCCTGAAAATAACCCGCTTAACATGTGAATCCACCCTGTGCTTCAACGTTACCGTGAAACAAAATCAGCACCACGCTCTACGTCAGTGTGGGTTCATCACTGCCTCTCTCACACCAATACCAAATCAATTCAAAAGAATCCCCGAGTCTCTGCGTTACCCCTCTGTTAGACTGTGGTGAAACAGTGACCGTACTCAGTCAGTAGTGATCAGTCATGATGCCAACAAATGGGTTTCGCACATGAGAGTCGTACTTATGTGCAAACATGGCAACCTCGTATACACATGCTCCTCTTCATGTGCATAGATACGTTTTCTAAAAACGCGTTGGTTAACATGCTCATGCAAAAACACAGCGACAACAGTTGAAATAAAATAAAGAATTAACCTACACCTTTTCCCTCTTGCGAGGTACCTGATGTAAAATAGCGCATACCTGTGGAGTGAAGTCTTGTGATTCACCCACAAGGTAACTTAAGCATGTTTTTGGGTGGGTCGGAGGTATTGGTGGCATAGCCAATTGTTATCCCACTTATAGATCAGATAACTATTTGAAAACCTTGTTGTATAATGATTTGAACCTGAAATCTACTTTGTCTTTGAGCAGTAAGTCAGTACTGTACCTTGATTTCACAGTTCAACACAAGTAGCCTGTATATTTATTTGTGTTTTATCCAGCTGATTTGTGAGCAGGGATCACTGCGTAGAGCTAGAGTGCTAATCAAATCTATTAGGTAAAAAGCATTTATCCACAGGGGTAGGGAAATTAGATAATTAAGTGAACTCAGGAACACATCAGTGCTCCTGCTACAATTAAAAAAAAAAAAAAATTAAATACTCGGTTCTTCTAAGAACATTACACCTCGCCACTTTATAGCCACCCTTCCCACCCTTCTAAGTAGTGTGAGCTACCCATCCACCTTGTACAGTGCCCCTCTACTTCTAGCTAGGTTTGCAGTAAATAAACTACCTATACTTACATGCATAAATAGATAAGCCCTAGTTTGAGTCGCAATAGTAATAGTTCTCGACGCAGTGCAGCATGAGGGTTTCAACATCTTAGCCACAGAGGTATGTATCTGGTCACAAAATCCTCACTGAGTGCGGGCACTGTCCAATTATCTGTGCATTTTGCAGCTGCCTTATCAGGCCAAACTGTTAGAGAAGGCTGTTTTTAACTTATTGGTTTTCACTAAAAACTGCTCTTTTACATCCGGTACAAATGGGCTTTCCTCCTGATTTCAGCACCAACCTCACTGTCATTCCATCTCTTGATGACTTGCACTGCTGTGCCGACAACACCATCTCTGCTGCTTAGATCTTTCAGGATCTATCGGCAGCGTTCCACATGGTGGGCATGTGGAAAACACTACTAAATAAGGATGTCAGATCCTATCAGCAGCATTAAATGTTGTCTGCCGTCAAACACTACTAAATAGGATGGCGGATCCTGTCGGTAGCAATACACGTGGTGTGCCGTCAAACACTACTAAATAGGATGGCGGATCCTCACGTGCCGTCAAACACTACTAAATAGGATGGCGGATCCTATCGGCAGCATTACACATGGTGTGCCGTCAAACACTACTAAATAGGATGGCGGATCCTGTCGGCAGCATTACACGTGGTGTGCCGTCAAACACTACTAAATAGGATGGTGGATCCTATCGGCAGCATTACACGTGGTGTGCCGTCAAACACTACTAAATAGGATGGCGGATCCTATCGGCAGCATTACACGTGGTGTGCCGTCAAACACTACTAAATAGGATGGCGGATCCTATCGGCAGCATTACACGTGGTGTGCCGTCAAACACTACTAAATAGGATGGCGGATCCTATCGGCAGCATTACACGTGGTGTGCCGTCAAACACTACTAAATAGGATGGCGGATCCTCACGTGCCGTCAAACACTACTAAATAGGATGGTGGATCCTATCGGCAGCAATACACGGGGTGTGCCGTCAAACACTACTAAATTGGATGGCGGATCCTCACGTGCCGTCAAACACTACTAAATGGGATGGCGGAGCCTATCGGCAGCATTACACGTGGTGTGCCGTCAAACACTACTAAATAGGATGGCGGATTCTATCGGCAGCAATACACGGGGTGTGCCGTCAAACACTACTAAATTGGATGGCGGATCCTCACGTGCCGTCAAACACTACTAAATGGGATGGCGGAGCCTATCGGCAGCATTACACGTGGTGTGCCGTCAAACACTACTAAATAGGATGGCGGATCCTCACGTGCCGTCAAACACTACTAAATAGGATGGTGGATCCTATCGGCAGCATTACACGTGGTGTGCCGTCAAACACTACTAAATAGGATGGCGGATCCTCACGTGCCGTCAAACACTACTAAATAGGATGGCGGATCCAATCGGCAGCATTACACGTGGTGTGCCGTCAAACACTACTAAATAGGATGGCGGATCCTATCGGCAGCATTACACGTGGTGTGCCGTCAAACACTACTAAATAGGATTTCGTATCTGGGAATTAGAGATTCTGTGTTGGCGGGGTTTAGTAACTACATGTCTGACCGATCCTTCCAGGTCATACCTCCTCCTTGTTCATCTCCAACTAAATCATGTCCTTTTGGGGCACCTCGGGGATCTATGCTCTCCCCATTAAAAAAAATAAAAAATCTTGTTATGATTAATTTGTCTCATGTAATCGAATCTTGTGATTTCAGCCTTTATCTTTATGCTGATGACGCGTAGATAGTTATGAAAATCTCGGGCAGTGCCCAGATAGCAGCAAGCCAACTCTTTGACTGCGCCACTAAAGTCAACCAGTGGATGACCCATCAACAAATAAAACTAAATGGAGAGAAGACAGAAATTCTTTGTCCACTGAAGCCAGCCCCGTTTTGGAATGAAACGCCTGAGCCCCTCTTTAGGTCTGAAACCAGCATCAGTCCCAGCGGTGAAGAATCTGGGAGTGAAATGGACTCTGCTTTAACTTTAGCCCCTTAAATCAATACAAGGGTCAGATCTTGCTTTTTTCAACTTCATTTTTGAAACAGATTATACATTTTTCCAATTTCCTTTTGAGATACAACTTCTCAAAGCGTTTGTATTCTCCGGTTTGGGCTACTGCAATGCTGTATCCTTCGACCTTCCAGACTTCTTGACCCAAAGATCGCAGTTAGTCCACAGCTGCACAGCCAGAACGGTTCTGGGCTTACGCTAATGGAAGCCTATCACTCCAACCTTGGTTTCCTTGCATTGACTGTCTGTAAGGAAAGTGGACTCTTCAATCCATAAGGCAGTGTTCAACTTCTGTTCTTCTCCGCTTACTAGGCACTTTCAGCACTCTCATCCTATCTATCAGAGGTCTCCTATCTAAGGACAAATTCTCACTCCGGATTCCCAAGTTTCGTTTAAACGCTATGAGCGGACGAGGCCAAATTTCACAAACTTCTAAAATCATGGCTCTTTTTCTAATTCCCTTATTTGCTGTTCTCTATAGCAAGTGACTCGCTGTAGTTTTGTGACCTTTGTGTTTTCTAGCGCTAAGATGCATCTAGTGTGTGATTGTTTGCACTCTACAGACCCCCAAAAATGGCTATATTTAATAAATACAAATGACCAAACATTGTTGTGTGCACCCACTCTTGTTTCCCATCATTCACTATATTGATTTCACGGGATTGAGACCCATCTCTTCTGAGGCAAACCTTTACTCTCAAGATAAAAAGTTGAGTACTCGTTAGCAGCGGTTGGTCGATTGCCATATGGACACGTTTCCGGCAGCAGATTTTCAGCGGACCTTATCAAAGCCCATAGATGCAAAGAACTAGAGTCCCTGTGCTGCCCATATTGCAGATGTATTTATTATTATTATTTTTTTTAAACGTGCAGAGAGACAGTACATTGGCCACTATGCTTGTCCCGGAAGTGAAGGTAGTCTGCTCAATGGGGAGGATACATCCTCGTACGCCCTCGTCTTTACATCTTTTAAACGTTATTTTGCTGTCATTTCCTTTCCCTGTCTTTGAGAGCAGTCAGACAAGAGTTCTTTATTCCTGCCTTGCAGCCATTTATAGCTATTGAAATGAAATGCTTCCTCTCAGTAATCCTGTAATAAGCAATACTCCATTTTTTTTTTTTTACCTCCGGGCACCAAGCTATAGAAACATTTTATATGAATTGTCTGTACGGCCTCAGGCAACTACTATTTGTCCATAAAAGATTTCTCCACATCACACACAATTTTACAGCTTTATCTCCAAATTAATTTTATCTGAGTTTATATGGACTTCCCAGATTAATATTGCGGATGCTGCTTGTGAGTTTTGGACTTTGCTACATGACTACTTTTGACTCAGTCTTGCTCACTGTATTGTCCTCAGTAGTGAAGCAGAGCCATGGCTCCACGGCCTGGCCTCCCGAGTGGACCCACTGATGGAAGCCGACCGCTGATCCTTCTTAATCAGCTCTTGAGGTTCCTCAGTAATCATCGAGATTGACATCTCGTACCACGTCATAACCTTTGTCTCTGTCACAGAGTTCCTCTTCATAAACCTCTGTAATCCTATGCCTGCCATATTGCTGTGATTGGTTATCTTTCGTTTGTGTCCATTTATTGTATTATTAATATTGTATCTGGGGTGGAAAGCCACGTCTGCTCTATCTTCAGTTATGAAAACGTATTGCAAAAGTATAAATCATAACTTCCGCAGAGTGGTCGGGATATATATACCTGTCCAAACGACTCCACATCAATGCAATTAAAGACATGGCAGCACAATGACGCTTGCCTTAGAAGAGGCGGGTCTACATTCCAGAGCATCATGTAACCCGAATTAATGGGCATCAGCGGATCTGTTTGCCAATGTACAGTCACATGCTACAATCATTCGTTCTCCTTCACGACTGCAACTAGTGGCACCAAGCAAGAGATTCCTCCCGCCCCTTGTCCTTGCCTGATTTCATAGCTTTCTGTTCAAACATAATTTCTGGCACACTTCTGGATGTGCCAAGACGCCTGCAGCCAAGTCAACTCAAAGTACGTCTGGGCTAACAACTTCTTCATTGTAACTAACAATGTTTCATGATATAAATGTTGTGCGCTGTGGAATATGAGTAATTATCAGGATTAGCGTTGCCAGCCCTACACTCAGTTCATCTCAGTCCTTGGCCTCATTGAACTCCTAATCCAATCCAGCTCTAGCCAGCATAGGGCTAGTAGTGTTTGCTAACTGGCAGTTTCTCAGTTGTGTTTGCTGTTTTATTAATGTGCAATTTTCACAATTCCTGCTCGTTTTATATAAAAATATTCTCTCTAAATGTGATTTCAGTTGACCAAATCTGTTGATGAAACTCTTTTTGTTTGCCCCAAGCCCAACTCTCTTTGGCTATAAAATAAGTCAACCTAATGCACTCGTGCAGGTTACCTTCCGAGCAGACGACTTCTGACTTGCTAGCCCTGGTACTTTGGAGCCCATTTTTCCTCTTGATTCTACCTTATGTAGCACGTACCCACAATTGCAATGCTGTCACGCGCTCTTTTTGTTATGAATAATGCCCTTCCTAAAGACGGGTATGAATACCATGTGTAAAGTCGCCAGCTTCTCCTGTTGTTTGGGTCTTACCAGTCTGTTCGCTGCCAGTCAGATCACGCTACCACAAATTTGAGTCATTCAGCGCTGTCGGACTGCCTTCCCTAATACTATCACCAGTTCTGCCTAATTAGTGCCAAATGTAGTCAAAATGTATTCCAACAGAACAAGTGGACTTTCTGCCACAAAGTCCGCAATTTCTTGCAGTAACGTTGTGTGCTTCCATCTTGCCCAGACGTGGGTCCCGAGCTCACTGCACCACTGGATTCAAGGTAGCCTGGCTGATGAGGGGTGATGCTCCGAAACCGGTCCCAGGATGCCTATTTCCTGTCCAGTGAAGACCTGGCTTGGCAGTTCAGGCTGGACTGTCCCCATGAGGAACGGGGTCAAGACTGATTTGCATATGGCTGGGTCCAAACTGGGGTGGCTTGATGAGCAAAAGAACGATGGATTAAACCTAGATCTGTGACTGGGGGTGAATGTTTGCATTGTTCAGCATTCCGTCCATCAATTTTTTTTCTTCTGCTCTTTTCCGTTTTGGATATTGGCGCCTAAAAGCTGTGACACTATGTGTCAACGTGGATTCAAAGGGTGAGATTAGGGAGCAAAAATGTTCAGGTTGCATCAGGGGCTCAATTCTTAAATCGAGGAGCGGATAGATGCCTTCAATATAGAATACAATGTAGATTCAATATGTAAATTTCTATATGGACAACAATTGGATTACTCTGTTCAAATAAATCAAGGCAGATGTTAGAATCCTTGTATGTATTAGTTCCTTTAATTAGCATGTGTCTTTTACCTTCCAAAGGTTCCCTTATTCTGGCAATAACAGGTTAGATCGTGTAGCCCTTTTGCAGATTTTCCCATAAATGGCCCATGGCAATTTATACAAGGGCACCAACTGGCCTGCTGAGAGAATCACACCTCTTAACCAGTCGATGAATTTTGATGGTTGACCTTTCAAGCGAGTTGCATACAGAATGCAGCAATGGGGGCATCAGCCCTGGATTATAAAAACAAATGACATTATGTTTGCTTGGGACAAAATTGATTAGAACACTTTTGGGCAGCTTTACTCGCGTTCCCCTCGACTGATGCCCCCCTCTCTCATAATCCTGTTAAATTGTTTTTGCGAATGTTGCTGATCAAAGCTTTGTACTCAACACTCGGACTATAGTTTGGATGACTGTGCTACGGTTGTCTGCACCCCCTGCCTGGTGAAGCAGTTTATATCAGCCCGTGCAATGCCTGCGGGCATACTCCGCACACAGGTCTACATACGTTGCTGTTTTAAGGTCCTTCCCCTACCACTGCAGAGGTGGTACCAGAGTTCATACAATATGTTATGTTATATTTATTTGTACCGCGCATGGCTACTCAGCAGAGTGTCCCGGCGCGTGCTGAGGAAAAGGAAGCTAAAGCCACGCAGTAACTAGAAAAGAAGGGTTTTTTTTTTTTTTTTAAAGATCATAGGATCCTGGGTGCCACGCAATGCCAATGGCAGTGCGTTCCAGGCCAGGCCAGCTTTCCGAACAAAAGAGCTCCCGCCAAGCCTATGGCGGTTGAACCTAGGGGTCTGCATCCGTAATTGAGAGGAGCAATACTTTGTCTCAGCAGTTCGTTTTTATAGCTTTTCAGGATGTGATGATGGCAGTAGCGGCATTATGTGCTGCATCTACTTAACTATCCCCCCACCTCCATGGCACACTGCTAGTAAATAGAATCCCTACAATCTGTTTCGTAGGCTTCCAGATTGGTTTCACACAGTGCCCCATGTACCCTGACTTACTTGCATGTTATCACACAGAAAGTAGAGTGGGGTTCGGCACACGGCCTTAACCTTTTGTCTGGTACATGCTAACCTTATTGAGGTGCAATCTGTCTCTAGCAACGGATATTGGTGATTTGCGGCGATGGCATCTATCTTCCGCCTGGCACAACAGTATAGATGGAGTTTATGCACAAACAATTAACTATTGCCCGTAGACTTTCCAGTTTTATCTGTGCCCTCTTGTGTCAGCCCTAAAAATCTTTTGCAGAGGTGCCTCTGGCAGGCAGCAATCGGGTGTCTAAAATAGTCAATCATAGATTGTGCCTGCAGAGATGAAGTGCATAGACAGTGTTCTAGGCTTCTTCATTTCCTGCTGCGCATATAGCGCCAGGGTCCAGACAATGAGCATCAGCACACCGCTCTGTCAGCAGTCCTTCTTTAGGTCTGGCTTGGCAGTGCAGCTGTCTACCAGAGCTTATGCCGCTTCCCTTTCAAAAATATACATATAGTGGTCTTCAAATGAGTAAACATATCTCATCTCATGATGTTGTCTGTCAGATGTGTCCTTCTGTCCACTAGGAAGTGCGTCCATTGCAGTGCTTGAGGTGAGGAGCTTGCAGCATATGGCAGGGACTGTTTGGGGAATGTACAAGCCATCTTGAGAAGGAAGTCGTCCTCGTCTAAAAGCAACACGTTCTGTATTTATAAATACTTCCTTATTTGACGTATGATGTAAAATAAGGTGTAAATGCTCTCTATTATGTGGTGTTATTTTGAAAGAAAATACATTTGGTGTGGGGAAAAAAACACGCTATAAAAAATTACACTCAACAAATATTATGTAGCATTTACATTCTTGTCTTTCTGAACTGGGTCGTTACGTTATTCAGGAAGGTCGGATTGACCGGTTTCACTGTGGACATGCGCTCAGAAGGATTGTATGTGCCATTGTGATCCATCTTTTGATGGGTAATACTTCTAATGGCAGATTCATCACCTTTTGAAATCCCCCAGATACCAAGCTGAATCCAGAAATTCTTTTTAGAAATTGCCTCCGCACTGTGATCGGACTCTACGGCAGCCACGTTCTTACTGTGAAGTTACTGCGCCTTTTTTTCCATGCCCTTTGGAAATCCGCAGCTCTCTTCCTAAACTTTTCTCAGTGCTTTACAAACCTCCAAAACATTTATGGACAGTGTGATAGAGGTTATGTAATGCCGCCCCCCACACCCAAAGACTACTGGCTTCAAGCTGTGCCACACATACAAGAGGCAGATGCTGGCTTCAGACCTGCATGTTGTCTATCTTTGGTGTGTTGTTTTCAAGCATGATTAGAAGTCATGTGGCAAATGCCCCTTGTTGCATCCGATGACCAAGGAAACGGGACGCAAATCTGTATGTTGCTGAACACATGAAATGAAGTTGGTTGTGATCCAAGTCCTGGGGCAGATCACCATCTTCAGGCAAGACCAAGACAAAGTTGAAAAAAAAGTCTCGGCAGAAACACAAGATTTCCAGGCAGCTGACCTCTCCTTATCGCTCCAGGGACAGATCGCACAGGCGGCAATCCAAGGGCCTAATTCCATGCCAGTTGTCTCACTCCAAACCCATCCCCCAGCTGGAAGCTGATGCCCACAAGGGCATGTGGTCACATAGGGGTAGTGCTCGAAAATCGTCCGGATCCAGTCTGATGCCTGGGCAACATTCTAAGGTAAGAAATCTGCGACTAGATAGAGGCTCTACCAGATAAGGCGTTACCGAAGGTAAATAACTTGTTTTTCACTATCACTAGTTCTTTCAGGGATGTGCAGACATGCCTTATTGATATACCATTTGATGGCTCCAGGCTGTCCGGGGACAAGGCAAATTCTGCATTGGAGTGATTCGAAGATAGTTGTTGTTGGCCTGCGTCGTGGCTTGCTATCTCTGGCCTGCCAGTTCCACCAACAATAGCAGAAGTTTAGAAGTTACTCCTGGTATCTGGCTTGCTGCTAGAGGCAGCCATCTCACTCTTTTCAGAAGCTCAGCTATCCCTTTCTAGGTGCTAGGGGGCGTGGTGATGGCAGAGACCGTGGCCACTAGTGAGGTCAGTCCTCCTGTGTCTCTTCACTTGCTGCGACATATGCCAAGATTCTCTGATTCCCCCTTAGAGGGCCATCTGCAGCCTTTAGGGGGCAGAATGTTTTTGTCTCCCTGGCTGGTGTGCCATTACCTCAGTCAGTGGGTGGGTCCTGCAGGTTTTTCAAAGGCTCAGGCTGATTTGGGGCCTTCGGTTCCTGAATGCCTGCTTTTGAAAGGGCAAATTAAAGATGTTAACCCTTGCCCAAGTCGTCTTTGCCCTAGATCCTGGGGATAGGATGGTGTCCTTCGACTGGCAGGATGCTTACTTTCATGTATCTGTCCTTTCATCCCACAGGCGTTAGCTCCGCTTCATGGTGGGGTCAGAACATTTCCTGTTTATCACCGCGCATTTCAGCCTGACCTCAACTCCCCAGGTATTTACGAAACTGCAGACGTGGTCGTGGCCCATCTTCGCAGGTCGGGGCACATGTGTTCCTGTACCTCGATTGATTGATTTTTCAAGGTGGACTCCCCTAGTCATTTGTGGACCACCTGGAGACAACTGTCTCCCTGCTGTCCTCTTTGGAGTTCTTTGTCAATGTGCTGAAATCCCACCTTCAGTCGGTGCAGAGGATTTTCGTTATAGGGGCTGTCCTAGATACGGTGGCATACAAATACTTTCCACCCCTTTAGCGAGTCTGTGATAATCAGCACATCAAACTGATGTTTTGGGCTCATTTCTGTTGCATGGATGTTTTCTGAGTCTTGTGCAGCCTGCTGGTGCCTAGTTCCCCATGGCACAAGCGAGCTCTGCAGTGGAACCTCTGCCTCCCGTTGGCCCAGCACTCTGTCCGTTTTTCCGAAGCAGCGACCCTGGGCTTAGATCGTGTCTGAAGGTTGTCCCCCTTGCCATAGCCAGAGGTGTCAGTGGTGACAGTTGCATCATCTCTGGGTTGGGGAGGCCACCTGAGAGAGCTGGAGATCAGGGGCCTCTGGTCTCATGTGTAGAAGAGGCATTATCATCAATCTTCTGGAGTTACGTATCATTTGGGTGGCACTCAAGGCTACCTTTTCATCCATCAAAGGCAAGCCTGTCCAGGTTCTGACGTACACCACGACTGCCATGTGGTACTGCAGTGTGGTGTCCCAGGTACTATGCCAGGAAGAGCCGTGACTCTGGCGGTGGTGAACCTTCAAGTAATTTCCATGACAGTCAATAACCTGGTGGGGTCCGTCCCTCAATGCCAGGGCAGACAAGCTCAGCAAGGTTTCATTTGGCCAACCATGAGTGGTGTTTACATCCAGAAGTTGCTCAAGATGTCTTCGCCCAGTGGGGCCTGCCTTGGTTAGATCTTTTTACCACTACCAAGAATGCTGAGCATCGTCCCTTTTGCACTGTGGAGTTCATGTCTTGGAGTTTCTTAGGAGGCGTGTTCAACTTTCAGTGGGATTTAGGTCTCCTTTAGGGCTTTTCCCCTCTACTGCTTCTTCTCCGAGCCTTGAGGAAAGGCAGAGGAGACTGAGCTTGGCACAATCTGCTACGCTAAGCTGCTGAGCCTGAGCATATGCCCTCAGGAAGACCTGCTGTGCCTGCATAAAGGCAGGAGTCTTTATCTGAATCTCCACAATTTAGATCTCCATGCATGGAGATTGAGCGGAACCGCTGAGTCGTACTGAGTTACCTGCAGAGGTGGTGGATGTCATCTTGGTTGGCTGCTGTCCATACACCAAGTTGTTCAACTCTGGCTGCTTGTAGCCTGGTGCAAGGACAATCTGGTCGATCCTTTTCAGGCTAAGTTTCGGATGTACCTGTTTTTTTGATCCTGTATCTTCTTTTGTTTTGCCTGCTCAATCCAGCAGGATTTGCTGTTGTGAAGTCCACCATCGTTTGGGAGGCACTGCTATGGTTTTGTTTCAAAAGGTGAGAAATCTGTGGTCAGGAGTATCCGTCAGAAGAAGTTGCTAACATTGGTCTGTAGTTCTCTTTCTGGTGGCTACTCTAACTGCAGATTCCCCACTCCCCTCACACCTCCCTGTTCTGTGGCCTAGACTTCTAGGTGTTAATAAAGTTCCATGTTAGATTCTGCACACTGTCGCGATTTTCAGTCTGTCGTTGAAGCTCCACGTCTAAGATCGTGGAATGTTTTATTGTAAGCTGATCCCAGCACATGGGGGTGGTGCATATATACCTGACTGCGTTCTCGCTTGCAGTCGAGGGGACGAGACTGCTGCAGAGTCCAACGGTGCCACCTATTGTGTGTGAGCAGTTCCTAAAAAGAGTTTCTGGATTCAGTCTGCCACTTGTGAGACCTGAACAGGTAAGGAATCTCAGTTTAGATGGAGTATTCACCAGAAACAGTATTACCAAAGGTAAGTAACGTCATTACCTTCGTTCTTCGTTATCACTAGATGTATGTGCCTCTGTGGTCCTTCTTCTATGTCACTTTCTGTATGTGCTGTTGCAGTTCTGTCACTGGTTTTATGTGCTATTTTAGTTTTTCTGTAATGTATTACTGTCAGAGAAACAGTGTATCCAGTTTCACTGAAATAGATACGAATTCATTTATTAAACATTTTCAAAGTTATATCTGTTACTTCACAGTGCCATTGTTAAAAAAAAAAAAAAAAAAAAAGGATATTGCGGCTGTACTCTTACCAGGTATCTGTGGACACCTAGTGGCAGCCTACAGTACCGCAGGATTGTGCTGCTCACTCTTGGAACTCCTAGCATTGACAAAGCAAATAGGTCTGGCTTTAATGTGCTTACACGTACTAATAGCATTTATGTGTGCTTGTGTTTGCATGCGCTAGGACATTAAATGCAAACATATTGGCTTTGCCATTGCTTGTTAAAGGTTATTAGAGCAGAAAAGGATGGTCTGAAAATACTTGGATCTCTTACCCTCCTATCACTTTCACCTCCAGCTTTGTGAGACCTCCGAGGGTAATCCTGGGGTTTCTGTGAGACCTAGTTATGTTAATAATCCGAGCATGTACTATTTATTCTTTTCCTTTATCCAGAACGTTACCGGATCCCAGGTCTGCCTGACAGTAAGGTCTTTAAAGGCTCTTAGATGTGGTCGTCTCACACATTTTGTCTGATTTGATGCCGGAAGCGGCACCGCTCAGACCATCCACCTCCTTTCCATCTTCAAACCTTTCACTTCTCTTTCAGCGCCTGGTCAAGATTTAGGGTTTGTCGATCCCAGCCTCCAGCTGATATCTGATTAAAGCAGTTTTCCGTCACATCTAGGGTAAAGTAAAAACCTATGGGCTATCGTCCTAAACAAGGTTTTGGAGCACGCATTTGGGATTTCCTGTTTGACTTCATGATAAGTGTCTGCCACTTTCTTTTCTGCACTGTGTTGAAATCCTTGACCATGAGCCCTCAGTCGGGCTTGGGAGTGGCATTGGTCCCTGCCAGTAGAAGGTTCATTCCTTTGGGGTTCACCCTCCTACTGATAATCACTCCCACGCAATGTTTTTAAAGCTTTAAACACATTTTCATGATGGGGCCAAAAGTTGGTGTAATTTGCCAGCGTAAATCTGGCCGAGGCACCTGGTTTAGCAGCTGTCCGTCAGGCGAGTAACTTCCTCTCTGAAACAAGGGTCCTCCCACCACCTTGGCTGCTGAGTCTTGGTAAGAGATGTGCACATAGATAGGGAGGTCCTTTTGGTACACAAGGCACTATTCATTTTCATTTAAGCAAATGGTTTGTTGACATATCCTGACCAGAATGGTTATGTGGTTCCACGCAGTACTTCCCTTGTGCACATATGGTTACTTTTCCCCTGTCCGCAAAGTTAGTCCACTATCTTTCAAACAGTATGCACTGCCTTGCGGACTAGAGGAAAATCTGTAGAGTCCGGACATATTCCTTCTTACTTTGATTGCTGGGACATTTCCCTTCATCTGCTTACTATGCAGGCACCAGAATCTATGATTTCCGGTGTTTAATAAATACCACTTTGAAGATAATGTGCGGAAACATAATTCATAGATTTTACTCTCTTACCAAAGGAAAAAATATTAACTGAATAATATTCCCTCAAACCCCACCAAACCCACATGGATAATGTCCTGTGATGAGGGGCAGGTTCCAGAGGGGACGCTGTTCAGACCTCAGTGCCCTCCGTGGCCTGGTGTGGACTATCATGTCCCTGAGGTTGTGTGTCTATATAAGCGCATAGCGTAGAGTAGGAATCTTCAGCGAGTCTGTTTGTAAGATGGACCAATGTTTGCATATGATGTCTTGTATCTAGTTTGAGTTAGGGGTGAAGGTTGCAACACAAGTGATTTTGTTATCGTGTGTTCTAATACGGGGTTCCAACAGTGCTGTCCGATTGTTATTCCTGGCCTTTTTCCATGCTAGGTTGACGGAGTGGGGTGGGTAGTGGCGTGCTCTCAGACTGGTAGTCATTTGCTGTGCCTATAGGTCAAAGTCAGTTGCATTGCTGCAATAGCGACGTTGTCGCAGAAACTGACCGTATGGCAGGTTGTCGCTTAATGCTTTGGGGTGATGGCTATCAGATAGTAGTAGACTGTTTATGGTCAGTCGACTTTTTGTATGTAGTGGTAATACATATAAATGTTATTTATAACAGTAGGACCTATGTATTAAAACTCCTGAAGAGTCTCTCTTAGTTATTTTTAAACCACATAATCACCAATCTACACACACTGCACGTCCACACACATTTCATCACAGCGTCTTATTTTCAAAAGACCTCCGGCAAAGAGCCCCCTTGAGGGGCCCGTTGGGAATTGCAGCTCAGGCCCAACAAGGAGCTGCTAGATGATGGAGCATGACACCCACCTGGGTGTATGAGGGCTCTTGCTTCTGAGCAATCCGACCCCCCGATCTGCTTGCACAGCCTCTTCCGACTTACTGATTTACTCTCCTTTTGTTATGTGACTTTAGAGGAACTGCATACTCCATGTGAATACATGCATTTTTGGCGGAGCATGTATGCTGGACCTTACACTTGCTCCCAGTCCCCTTCCCCCCTGTTGTGTTTTGAAGGTTCTTAAACACCCATGTGGTACAGGGCTTTAACCCAAAAGGATTGCAAGACTTCTGGTTTGGTTTGTGTTCGAACAGATCATGCCCAGCCAGACCTCGAGGTGATTCTTGCTTGTTCTTCGGTAGAGCGGGTGTTGCGTATACTTGCCTGTTTGTCTACTCCCAGGACCACTTCTTTACCGTTCCTCCAGCATCACAGATGTTATTCTTCCTCACCCCTGTGCCTGTAAACTCGGTGTCTATTTGAATCATAACATAAGGATCTATGAACCCCTTTTGCCTCTGCCACAGCTAGCTCTGCCATAAGCCATTTGCTGGTTACCTACAAAATGTACTCCTTGTATAATTTACCAAAGCATTCATAAAGCTTTGTAAATGTTCTCGAAACTCCACATCCTCTCTACCAATACCCTCTTAAAGCTCTTGGACTCCATTGCCTCCTCCACCTACTGGTTGGATGGACTAAGACTCAACAAGTTGCTGGATTTTTAATCCATCGCTATTTCACCACTACCTACCTGGCAAAGACGGTCACTGATTATCCTCGTATGGCCTCTTTGCATTTAAATAGAATCAACACCTGTGCCACCTTCTGAATTGTTTGTCATCTTTGAGCTGTGTCCCCTGGAACACCCTTCTCTTCAGCCTCAGGTAATCGGTTAACATCCCTCCTCATTCTACCTCCAGCTCTTCGGACCAATTAAACTTCAGCAAAGTCACCCGACGCTCCTAGCATCCATACTGAGGTGTGCACTGACCGAGGCTCACCTTCTGTAAAGCTAATCTTTACTACTGACAGCTGTTTTCTCAGTATCATCTGCTTCTCTTTAACAGAGATTCTCCAGACAACCGTGCGGGCAGAGCTGTTTAATAAATAAAGTATTACTATTTATTGAAGTTACTGTGTCCAAGATTTGTCAGATAAATCAGATTTCGCTTACTGCTAGATGCGGGAATGCCCCTGGAGTAGTATTTCACTTTAGAATGTACGGTCCATCGACTGACCAATAAGAAGGCTCACAGCGAGGGCTTTCACTTGTAACTTAGATCTCCCCTACACAACTCTGAAGCTTGTGATGTCTGATTCTAAGCCGACAAAACAGAGTACGAACTCGTAGCTTTTTCCGAAGATTCTGGTGCTGTGTAATCCTGCTCAGAGTACTCATGATGTCACTTCACAATGCTTGTCACAGAAATGGCTTAACAAGTACACTGAGCAAAGGCACACAATTTGTCTTAGCTTCTTTAAAGTAACTGCATTTTTCTGAACAACTGCTGTTCCCGGCGAGTATGTTCCAATAGCATTAATTTCCATTGAGACAATTGTCTTCACCCTTGTTATGCACATTCATCTTTGGCTTGGGATGCATAATATGGTGGTGGGCAATTGCCTAATGTTAAAGCTCTTTAGAACTTTCTTTAATGCTTTGACAGACCACACGAGCAGTCAGCTCATATGAGCTTCCACTAGTAGTTGAATCACCTCAGAATATTCTGAATTGTTTGATGGTTTTAGGAGTTGGTTATTTACTTGAGCCACTGTCTTCTATTGTCTTTTGTTTCCTAAAGGAGAAGAAATACAACTTACAAGAGAGGGTGGATAAGGTGAAGAAGAAGGTGAAGGATGTGGAGGAGAAGTCCAAGGAGTTCGTCCAGAAGGTGGAGGAGAAAAGCATCGACCTCATTCAAAAGTGGGAAGAGAAATCGCGGGAATTCATCGGTAACTTCCTGGAGATGTTTGGACCTGAAGGGGCCCTGGTAAGTCTTTTCACTGGATTCTGAACAGGGGGTCCCAGCCTTCTGCGCTTTGGATTCCTTTTCCCTTCTATTGAGCATTCCACGTACAAGGCCAGAGTGCTGACCCTAACTACAGCCTCCATGTTTGTGTGAAAGGGAGGCCCATGGCGTTGGCAGTCCTTCAGGTAAATCTTTATGCTCTTTCTTAAGACTCAAAGAATCCAAACAAATCTCCAAAATTAGAAGCTCGCAATTGAAAGACTTCCATAGATAGCAGTGTACTGTGCCTCCTGAGGTGGCTCCGAGGGAGTATTCTTAAAATGGCTGACGGTCCCTTTCGCCGTCAACACCTCGTTGTGTTCCTTCCTTTCTTTCGGGTGTGAAGACCTATCCCCCGATTCTGAGTCGGGTTTGGTAAGCCTGCTCTCGGTGTCCATCATCCACCTGTGTCCAAAAGAGCTGGGTTTCTGCTAAACTATGAGGCTGTCTGAATGGAATACATTTAAATAAAGTGTCCACAAATGGGAATCATTTACATAGTCACTGATAAATCTGAAAATTGGATCTAGCGCCTGTTCTCGTGGAGCAATGTTGTATACCCTTATTATCAAGTACCCTTCTTCTGAAGCAATGCTGCTGCTTCAGAGGCTATGGAAATGGCACATATCTATATTTTTCTTGCCTTTAATTTTGCCCAGAACCATAGCTGCACCCTAGGGTTGGTCCTTGTCAACTGTTTCTTACAATGTTTGTGTGATTCTTTCAGATCTCTTCATTCTTTTGCCTCAAGAGCTCTCTGCCTTTCTCAATTTTCAGAAACACATGCTTAAGGAAGGAAAAGGCCGGATGCTCCAAGCAATCAGCCCCAAACAGAGCCCAAGCAGCAGCCCTGTGCGGGAGCGCTCCCCCTCGCCCGCCTTCCGCTGGCCGTTCACCACCAAGATGTCGCCATCCTCCTCACCCGTCAACCTTCCTCGGTCCAAAGGGGCGGCTGCCTACAACATCAGCGAGGACGAAGAGGACTAAGCTGCCAGGGTGGCCAGCCTTCACTCGGTCTTTGTAGCCTTGCACTAAGCCTAAAGGAGAAGTGAAACAGAGGCGTCGAAGAACTATCTTCGCCAACAGTGAAACCAGAAAAGAAAGGATTAGCTTTGGATGAAACACCCAGTGAGAACTGGGGTAGTTGCTGTCATCTCTTTAACATGGACTTGTGTCCCTAGAAAATAACCAGCTTTTGTTAAACCCTATTTAGCTGTGGATTCTCTCGTTTCCTTCTTTTCATCTTGCAAAACTGTGGTTTTAATTGAAACGTAGTTTTATAATTTGGGCACTCGAAAATTCAGGGTTTTTGGCCTCACTTAGCCCTCAGGCATATATCCTGATTTTATGTTTTTTTTCTTCCTTTCCTGGACACCACTAAATTTATTGAATGGACACAAAGTTTAGTTGCTTGTATGAATGGCCCCATTCTATTTCCTTTCCACTTTCGAGATTTCAGGTTCTTGTGGAGCTAGGCAGCCCCATATGTGGATGTTGCCATAAGGAGCAAGCTGGGGATTGGATGAGGGCAATGCCCATAAAACCAAAAGAAAGTAACGAACGCATACAAACGTGGCCATATGAAAGCAAGGAGGAGAGGGGCCGTGGGTTCTATTAGTGATGTCTCTCAGTCCTCTTGGGAACTCGAAACTGGTAGACACGTATGTGGGACCCTATGTGACTCATAGCGGGCCGGGTCCGCACAACCGAACCACTGTGCACCCCCAAAAGTGCAGGTGGGAGTTGTCACAGATGGGTTCCACTCGTGTCACAAAATGGAGCCTGGCTCTGAACACTCTGGAGGGTGGGTCGCCGTATCGTCTCCAGTGTCCCGCCAGCCACGAAGAGCCGGAGCGCGCACTTTCCTTGCACTCAGGTGGCGCCCACTGAAGATTGCAAGCACTTGTGTTTTGGGTGCAGTGTGTCGTCACTTCTGTCTCCTGTGTCTCCTGTTGAGGACAGAAGGAAAAGCACCAGTTGCCTCTTGACAGTGCAGTGTAATATTTGTCATTTTTCAATGTGTATATGTTAACCCAAGTAGGAAATAAAAATTCCTTCTGAAAACATATTAATGTAGTGCGCTTTCATGAATTCCAAGCTTCTTTAGTAAGCAATGTACCAAGTGCCTTTAAGTGAGACCTCTTGTCAACAAGTCTTCTTTAAAAAAAAAAAAACCAACTCAAAGATAAACCATATATACCACCGAAAGAAGCCATGGGGTATCCTTTGAGGGCGGTGTGGGATGGAATCTCAGAGACAGTGAATGCAGAGATAACATGCGATAATGACATTGTCCACACAGCGTTGTTTTATTTTATTAAAATAAAGGTTTTTATTCTTAGTTTGTGCAGTTGCCTAGTAGAACAATCTCTTAAATAATCGAGTGCAGTCGGGGAGGGACGGGTGTCGAATAAGTTCTCTGCAGCACACATCAGGCCTGAGCCGACAGCATTATGGCAGCAATGCAGCGGAAGTGCCAGACATGGCCTTCGTCACAGTGCCGGTACAGTTGGTCTGCGTCCTTGGTTGTCGCTTGTTTGCGAGTGTCTCTGTCTTGCAGCAGCTCGTGGGCTAGTGCATGTCCTGGGTACTAGCTTGGGTGTGTAACAGGTAGTGGCCACGGCTACAGTGGAGTGTACCTGTGCTGGGGGTGGAAAGGCATATGGATCACACAGCACCACACAGGTGGGACCTGTGTGTACAGAGAGGACCACACTTCTTACCCATAGGGTCAGCAGTTTGGGAGCCACACAGCAGCAGGTCTAAGAGCGCCAAACTCATTGGTGGCGGGCACACCTGCATGCAGGAGTCACACAGAAATGTAGACATTGAGGCTGTGGTCACACCACAGTGGACGAATGGGCTGTGCACAGGGTCCAGAAGAGTCACTGTGGACAGGCTGTGACTATAAAGCAGCCCACCCCGGAAATTCTTGAACTTTTCCTGCTCTCACCTGTAAGTAGAGTTGAGCATCGGTTCTTGCACTCTTTAAGGAAGCCAAGGAGAGCTTCTCTGCCACAAATCATCATCTTGATGGCTACTGTGGCTGCTACAGAGAAGTGTGTGTGTGGGGTGGGTGGGGGAGTTTGGAGAGCAGCACAAGAGGACATGCAGGAAAAGGGAGCCAGAACACCATTAAGACTAGGATGCACCTTGCAAACCTGGGGGTGCATATATGCAGTGGGACACCAAACTGGCGCCCCCAACCTCGAATCTACTGAAGTACCACTCGCTCACCCCTTTAACGCTGGGTATGTGACTGACTTCACAGATGGTATCAGCTGACACATTAGAAAGTCTCCCCGCTTTGCAGTGCAGGTAAGGAGGCTTGTGCCCCACGACTGCATCAACCGCCACCAGCCATTAGTCCTGGCACCGGCAGGCCTAGAGGATTGAAGTCACCCATGATGAAAGGACCTTGGTATACACCCCTCCATGCATCAGAGTCTAGCACACTGGTGGGCAGCACCCTGAAGGTCTCGGAGAGCGCCTGCGAGGAGGCTCGTGGCACAGAATCTTGACACAAGAAGGCACACTTGGTCGAGCACATGATAAATTGAGGCACAAGCCAGTCGCATCATGGACTTTTGGCTCTAAACAGCTTAATTGTGAATGTTATCCTAAACATGTGCATAGTTGAACTTGATGAACAAACTTTTGAATGCTTCGCCTCAAAATGTTGCCGTTATAATACTGATTTTTTTTCATGAAAATGTGGGCATTTCCTTAGGCACATGGGGTGGGGGGTGAGGAGGAGGGGTTAGTTAGGAGTCTTCTCTTCTCAGGCAGGTTCTTGAAGGGACAATGCAAGTTCTTGGATCTCTGCATATTTTAAATCTTTCTGTTTCAAAGACTGCTGCACACACCTACAACAAGCCACAAGAGAGCTTCAAGTTGGGCCAAGCACTGTTCTCGTGCAAAGTTTGACGAAAAGTTTTCAGCTGAGAAAAGGTACCTATGAAAATGATACTGTGTTTAAAAATAGCACACATTTTGGGACCACCCTGCCTTTAGCTTTGCTTTCCCCCACACTAATCTGAATGAAAATTGACCCAAAATTTTTTAGACGTTGTCAAAATATGTTTTGCAGAAATGTACAGATTTTGTGTGGATGTTGTGTGCGTTGTGTGTGTTGTGTGCGCGTACACGCACTGACAAACCCCACCTGAGGGTCTGCACTGCACACTAGAGGCTCCTTTGTGGAGTGGTTCGTCCATGTATTTATTCTCTTTTCTAGCCCCAACCCTTAAATATCTGGTGAATGTGCCAACGTAGAGGTTGTATGAGTACCTTGGCAGATGCTTTTTAAGGCATGGGCAAAGAGTGCTCTGGCCCAGGGCCCTCACTTTTCAAGGGGCCCCCCGTTAGGCTTTTGTAATAGTTCCAGACTTTTTAGAGGTTGCAAATAATCCGTTTTTTTCTTGCTGCCTTTTTTAGCCAGTGCGGGTCGATTCTGGTTAGATTCAGCAAGCACTTTAAAGCTTTTAGAGTTAATAGTCCCAGTTCACCTGCACATCTTTGCATTTATCCAGCATATTCAGCTTACTGTGCAGTGGAAATTGTCAATTTGTGCTCCCTTTGTGTCAGCATCGCCCTCGTAGAGCTGCTGCCAGACTGGTGCAATCACAGCCTATCGCTACCTGACTCCGAATCCTAGTCCCACTCAGCTCAGGCGGTGCAGCAAACAAAAGCAGCGATTACCACCGTATGCCTGAATGGTGCGATCACAGTCTAGTGCCACCTGATGCAGAGTCCTTGTTCCTCATGGAGCCGAAACAAGAGTACTGTCAACGTAAGAAAACACCCTCTATAGGCACAGGCCTAAAAGTGAGACCCTAGTCCACATGCAGCTATCTTGTTCACACATCAGGGGCCAGAGTTCTAAGCCCTTGCGCCACACACGGCGAGGGCTTTAGTGAGATTTACAAAGCCACCTTGCGTGGCTCTGTGAGGCTTAATAAATCCAGAGCCGAAATCACTGCCTTTCGTAACTCTGCGTTGGGAAGGCGTTCCATGGGTGGAGCATTGGCGGTCCCATGCATCCACCCATGGATTTTGTCGCAATCCCAGATTTACCAAGGTTAGTAAACCTGAGATTGTGTCAAAAGGGTACAAGAGGCGTAACAAGGAGAAATATCTTTATTTCTTCGTTCTACATGTGCTGCATTCTGCAGCTCACATAGAAAGAGGAAATGCCTCTTAGGATTGTTTTTGTGCAGGAAGGTGTCCCTTCCTTCACAAAAACAATCCTGCATGTAACACAGGCACCCTTGCACCAAGGCGCGAGTGCCTGCGTTGGTAGTAGGCAGCACCCAGTGCACTAGCGCACGAATGCATCATCTTATCTTGGTAGATGTGCTGCATTCCTACTCTCTCTTCCTGTCACGCAGCGCAGCAAGTTGTCTTGGTGGGTTGCGTTGCGTGACATTTTGATAAATATGGCCCGAGTCTTTTGGCTTCTCTGTTGCTGGCCAGACAAAGAGACGGTTTGTTCTAGGGTTGGGCCCAGATGGCGGCTGGCCAAGGAAGAGGGTTGCCAATGATCCGACCATAGTTGCCAAGGGCGTGAAGGAGCTGAAAATGGATAATAAATTCAGAGTTGTTCTGCGTAGGTGCCCTAAATTATATTTGGCCAGGAAATCCTTAAGAGGTCCCTGGTTAGAAAAAGATTCACTTGCCACAAATTCATCCATTTATCTGCATGTTCTACCAAATTTCTGTTTAATAAATAAAAGCTTGTATTTTCCCTTCAAACTATAAAATCAGATATCACTTGGCCAAATCGGTGAGGCTTCCCCCAGATATAAAACTCCTCAGTCTTGAAGGCTGTGGTTTAGAGTACATCCACTTACAGTTCATCTTAAAGAATTTTAGGGCTGTGGGCAAGACATATTTTGGGGCCCCTGTTAAAAGCTACTTGGAATTTTATTGGCCATCTTTTGTTAATTCAAGTCTGGGTGATACAAAACAATAGTGAATTATACTTTAAACCTTCAAGAACGAGGTCACACAAATGGCTAAAATATGCCTTTGTTGGGACCTGAAAGTCCTCAAGATGAGGCTGGGAGGAGAGACAGAGGCAGGGTAGAGGGAGGCAGAGAGAAGGAAAAGGGTTGAGGAAGAGAAAAAGGCAGAGGTGATTTCCCAGGGGGGGGGCCTTGGAAGGTCTGCTAGCGCCTTAAAACGCCTCTACCCACGTAGCAGTGTTTGGGAATGCACTGACATCGCAGCCCCCCTTCTCCACTCAATTGAGGCTTGTGCTGGGAAGAACAGGGACGTTCATCACACCTGGACATTCTGAGTACTTCAGTGATTGGCTGGTGGATGTATAGTTGGATGAACCGCAATGGAGATGCGCTCCTTCGTGCATTATGAAATACCTCGAATGCATGGCTGTGTTCCAGCTTGCAATAGTTTGCGATTCGCCAATTGTAGAGAGCAACTCAAACCCCCCCCACCGAACTTCTCATGGTTTCCCCCTTATAACAGATGACATCACTAGTGTCATACTCAATAACACCAATGGCGTTACCTATTATAGCATTGTTGGCCACGCCCTTCACCCAGGACCTGACTGCTACAGCCTGCAGTGCTGCTTCGTGGACATTGGCACATGAGGTATCTTTCAGCCAATGTTTCTCCTGCACCCCTCAATCAGTGCTGGGTGAGCAGAGTCTTCAGTCCGCCCGATTTTGCAATCGACACTTGCCTATGGGAATTATCTTGGAAAATGCAGCTTTTGGGATACACTTCTAACTTCGCCCTCCCCTTTCGCTAACTTGAACCCAGTTTATGGGCGATAACTCCGCAGCCACAGATCACATTTATAGCAAATAAAACCGACTTCTGTAGATTTGACTATAAATTCACTACGGACATTAAAATGGAGAAATCAAGATTACCATCCATATAACCCCCTTGACCAATCTGTGCAGTTCTCCAGGATAGGCCAAAAATCTTGAGGGTTCTCGGTTTTATCAAATGTATCAGCAGTGCCTTCAATCCATCACAATCCAGTTTGCAGCACCACCGCTCCAGAACCAAAGACCTGGAAAAACAAGCATTTGCAATGCAATAGGTCTCGCATTTACGTGAGTTTAAGCTATTGGCATTGTAAATGAGAATGCCTTTTATTTATGTTTTAAAAACGAAAACAAAAATAAAAGGCATTATTTGCAATGTCAATAGCTCAAACTTGCGTAAATGCGAGACCTATTGCATTGCAAATGCTTGTTAGATTAGTGAGTAGAAACGCTCCCTTTCGGCCCGCTCGGCAAATTAATTAAATAAACAAGCACGGCCGCTAAAGTGAAAGCGGACCGCACTGCAAATAAAAAAAAAATAGTGCTTACAGACTTATGAAGGAGACCGTGTAACGCCACAAGTAAAAGATCCAGTCCTCATGGGAGGTAACAAATGGCGACAGTGCGGTAACAAGGAGGGACTAACAAGCCTCATTATCAATCGGAAGCCAGCATTTACCGAGGACAATGACACCAGCCAATCAAAAATATGGGCGGAGAAAAGGCGAGGCTTCCACAGCATACCCTACTACTGCATGCCTCGCAGAGCGAGCAGCGCATGCGCGCTGCCGCTAGGCTCGACCTAACAAGCTACTTGTCCAACCCTAGCACTCACACAACAATATGAATGGCAACGCCCCACACAGAAAAACTGTTTGTTACATTAGACAAAACCTAGAAGACACATTACGCTCCACACTTCTAAATTCTCTGGTTCTTTACCACTTCTCAGGCTTAGGACACTAGTATGTAAGCAACAGGTATGTTACTGAAATCTACGAGGGCTGCTGTTGTAAACTCGGGAGACCTCAGGACTACAGGGCGAGCTATCCTTGGTCACCCGTCAGCCCTGGGAGGAGGACACTACTTTTTCAGCCCTTCAGGGTGTGTGCCATCGTCTGCCAGTTGTGACTGTGTGGGGAGAGCCGCTGTGGGGTGACCGTCGCCGCTGGGGACTCAAAGTCCCATAATCCCTGCTGAGATCCACAGCTGGAACAGATCATCAGCGCCTCTTAAGGCGCACTGCAGTCACACAGCGCAGGATGTGCCCGGGCAAAGCCCGGGCCAAGGGCGAGCCCATCCTGCGCCCTTCGGTGACAGGAGGCGGCAGGGCAGGGCCACCTCCCTTGGACCTGACGTTTTGCACCACGGACTGTCTATCTAGTAAGCCCTTATTTTCAGCCCCCTCTTTTTGTTTTTGGAACAGGATATTTACTGTAACTTTAAGCCAAGGGCTGTTTATTTCCTAACCCCCAAGCCGGTGCGGACGCCATAAGGTTGAGGCTGGGCGAACGTTTGGAACAGTTGGGAGCCCCCCTATACACCAGCGGCAGCGAGAGGGGTTATCCTGATAGTGTGCTGTAAGCACTGCGGGGAGTGCCAATTCCCATATTTGGGCTGTTGAGACCGATTAATGTACAGGAAGAGACTAGTCTAAATGGGGGCTGACTTGTCCCTAAAGCAGCATTTTGCATAGTTTCTCCAGCCTTTGGTCTAGTTACACAAACTTTATATTTCCCACAAATAAAGTTATAAATACAGCAACTTCTAGAGGTAAAACTCCGGTGATAATACTAAATGAGTGAGTGGGGGTAGAGGTAGGAGAAAATTTTAATTTTAACTAATCAAAAATCGCCAACATGGGCAAGCGGAAGGCCAGAGAGGGGCTAGACAAGGGGAAAACATCTAAAATAAGGAAAAGTGCAGCAGAGAACTGTACTCTAGAGGAGATCGATGACCTAATAGAAGAAATAGTTTTATTTTTAGAAACTTTATTTTCAATTTTACACAATAACAAACCACAGGTGTGCAACCTATGCAGAAATAATCGTCATGCAATCTTAGAATATGGTGGTACAGTTCAAGAGACTAGCCCAGCTGCCGAACCCCCCTCCAACAATAAATACCAAACAAGGCATAATAAACAGACCATTAATCCCCATCCTCCGCGACTCCTACCCGGCCATCCACTAATGATGAGCTTTGGGAGCACGACTGAGCGCCGGAGGCCAACAGGTCATGGCAGAGTTCCCTCCAGAGCCTTAAGTCTTCCTCCAATTTCTCATCATTACGACATTTCTTCATGTGCACTTCCTCAGCTAGGGTCCATTCACGCACATCCCGCATCCATGCCAAAACCTCAGGGGCCCGCGTCCCCGTCCACACAATGGCGATTCTGCGCCGGGCTAGCACTAATAACAATTGCTGGAGTCTGTATGCTATCTTGCCTTGCCTTTTAGGTTTTTGTATTAACCCCAGTAGGCAGTGGGCAGGTGTCGATTGTAATCGCCCACCCACGCTAGCCCTAATCCGCTCCACCACCTCCGTCCAGAAGCTTCCAACCTCAGGACATTCCCAAGCCAGATGCAGAAAATTAGCCCCCTCCCTGCGACACCTAGGGCATAGGTCGGATCTGTTGGAGGACATGCGATGTAGTCTATCTGGGGTCATATGTTTGGTGTAAGTAATTGTAGTGGATTAACCGGAATCGGGCATTACAGGAGACCGAACGTACCCACTGCCCTCCAGTCCTTATCCTCCAGAGGTACCTCTAGGTTTGCGTTCCAAGTGGCAAACGCCCCAGGCGAAGGGCTGCCCGCACCACACGTAACTATGTCTAGTGTCTGTGTGAGCTGTGGGATCACTGCGTTCGTGGGCCATACTTCTTTTAATATGTTGGCTAGGGCTGCGTATTGTATGTATTGTCCCTTCCCCAATCAAAGACGTCACAAGCTTGTTCAAATGTAATAAAACTTTCTCCCGGGTACAGGTCCGCTAGAACACCGCAACCCCCCTCCCGCCAGGCCCGGAATGTCATATTGGACATCACCCTTTTTAACAGGGGCAATGTCCCACACAGATAGCTCACGATGGAATGGAGCGCGTTTCAAGATACGCTCCGCAAAGGTTTGTCAGATGCGCACAGTCTGCCCGACCACATATGGCACTGCATCCCAGGTGCCCGCCCCCTGCAAGAAGAGGGACGGTAAATCAGTATCCTGCACACTCCCCCGGAGCAGCCTTTTTTCCCAACCGTCCCCCGCTGCAAACCATCTCGCTACGTGCTGTAGATGAGCGGCGTAATAATAAAGCTCCATTCTGGGAGCCTCAAGGCCACCCCCCTCGTATGTACGATTTAGTGTGGCAAGTGCCACTCTACTGCGTCGACCTGCCCAATACAGGTCTATCAATATAGAGTCCAATGCCCGGAAACTCCGCCTGGGGACAGGGCAGAGGGCATTCTGTATCATGTACAGGCAGCTGGGCAGGACCACCATCTTAGCTATCGCCAACCTGCCCATTCGGGAGAGTATTCCAAAAGCCCTCCGACCCCTTCAATGCATCTATCAACTTGTGAGCATTGTGCTGCAGTATCCGGGAGTCCTCACCCGCAACCTGCACACCTAGATACCAAAAATGCTCCGTCTCCCACCGTAAGCCCACTCTGGGAAGTGCATCCGCGGGACAGCTCACCAAACGAGCCAGGGGAAATAATGATTTTGTTTTATTTAGGCGTAATCCCGAGCAACCATCAAATTCGTCCAAGACCTGTAGTAGCCTCGGTATAGCCTTCAGTGGTGAAGAGACATAGAATAGAGCGTCGTCGGCGTACAATGATATGATGTGAGAGGTCTCGCCGACCCTGATGCCCCAGGGGCCCAAATCTCTATGCACCCATATTGCCAGGGGCTCTATAGCGAGTGCAAACAGCAGCGGAGAAAATGGACAGCCCTGGCGGGTCCCCCTCCCAAGAAGCCACTCGCTCGACCTAATGTGCCCCACCCGGACCCTGGCACTGGGCGCTGTATACAAGATCTGAACCCACCTTATGAACCGTGGGCCAAATCCAGCCACCCTAAGCACCTCCAAGAGGTACCCCAATCCACAGAATCAAATGCCTTCTCCAAGTCTATGGAGACCAGAGCCAGATCATCAGTCCTATGCCGTCCTTCTTCCAAAACATGTGTTAGCCTCCTAATATTCATACCCGTATTACATCTTGGTATAAAACCACATTGGTCTTCGTGAACCAAGTGCACCATGTGGGGGGCCAATCTAGCAGCCAGGACTTTGCACAGAATTTTTACATCTGAATTTATCATCGTCAAGGGGCGGTATGATGATGGGTCCTGGTCGTTCCCTCCCGGTTTGAGAAGCATTACAATTTCCCCTTCGCGCATAGACTGGGGCAATACCCCAGCCTCAAAAGCTTCATCATACTCTTGCAGCAAAGGTTGAACAAGCTGACTAGATTAGGCCTGTAAAAAGGCCACTGGAAACCCGTCTGCCCCTGGAGCCTTAGTTCCGGGCATGGCTCGTAGCCCTTCCTGAACTTCAGCAGTGATTCTAGCGTCCAGTTCCTCGACCGCGGCGGGTGAGAGCTGTGGGAGCGCCAACCCCCCCAACAACAGGGGCATACCCCTCTGCAGTCACACCAGGATCAGCAGTGTATACCTTCTGTAGGTGGTGCTGAAATGCCTCTAGGATACCAGCTCTGGTGTGCACCAGGTTCCCTCCCCCAGCCCCCAGTGTGGTAACAGATGGAGGAGCTCGCTCTCTACGAAGTATCCATGCCAAGAGACGACCTGATTTGTCGCCCTCGGCATGTAGGCGTTGGCAGTAACTCGTCAATGTGTACTTGTCCAGCCTATCCCAAATATCGGCAATGAGCTCTCGCTGTGTCCTTTCCTTCGCGCCTAACTCTGTCCGTCAGATTCCCTGCCTGTATGTCGGTTAAAGCTTTCTCCTCTCTATCCAGTTCTCCAAGCAGCTGCCTCCGCACCCCACAGACCAATCCCATGCTCGCTCCGCGAGTTACAGCCTTTAAGGCCTCCCACTAAGTAGCCCTACCAGTGGGACCCCCCCCAATTTGTTGACAAATAATATGTTACTGTTTTAGCTATTGCAGTTCTCCCTACCTCTTCCTGAAGTAGATCGGGCGGAAATCGCCAACGCCTCGGGCCTAATATGGGTGACCCCCACTTAACCAAACATCGCACCGGGGAATGATCAGACAGAAAACACGCCAAGTGAGTCACCTCTACATCCGGGAAGGCCGGCTCTCCCGACACCAGAACCCTATCCAGTCTACTTTGTGTTCCATGGGTGTGTGAATGGCACGTGTGGAGTGGCAGCGTAGGGTGGGTCTCCCTCCACACATCATGGGCACCCAGGTCCAGCATGACCTTCCTAAGCATCTGAGACATTCTGGGTTTTGTTCCTGCCTTGGGGGGGGATATCTATCGAGGGTTGAATCTAGGACACAATTGAAGTCTCCCAACCATATGTATGGGACGTCTAATTCGTTAGACAAGAGTTCCTGAATGGCCTGAAAGAACGCGGGGTCATCCGTGTTTGGTGCATATACATTTACGATAACAATTTCCCTGCTGTCTAACAGACCTCGCAATATGACATAACGCCCATTCACATCAGACTCACTAAACGTTGGTGTGAATGGAATACCAGGTGCCACCCATATCATGGTGCCCCTTGCGTATGTAGTAAAGGAGGCATGATGAATCTGGCCTTGCCACTTCTTAGCTATCCTATCAGCGCCGTTATCATCTAAGTGTGTTTCCTGAAGGCAAGCGATAGCTATGTGATGGCGCTTAAGAAAAGTTAAAACCCTGTATCTTTTGGTGCACGTGCCCAGCCCCCGGACATTCCAGGTTAGAAACCTATACTCAACCCCCCTCGCATGTTGGTCTCGCCATTACGTCAATCCCAAGCCCTGAACACCCATGAGAAAGCCACCGGTATGCACACCTTTGTAACAAACCAAGTCTAAGAACTTGCAAACAACAACACCCTTCCCCCAACCCACGGACATTTGTAGAACAACAGTTTTGCAGCGTGAATCTTTCTGGATTCACTATGCTGTGCATTATTCCGCGGTCTAGTGGTTGGGTCCGGAATCGTAGTCTCTTTTTTTTTTTTGTGTAGCCTGGGTGGGCGTCGACGCCCCACCATTTGGTGTCCTCCCGTGACGTCGGCGCGCTTCCTCCGGAAGCTCCCACCCTTGGGCGCCATCTTCAGATTCTTTTTTCCGCCGTTGGGTCTGGATCGTCGCGAGGAGCTCCAGTGTTTTGAAGAGGAGAAAAGAGGGGAAAAAAAAGCAAAAGAACAGAGAAAATTGGAGTTTCTTCATCACAAGACAAAGAACATACAACCGGGACGACGAAGTAGGTGAGAAGTAAGTGAAACTTCGACGTCCGACGGAGAATGCGCACACTGGGCTCCCTGAGCGCGGGAATGGACAAGACGCCATTCAAATTTTGCCGTAACTGCCACCACAAGTTCGCGCAGAAGGACCAGCATCAAGTCTGCAACCTCTGCCTACCGATCGACCATCAAAGTGCCGACTGCAACGCCTGCTCGGCATTCGCCCCCAAGACCCTCAGGGTGAGGGACAGACAGAGGAGAGCAAACTACAGCATGCAGGGGCAAGGACAACCTCCGTCGCTGCGAGACCTGGGCCTCTCCAGCGGGGAAGAGGACAACATCGCCGAGGGACCAGAGGACTGCACGGTCGTAGAGACCGATAACCAGTCGAGGAAGGAGGTAAGAGAGACGTCAACCCCTAAAACCCCGACAGACTCTCGAAAATCAGAGCCAAAGTCCTCGAAAGGAGCACTGGCGTCGAAGCAATCGACTACCACAGCTGCGTCCACGGACAAACAGCCCAGCGGATCCTTCGATAAGGACTCCCGGTCGGCGAAAGCTCTAGATACACCCAGGTCGTCGAAGCACGGTTCGAAAGCCGCACTCGACGCCGAAGGGGAAAGAGCAGAAGGCAACTTCGACGTCAACATCCACGACCTCGAAGAGAAACGCCGAAATCTCTCGAGGCCGAACAAGCGGCAGAGATGGAGAGGAAGAAAAGAAGGCTCGAGGCCGAAATGACCAGTATCCTACAAAGGAAGAAGGATTTCAACGAACGGATGAGTAGATACACCATCCCTCCGAAGCCCTCGACGGTTGTCGAAGCAGAAGCCCAGGAGGAGTTCGACGCCACTGACCCGCCGAAAACTCCTGAACCGTCGGAGCAACAGGACGAAGAGGGCCTGTATTATTACAATGAGGGCGATGATGACCAGCAGACACACTTAGGCTCAACACCCTCGGAGGCTCAGGACCTGGATTGGCAGGATCTCGACGCCGAAAACCGGGAGGAGGCCGTGGAGACGTATCCGTCGAGGCCTTCGCCGCCGGACGACATTGGTATATACAACATTGTCGTCAGGAACGCTGCAGCAACCTATAGGGTGTAAATGGAGGAAGAAAAGCCCAAGGCCTGTTTTCTCCTGGAGACACTGCTGCCAACGCAAACTAGGAGCCAATTCCTTCCTATGCTCCCAAGTGTGCTAGACCAAGGCAGGGAAGCTTTCAAGGAGCCATCTACCTGCAGATCTGTCACCCCCAGGACAGAGAAAAAATACAAACACTCTTCTAAAGATCCACCATATATCCAAGGATCTGTGCCGGCTGATTCCATCATAACTGCAACAGCCAGGAAGAGGGCCAACGTCCCCACAAACTCCGGACCGCCTCCAGACAAGGAGAGCAAGAGAATAGACCTCACAGGGAGGAAAATTGAGAGGAATGCGGCAATACATTGGCGCATTGCCAACTCCAATGCCCTTATAAATAGACATGCCTACCAACATTGGGAAGAGGTTGGGCAGTTGCTCAAACATCTCCCAAACGAACACCAGCAGAGAGCAGCGCACCTGGTGGAGGAGGGCAAGAATATGGCCAACACCTGCCTGAAATCGGCCTTGGACGCAGCGGACACATCAAGCAGGCTGATGATGATCGGAGTAACAGAGAAGACATGCCTGGCTGAGGATCTCTGGGTTCAAGCCTGAAGTACAAAACAACATCCTGAACTTACCCTTCAACGGGGAAAAGCTGTTCGGCACGCCCGTGGACGAGACGCTTACACAGCTCAAAAAAGATAACGAAACTGCAAGGTCCATGGGAGCACTGCAGTTCAGAGGGATGAGAAGGGGCACCCCATCACGAAGACCAAATGGCAGAGGAGGGAACCAACCGGGAACATCGCACCAGGCCTTCCAGCAAACTTTTCAGGGAAGCAACCAGGCGCAACAGGGTCAGCAGCAACAAGGCTGGCAGAACCAACAGAGAGGCCAGTCCTTTCGAAGCCGACCAAACGGACGAGGCCAGACAAGGAGAGGGGGCCAGCAACGCGCCTCCAAGTGACTCCACAGTACCAAACGTGCCCGCACTCTCAACATCCCTAGTGGCGCGGCACAACAAAAGACCCAAACAACAATTACAAATCAACGACCATGTTACACCCGTAGGAGGCAGAATAAGACACTTCTTCTAGGAGTGGGAGAAGATAACAACGGACAAATGGATACTCAACATCATACAGTTCGGCTACTGCATAGAACTGGTAAGAAAGCCACCAAACAGGAGGCCAACCAACAAGACACGCTCAGCAGAAGAGCTATCACTACTGTGGCAGGAAGCACAAGAACTCCTCCACAAACAGGCTATAGAAGAGGTACCATACAAGGAAAGAAGCACGGGAGTGTACTCCAACTACTTCCTCGTACCAAAAGTAGACGAAACGTTAAGGCCCATACTGGACCTACGGTTCCTAAACAAATACATAAAGACTCAAAAGTTCAAAATGACGTCCTTACAAGAGGTTATACCTCAGATAAGGCATGGGGATTTTATGTCCACAATAGACCTCAAGGATGCCTACCTACACATTCCCATGAACCAAAAACACAAACATCTACTGAGATTTACCATCAGCAGGACGCACTACCAGTTCACGGCCCTAGCCTTCGGCCTAAAATCCGCGCCAAGGGTCTTCACAAAATGCCTAGCTGCCGTAGCAGCACATCTGCGGAGGCAGGGAATACATGTTATACCCCTACCTAGACGACTGGTTGGTGAAGGCGAACTCCTACAACCAATGCAAACTACATGCTCAGCAGGTCACACATACGCTGACAAAACTAGGCTTCTCCATACACAACGGGAAGTCGTCGCTAGAACCAGAACAAGTGAAGATCTTCCTAGGTGCAAAAATCAACACCATTCAGGGCAGAGTGTTCCCCAGCGAAAAGAGAACCTTCGCACTACTGAAGGAGACTCGCCAATACCAGAAGGGGCAACGTCTGACAGTGAGCAAGCTCATGGGGATGATGGCGTCCTGCATATACCTAGTCCCCAATATTCGACTACACATGAGACCATTCTAGGAATGGCTGCAACAGCAGTGGTCACAGGCAACAGGGAGTTGGGAAGATCTAGTGGTTGTAACACACGCAGTGCAGGAAGAGATAGCATGGTGGAACAAGGACAACATAACAAAGGGAAAGCCATTCACACCACCAACTCCAACAGTGACCATCACAACAGACGCATCCCAAATGGGGTGGGGAGCGCACATGAACCTGCTCAAAGTAAGGGGGTTATGGACACAAACAGATGCGGTCAAACACATCAACTGCCTAGAACTAAAGACTGTGTTCCTTGCACTAAAAGCGTTCCAGAAACAGCTGTACAGGCAAAGGGTGTTAGTGCAAACAGACAACACCACAACGATGTTCTACATCAACAAGCAGGGAGGAACACAGTCAGTGGCGCTGTCAGATCTAGCGCAACAGATCTGGAAATGGGCAATTCCATTACAAATAGACCTCCTGGCAATACATCTGCCAGGGAAGGACAATGTGGAAGCAGACAGACTGAGCAGACAGACGTCAATCTCACACGAGTGGGAGCTCAACCCGCAGGAGACGCAAAGACTATTCAAGAAGTGGGGTACCCCACAACTAGACCTGTTTGCAACACGCCAGAATGCAAAATGCCAATACTTCGCATCCAGGCAGCCAGGCCATCAATCCCAGGGAAATGCCCTATGGATGAGCTGGTCAAAGACATTTGCCTACGCTTTTCCACCGATACCGCTGATACACAAGGTGCTCAGCAAGTGCAGAACAAGCAACATGACGCTAATTCTGGTAGCACCACAGTGGGCCAGGCAGTCCTGGTTCTCACAGATCGTAGAAATGGCACAGGGACCACCACACAAGTTCCCCAAAAGAAGAGACCTGCTCTCGATGCAAAACGGAAGGGTACTCCATCCAGAACCAGAGAGCCTCAGCCTAGCAGCATGGCTCCTGAAGACTTGGAGTTTGCTCACCTCAAGCTGCCACAAAGCACGCTGGCAGTACTGCGGGAAGCGAGGAGGCCCACCACACGGAAATGCTATGCAGCAAAATGGAAGAGATTCACTGAATGGTGCATCAAGAAAAAGCTCCACAGTAGAATCACCAGAGAATCAACAGTGCTAAAATACTTAACACACTTACTAAAAAGTAACCTAAGCTGCACATCGCTAAGAGTGCAACTGGCAGCAATAGTAGCCTATACAAGAGGAGAAATGGGGAAAAGCTTCTTTACATCTCAAGTGGTAAAAAGATTCCTAGAAGGAGCAAAGAGAATAGCCCCGCCAAAGAGGATGCCACCACCTGCATGGAACCTCAATGTAGTTCTAACACAGCTTATGAAAGCACCGTTCGAACCCATTCACAAGGCCTCGCTACATATGCTCACAATAAAGACGGCCTTTCTGGTAGCAATTACCTCGCTACGTAGGGTGAGCGAATTGCAGGCACTCGCACTACAAGAACCCTACATTCAAATTCACAATGACAGGGTGGTAATGAGGACGGACCCACACTTCATGCCAAAGGTGGTGTCCAAGTTCCATATAAGTCAAACAATACAAATTCCAAGTTTCTTCCAAAAACCATCTACCAGCGCAGAGAGGGCACTGCACACTCTGGACGCTAGAAGAGCAGTGATGCATTACATCGAAAGGACTAAAGATTGTAGAAAGACAAAGCAATTCTTTGTGTCCTTCGCAAGCAGTTTCCTGGGCAGACCAGTGACTAAGAATACCATCGCACGATGGATCGCACAGACAATTCAATACTGCCACAAACGGGCAGGCCAAGAGCTACAAGGAGCAGCTCAAGCTCACTCGACCAGGAAAAAGGGAGCAACAATCGCCTTCCTGGCAAACACACCTATCCAAGACCTTTGCCTGGCGGCAACATGGGCTTCAGTGCACACGTTCACTAAGCACTACTGCGTGGATATACAGATGAACAAAGAAGCACAAGTAGGTCAAAAAGTGCTTCAACATATATTCAACAACCAACGCTCATCTTCCACCCAGCCGCCACAAACATAGCAAACTGCTACAAAGTCTATGCACAGCATAGTGAATCCAGAAAGATTCACGCTGCAAAACGATGTAGTTTTGCAGCTTGAAGACTATCTGGATTCACTAGCGAACCCACCCGCCTCCGCCAGAAAGATGAGACAGGAGGAAGATGGGACTAACAAATAGGAAAACACCTTCAAAAGGTAAAAGGATAAACAAAACAAGCACAAGACAAGAAAAAAAGAATCCGAAGATGGCGCCCAAGGGTGGGAGCTTCCGGAGGAAGCGCGCTGACGTCACGGGAGGACACCAAATGGTGGGGCGTCGACGCCCACCTGGGCTACACAAAAAGCGACTACGATTCCGGACCCAACCGCTAGACCGCGGAATAATGCACAGCATAGTGAATCCAGAAAGTCTTCAAGCTGCAAAACTACACCGACAGGTAAGAAACTATTCGTTATCATCCAAAATGCCTACCCCTATGTCATGCCAGGTCACACGCATCCCACTATATCGCCCAACTGGGGCTAAACACTCAAAAGCCACCCGAAAAGTCGAAATCTGGACCCACCAACCCGAACCCCAACAATTGAGTTCGAGCAGGTGACAATGCCCTAAGATAAGATCTTCATGTGACCAGTACTACTGCATATTTTGGAGCCCTCGCCTATACATGCTAAACAGGTCTTGCCCTATTGGTTGATCTGGGCCTGTGCGCAGTGTATAGTTAGACAGCAGGACCTCACAAACGTTACAGCTTGAAGGTCGTTCCGAGTTTCCGAAATTTAATGCTCCTCAGAAAACTCCCTCTCCTGTCCGAGTAAGGTTTCCGGGACCACGTCTGCTGACGCACCAGGCCACTGTGACTGATCGTCAACCCCCAGCTCGGGGTCGCCAACCTCGGCATCCAAGGCCTGCACGTCTTCTGTACTCACTTGAAGCGTTCCGTCACTCCCAACTGTAATCCTTTTGTCAGTGCCAGTGCCCACTGCCGAAGGGCCCTCCGCTCCCCCCCACCCCCTGGGCCTAGACCCCCGGAGCGGTACAGTGCCCCATTTCTTGGTCCGGGTCCGAGGTTCTCGTTGTGGAAGCGCATCTCCCCTAATCTCCTGCCATTCCCATACCTTCTCAGGGCTCTCGAAGAAGTGGGCCTTGCCCTGCACCACAACCTTCAGTTTCGCAGGGTATAGCAGCATGTTTTGCAGGTTCAAGTCCCTTGGTTTCCTTTTTGCACCTAGAAACGATTTATTTTCTTTGTTCCTGCGCTTGCTTGGTATAATCAGGATAAATGGAGATCTTGCTATTTTCAAACTGGATGTCCGGCTGCTCTCTAGCGGCCCTGAGGACACAGTCTCTGTCTCTATAGTTCAAACTTTTTGCGATGAAGGCACGCGGAGGGGGCCCCCCGTGGTGGCGGGGGGGACCAGTGCCCTGTGGGCCCTCTCAATGGCAAACATATCAGATAGGCCAGAGGGACACAGCTGTGTTTTTATCCACTGTTCCAGAAACTGCTCAGCCGACCTGCCCTCCACTCTCTCTGGAAATCCCAGCGCGCGAATGTTGCTGCGCCTAGCGCGCCCCTCCGCATCTTCGGCGCGGCGTTCAAGAGCCTTCGTAGTAGAGGTTAGCTGTTACTTGTTTTTTCAGGGTAGAGACCTCTCCCTTGAGGCCCGACACGTCATCCTCTACCACTGTGACTTTATCTGCAACCTTGCGGAGATCAGCCCGCAACAGGTTTACATCAACAGATACTGTCTCTATTCAAGCCTCCAGCGCCTTCCGGGAACCCTGTATGGCGGCCAGCAACTCAGCCCTCGTCTGTACCGCTTCACCGCCCCGTCTTCCTCATCTGTTCCTGTTGTTTGGCATGTGATTCGCTGCAGCGGATGGCGCGGGGTGGTGTACTGCGTGATGGTGTTAGGTGCCCCCGCCTGAGAGGCCTTATCCTTGCCCATTTTTGTGTAGAGTGGTCGATTACCCAATGCCAGTCCATGCACGGCCCTCTGTATGACTATACTCCCCAGCGTACGCCGCCTCTGATCAGGTCGCAAAACTTATTTCCAGCGAGAATTCCAATATAGCATGAAAGGCCTCACCGGTACTGACTGCTGTGCTTCCTAATGTCCAACCTCTTATACTGACCAAAAGCCGCAAACCCTCAGTGTGCAGAAGGACCGCAGTTGGCCAGAGTCTCAGCTCGTTCCTAAGGACGACCCTCCAGGTGCACACCAATTTGCATCCACCACCATGCTAATTAATAAACAAACTTCCAGTTCAGCAGAAGTGATAAATGTTCTCGCTGATGGTCAGGGGCACTCCTGTGCCTATTACTTGCTGAGCAAAGCACACCCGCCTCATGCCACAGGGGAGCATCCCAGGCTCACCACCTCCGCAGAGGATTCTGCGCCCTGCTGCCAGTCCTCCTCCACAAAGCAGGGGTCAATAAGGGGAGTACTCACCTCCACTCCCAATCGTCACCACAGAGGGGGGGCCAGCACACACCCGAGGCCCAATGAGTCCAATCACGGGGTCGAGAAAAATCCCCCAGAGCAGCAGAGCAATTCCTCACCGCTCCAGCCGAGGCCCAGCTAATACTTTATAGGGCCCCCAGGCGCCCCAGTGGCTCAGCAGTCGGGGGTGGGGGGGGGGAGGCGGTCGGCAACGGGCTCCACAGACAAGCCCACGTAGCCGCAGAGGGGTCCCCCAGGGCCAGGCCCACCAACCGCAGCAGCGCGCCAGGAGCCGCCGAGCCCAAACCCCCACGGCCCAATCAACAAGACACTGGATTGCTCCCAGCCAGGCCGCACAGAGCCCCCGGCACGTCGTCGGGTCGAGCCGCCCCACAGGGAACGCCCGATGATATTGTTCCTTTCTTCAGGTCCGCGATCACGACTCCGGGCTCTCCATTGCCAGACAGCAGCAGCTCGCCGCCAGATCTCCTGGGCGGAAGTCTCTCCAACCGGGCTGCGCCCGCTCCCAACGAAGCCGAGGGCCAGCACCAATCTTTTACAGCCACAGCGGTGTAGCGAGTCATCATCCAAGCAGGGAGCGCACCCCCCGGCACAGCTGAGTCCTCCGCACCTCAGGGGGGGGGGAGGGGGGATGTTCGCAGGATTAGACGGGTGAAGGATGCATATCTTCTCCAGCCTCGGGGCTCCACAGCTACCCGATTTCCGGGTCGTTGCCGTGTCACAAAGCCCAGCCTCCTCCCGGGCCTAGTCGAACCCCGCTCCAGAAGCCATTGATTCGCGGTCTCCACGGCCCATGGTTGGCACCCCGAACGCACCGAGAGCCACTGGTCACAATACTGCTTTCAGGGCTAATCAGTGGGTCCAGGCTTCAGGATCATTTAAGGATTATGCGGCGGGCCGGCCGGGAGCTGCAAAGCTCACGTCCTGTCGGCCATGTTGCTTGTCCACGCCTCATAGAAGAAGTAGAGTTGATATTAAGCGATAAATGTAAAGTAGCTAGTAAGCATAAATCAAAAACCCCTGCCTTTTATAGGAAACGAGAGATAACCTCCCAGATAGGAAACACTGTAAGACCAAACACAACAGAGATTATCTCAGATATTCAGCCTCCAGAAATAGTTATCCCGCAGCCAACACTCTTGCCTCCTACTTCAAACGATTTAGAGGAACCACAGATAGCGATCTGCCCGGTATTAGAGAGCCCTCACAATACCGCTAGGGGTAAGGAGGCCACGCCGACAATCGCGTGCTCAAATAGGTATTCATCATTAGCCTCTTTAGCTATGCCAGAAGACAGCATAGTTTGACCCCCAGTTCATAATCCCAATTTAAACATGCCCTTACAGTGTAGCAATCAGCAAGCCGAAACGTCATCAAATCCCTGCCCTGTGAGCGAGTCCACAATGTTGGCATATGGGGTCAAAGCAATACTACCACTCAGATAGTAATGGAGGTTCTGCAGAGGTTGGATACTCTAACTATGGAGGTTGCTAACCTGAAAACACTAATAAGAAACCTGATACCCCAAGGTAATATGGAAAGGAACATCGATATAGAGGAAACTCAAGAACCCAATCCGAAGGCAATGGATGATCTCCAGACAATTGCCACTACCAAGCACAGGATGCAATACCGCACTTCCATAAGCGGAACTTCCCGTAGTGGGTACTACAGCTGACCTGCAAGCTCAACAAGATGAGAGCAGCAGGGAGGGGAGAAATATTAGTACTGCAGGAACAAGGCCTGTGAGGGACGACGCATCTAAGAGAAGGATTGCAGCTGAGTCGAGACACACTGATAAATTACATTACAACCATAATTTGGGGGGACAGCATACCTTGTCAAAAGGAAATACAAAATATAGAACTTGGGAGCAGAACTCACAAACCACACAATTGCAGCTATACTCAAACTACAGTTACTCGGAATACAAACAAAACCTAACTGGTAACAAAATTAATTACAGATTTAAATCTGCGGATCAGGAGGCATTCATGATTAATGTTCCCAAATTAAACTCGTCCCTTAGGGAATATGAAGAGTCTCTAAAAAAGGTAATAAACTGGATAAGACATAGGCGACAGTGCTCATCAATAATACGTCCAGACATTATGGAAGCCGAACGCTTGTCGAGTTGAGATGAAACCTCCGATACTATATTTCTTGTCCTCAAAACCAAGAGTTTAGTTGATGGCCTGATAGCACTAGACCTGAGAACGTGCCTTACTTCCAACTCTTCGGTGAGATTTAAGCTGAGTAGACCCAGTAGAGAAGGAGGAAGAAATCAAGCAGTGCTAGCCAATCCTGACATATCTAACCCTAACTACTCCCAAATTATCTGGAGGCAGTTGATTGACTGGCAAGACAGAAGGTCCCACTCGCTTTAAGTGACTGGCCCACATGCAGTCCCATGTACTTAAAAAAAAAAAAAAGTGTCCAAGAGAAATCAACCCTAGAAAACTCCCAGCAAAAACACCAGGGAAATCCTAGAGTGTGTGATGAGGCTGTAGAAGTAGATGTCACACAAGCTAGACTTCTATCTAATAGAAAAGAACCCTCCCCAGCTAAAACATATCTAGTATCGTGGATTATTGCAGGGCTTAAACAAAAACGAATGGATCCGGAATGGCAAGAGTACATGAATCAATATGATTTTTGCCTACTACAAAAAACCTGGGCATTGGAACCACCGCATAAGTCGGGGTATAGGACATTCAGTGCCAGTGGAGTGCCTTCAATAAGAGGTAGGCCATCAGGAGGTCTGGCCATATGTGCCAAAACCTCCCTAAAGATTAATATAGATCAATTGGGAATACCATCAGCAGACATCACTGGGATAAAAATAAAAACACAAAACAGAGCGGACGTATATCTGCTCAATGTTTACATTAGACCGAGCAAACGCAAGGAGATGATGGACGGAGCGCTGAAACTTTCCAGACACTCACCCCCAGTCACAGATCTGGGTTGAATCCATCATCGTTCTTTAGCTCACTTCGCCACCCCAGTTCAGACACAGCTATATGCAAATCAGTCTTGACCCTGTGCCTCATGGGAACAGTCCAGCCCGAACTGCCAAGCCATGTCTTCCCTGGACCGGAAACAAGCATCCTGGGACCGGTTTCGGGCAACAAGCCCTCATCAGCCAGGCTAGCTTGAATCCATTAGACCGAGAGCAGCTAGCACAGAATCCCCAGTGGTAGAAATATTGGATAACTTCCGAAGCTCCATAGATTCTGGGGCAGTAGTGATTGTAGGCGGAGATTTCAATTGCAAATTCGAACCTGTTGTGGGGCTGGAAGTAATTCTAGAGGAAGAGGATATGGCAAGAGGCATCCCACCCTTGGAGGCTGGCAGCCCTGCTCCTTGCACAGCAGCAGCCGTTCAATTGGTTCAGTTTGTTTCAGGACAGGGACTGAGGGCCTGTAACGGCAGGCTGCCGTCGGATAGTCCGAGTACATACACATTTAAAAGAGGTACCACCAAGAGTAAAATCGATTATATAATGGCCAGTGTTAACCTATGTTGCAACTTAATTGACCTAAAGGTATACACAAGAGAAGATAGTGATCATTTTCCACTGTGCCTAACAATGGTAGGAACTCTTTTTGAGACTTGCACTGTGGAAAATAACAAAAATAATAAAAACCAAATTCAACCAATAGTTTGTAACAGCCGCAAGACACTTAAGTGGCCATTTATTGCAGATAAACCCGAAATTATGACAGTGGTTTACAATACTTTCTCTGACACCCTAGCTCCTTATATAGATACCATTCCATGTGAGATCTCTTTTCGGCAAATACATTGTACCATGGTAGAGAAGCTGAAACTGTTTTTGACTAAACTCCCCAGAGAACACGAGACAAACATCATCAAGCACCCCCCCCCCCCCCTCACAATCCATGGTACACCAAGGACTGCCGCGAGGCAAAGAGGCAACTGCTAGCGGCTGTGAAGACTAATAACATAGAATTAATAAGAGACCGAAGGGCAGAGCACAAGAAAACACTAGCCCAAGCTAAAAAGGACTGGGATGACTCTAATTGGAACGACTTGATTAATGCGTCCAGAACTAAGGATCACGCTGGCTTTTGGAAAATATTGGCCCAGGGTAATAAAACTGGCAATTCCACCCTGGACCTCTACCTGGATCCGGGCACTTGGAGCAGGCATTTTTCACAGCTATATTCTGATACTGCGGACCAATTACCAATCAGCCATTCCATCAATGGGATAAGTCCCTCGGAAAATGATTGGACAAAACTAAATGCCCCTTATTTTAGTCTAGATGGCACAATGGCAGCAATAGAAGTAGTCAAGCCAGGGAAAGCCCCAGGCCCTGATAAAATACCAGGTGATCTCTTGAGACATGATAAAGCAGTATGGGTACCTTATGTAAACTTGCTCTGCAATGCTCTGGCAGCAGGGGCACCAATACCTGGAACATGGAGAGGGGCTGATATAATTTTTAAGAAGGGCAATCGGCAAGATCCTGCCAATTAACGGCCAATTACCTTAATATATACCTTGGAAAAGGTTATCAAAACCGGTTCTAATTAAGCTTAACAATTGGATGGAGGAAAACAACATCCTGTCTCAGTACCAAGCGGAGTTTAGAGTAAGAACGAGCACAATTGACCAGGTTTTTAGGCTGCTGTGCATAGTGTGGAAGTACACCAAACTAAAGGGAGGACATTTGTATATTTAGCATTTATAGATCTGAAGGCCGCTTTTGACCTTATCTCCAGGGACTCGCTCTGGAATTCTTTAAAAACCCAGGGAGTGCCTGAAGACCCTGTGGTGCAGATAGTATGGCTACATCAAGACAACTATGCAAGAGTGAGATGGGGTCTAGGGGTGAACTTACGGAAGCAATCCCAATAAAAAGGAAAGGAAGGCAGGGATGTGTATTGGCAGCTACCATCTTTTCGCTATATGTAAATGACGTCGTGCAACTTCTTCGGTGTTGTAAACACTACTCCCCAAAGCTAGGAGGGTGCCAATACCGGCATTACTCTTCATTAATGATATGATCTTATTATCGCAGACACCTAAGGGATTGCAAAAGTTATTAGATTGTTTCAAGGAATTTTGCACCATATAAGGCCTTGAAGTCAATTCAACTAAGACTAAATATATGGCTATAAAACCGCATAAGTCTTTTAAGAAAAACATCACCGTTCAAAAACAAATATTGGAGTATGTGGCCAGTTTTAACTATCTTGGCATTATATTAGACACCAAATTGTCCTGGAAACCACACATACATAAACACAAAGCTGTCTTGTTGCAAAACTCCATGGCAATTATGAAAAAGCAACAGGTAAGTATATCAAAGGCAGTGTTGCCAGCCCTGGAAGTTTACACGTATAGGACACAATCTGCATCCCTCTATGGCGCAGACCTTTGGAGGGTTAACAGTTTGAGCATGCTTACAACAGAGGAAAATACATTCGCAAGGATGTTACTCCGCGTACCCATACGCACACCTATGATCCCAATATATCAAGATACTAATATTAGGCGAATAGAACACCAAGCCATACTAAGACCTTTGTTATTCTGGGTCCGTTTGTGGGCCATGCAAGAGCTCACAAGTTACAAAGAGGGATTAATCTAAATACGGCGCCTTAACCATTATACAACACTCCCTTGGATTCGACGTGTGTGTAGCTGGTTTTACAAACTAGGCTTAAGCTGTTTCTGGGATGCTCCTAATTCGTTAACAATCTACTCACAAAAGGTCCTGAAAAGTTCATATTGGAAGTATATACAAAGTAGTGTCCATCATTGCCCTAAAATAGGAAGGCTAACATCACAGTTCTTATGTATCAAACCATTCCCTGTCTTTGAACCATATCTGGGCGAAGTGCAAACGCAATTAGCTAAGTCATTGTATATGAAGTTCTTGCTTCAATGTCCTCCAGATCAATGTTCCCTCTAATTTTTTTCCTCTGTGTGCGGCAGTGGAGGGTCTCTGTGTGCTGCAACCATGGCTATGTGCGCCAGGAACCAGACCGCGTGTGTGTGCAGCGCCAAATATCACTCCAAATGTTCACTTAAAAAAGTGAAAAGATGGTGCATTTCCACACATACAGCGCCACGTTAAGGGTCTTAAGGCAGGTTTGCAATTTGGATAAACACGGCATGACATGAATTGGTTACACAGGCAAGTACACTTTAGGTTTAGAAAAGCACAAGACTCCAACGGTGGTACCATCATAAGATTTTACAAAATATTCTTAACTGGAGCACTGTTCATTGGGTGGGGAAATGTTGAGAGCCTATACAAGATCACATATACACAATAAGTTACAAAATTACGTAACATATTTACAGTTTGGTGTGAAAGCTACTGAGTAATGTTGGGCTATCCCGCCAGAGATAGTTTGCAAAAGTGTGACATCCAGGCAAACATTGACTGTGGGAGAGGGCCGTTCACACAAGTCAAATGCCATCACTAGATGGGTGACATGGTTGCTTCTCACGGCGATCCTTGCCATTTTTCCGGTGCTGATAAACTCTATCGAGGTCAACTTTCCCATTCAGGAGGTAGGCCTTTGTCCTCATCAGCATATCCAAATGCTTCTGCTCTAGTCCATTTCTCAATTTACTCTTGATAGTATTCATGAGGCTGAATCCTCGTTCACAATCTGCACTAGAAGCTTGAAATGTTGCGCAGACATCAACAAGCTGAGACACCACACTATACTGAGCAGCATTGTGTACAGTGAAATTCACCATGTCTTGAAAGGTGGTAAATAACCTGCCCTTTACATGTTCTGCCGCCACATATTTATAGTCTCTGTATTGTCGAACAACATCTTCCGGTGTTTCACAATCACCCAGGACCAAGACATTTTTATACTTTTCAACAAGTCTTTGTATATTCTCAGTCCCAAAATCAAAATGTGATTGTGTTGCTATTGCCTGGAATTCAAAACTTGCCCATTCTTTCAGTTCATCTTCAGGGAACCTTTTTTTGCATGTGCTCACAAAGAAGGGAAGCAAAAGACAAAATAGTCCCACTGTCAAACTCTTGCCTTTCCTTGTACAACACAATCAGATCTCTTACATTGCTGCTTCAAAAGACAGTGTCCCCCAAATACTGTTCCTTAATTTGGCCAATTTGTGCTCTTGTATACTGTACAGCTTCAACAGTAGTCAAATAACTTTTTTGAAATAGTTTGCACAAAGATGCAAATTCACCCAGAATGTCATTAAGTACTGCAAGGGAAATATGGTAGTTGGAGTCTGATAGCTTTTTGTAACAATATTTAGCAACTGGATCATTCTCCTCAACTTTCTCATGCTCAAAGTACTTAAGAACAGCCTCGTAATTACGAATTAGTGCAACAACAGCAAAATGCCTTGAAAGCCACCGGACTTCATTCAGTGGTCGAAAAGAGACCACTTCACATTCAGTGACCGATGCCATTTCATCCAGCTTGGACTTCCTTGCAGGAGATCCGGAGAACACAGTGTAGACAGTCCTCAATAATGTCTCCATCTCTTTAATCATTGGAACTCTCTTTCAGGCATCATCAACTCCCAAATCTTCTCGATGGGCGACACAATGCTGCTCAACTAAATGAGTGGATTGTTTAAGGCGAGTAGCAACACCATTATTCTTACCCAGCATCACAGACGCACCATCCATGTGAACAGGACCATTTTCATGAGGTCCAGTTCATTGGCAGTGTAGAATTCTTTCACAGCAGTAGCGATAGCCTCAGCATTACAACTAGTCAGCTTCACTATGCCCCCAAACAGTGTTTTGTGCTCTGTTGATGTTACAGGTCGGAACTTGAAGTACAGGATGAGCATTTTTGTAACAGAAATATCTGTGCCTACATCAATTATCAACGTGTGATACAAAGTGTGACGAAGTTCTGCCATAGCTTCACAGTGTGTCACGCTATTGATGGCCTCAAGGAACTCAAAGGCATAGTTCTTGCTCCTCCAGCTGTCTGGTATCTTCACATACAAAGCTAGGTGGTCATAGATGTCTTGAACAGATAACATTGAAGAATTCATCCTGACTGCCAGCAACACGTTGTTGATGAGAATCTTTATCCCCTCAGGCATAGATCTTTGTCTTTCAACTACTTCCATTCTATTTGCCTTGTCTGTGGCAGTTTCTATCAGCATTGCCCGCACTCCATAACCAAACCTGGCAGCAGCACTTCTGTTTCTTAATATCACCATGGCAGACTCGTGAACTTTGCTAATTAGATGGCGTTTAATGTAATCCAGTTTCCAGCCATCCCTCCATTTCTTCCCTGTAGAAAAGTCCCCAACAATCTTGGCTTCGGCACATGCTTTGCAAATCAAGCCCACGTCTGGGCTGTATTGAAATAGTTCCCAGAGTTGCACGCGAACCTTGCTTCGTGATTTCTGTCTCATCCTCCACACTTTCGTTCATCCACTCTTCCTTGAATGCAAGGCAACATTTCTTCCTTTGTGGTGAAGCACCGCACTCTCCCAAAGTTACAGCTTTTCGCTTGAACATTTCCGTGCCCGCCGGTTTGAACCTGCTGTGCCACAAAGCCTGCAAAATAAAGGAACATGGCTTACGTTGACGCCTATGCTCATGAATGCAATCTGTCACATAGTACTGAGGCATCGCCGGCAAAACGTAGAGTGTAATTACCTGGATTTTTCTGTTCTCTGCCCTGCGCTTCCAAACTTATATGTAGCACTGTCCGTAGAGCCTTCAATAGAATTAAAGTTTGTATGGCACAGTGTGATACAGCACCTTGTGATACAGCAATATACCATGTGCACCATAAGGGAACTTGACTAAAACAATTACCTGTTCTGCTTGTACTCACGTACACCCGTTTAAATGTGTGGGGTACTGTCTGCAAAACCTGCAACAGAAGAAAACATGGGTAAGGTATGGTGGTATACTACAATGTACAAGATGCACCACAGTTTAACTCTACCAAACAATTACCTGTTCTGCTTGTACTCACGTACACCCGTTTAAATGTGTGGGGTACTGTCTGCAAAACCTGCAACAGAAGAAAACATGGGTAAGGTATGTTATTATGCTACAATGTACAAGATGCACCACAGTTTAACTCTACCAAACAATTACCTGTTCTGCTTGTACTCGCGTACACCCATTTAAATGTGTGGGGTATTATCTGCAAAACCTGTAACAGAAGAAAACATGGGTAAGTATTTTATACTACAATGTACAAGATGCACCAGTTTAACTCTACCAAACAATTACCTGTTTGTTCTGCCTGTAATCACGTCTGCCTCTGCAATTGTATTCGTAGTACGGTCTCACAAACCTCCAAAAGAAAAGGGGTGCAGATTGTGAACTATTTACCCAGCAACCCCCAACCCAACGAGGAACGTAAACAGAATTACCTTGTCTTTGTGGGTACTCGCACTTGACCACTCAAATCCAAATACCTTACAGACTGGAAACCTGCAATTGAAGACAAGATCGTTTGCAAACGCTCGAGGAGTTACAAACTATGAATGGGACCGGTCTAGAGACCCCAATAGGAAAAATGACCGAATAGTTACCTGGGATTCCAGTTTAGGCCAAACAGGCACGTGCCCATGTGCTTCATTATTAGCATCCATTATCTTAAACTGGTCTATAAATCTGTATTTTGTCTTACACCTTCTGTGATGCAGCTTTTCCCTGGCATTCCAACTGCACAAATGATTGAGTTTGAGTGAACAAGGAAATTCACAAGGAGGACTGAGCAGCACACAAGCCATCAAAAGATCCCACCTGAAGATGATGCAGTGGCGTGCAAAACATATGATAAAGACTTTCTAGCAATTAACAGGTAACCATAAAAATGTCAAGATTACTCTGAAGATTGATGGACCTGCTGCAGAGAGATCTGAGTTTTGTCTAGTGGAATTTTGACTCCTCATAAAGTAGCGGAGGAGGTTAAAATGCCTGATGCAAAGAAGCTGGTGAACCATGCAGATCACAAATTGCATGCAATGTAAATAGGTCAGTGCATTACTGCTTCTGTCAGACAGCCCCTTTTGTTACTTGCAGTTTATAAGTTTAAATCCCAATATGGAACAGTGAGCTATTAACTATCAAAGAGCTGCATTTCCATTCATTGCAATGGCAGAAAACCTGCGACAAACCACCCGAGCGGAAGAGTAACATAGCTTTTGATTGTAAGAACTTAAGGGTGTTTTTGAACAATAAATAAAAACTAAAAAAAATTCAGCCTTAAATTTACAAAATCAGCATCACTTCTTTTTAAAGTCATACCCCTGAAATCTCACTATACCTAATCTCCTGTAGCTCATCTATTAATGCCGCCAACCAATGCATCAATTAACATATCCCCCACGCCCACTAAAGATCACCTCTCACTCCTATTAATTTAATCTACCACATAGAAACTGGAATAAATGCATGCCATGGTTTCTTTACAAGTGCTAGACTACTCCCAAGAACCAACAATAACAAGACAAAGCACTACAACACCTTGCCAGGGGTAGTAAATGCTATATGAGTGCAAGAACATTACAATATGTAACCCACACTAATACCAATTCCATAATACTCCGCGATTGCGCAGTCGATTGCTGTTCATAAAGGCTGCATAATAATCCGCTTGGCACTCTTGTACTCACATAAGACAAAACTGCTAAGTGTCATGCCCATCACCCAGTACTGTACCAGTTCATCACCAACTGAACCGTCATGGAATAACTAAAGAGATCTGCATCCTGCGGCTGGCTTATGGAGGATTTTTATCTAGTCCACCACTGCAGGTATCAGCAAGCTACATACTACACCCATTCTTGATGTCTCACAATGACAATCGGATATGGGATGATATTAACAAAGTCCATCCCAGCACAACTCTCCATCATGTCTCCCATTAACCTTGTCGACTAAAATTCGCCAAGCTATCAGGAAACATTGGCCATTATTATCCACAACTGAATTCAAGATGCCACAGCCCAGGTTTGCTTTCAGGCGAGCATGTAACTTAAAGGACAAACTGGTGCATACATAGCCTGTTCAGCGCACTAAAAATTCATCGACTCCGCCCGGACACTACCCTTGTGGTAGTTGTTCAGTGTGTGACCTGACGTAGAAGATTGGCAGTGTGCAGTTGCTGAATGGGAGGACATGGTATTTGAACAAATTCAGCAATTGCAATATTGTTAACGTGATATACCGACTTACCTGCCAGTGTGGGTTGCACTATACGGGTCTAACCTCGCGAAAGATTAAAGTACGTATTCAAGAACATCTGAGTACAATAAAATCAGGAAAACTAACCACACGGTTGGTGCAACATTTCAAGGAGCAACATCATGACTATAGGACGTTGAAATGGCTTGTGTTGGAAAGAGTAGTGGGTGAGGCATGCAACATTGAGAAAACGCTCGCTAAAAAAGAGGCCAGATGGATTTTTTCTGAAAAGGCTGATCAACTCGGCCTCAATGATTTTATAGAATGGAATAAGATCAGTAGATAAACAGCTGGGGTGTGAGATCTGACCTAACACATTATTGTAAACCCCTATGAGGGGAATGATGATTGCAACTTTGATATCGGTGATGGTGCCTAGTTGATTATGGACAATATGTGTTATGAGCAATATGACAGAAATAGGCCTCTCTGTTTGCACTAACATGGGATCCATGAATGTAATGTATCCATGCCATTGGGGCCGGAAGATGAAGAGTCTTGATCCTTGCAGCTGTTTCTGGAACCTAACTGCCCATATACTAGCAGTAATAGATAAAGGCTATCTAGCAATGTTGAGGCTTTGGCATTGCTGACACATGAATGTGAGCTACAACATTGTAATGCTTGGTATAGTTCCCGAATTGATTACGCATAATGGAGAATACTAGTTAAAGATGGCGCTTACTCTTTTCAATGTGATGTGTTGTGACTAGAGACGAAGATACATGGCTTATAAGTAGGCCTGGGCGGAAAACTACGCTACGCTCGCGTAGTTTGCGTAGTTTGCGCAACTACGCGCTACGCGAATTGCACGTAGCACAGTGCAAAAACGCATAGCGGGCATTTTTTTGCTTGCTTGCGGTCCTCAACGTCAAGTTGGCGACCGCGAGCGAGCAAAATGACATCCCGGCAAGACTTTTTCCTCGTTCGCGATCAGCAACATCAAGTTGCCGATCGCGAGCGTGGAAAATAAACCTCCCGGCGAGATTCTCAACGCGGGGAGGTCAGGTTTCTCATTGCGAGTGGTCGCGTATGCTCGCGGCCGCTCGCGATGAGAAACTACCAGTCCGCCTTGAGAAAACTGCAGCTCGAGTACAAATCTACTCGAGCGGCAGAAAACGACCGCTTGCACTGTGCAAGATGCCGTTTGCAATGATTGCACAGTGCGGACAAGCATCCGGCACTGTGCAATCATTGCGAACAGCATTTCCTACCGCACTACGCAGTTCGCGTAGTGCACTTTGCGTAGCTACGCATAGCGCTACTACGCGAACTACGCCCAGGGTTACTTATAAGCAAACTGCTTTGCTGTGGCTTTTTAAATTTGATAATTAGCCATGCAATGTGATTGTGCATACATGGGTATTGATATACAAAAGTCATATGGCAATGTTGAGTGTCTGGCACTGCATGCGTAATATGGGCAAAAATAAGTTTATAAAATTAACCATTTTTTATAGAAGCAATGTTTTTGACGTATACATTGATATCGTATATGAGCTATATAACTGCAATACCCGTTGCATTTTTTAATTGATTAAGCACAATGGAGATTAATATTCAAAGATGGCGCTTAGTCTTTCCATCTGGATGCGCGGGGACCGGTGGTGAAATCACATGACTTCATCGTTCCGGGACGCGCATTTAAAAGAGAAGCGCGAGGACCGCAGTAACACGCCGGAACGAGACGAAGCTCGGTACACGGGTGTACGCGGTAAGAGTATGTGTGTGGTTTTTATGAGCGGTGAGTTAGCAGTGACACTCGACCCCTTCATGGATGTTAACAAAGAGGGGTGATGTGCCTGAAAGATTTTAATAAATAAAGCTCACAGTGCAAGTTATAAAGCCCAATTTGAATGAGCCGAGGGAACAGCGAGTTTGTAACGAACTTTGGCAGCTTGAACGAAACCCGTGGTAAATACGGCGGGGTTGGGAGTATTGCCATGATTTGAACTAACGAGCATTCGGTATATGTGAGAATGGAATGAATAGTGGATATATGTTTTCGCAGGTATATTCACGGCAACGGATGGTGTTGTAAGGAGGTTTACGATAGAAGGAAATACCCCTTGACACAGTGGAAAGCTGGTACGAGGGGCCTTGGCTACCACCTGATAAATATACATTGAAATCATTGTTATTCAGGTCAATTTTTGACCTGATAAGCCAGTAGATGTTATAGAGGATGTCCTAACTGGTTGGTAGTTTTTAATTGGTGTGTTTTTTTTTTTTGTTTGTCAGTCACTCCGTGTACAAAATTTGAAGTCCAGTGAGGTGAATTCTGACCTCGAGCCCTGACGAAATTGCCGTAACAGAGGATAGGCAATGAAACATGTTGGCCCATCTTCAATTGGTCTGCAACATGCAACTGTTTTTAAACCTTGAGTAAGCTCACGATTTTGAATAAATTTGGCACGTCGTATATGTGAGTCTTAACTCAGTTTTAATTGGAGATATATTTTATCTCATACACATTACGGGGTCTTTTTCTCTTTGTTGATACACATATTATTTTCACCTCTAATCTCTGTACTGGACGCTTTTTATTTTTCTTCTCTATAGGTGAGAAAGTTACCAATGATGAGAAACGTGGGCAAAACTGGTGAGAACCTACCAGTAGCTCCTCTGGTGTAGCGCACGTGGGGACTTTCTCACCTTCACACAATTTTTTGTTGTTTTTTTATACACCTTTTCAGTAGGGGGTATATGTGTAAGGAGGTGACTGACAAACTGATGTTTATAAAAAAAACTTTTTGTGGGTATTTAGGACTGGATAAGACTGGTTAAATTATTTAGACCAGCAGTTGGGTAGAAGTAGTTACCCCCCACTACCAGTCCTATAAAAGAAAGTGGATTATGCCCGCATAATCAGGTCTATGGGTGTTTATGGTCCTGATCAAGACTATAAATGTTAAATAAAATATCTCAGAACGTTCAAACCAGTGCAGTATCCAGCTAAGTGATTTGCAGAGCTGGCCAAAGCTGACAGCCTACTGAAAAAACAAACTGTGTGCCTCTCTCTCACACTGCTTCATCCACCACACTGCTAAGCGCTGAGTCTCATTGCACGATAACTTCAGTGGTCATCACGCACGACATTGAAACACTTCCCACACAGGATCAAGACCAAGACAACACATTTCTACCCCCACACCCTATACGGTGTAGTGTGCTAGCCATATCAGCAAGCGCTTCAGTCCCCACAAAGGGGTAGTAAGCGCTATATAAATGTTACAATACAGTACAATTTGTAAGTGATGAAAAAATACCAGTTATTAAATTGAATGGTAAACGAGAAATTATCTATTTTATTATCTACTTAAGCTTCTGAATATTGCAAAAATATTATATGGTACTAGGAATACTTTCTGTCTGTAATACTACTTAAAAAGTGCCACAGATTTAATTAACACCACTAGAGCAAGTGCGTCTCTTAAATACAGAAGTAGTGTACAGAATTAATTTTAAAACATTTTCAAAAAAAGATTTGCCCTTCAACTAAAATTGTAAATAATGACGGTACTCTTTTCTTTTTAGGTATTTTTGATTTTCTCTGACCACTGCTCATTCTTTTAGTCTTGCAATTCGCCTTCGTGTTTTAGGATTTGCAACAGCATATGGGCTGCAGCGCCATCTTCTGGTACGACAAGGGTTAATACTGATGCACAATAATGTAATTAAGAGGTGCACTAAACAGCACGAGTAGTGAGTGCGTGGTATTTCCAAACCCGAAATTACTGGTATTGGAAACACTGGAGCCATAGTGCCAATATCGGCAACACACTCCCCATCACACATACAGCAATCTCCTGATGAAATAAACCGATAAGACACCTTTTCTTTTCGTGGAGAAAATTGCTGCAGGTTTATTTGCATACCAAAATATGCCAACATGGTGGGTTAGCTTACGGGCGATCCAAGGGTAGGCAGCCCCTCCGCCGCCTGCCCACCTGACGAGCCAAATTGCACCGTGGCCCTAGCCAATCGGTGCTTACCAATTTTGGGGGAGGGTTTACCCCCTCCCACCGGTGCACCGCCAGTCCACCCCTCTACTCACGCCCCCTGAGGGGGTGGAGCGTTCCAGGCTACCCCCGGTTGCTCAGGTTTACAACCGCCCGTAGGACTAGTGGGGCGCCGTCGCTCCTCCAGGGTCCACACGAGGACTTCCTGGGGATATTTGGCCTTTGCACCCTTGTTGTGCTCCTGAAGAGGGTACCCCGGTGTACCTTTCAGCCTCTGGATCGCCCTGTAACTCCGCCACAGCTCTGGGTGTGGCCACCGTCACAACCAGGGGCCCCCCACCAAGACCGGCATTCTTACCTACATCCTGCTGCTTCCAGGGCCTCTCCCAGATCCAGCAAAAACAAATCCATGCCCACTCTAGACAGGTGAACCCCATCTTCTTCAAAACACCCTGTGGACTTGGCATGCAGCAAACCATGCCTAATAAAGCCAAACCCCCTCTGTTCAGTGAATTTACGCCTAGCACTGTTAACTCTCCTGCATGAGGTTTCCACGGCATCCACTGACCGTGCTCCTCGCCACACTAAACAAGGGGTTATCTCTGATCCCCATAACTCACATGCCCCCAATTGGTTGCTTAACTTACACATGTAGGACTTCATTTCTTGTAGCAGTTCCCTCCTCCCCAAGAGAGTCAGATCATTGCCTCCCAGGTGTATGACCAGGATGTTGGGAGGAGAGACGTCCCCCCCCCCCCCCTAGTCTCTGCTGCAGCTTCTTCAGCAAGCTGTTCCAGCACATGCCTGGGTATCCCAACCAAATTATCTTGGTGGCGGAAAAGCCATGCCTCCATTTCCTGCTTTCCGCCCACCGTGCCACTCTCAAGACGCCCGAATGGCCAATCACCCAGACCTTTGATCCTGGCAAATAAAGAAATGTAAGGTTGCTAAAACATCTTTATTGACTCACTGCAAACCAACCAATACAAAACTCCAAATTGCACATTATTACACAATAACACTGCACACCACCAGGCATCTGGTGCATCACCGGGTTGCCCCAGGTACATTCAACATTCGCCTGTAAATACAAAACTTAAAATGTCCTCAGGCCATTCCCTTGGGTAGCTCACGGACGGATGTACCTTTTAAAACATTGGGATTCCCATCGTCCCACCTGCATAATGCGCTCTGCTGACATGCCCGCCCTAAAGGCTGTAGTTGCTGCCCCTATCCTGAAAGAATGGCTGCAGAAGCGCTTGCCAGGAACCTTGTTGCCTGACAAAGTTAAACATGCCTGCATTATTTGCTCAACCTGAAACTTAATAAGGGGCGTACCGTCTGCATGCATCAGTAGATAACCCTCTACAGCCAGGCACAGGGCCAGGTAGGCGGCGACCAGGCCCACTGGGCAATACCTAGCGTCACCTAGTTGGTGCAACCAGATCACCCTCCTTGGTCCGTTTTTGATCTTCTTACCACAATTTTGAGGGAGGCCCCAGAGAGTACTGCATCCTGTCCATTCAATGCCACCCCAGACGTGTCTGATTTAGACCTTGCCACTAACTCGCTGATTCTCAGTGCCCCGAAAAAAGCCAGGCTGAAGGTAGCTGAAAAGAGGGCCGCTTCAAAGGCTGAATGGGTTGCCTTGTGCACACAGTCAAGCATGCCCTGCAGTGTCTTGAATTCAATGGGGGACCTATTGTCAGGTGCCTGCGGCTCGCTCCTCGCCCAGCCCTTTAGCGCCGCCCTGATCAGGAAGGATTTGGTAGGATCGTCCTGGCCCCTTAATTTAGCATAATGACTAATTGTCGACAGGTGGCCAGAGATCCAGGAGTGGCTTTTCCCTTTATCCTTGACCCATACTATGAAGGTTTGCACCCTGTGCTCCACGGATGTCCTCCCTTCCTCCCAGGCTCCCACCACTGAGCAAAACATGGCAACACAAGCCTTATAGCGCTTACTGGTCCTGGGTGCTAAAGACAGCTCGCCTAGTCCCCTCAAACGCTGTTCCACTTGAGAAGGAACCAGAGGTGCGGTGGAAAAGGGGTCATCTCCTCTCTCGCTCTCGGCCACGCCTCCCGGAACCGGCGCCACTGAAAACGAGAGAGAGCATCAGCTGCTGTATTCTGCACCCCTTGAATGTGCTGTGCCCTACATTCTACATTGTTATACAGGCAAGCCCGCACCAATTCCCTCAACAGGCACAACACCAGGGGACAGCTAGCCGACTGGGAGTTGATACCCTGCACCACCGCCATGTTGTCCGACCAGAAAAGGACCCTTTTTGCTGCCAGCACCGTAGGCCACAGATGAAAGGCTACCACGATTGGAAATGACTCCAACACAGTTACGCTGGCCGTGATCTTCCTTTTGTGCCATGAATTGGGCCATCTTTCAGCGCACCATTCGCTGTCCAATATCGCACCAAAGACCTCTCTACCTGCCGCATCTGTGAAGAGTGATAGCTCAGGACTGCCCGCCCAGGGGGCCCTCCAGATGACAGAGCCGTTGAAGTTGGCCAGGAATTCAACCCACATGCCCAGGTCTTTTCTCATCCCCTTGCTCAATTTTACCATGTGGTGCTTTTTCTTTACCTTGGCAGTGGCCCTTGCTAACCTCCTCGCAAACACCCTTCCAGCTGGTATTACTCTCGCCGCAAAATTCTACTTCCCCAGCAAGCTCTGTATGAAGCCCAGTGAGGCCTTGTCCTGTTCCATGGCTAACTGAATGTGCTGTGCTAAATCCTGAAACTTGTCTGATGGCAGCCTAGACTCACCGGCAATGGTGTCCAGCTCTATTCCCAGGAATGTTAGGACCTGCGCCGGACCCTCCGTCTTCCCTGGAGCGAGAGGGACACCCAGGTGACTGGCCAGTTTCTCAAAGTCTGTGAGGGCGTTCTTGCAATCCTGCGTGCCCTCACCCCCAATGAAAAGAACGTCGTCCAGGTAATGGGTCACCCCTTCCACCTTGAAGGTCTCCTGGAGAGCCCACTGCAGGAAGCAACTGAAGGCTTCAAAATACGCACAGGAAACCACGCATCCCATGGGCATGCATCTATCGTAATAGTATCTGCCCTCCAGCTTAAAACCTAGCAGGTGCTGGCTGATCGGGTGGACCGGTAGCAAGCGGAAAGCAGATTCGATGTCTGCTTTGGCTAGCCAGGCCCCCTTTCTCGCCCTCCTGACCAAGTCTAATGCCACGTCCAGGGTACAATACGTCACAGAGCAGGTGCCCTCCTCCAGCCCATGGTTAACAGATTCCCCCTCCGGGTAAGACAGGTGGTGAATTAACCTGAATTAACCTGGTTCCTTCTTGGGCACCACCCCCAGGGGAGAGACCACAAAGTTGTCTAGCGGGGGCAGGTGAAAGGGGCCCGCCACCCTACCTATGGCCCGCTCCTTCTCTACCTTGGCCTGCACCACTGCCGGTTGTTCCCTAGCAGATTTCAGGTTGTCGGCCTCCCTGCTTACCAGGGGGCCTACATAGGGGATCTTGAATCCTTCAGTAAAACCAGCCAGTAGCATCAGACTATCCTGTTTGTTGGGATACTGCCTGAGAAGGGGTGTGAGGTTGGCCAGGGCTACCAGAGACGGGCCCTTGACTGCGCGCATGGATGCTGGGGCGCTGTCCATAGCGGGGGGAAGCCTGACCCTATCTAATGTGGCAGAGAGAACAAGGGGAGTGCTGTGCAAGGTCACCGGGGGGGAGGGGTGTGTGTTTTTGATATGCCCCGGAAACCCTCAGCTGTCTTGCCTGCCTTTGCCGGCGGGCTGCTGCTCCTGCTTCGAATAACAGGATGCAGCGGGGTGGGGCCCCCCACATTTACTGCAGGAGTGCAAGAACTTGCATGTTTTGCCCCAGGAGCATGATCCAGCGTTAAACAACCTACAGGTCCCCAGGGGAGACCTTCTGAAGCCCCCCCTCTGGCTACCTCCCCTGTGCGCTCCTCGAAAGGGCTGTTTAAAGCCGCGTTTTCCCGCCTGAAAGGAATCCCTGCCCGCTGACTGCCCACCCTGGAATGTGGTCTGGGAACCTTTGCTCTGCGGGGTGCGGGAGCCCATGTGGTCCATCCATAATTGAACCTCCTTCTGGTCCCACCCCATCTCCGGGCACATGGACATCTTTTCGCGGAATTCCCGGTCATAGTTCAACCAGCCCACTCCCCCCACTTGATTGCCTCATTGTGAATCATCCTGGAGTATTGCACCAGCCCCGGGCCCAACTCTGGGTACCTCTCCATTGTAACTGCTGACAGGATAGAAAAAGCCTCGAGTCAATTTTCAATGGTCTTGTCCGGCCACGCCTGATATCTGACCTTCTTGTCATCATCTTTTTCTCCTATTTTTCTAGCGTCAAGTCCCTCTTGGCCTAGCATTAGCAGGGTGAAAATGTCTATAAAGTCGCGCCGCCAAGTCCCTTCCTTGGCCGCCTGAGGAACCTGCCACGCTAAGGAGCAGCGACCCGACAGCAAGGGAGTGGCGGTGACGGGCCGGGGGCACTGGAGGCGTGCTCAGCTGCAGAGGGGATGCACTTATGGGCTGTAGGATGACTGGAGGCAGAGGCAGACCTGTCGGGGGGGGGGGTCCACGGGAACGACCGGGGGAACGATGCCCTGGGCGATGGTGGCGAGAGGTGTCACTACAGGGGCGGCCGGCGTGCCCGCAGTACACGCTGCTGGCAATGGACTGTGGGCCGTGTTGGGAGGGCTGGCGAGTGCTGGTGTAATGCGTTCCCTCCCCCTGTGGCTATTGTTGTCGCACTTGGCCCAGGTAACCTCGCCCCCTCCTTGGAAACTTCCGGGGCTGCAGCAGCAGGAACCACACATTGTGCTTGCGGCTCGCTCCCCTGGTTTGCCCACACACTAGCAGCCGCTAGCCCCCCTCCCTCCCCAGTGCTTGGGCTACTGCGCAGCAGCGAGGAGCCAGTCCCTGCCGAACCTGCTTTAAAATCTGCCATGAAAATCCTCATTGTGTCCATGAGCTTACCCAACTCCTCCCTGGTGGCGTAGTTCCCTGGGGCCGCAATACTGTCTGTCGTGGCTACCGGCCCCAGTGCTGGGCGCGGGGGGGCAAGCGGGGGAGCGGCTTCACGGGGGGCCGACAGCGCTCTACCTCTGGGGGCCGGAGGATCTGCGGGAAAGTCCTTATTGGTGGGCCTGCGAACCCGCTTTGGCCTTGGGGGTCCTGCCTCTGCACTGGGCTGTTGCTCTGGGGAATTGGCCTCATTGACGATACCGGAGTCCTCGGTTTCGTTCGACTTCCTGAGTCCCGTCGCCCATGCCAACCCCTTGGACTTGGCCATCTGGATAAACGCCGCCCATTGCGCGTCCTGGGAGGTGCCTGGCTGCGAGTCCTCCACCTTGGACATCTGCGAAAATAGGGGGGGGGGCCCTGGCTATCCATGACGCTCTTTGGCACACGCAGGCCACTGAACCAATCTGAGGAGAAAAAGTTGTGTCAGAACATCACTGCACTTAATCCTCTGTTGTATTGACTGGACCTCTCTGTGTCCCTTGTAACCACCAGACGCTCTGCACCCCCACCCTTCCCTTGTACTTACTTATTCGGTAGATTGAATTTGTAGACCTGAGGCTGACGTACACCCTACTGACTGTTCGGTGAATACTCTGCGTGCGGAGATGAAAAGGGGAAAGGTTAGCTGCGAAACCCCAAGCGCCATACCCTCATAATCCTTTGGCTTTGCGCGTGTCCCTTCCCCTGGATAGCCCTGTACCTCGCACTCTTGCCTAACCCTCCTGAAGTTCAGGCGATAGGCTCACTCGCCTCCTCCCCGCTCACGCGAGCCATAACTCATACCTGTTCCTGTTCCCTGTAATCCACTCTCCATGCGGTGCTGCCTAGTCCCAATCGATCCAATTAGACCTGAGCTGCCCCTGAAAATAGATAAAACGTTACAATCCTCTCCAGGACATTTCCCCGAATCCTGGAGACCCTGTTTACGCTGCCGCTAACGCCGCTTAGTGTGTTCCCGTGTACCCAGTACCTGCTGGCGATCCGTACGCAGCGTGCCGGCTTCGAAGTTGCCGATGGCGAAATGGCTAGTCTCAGTACCGATAGCTGGGAACACAAAAACAGGCATTAATGCACAAACTCCCCCCTAGGTGCCACTTAATCTGAACCTTGTGACCCTTTGCCCCGGCCATCCCCTTTGGTAAATCATACCGCTATGCTCTTTGGACCTGTCAAGCTCTCTGCTGCCGGCCCGGGCCCCGCCCCTGCGGGGCCACCGGAGATAACAGGCAAATTAGTACAGGCAGTTAAGCGAAAAGTAGCCAACAAACATGTTAAAATAAGACTTCCCACATACAAGCCGCGCGTTGCACCCTGTCACGTAATGGAGGATTCATCTAGTCTCTAGTCCTATATTTTTCTTTTCCTTGGATTCGCGCGCATGGAGTTTTGCATGTGGAGACACGACAAGCCCCAATAACCCAAAGCACAATTGTGAGCAGAAATGGCCGGCCTACTGACGCCGACAGTGTAAGCTCTATAACCTTGCTATTACCGTAAACTTTGGGAATACAGTTCTGTAAGTTCATTGAACGGAGGGGAGGGGGGAGCCACGCGTCGCTCGCTGCCCACCCCCGGCGTACCCACAGGCCCCATCGGGAAAACATTCCTTTCTCCAGTGGTGTTGTACCACTTATAAATGAGGGGCCAAGTGACCTAACGTGCCTTTTTGGAGCTTAAACGGCTGAATGGCCTGCAGAGCATTTCCTGTAGCCACAAAGTCAAACACCGATACTTGGTGTATGTGCATTAGTCCCCTGAGCCACCATCTTTTCGCCAACAGGGGCCCAGTAACCGGCGCTCGCTGCTCACCCCCCCCCCCGCAACCCCAGCGAGCTGAGGCCCCGGAGCGGCTCCGCCGGCCTGTAACATAGAATAGGGGAGGGGGGCCATGTAACGCTCGCCGCCCCCCCCCAGCGAGACAACAACAGGCTCTTGGGGGGTCAAAGCCCTGACCCTGCTCACCCCGGCCCTTCGGGCACCACAGGCCCGCACCAGCGCTGCCGGGAAGGTGGGCGGCGGAGGAGGGGAGCCCGCAAGGCTCTTTCCCCCCCCCCACCCACCATGCCGCTACAGACCCCTGCGGGCCCAGGCCCTGCCCTTTGCCCAAACCAGGCCCATCGGGCCACCACTAGCACCATACCGGCGCTGCTGGGAAAAGGGCTCAGCGGCAGAGTGGAGCCCCGTGAAGATCGTTATTCCCCCCCCCCCTCCCCAGGCCCCTGTGGGCCAAGGCCCGGACCCAGCCCCTCGGGCACCACAGGCCCCGCACCGGCGCTGTCGGGGACGTGAGTGGCGGATGATAAGGGGAGCCCCGCGAGGCCCTCCCTCCCACCCCGGAGCTAACACCGCCGAGCATGACCACGGAGGGAGCCACGCAAACATCGCAAACCCCCCGCCAAACAGAGTATAAGACCCCCAAGGGCCTAAGCCCTGGAACCGGCGCCGCCGGAATATAAGCAGAAAGGAGGGGGGGCGGCGAGGGTCGCGAGGCTCCCCCCCCCCCGCACGCACCTCAAAGTCCCACACGGGCTGAGGCCCAGACCGGAAATGATGCAGCGGGGGAGGGGAGCCAAGAGACCCACACTGCCCTCCCCCAACCCGACAGACGGGGCCCAGTAACCGGCGCTGCCGGAATAAGAGAAGCGGGAGGGGTGACCCCAGAGAGGCTCGCTGCCTCCCCCCCGCCTCAACAGACCCCGCGGGCCGAGGCCCATGAAACTGGCACAGCGGGAACGAGATAGAGCGAAAAAGGGGGGAGGGGTGTGAGCCATGCGACCCTCGCTGCCCTCCCCCACCCAACAGTTGGGGCCTTGTACCGGGAAAGAGAAAAGCGAAGGGGCCCCCAGCCCAGCAGACGGGGCTCGTGGCCCGGCTTAGCCGGAGTGGACAGCCTCAAAGGAGGGAGCCTGGCTGCCCACCCACCCCCCCGAGGCCCGGTTTAGCCCGCAGCTGCAGGCCCTTCCTGGCGCCCAACAACAGAGGAAAAGGGGGGAGCGACCCGGCCTCGCTGCTCTTCCCACCCCCACGCGGATCCTGCTCTCGCTGGTCGGGCCACCGGACCCAGCTCGACTGCCCCGAGACGGAGGGAAGGAGGGGAGCCCCACCTAAGCTCGCAGGCTCCACCCCCCCTCACCCCCCCGACACCAGCAGGGGCCAGGCCTGGTCCAGGCCAGCGCCGAGCTGCTTGGCCGAACGTTGGCCACATGTGCCCCCGGAAGCTGTCCTACCCCTCCCCCCCCCCCCCGGCGGACAGCAGCCCTGGCTGTGGCCGGGCAAAGTAGCCTAGACTCCGCTGCCAAGGACCTAAGGGGAGGGGGGGGGGCATGCACTTACCGCTTTGCAGCTCCTGGAGATCACAAGTCTCAGTCACGTCCCAACAGCGTGAAGGGTAGCGGCCAAAAGAGGACGCCAGGTGAGCGGGAGAGGTACTTATACCTATCTCCCCGCCCACCCGTGCCTGGAAATGATGCAGGGCGCGCAGACCCAGAGGGGGTCCCTCAGCACTAGGCTGTTACTGTGTTCCCTCATGTGGCACTAAGGCGGCCGCCCTCTTATGAGGGTCCCCTGCGTGGACCGTGGGCAGCCACATTTTTCCCAGGTGTAGCACAGCACTTTTGGAGACCACTGCTGGAGACGGGCTGCCTCAGTGCCCCCCCCACCCCCACCCCCACCCCCAACGTGCACAGCCTCCGACAGTTCCCTCCAACAACTCACGCAGCAACTGGGGATCAGCAAAATGCTCCTGCCAGCCAGGCCACACACACAACCTGGCAAGGCCACAGACGGCACCACTGTTCGTGGACCTGAGCCGCACGGGCGTCACTGCTGCCACTTACCACCTCCACAGAACAGGTGGTAAATAGCAGTACTAAACTGCACAACATTGAGCAAAACACACCGAAAAGTACCCATTAATTCTGAGTCTGACAGGTTAATGCCCATTCTGGGTGCTTTAACTGGTCTCTGTTAACTCAAGGGGAGAAACCGTGCAGAATTGTTAATTCCGGCCCCATATCTCCCCAAGGAGTTAACAGAGATCTTTTAATGGGGCTCAAAGTGAGGGAGCAGCAAAAAAGTTGTTTACGTCTCCACTTCACTCACATGTTAAAAAGACTGAGGCAACTTCACAGAGCTACCACTGCCCCGCACCGCGCCTTACTAACAAAAGAGTACAGCAAGTTTAAAAACACAGCGTGTACTTTCAGAATAAATTGAAAGTACACGCTGTGTTTTGAAACTTGCTGCACTCTTTTGTTAGTAAAGCGTGGTGCGGGCCAGAGTGTGGGCTTTTGTTTAAGTATTCATGTTAATCACAGCCCCTTCACGAGCTGTCATTAACTTGCTTATAGGGAACAGTGCCCATGATTTGTCAAAATATCGAAAATTACAAAATATGCTCATTTCATTTCCGTGTTCGACCCTTCTCCTCGCCGCAGTGGGCCAAGCAGTGATTTTCCTGCAGTTTCATAAATGGGCATCATCCTGGGCCTAGTTATACCTAGTGTGACCATGGTCTTTTTTTATCATCATTTCTGTTTCAGTTTCGGTATAGACTAGCCAAATACTCTCCTCATCCCAGAGGAAACGGATGAGAAGAGCACTATGGATTCTGGACCTTTGACTTACTCCTCCAGTCTCCCACCCCCACCCTTCAGAGTGATGCCTGCTGGAGAGGCTGTACATCCTGTTCCTCATTACAATTTCAATATTGGCTTGGTGGTTCTTAGACTCCTTTAACAGATTTGTCCTCTCTGCCAGACTGCAAGCATGTTCTTTTCTGTTTCATGTGGTGCAGCACTCTATCAGTTGTCAGTCAAAGACAGTTAAAAAGACTGAGGCAACTTCACAGAGCTACCAGTGTCCCGCACCGCGCTTTACTAACAAAAGAGTACAGCAAGTGCCAAGAGCCACTGGCGTAACGAAACTCGAAGGGGCCTCCCTGCAAGGCACGTGGAGGGGCCCCCTCCGGGCACAATCAGGAGCTATGCAGCCAGAGTGCTGTGCTGAGGGGGCCCCCTGGACCTTAGGGGCCCCGGCCTGTGTTACGCCCCTGCCAACAGCCCAAAGCCAGCTTTACCTGCACTCCCGACTCTTGCTCTGGCACACTGCATCCAGGCAGTGCCTGTATTTCGCGCCGCTCGCTTTTTTAAAGCGGCGGCGCGAACTCTCTCGCGGGATGTCCTGTGTGTGTGCGCGCTCCACACACAGGAGTGTGCGCTCGCGGGAAGAGAGGTGTGCGCGCGCGCGCGCACCTTATAGGGAACAGTGCTCCAGATCAAATGTAATAGATCCAAATGGTTATACTGTGCTGTTGATACCGGGGAGGTTCATTGTACACTATGTTCATTAAATGCTGCAGAAAACGTTTCCCATATGCTATTTTTCTGTCCAGCATATGCTACCTCGAGGAAAAAATATATTAAACCTATCTGTCGTAATATGGGGACCAGAAAATATCTAGAAGCATTAACATTCCTAAAGACAGATATGTCCCAGCCTATTTGCTGTAAACTTAGTACGTAAGGGGAAGGGCTTGAAAGTTTTAACCAATAGTTGATTGATTTTATTACCAATTTTATTTCTGTTTATATGTATATATGATGAGCTAAAAAATGTGTTTAGCTGTTATTTATTATTGTAATATGTTGTATAGTATTATTGTTGCTTGTATGCTGTTTATGTTTTTTAACCGAAATAAAAGCTATCTTATCTAGGATTTACAGCCTTACAAGCCAACATAGGAACCAAGTTGTAGGTGCCCTCATTTTCCAGCAGGAGCACTGTTCTTAGGGGCACTTTGATCACAAAAGGGGCCACTTACCTTTTTTTTTTTTTGCATGTGTGCAAGGAGCGAAGCTATTCAAGGTGGCCACGCTCAACTAAGTGTATGGATTTGCACCTGTGCCGCATAATGCAACATAAGTAGAAAGTGCTGCATTTTGGGATTACTTGCAAAAGCCAGACATGGGGATCGTTCCAAACTGACCTTCTATTGGATGAAAGTGCCCAATCGGGGTTTAGACGGAACATACAATAAATCCTCATTAAACCAATCAATTTCTGAAGTTATATAGTCTTTTATTCTATTGAATTCACTTCTTGCTTCTGAAAATTATGACATCTCATAATTTGTTGAACTTGCATATGCAATTTTTGTTTCAGGGATACCCCTTAGTCTTCCCTTTTGAAGATCTCCCAAAGAGCCATTATTGTCAAAGAGGTTTTCTGCTCATTCACAAGTCTAGATAAAAAGCTCAACTCTAAGTACTTCCGATGTAGATTTTAAAATTTCTTGCTTAAAAAAAAACATTTTTTTGTTTTTTATTTATTTTTTATTTTAAAGTACTTTATTGGATTTTATACAAAAAACAAAGTTGCCATGATACAGCAATGCAGAACTCATGTTGGAAAAGGCAGGTAAAGTGAATTAATCTCTTGTACACAAATGCTTAACGCAGTATAAGGGAAAGAAGGCGAGAACAAAGCATAAAACAAAGCATAAGGTAAAACAAGTCCTGAGAATCATAAAACAAAAACAAGTCAAGATATTACAATAGTAGGCATGACAATCCAGGAACTGAAAGTGGCACCATACCCATTTTCAGAGAGACAACAGTCTGGTGATGGGCAAGAGAGAGTTTCGTAGAACATAATAATAACTTTGAGACCACTACATGGAAAAAAAGCATTTGTGAAGGAGGGTGGGAGCAGACTGGGACTCCCAGATTCACAGGAAGGTCATATGTCTGCCACCTTCTCTTGCAATAAGGCCATACTTAAAGTTTATAGGTGCATATTTTCAGAACATAATATTGGCTGCATGGACAGCAAGAGCTGGAATGAAGGCTTAAAAAGCACATGATTCTCCAAAGCAGATGTTGCAGCAAAGAGTCCAGCTCGACTTTAATAGACGCTCCGCTCAAGTCAACATTGTCTTCAGGTGCATTCGCTTTCATCGGTCCTGAAGACTGCAGTGATGTGTTGTTTTATTAGATCTGGGGTAGTCAATCGGAGGTTTAGGGTGTTCGCTTCACGTGTTCATGCTGGCACATTTCACTGTGCCCACCATGGTCTGTACATCTCCACCAACACAGTTTGAGGTCTCAGCTGCAGGTCCCAGGAATCAATGACCTCACAAAATGAGCCAGATAAAAAAAGGAGGCAACGACGCAGGGCGGGAGTCGCGCTTTGTTGGGGTTCGTAATATTAAAAAAAAAAACGTACCTTGGCGCATGGTCCCGCGTCTATGCTCCTGCTCTCCTCGCCTTGGAATAGGAAGCACAGCCAGGCCCCACTGACCCATCACAACGCTGCAATGCAGCGTTGTGATTGGTAAGCACCCAGGCTCCCCTGACCAATCACAACGCTGCAATACAGCGTTGTGATTGGTCTGAGCGCTGTGACACAGTGCTCAGCCAGGGGCTGGAGGGGTGGGCATGTTCTCTATGCAGGCTGTAATGCAGCTTGCATGGAGAACAGGGAAAGTGCGCATGACTGCTTTGGGTGGCCCGAGAGGGCTACCAAAAAGTCATTGCGCACGTAGGAGTGGGCAACCCACTCTTGCCCTGCTCCGACAGCAGAGCCGCCCCGCCCACCCGCAAAGCAGCACGAAGTATAAAATGATAACTCAAAGTTATTATTATTTTATATTTCGTACTTTGCACTGCTTAAAAGCAGTGGGGCGACGCTCCTCCACCATAGTGGAGGAGCCACCACTGTGCAGAATTACAAATATCTCTCTCCGCAGACTTGACTTGCTGGCACAGTACGTTCTTGCTTCTTTGCATTCACAACTGCCCAGTGACTTTCCATGCCCATGGTTGCCCAAAATGAGGATCTGTTTGGGTTGTGTGTGTGCTCACAAGTAATGAGAAGGCATGCGCAGTTGACCTCACTGCCATCTTATTTTGGCACCCATTCCGGTTCTGTCCACTAGAGGGTGCTGTTCTTGCATATTTTGAATAGAGGGGCTTTATGGTTGTGAGTACAGAGGTTACTCTGTAGGGAACTCACTTGTTATTAATATACATGTAAAATAACCACGCGTGCAGCTAGAGTGACTGTAAGTAAGTAAAAAATGTATTGTTTTTGATTAATTAAAACCATTACAAAAATACACGTATTAAAAAAAAAAAAGACTTCGTACGTAATAAGACAAGAGAAGTGCAGTTCTAAAAGCTTAAAAGTCTCTGGTGAAAAGGTGCCTTTGTTCAGCTTCTTATGGAGGGGTTCAAAGGTCTGTGCTCTAAGTTCCCGATTATGTAGATTAAAACTGCCTTATGTGGTTCTTGGGATGACGCGAAGCGCTGCGCTCCCTTGCTTTGATTCTACTAGTGACAGGAACTTCACTAGCTTCCCGTTTAGCTGCGGGTCCTTGGGGTCAAAGCATGCAACCACAGCCTGTCTCCGGGTTCGAATCCCCCGTCATTAAAGTGGGCTTTGAGTAATCCTGTCCTTTCATCCTTTAGTTCGGTACAGGAGCAGATTACATGTGCCATGTCTTCAGTGCAGTTCCCACATAATCTGCATGTGTTTCCCCATTTCTCCCTCTGCCAAGGTGGAAGATGCGGGATGGCTGGCAGGCAGAATTCCAAGCCTGTATTTTAGGAATTGTTCTTTGGTCTTCCTGAAGTACCCCAGATTGAAGTAGGACTGTGGCCCAAGTGATTTGTAACAGCTCAGAGTCATCCAGGTGTGTCTCCTGCGGGCAAAGGCGGCTTTGTCTTCGACAAGGGAGATTTTTTTGATTACTTTTTTAACTGCTTGCTTAAAAAGCAAGTGGGTAGTTTGAGTTTCCCATAGGTCGACTAGCCCGGTAGTAGCAAGTGAGTCCTCCAAGTATTTTCTGGCCGGTGAGTTGGGTATGTTAGAGAATTCTTGCCAGAGCTGGTGGTTCAACGTGTTCCGTGGAGAGTTCTTAATTTTGTGCCAGCACATTATGTATGACCTTGCCTTGCCAAGAGTTGTTTAGTTAGGCTGAACTCCAAACGTATCTGTGCAGGTGAGGCGTAGGTTGGAAGGCTAAACATAACTCTATAGGCCTTGGCCATGGTGGTGTCCAACAGTTTTGCGTCCCTGCCTCTCAGTGCCTCACTGCCATAGGTGATGGAGGGTAGGATTTTGGCTTGGGCGACCCGGAGGAGAGGTGAGAAGATAGGACCTGTAAGCTTTGCTTTTAACTGCCTTAATGTTTCTGCTATTGTCATCCCCTTCCTCCTGATAGCTTCAAGTTGGTTGGCGAACTGGCCGCCCTCATCGATGGTTACGCCTAGGTATTTGTAAGCAGGGGTGTTCGCGATTGGATTTTTTTCCAAGTACCAAGTGTGGGTCCGTCGTTTGCCGTTTATTGTCAAAGTTTTTGTTTTATTGATGTTCACTTCTAAGTGGTTTTCCGTGGCGTACTCATGCATTTTATTGAGCAAGCGTTGCAAGTCGACTTGGGTGTGGCTTATTAGGACAACATCATCGGCGTACGAAATACTGGGGATAGCTGTGCCTCCAAGCCGTGGGGCATGCGAAGTGCAGGTGCCGAGGACTGACGTCATATCCGCTGTATACAGGTTAAACAACGTTGGCGCAAGCACGCATCCCTGTTTGAGCCCTTTGTTGGTTGGTGTACGCCTTGAAAGATGGGAGCCGTTACCTAGCTTTACCTGTATCCATGTATTGGAATGGAGGTGTATTAAAAGATTCAAAAGAGATGACGGAATTCCCCAGGAGGCCAGCTTTCTCCACAGTCTTGCTCGGTTGACATTGTCGAAGGCTGCCTTGAAGTCGATGAAACAAAAGTGGATCCCCTGGTTGGATGATTTTGCCTTGTCAATAAGCAGTGGCATAGTTAGTATGTTAGTTGATGTTCCTGTCTCTTTGCAAAACCCTGTTTGGTGAGGGGGGATTATTTCCTTCTCTTTAGCCCAGTCCTGGAGCTCTGTGAGTAAAGGGCCGGCGAAATATTTTGCCTCTATGTCTAATAGTGCAATCAGACGATAGTTTTTTGGTGAGGTTTTGTGGTCGGTCTTGAAAATTGGAGAAATTATGGATCCCTTCCATAAAGCGGGTAGAAGTCCAGACTGTCTGACGGTGTGAAAGAGGGGGGCCAATATTTCTGACCAGTACTCAGGGTCTTGTTTAAAGAGAGCTGGTGGTATCCCATCAGGCCCTGGGGCCCCTTCTCGCCTTCCTTTTGAGATTTGATTTTTAATTGTTGTCACTTCGTTTCCCTTTGCCTCATCCTCTGGGTCCCTTTCAGGTTGCATTTGATGGGTCAGTTGGTTATCCAGAATTACTTGATGACTAGATGTTTGCTGATTGAAGTGGGATTCTAGAAAAGTTGTCCATGAGTTCTCTGTGATATACAATATAAGGCCTCCCTGCGCCGGTTGTCAAATTTTGTTGACGGTGGCCCAGAAATGCGTGCTGTTGGTCGCTTGGGAGTCATGATAGAGTTTTGCCCAGAATGCAATTTCATTGGACCTTTTGATATCCCACTTGAGTTTTTTGGTTTGGGCTTTCTTTTGGCGGAGTTGATGGTTTAGGCCCACGTTCCCATGGTAAAGCCTCAGCGCTCGGAGAGTTTTATTTACCGATTTTTTTTTTGGAGCAATTTTAGTTCGGTTCGCTTTGCTCTCGTGGCCCTCCCCTCAACTGTTGGGTCACTTGAAGGGGTATATCTGGCTATGGTCGAAAAGGAACTTGCAAGTGTAACTGTGAAGGTTTCCCATGAACTGATCGGGTGGCACTGAAATTTGTATGATCACGTAGCAGTGTTTTTGCAGCCAGGAGCACCTCCCCGGAGTTTGCATGAGAGGACTTGATTCTTTTTATTTATTTATTTATTTGAAAAGTTTTATATAGCGCTGGCTAGACCCGGAGGTATCAGAGCGCTTTACATGAGGTAGGACATTGGTTTCAGAACATTGTTACATAGTTACATCAGTTGCTGGAGCGTCGCAAAACATAGAAAGGGAAACAATATAACGTAGTTACATAAGTAACAAAAGCATAGCATAGCATAAGAAAGAAACCGGCAAGGGGGAAAATACTTCAGGGGACACAGAAAAGTCAGGCTGGAAAAGGGGAGGCAGACAGAGAGTCACGGAGGGAGGAGGCAGGGGAGGGAAAAGAAAAACAACGGGGAGACGAGGAAAACAATGTCCGATGCCTGGCTGGGTAGGTGACGGCCAAGGGGTGAACCAGAGCCAACTCCTCTATAGCTGCATAGGACAGCTCCACCGGGCATCGGCCAAGGTTGCTCGGGCACCGCGGTAAGAACAGACGGTTATGAGGATAAGTGAGAAACAAGTTACAAATTACATCAGTTACAAGGTCATGTTACACAGATGTTACTAGAGCATAGAATAGCACCAACACATAGAAAAACAATGTTAGATGGTCACATGAGTAAATAGGGTATTAGATAACAGAGACACATATCCTAGGGGCATAGAAGGTAAGGGGGGAAAGAAAAAGGGATAAGGAATGCAGCTCGGGTCAGGCAGACCAGCAAGGGGAGAGCCACTGGGATTGGAGGCAGCCACAGGAATAAGGGGGGCAGGAGATCGCAGATACTGTGTCCAATGTCCGGCTGGGTAGGTGACGGCCGAGGGGGTAAACCAGAGCCGATCTCTTCTATAGCTGTCTAGGCAGCTCCACCGGGCATCGGCCATGTTGCACGAATCCATGAACTACTTATACATTCCTAGCCAATGACTGAATGCCTGGTGGAGTAATATAAAAATCTAACAAAGTACAAGAGTACTGCAGCCTAGACTTTGTTACGTTCTTCAAATTGTACGTTATTGTTCTCAATGCCTTGCGAATCTCATCAACCCACATGATGAACCATCCCGAACATTTCGAGCTACCTTGCATATCATTTCTTAAAATCTCGCTCAAGAACTCATACATTGTGGAAATTCCCAATGAGGACTACCTAACACGAATTCAAATAATTGCAGAATATTCCGCAGCCGTTCAAATCTTTGCAGTAGCGAAGCCAGGCTCCTATTTAAATGTTATCCTCTACACGGAGGTACCGCTACATTAGAGTTGCCACTAAAAATCAAGCTGCTACATCAAAAGGGGTATGTGCAAAGGATAAAGGATTATGGCTAGGTTAATGCTACTTGCTTTTTGAATTTTGTGGTAATTTAATTTAGAAGGTAAGGTCAGAATTGGAGCAAGGCTAGCAATTGCAATAACATTCATCAATTTGAGGTGTTCTGATTATTACTGGGGCAAATATTTTTTAATACATTTTAAATTCATTTAAAGTTATGAGTAGCATATGGTTACATTTTGGTTACTCATTTCATTTAAAACTAATTAAGAGTTAAGGCTAAGATCGAAAGTTTATTGTGTGGCCTGCATGCCTGCCCACTGAATTAAGCATCAGTTTGTGTGGGAATGCTTGGATTGAGACTTCCTGGGGCCGGTGATCACTTTCCCCTTTGTCTCCTAGGCGAAATCCTGATACGTATTGGAAGAGTGTAAGGGAGACTAAAGTGTAATCTATGATGGAATTTGCAGTTTTCGAGTAGAATGAAGCGGCCGGAGGGGAGTCGTCAGTAAATCTTCCATTTAAAACCCTTAGATTGACGTGCCCCAGATCTTCTAGCAGCTCTTCCCCTAGCTTGGTTGGTCTGCCATAATTGCCTTTATTTTGGGTTGGTATATTCCAGTAGAAGGACTGAGCCTGTATGTCGTCGTTTGACGATGTGCCTAGGATTTGCTGGTTTAAATCCCCAGAGAGGATGAGGTTGGTGGTATTCTGAGAGCTAAAGATGGAGAGCAGGTGATCAATTAATTGTTTTGACTCTTGTTTTTTCCGTCTCTGGTTTATATGTGTGTTGACCACTAGCACCTCGTCTTTATGGCCATTGAGGTTTAGGTGGATCATGACTGTGTTTACTGATGGCAGTGGAGATTGAATTTCTTTTTTTTATTTTTTTATTTGTTGTTGTTGTTGACAAACATAAAAATAACAGAAATACAAACAAAAAACATATTACCACTGGACAGCTAACACGTCTATCCGCGAATAGTATCAGTTAATAAATCACTGTTAAAAAAAAAACCTTATATTAACTCACACACATCAGAATTGATCATTTTCTCTTTTTCTATTAAGTCACCAGCAATTCCCAAAATATCATATAATATATACATACATATACATGCTGAAGCCACGGAGCATTAAATAGCCCTGACTACCCAGAATTACTGAAGCCAATCTCTTATCGGAGCCCACAGTTTATGTCCCCTTTCTCGTCTACTTCTTCCTTTTAGCCGATACACTGAGCTCTCTAAATTATATACCGCTAATAGCCGTGAGCGCCAATTGCAGAAGGTAGGGGGTCAGGGCTAATCCAGTTAGAAGTGATACAGAGTCTGGCTACAGCCATTGCCATAAAGACGAACCCAGTGACAGCACCAGACCAGCTTGCATCCGTCCTCACCCCCATGATGACCATGTCTGAAGAAATAGATATGGGGAACTTTAAAATTTTTGCCAAAAAAAGCTCCAGATCCTGAAAAAATATCATAAGCCTAGGACAAGAAAAAAACATATGCACGGTATCAGCTAGTGGCACCCCACATCTACGACAGGAGCTACCCACACTCCCAGCCCATTTGGCTATTTTAGCCGGTGTATAGTACAAATCAAAGATGGACATGTAGTGTTGACTGCGGAGACTCCCTGATAATAAAGTCTGATTAGCTACCTCAAGTGACTTTGCCATATTAATCCCCACCTTCTCAAATTTTCGTACCCATTTATCATTTTGGTAGACAAGATCGTCAGGCAGGGATTCCAACAAAGTCTGATAAATCCCGCTTATCCGAGATTTCCGACTAATCAGTTCAACTAATGAGATCTTCTCATATTCTCCATTCAGACATTGTTTCCTACTACCTAAAAAACTACGGATCTGTAAATATTTAAAGAAATCCCGCTTACCAAGACCATACTTCTCTTGCAAAAAGGAGAAGGGAGCTAGTTGACCTTTCTGGGCCAGATCACCCACCATGCTAATCCCAAGATTACTCCATCTTTGAGTAGTCTGATCTTGAAAAATTAAGGGTAAAACCCCAGAGGCCGAGAAAGGTGTATAACTATTAATATTATGAATTTTAAACCTGCTGCGCAACTTCCTCCAAACCATATAAGCAGCCTGTATGATCTTAAATCTAGTTTTCTTATAATAGCTGGGTTCTAAGATCTTAAGCAAACAATTCTTAGCCTCAACCCCCAACCCAATTTCATAAATAGTTGGACGGGACGCCACTGAGCACCGACTCCGGTCTCCAACCAGAAGAATACCCATATGTTGGAGCATACATGCCCAATAATAAAATTAAAAATTTGGGATAGCCCACCCCCCACGCATCCTAGGGAGGGTCAGCGACTTGGCCGCTCTCCTTGATCTGTGGTAACTCCACATAAATCTAGAACACATTCTTTCGATCTTTAAAAACCATGGAGCAGGAAACACCAAGGGAATAGTCCTAAAGAGGTATAATATTTTAGGCAATACCATCATTTTGATGACATTACTTCGCCCATGCAATGACAGATGTAAGTGGTCTAGTCTTTCCAATAACTGATTGGTTGTGTCAAGTATAGGAGCCATATTTATGTCAGGGATTTGACCAACCTCTGCAGTAAGCCTGATCCCCAAATAAGTCACTACTGGGACAACTGGTAAATCATGAAACACCTCCCTGCCAGAATACAAGATCTGAGTTTTATCGGTATTTAACTTATACCCTGCATGATAACCAAAATCCTCAGCCTGCTCTATAACTGCCGAATATGCTGGTATTATATGAGATGTAAATATCGCAACGTCATCGGCATAGGCCAATGTTTTATATTCATAACCATTAGCCTTTATAGGATGAATATTGCTACATTGTTCAAATTTCTGCAAAAGAGGGTCAATATATAATGAGAACAAAAGAGGGGAGCAGGGGCAACCCTGCCTGGTAACCCTACTAATGTTAATCACCTTAGATTCCTGTCCTGAGATTCGGACCGCCGCGACTGGTAGCACATATAAAGCCTGAATTGCCTGTATAAATTCCTTAGCCATCCCCTTCCAGCGAAGGACGGACCACAGGAATCGCCAGGAGACCCTATCAAACGCTTTTTCGGCGTCCAACAGGATCATCCCAAGCGAAGATCCCGTGGCCCGCGCCCAGTCAAGAAGGGAGATAGCTCTCCTGACATGGTCAGTCGTATCCCTCCCCGGGATAAACCCATGCTGTCGTAGAGAGACCAGAGGTTCGATAACACTGCCTAATCTAGACGCCAAGATCTTAGAATAAATTTTACTGTCGGCATTAATAAGCGAGATAGGCCGATATGATGAGGGATTTAATTTTGGTTTCTCTTTCTTTTTGAATACCACAATAGTAGTTCTCCTCCAGGATTCAGGGATACAGCCTTTTTGAGCCGACTGAAATAAAGATATTAAATCAGCCCTTAAAACATTCTGAAATGTTCTGTAAAATTCAAGAGGAATCCCATCGGGACCCACTGCCTTGCCGGCAGCAAGAGAAGTTATAGCTGCCTCTATCTCTTCCCACAAAATTGGGGCCGCAAGGACAGTGTTTTGATCTGATGTAACTTTAAGAGTTTGAAGATCCTCAAAAAATTCCTCCAAAGACTGTTGCCCATTGCGCTCTTCTTCTTCTCCTTCCCTGACTTCCTCAGTATACAATTGTTGGTAAAAAGTTTGAAACACTTGTAAAACTCCTATTGGGGAATCATAAATTCTGCCAGACGGATCTTGTATTCTATCTATCCTATTTAAAACCTCCCTCTGCTGTAAACGTTTGGCCAAAACCCTCCCCGTATTTTCCCCCAACTCGTATGCCTCAGTTCTATATTGGGCATATTTAAGGGCTAATTCTTCGCTAAAATTTTGATGTAACTGAGCATTAGCATACCACCCAGGATTATTTCTGACCATAATCCTGTAGTGGTTAAACTTCCGTATAGTGGATTTATGGTGCCTATACGTCCTTGGACATTTGAACGTAAGTTGCTGTTGGACCAGTCTTATTGTGATTATATGGCCAAGTGGGTGGCTGAATTTTTTTAATTCAATAGAAATTCAGCCTCAGGTAGTATGGTTTGGGACGCCTTTAAGGCGGCTGTGCGGGGAGAGACTCTTAATTACTCTGGTTATCGGCGGAAGGTACTTAAGGAGCAGCTGAGGGGGTGGGTTGAACATCTTAGGCTGGCAGAGATCCAACTGATGTCGCAGGTTCGGGCCGGCCAGAATATTGAGGAATCTCAACAGCTAATCGCCGTTATTAAGGAGATTGAATTTCTTGTGCTATTTCTAATTTTGTTATGGCGATGTAGGTGGCTGGGCCCCCAGATAGGTGACCATATTTTGATTTTCTCAGTGCCGGAGTATGGAAGCAAATGTACCCCTGTAGTTGATAAGGATCCTCTGACCATGTTTCCTGCAAAAGGACAATGTCGAAGGTTTTTAAGTATGCGAGGAATTCAGCGTCAGCTACCTTACTGATGATCAGCCCATTGATGTTCCATGAGCATAGTCTCAGAGTTGTTTTGTCATAATTTTCCCAGATGTTGTGTGCGGGTTTTTGTCATTGCGTCGGTCCGGTTATGCTGATAGTTCTGAGAATCTGAGTGTTTACGGGAAGCGTTGGATGATGGTGATTGTGGCCAAGTTGGGTGCCCGGTGCCTGCTCCCTTTGGGGTGACCGGCCTAAAGCTCCCCTAAGCACCGAGGATGTTTTTTCTCTGTTGCTGGTGGTTCCCTGCCGCTTGCTGGCAAGTAGTGGGAGAGGGTATCCAATGTCGCGATACTGTGAGATTCGTATGCCCCATGATTTAAACATTTCCCATTCGTTCAGGACTTTCTTTGCAATGTTCGTTGATCCCCAGGTGGCCTTGGTGGATTCCCTACCCTGGGCCCTGTCTGCCTTTAAAAATTCTATGAAGAGAAGATTGGTTGTGTTGATGTCTCTTAAGGTTGGTATTGTGGCTAGTAGTTGGAGAATATTCCCTCTGTTCAGGGTGTCACAGGTCCCTTTAGAGTCATACTCTGGGGTAAAGAGAGTAATACTGGAGTTTGTTTGCTGCCCGGCTGATGGAGCACTTGGTGGGTGTTCCCCTGGATAATTTTGCCCGAAGGGACAAGAGTGCTGCCGGAATGGCCCGTTATAGTTATTGGACTTTCGCGGCGACAAAGACCCCAGGAGTCTTCTGAGACATGTTCTCTGTTACTGGCTTAATGTTGAGATAAGGGAGTGCCCGAGATCCCCGTTGTCGTTAGTGTCCCGTGGGGCATTCCCTGTGCTGTATCTGGTGCCAGATTGTCACCGTCGTTTTCTCTTTTCTTTGACTTTGTTAATAGTGTTAATTGCTGAGCAAGTCTCGGCGCTGGAGACTCATTTACCATAGTTATTATGTTATTCTGACTGTTCTGTGGTTGCGGTGGGGGTAAGTTGGAGATAACCTTGTCCCATGAGTTGGCCCTGTGTTCCTTCAGGTTTTTGTTTGGTGCCTGCCTCTGCTTTGGTTCCTGCGTGGTAGGCGTCTCCTTTTCTTCTATTGTCGATAGAAATCGGCTGTGGTTACTGACTTGCTGAGTCTGTATGGCTATGTTTTTGGTGACTAATGTAAATGTTGAGCTGTTTGGGGCTTCCATGTCAGCCCGGCAGGACGCTGTTGCCGGTTGAACCGCGTTTGAAATTTCCATTGGCTGATTAGCTGTTTCATTTGCTATCGTTTCATATTCTGCTATCGCCTGTGGTTGCTTTTTGATGTCAAAGAGAGGGTATACCGTTCTATATCTGGTGATTGTTGTTTTGTTGCGGCCTTTCCTCCGGAGTTGGTGTTGTTGTTTAGCGTTTTGAGCTGGAGTTAGTGCCTTTTGGGACAGATTTGCCCCAGCGGCCGGGTTGCCCCCTGGGCCGCTCTCTGGCATTGTCGCTATGTGGTTTTTAACAGCAGGGATCTTCGTGATTGAGTTCTTGGGTGCCATTTTATCAGAATTAACAGTGACCTTTTTGTTATATTGTGCCTTAGGTAAGCCCTCTAGAAGTGTAGACATAATTGAAGGAAGTAAAGACAATTTGTCAATAATAGGACCACAGCTGCAGCTCAGTTTGGCCTCCTGTTGGGCTCTACTGATTAGTGAATTTAATTGCCCCAATTTTTCGTCTATCCCCCTACAAAAAGAGCCAAGGTGTCAAGTAGTGACAATTGCAGGTCCATTTTGTCTGACTGGTAGTGCAAGGCGTCGACCGTTCTTTGCATGGTGTTTAGTAAGGTGTCCCAGTTGTTGGAAACTCGGCTTGCCGAGTCCGTGGTGTGAGTTCTGGGACTGAAGCACAAAGAGGGTGAGATCTGGGCTGCATTGTGGGCCTGGCATTGTTCTGTGCCTGCGCTGCCTATGTGCGGGGAGGATTGTTTTGGGGTGTCCAAGGTGTAGGATGCAACTAGATCGGCCCACTCCTGGGATCCTAGATAAGATAAGGCGTTGTGCTCGCCTCCTCCGGCTTCTGGGGTTGCTTCTTGATTGAGTACGTGCTCTCCCCTCTTGACGTCTGAGAGGTTCATTTCAGCCTTATTTGTTGGCAACTGTGGGTGCCGGACTGGAGAGTGTTTTTGGAGATATAATAAGGGTAGCGTATTCAGTTGCAGTTCGCCAGAGATGTCATGTACTGGCCCTTTCTCCATACCGGCAGGTATCAGTGCTGTTGAATTTCTGTGCACTTGTCTGGGCCATAGACTGTGGTTCCCGATTGGATGGGATCTTGTGATACTACCCCATCCTTGCTTTTGCTGGGTTGGGTGGACAAATGAGTTGGAAATTCTGGCCCGTGGGGCAGCTTCCTGGAAGGTAAATTAGAAGAATCTTGGGCGGCTCGAGTTGTAGAGTTAACTCCCTCTGTCTCTACCTGTTCCTCTGTTCTCATATGTGGATTGGTAATGTTGTGTTCAGTAAGGTCCTAAATTCCAGAGTCTTTTCCAGTGGTTGTGGGGCAGCCACAGGTTGATCCGTGGGAGGTGAGGCGCTGGTTTGTGCAGCAGCCAGTTTAGTGATTGGCTGTAGCGGGAGAAGTGGATTCTGGAGGCCTTGTATTTCGTGGCTGGAAGAGAATATGGAAGAGGCTGCGTCTTTAAGGAAAAAACATTTTGAGTACATTTTTGGTTGAAGGGAATGTGGTGCAGGCCTCCCCCCTGAAGAACTCCTGTCTCCAGGGGTCACTTGTAGCAGGGAGGTCGCTGGGACGGGTTTGGTTACCCTGGCGTTCCCTTTGCGTTTCGATTTTCGCAGCGCGGCGAGCTCTTGACCCCTTTTCCTTCCTGACCTCATAACAATGCTGGACTTCCTCTGGTCTGGGGGCCTAGGCTTGATTTACTTTTAATCCTGGGCTTGGTGCAGGTTTTCCTTTCTTATTCCTTTTCCTGCGACCCAGATGTACCTGCAGTTAATATGACCAGTTAATGTGACCAGAGGGCCGGTGAGTGAGTGCCTGGGATTAGGTTAGCCGGTGTGCAAGGGGAGTAGTTGGACAACCTAGGTCTTCCTTAAGGTGTCCTTGAGGTGTCCTTATGGACTTATGTCCCGGTTCCAAGCCTTGGTACTGTGTCGACGGAGTCGGTGGTTGCTGGCCTGTGGGTTAGGTTGAAGATGGTTGCTCAGAGGCTGCCTGGGACCTGCCTGGGGTTCTGATCCTCTTTACTTCTTGATAGCGGCTGCAGAGCACGTTGTACAACTGCGCCTTTGTCGAGAGATGGTGAAGAGGTTTGCATGGAATCGCTCAACCACCCGTCAGGGTCACACCAAGGTTCAGGAGTTGCACAGAAGCCCATCTCGAACCCATCCCTTCTTCCCTGGCTCTCCAGGCTCAGCCTACATTCTTCCATCTTGTCGGTCTCAACAGTCAACCTGCTGGGTAAAAGAATCCGAGAGGTAGGGCGGGGTCCTAACGCCTGAAGATGGTACCCCAAGGAGAATGTCAACAAAACAGATCAGCAGGACCATCAGTAAACAGTTCCTCAACCTGCAAATGGATAAGAAACTGAAAGCCCTTGAACTGTCGCCCAGTAGGCCACGCAGACCTCTTCGATCCTTCCCAGCATGTCCAGTCTTGCCAGGTTAATCTAACAAACTCTAGAGAAAGAAACTCTTTGCACTAGCCAGAAGTGGCAAGCTGCCACTCTTCTAAAGAAACGGTAGCCAACATCTGCAGATAACACCTCCTGTGGCCAACAAACTATAGAGAAAGAAACTCTTTGTCACGAGCCAGAAGTGGCAAGCTGCCACTCTTCTAAAGAAACGGTAGCCAACATCTGCAGATAACACCTCCTGTGGCCAACAAACTATAGAGAAAGAAACTCTTTGTCACGAGCCAGAAGTGGCAAGCTGCCACTCTTCTAAAGAAACGGTAGCCAACATCTGCAGATAACACCTCCTGTGGCCAACAAACTATAGAGAAAGAAACTCTTTGTCACGAGCCAGAAGTGGCAAGCTGCCACTCTTCTAAAGAAACGGTAGCCAACATCTGCAGATAACACCTCCTGTGGCCAACAAACTATAGAGAAAGAAACTCTTTGTCACGAGCCAGAAGTGGCAAGCTGCCACTCTTCTAAAGAAACGGTAGCCAACATCTGCAGATCCTGTGGCCAACAAACTATAGAGAAAGAAACTCTTTGTCACGAGCCAGAAGTGGCAAGCTGCCACTCTTCTAAAGAAACGGTAGCCAACATCTTCAGACAGCTCCTCCTGTTGAAAGATCTGACCCGGTTCCTGCTCCACTGCCCACTTTATGCTCCTCCCACCTCACGACAATTGCCTTCATTTCGTCATTCAAAGCCGCAAGTGAAGTAGTGCGTCGACGTCATACTCGTTTAAAGGGTTATATGTTACTCAACGTCATGAGGATCTTTGTCCTGAGCACACTCGAAACAACTACGTATGATGAGTTAATGCACAATGTAACACATCGTTTGTTATTTTATAAAAACCAATAAACAAGTTCTTGAAATAAATCGGGGGCAGCACCTTAAAAGGTCTACTCAATCAAGAGAAACTGAATAACTTGGAGAAAGTACATTTTTTCTGCTGATCATATCTCACAGGAGATAAAACAGAAATTAAGATTGCTTGTAAAAAGTTGGGAATAAGAACTTGAAAAATGATGTCCTTATAGCAACACAGACCATACCTGGCGAGGCAGCAGCACAGAAGATCTGAGCCTCTGTTTGATATAAACAGATTTCTAAATGCGACACTAGCAGCCGACACTAGCAATGATCGTTGCAAGCACAAATGAATGGGAGGACGGCTGGTTTTTACTGTTCATGTTCACTTTCTTTCTTGTTTTTTCACTTATTTCGATTTACATATTCATATTTGTACTCTCTTGTGCTAAAGGCGAGTTCTAATGCCGAAAGCACCTGTTACATAAATTCACAAGACTTCTGCGGTCGTAAGGAGACACTCTTCTGTGCACAGGGACACGTCTCACGTACACTCCCAGTGAAATAAATAAATGCACGTCATCACACACCCTCAGGCTTCTAGTAAAAGTGAATTCAGGTGAAGGTTGTGAACACCTGCACGTCCGCAGACATAAACTCGCCTTTCCTGTTCCTGGCAGTACTTTTAGCTGCACATCTCGCAGTCTGCTGCCAATGCAGGGCGGTGCAGTGTGCACTTTGTATAAAACATAATGTGATGGCCCGAAGATTGTCTTAGGAGCGGCCGCTGAGCCACTACCAAGGGCATGGGTTTGCCGCATACCTAGACAGCCTCACCTTGAGCTGCTTGTCAGTCCGAGCTGACTTCTCTCAGCGTGGGTCTATAGCATGGGTACTCACAAACATTTTCCCAGGGGCCACAAAGTATAGTCAGTGGTGTGACTGAGGGATGCAATGATGCCAGCAGGGAGTTGTTTGGGCAATATGGGGTTTGTAAGGTGGATGTAGGGGAACCGAGGCATGCACATGTAGTGGCTGAATTGCACAATGCAAAACCAGAAAATCTGGGATAATTCCCGGCTTCCCCACTTGACTAAATTGTGTGATCCTAAGCAATTGTTTTTTTTTTTTTTACTTTGCCTCCTTTTCCTTCTCTTGTGTTTGATTTAATAAACTATGATATTATCCATTTATAATAGCAACCCAGACCATCCAGAGGGTGCACATGACAACTGACTTGCCTCTTAGTTCACTATTAGCATTGCTGTCAGGGTCGGTGGAAGCATGAATGTTTTTAAATTCATGTTTGAAAATGGTCATTTAAAAAGAAAATACCTCTCAATGCAGTGATATCATCGGATGTACTAAGGTGAAAAGGTTCTGCATGTTAATGAAATACACGTTTTTGAATTTTGAAGAGACTTTATCATATTTTTACAAGTTTCTTGTAAGATGTCTTTAAAAAAATGAAGGTGTTTCTAAAGTGAAGTGGTGCAGGACGCCTTAGTTACTTCCATTCTGAATGTTAGTGCTGAGTCAAGTAAACAGCAGACTAGCGCTGCTGCTCACAAGCGGGTGCACGGAAAGGCCACCCGGGCCGTACGCGCCACCCGGGCCGTACTTTGAGTATCACTGGTCTATACAGAACTACACTGGCGGGCAAAGGTTCCGCCTGCGTTCTCCCATCTCCTTTGTGTCTCTGGAGGCCCAGAAGAGGCGGAAGGAGGTGAGTGAAACTGCCAATCACCATTCTACTGCCAAGCTTGGTTCTCAAGAGACCTGGGCGAGAAGGCGGAACAAAGAGAAAGCGAGTCCGTCCCCTAGTAACATCACAACGGTGGTTAACCACTTTGGTTAGCCACTGTTGTGATTTCACTGAAGTGAATTACTGGATTTTGTTCCGATTGTTCAACAACCAATCAGTTGCTTGTGTCTGATGGTAGTTTGTTGAGAAGGAAATTGTTAAACCCAAGAATGTTCCTTTCTAGAATATATAAAGGTGGTTAGGCATTCTACGGCGTACACAACCTAGTACTAGTAAAGTGTTCAAAATTGTTCATCAATATTAATCACGAATATTCATATGAACAGGTGGTCAGAAGGGGGGGAGGGATGCCACCACAAAACACCACAAGTGGAACAAACTATAAACATGACGGATAACCTCCGAGCTCTAAAGATGTGTCAGAGGGTCGAAAGTCTCATTAGATCTTCTTGTGTTTTGTTCACAGGATTCTTAAATCATGTGCTGAGTCTACAAATTCATCACAGCTTTGGACGCCAACACGTGTTTTGTCGTTGGGTAAATTTCCCATCGACTTTCTCAAGGCTAGAATAAATATAATAGAATAATAAAACATGGAACTAATATTAATATTGTAAACCTTCACAAAGGATGCACCAACCAAATAGATGTTAAGGAGAGTAACTGAAATCAGTAATTTGACAAACAAAGAGTTCACCCATGCAAATGAAATTCTTGAAACAAATCCCTTTTACCCATAAGTCAAAGACATTAATCCACCTAACGTGACACATCAGAAAGTGAACTCCGATATACTTGGAGATTTAATCGAAAGCGTGCATGTGAAAGTATATTAAGCAGATAGTAAGAGTGAGAAATAAAAAAAAGAGGAAACTTAAGATGTAAATAGCTCACCTATTCTGGTTATTAGAAATTCAAGTGCCAAATCTTCAGCATGCGAATATGGAAAACAAATAAACTCGGTCACTGGAAAAAACAGCACTGATATTCAATCATATCATTCCGTACTCAGAACCTCATGTGAATTACAGCAGGAAAACTACCACAAAACCCAAAGAGCAAAACTCGAACATGATGAGTACTGTAGCCGAGTGACAGAAAGTAAAACAAAACTCCCAACCATAAAAATCAAAATTAGAGTGTTCACCTAATGTTAGTATATAGGGTCTGATTTATAATTTGGCAGGTGTCCCACTCTCCACCAGGGTGACGTAGTAACTACTCTGTTGCCCTGACGGAGGTGCTGCCGGCAAAATTTAGAAATGTCCGCCTGCCTAGCGGGCATATCTAAGACTGGCAGGAACCGCCATGATGGCGGTTCCTGACAATGTATTGTAAGTTTGCCATCTGGCTCCATCAACTTAATGGAGCTATGGCAAATGTACAAATGTTTTTATTTCAAATAGATAAACCCAGGGGGGGTGTGGCTAGCAGCCGAAGGAAATGGCCGCTGCCTAAGGAGGCTCTGTCACCCAGCCGCCTTCCCGACGATCCGTACATGAATCCGCCGGCATAAGCACTTCACAAGCAGTGGGGAAAAGACCGGAAACGGCCGGGAACCCGTTGTGCTTGGAGCGGGTCCCGCCATATGAAAGCAGGAGGAGCGGCACCGACAAGAAGCAGTGAGGGCCACGCCCGCAGCGAAAGCCGGGGGCTAAAGTTGGGTCGGACCCGATCGTACCGGGAGCACTGGGCCCGACTGCACTGCACAGAACTCGCGCGGGCGGCGGGGATCGCTCAACAGCGATCCCCTTGGCAGTGGTGAGTGATCGGCGAGACGTGAGCACAATAAAGTGACTGTGGGCGAAGTGAAGCCCCGTGGCGCAGCAGCTTTTATGGGACGGCGCGAGTGAAAGCTACGAGGCAGCCGACGCTCAGAGCACGAAGGGGACTCAATTGATTCTATATACCGGGCCTGGGGAAAGAAGAGAGGCGTATATATAGGCCTGGCGACGACCCCCCAGTAAGCATCCCCCGCATACCAAAAAGAAATAAAAAGGCAGAGAGGCTCGGCAGCAGCAAAGGGAGCATTGACGGGCGCAGAGAGGCCCCTGCAGAGATACTGAGCACAAGGTGAATTTGGGGAGAAAACAGACGGGGCCCCACTACTGTGCACACACCATAAAGACCGTAGAACGCCGTGGGCCCCTTCGGGAACAGCGAATCGTCATCCGCCCCCCCTGCTGACACCAGGCGATGCGCTGCATGGGAGCTACATCGAGGCATGCTACAAAATAAAAAACAATAAAAATCAAAGGACACCACTGATGTGGTGCCAATGAGGGAGACGTAACAGTTAACCCACACACAACTGATGTCAGGGGGGCACTAACGCTACAGTCCTTTCCAAAGTGTAACATAGCGGACTTTAAACAACCTACGGCCCAAAAGCTGATCGTGCCTGTCAGCCTGTCGCACGAACTTTCACATGACAGTGTAGCTGCCGGAGGCGTACAGGCAGGGGGAACACCCCTCTTCCCCCCCCTCCAGATCGCACGGCCCAGTGGGAACTGATGAGCACCACGACAGGTCTGTGGTGGAAAACCCGAAAGGCTGCGGGTGTCTGAGTGACACACAGGCAGGCAGCGGTGAGTACCGCCCCAGTATTGTTTTCAGCAAACGCAAGCGGACTGAGACGAGTTGCGATGGGGGGCAGAGGCCAACGAGGTACACAGCAGACCAAACTTGATAAGTTCACCTGTGCTAGGACTCAACCAGAACTCGTAGAACAAGACCCTACTCGAGCACCGAGTCCCACGACTGAGAAAGGACCAGAAATTACCTTGCAGGACATCATGATTACCCTAAACAACATACATACCTCCCTTGACTCCCGAATTGGTTCGATTTCAGTGGAACTTTCATTGATCAGGGCGGATTTCCATAACATGTCCACCAGGGTGGCGGAGGTCGAGACCACTACGTCAACCCTCACTACCGATACGGCCGCGCTCAAAAAACAAGTACAACAGTTGGAGGCGGCCAATAAGGTCATGACGGCCAAACTCGATGACCAAGAAGGGCGCTCACGACGTAATAACATAAGACTTATAGGTGTGCCGGAACAAACGGGAGGAACTGCACTTGATCTATTAGTAGAGGACATTATCCAAAATCAACTACAGCCAAGAGGTCTATCCAGTTATTTCTCCGTGGAAAGAGCCCACCGTGTTCCAGGGGGACGACATAGACCGGGGGCCCCGCCAAGGCCTATCCTAGCTCGCATTTTTAATTTTCGGGATCGAGATGTGATCCTACAGACGGCACGTGTCGCCCCTCCAATACATTTCGAGAACAGTACGGTTACGATTTTTCCAGATTACACGGCGGCAGTAACAAAGCAACGGCGCAGTTTTCTAGAGATAAAAAAGGAACTTCGGACTCGTGAATTCAAATACTCAATGTTATTCCCAGCAAAGCTTCGAGTGGAGGCCGAAGGAAAAGTATGGTTTTTCACGACACCAGAGGAGGCCAGGGAATGGTTGGACGGATGGCGCCGGGTTTCCGGCTCGGGACGATCTGCCAGACATAACGGATACCACCCTCTGGAAGGATCAACAGCAGAATCCGCAGAGACAAGAGCACTGGGAAGATCATCACAAGCGAGCGGAGAAGAGTGATAGATCAGACATTTACAACCAATCACGCAGCGGCTACATACATTCCGGGACTACTGCGCAATGAGATGGACAAGACGGTTATATTTCGGCCATGATGGACCTACTTATCGCATGGCAGTTTGAGAGACACAGTGTATAAGGCCTCTCGAAGGAGGCTCATATGAGCACACGTTCATTAGTGGACACTGAATAGTATGGGCCTGTTGTGTTTTACCCATTGGGTAAGGTTAAAACTGTTAATCAGAGAATAGTGCTATACCAATGAGGCACACCGTGTTCAAGGGGGGGTTGGAGGGGTTGCCAGAAGACTCTCCCCCCCCCCATTAAGGTAACTGGGATGGGAATAAAGCACTCTGCGCAGTTGGGGAGGTGGGTAGTTTTAGGTCCGTCATGCAGGGAGGCAGGTGGGCAGGGGCGGGAGGTTATTTCGTTTATTTGTAATTTCTATAACATGTTTTACACAGATTACGGGTACATCACAATACTTGCAGGTCACACTTCCTACATATCATCCTAGCAACTTCCACTTCATAGCTACGGGATATGACAGAAACAACAGTTGCGACTGACAACGTGACCACCGCACCTAGGGCTTCCCCAACGAATGGCTCCCCCTTATCACTGATCACATGGAATGTTAACGGACTGTGTGACAAAATAAAGAGAGGGTTAGTCCTGCAAAATATTAAACGTCATGCCCCAGCAGTCGCCCTGATTCAAGAAACGCACTTAGTGGGTTCATCATGTAAGGCCCTGGATAGATGGGGATACCGTATGGTGGCGCACTCCGAGTTTACCTCAGGTTCACGTGGGGTGGGTATTCTAGTACGGAAGCAGTTCCCACTTATTATTAAACAGACATGGACCGACGACCAGGGACGCTTTGCAGCCATGGCATGTCAGTGGGAGGGACGAGCGTATAACATAGTTTCAGTATACATCCCCCCAGCCCTACACTCGGTGGCGCTCCCGGCCCTTAGTGCACTCTTACTCACACTCCCGGAAGGAGAACTCCTTGTAGACGGAGACTTTAACGCGACCATTGACGATGCGCTTGACCGTAAGCCCCCTAGGGACCAACGAAGCACACACTCCCGACTAGTGGAATTCCTTGAGGCTCTCGGCCTCATAGATGTTTGGCGTTTACGCTCCCCTTCGGAACAACAGTATACTTTCCATTCAGGGGCACATAATAGTCTCTCTAGGATAGATTATATACTCACGCTGGCTGACAGTCTGGGGAAAATTACGGAAGCAACTCACTTACCTAGAGGAATTTCCGACCATTCCCCTGTAATGGTTAAATATATGCAACACACTACATCACAAAGGCGAATCTTCCCAATATATCTGGGGTTTAAAAAAAAAACAAGATTCGAAAAGGCATACATAACACGACAAAACACTATTTCGAAGAAAACGTGAACTCGGTAGCTTCCCCGGTAGTCATTTGGGAAGCTTACAAGACAGTCCTACGTGGCCAGGCCATCTCATTAATTTCGGGCCATAAAAAAGAAAAGAGAAACCAAATAGAAGCTCTAGAAAAGGAAGAAACCCACGCGGAAAGGGCACACGCCCTACAGCCCACTGCAGCCACTGCCCATGAGCTAAACTTGGAAAAGCAGGGTTATAAAGAATATATGTGGGAGGAGGCAAGGGCCAAGACCTTGGCTACGCAACATAAAATATATGAAGTAGGGGATAAAGCTGGAAAACTTTTGGCGTGGTTAGATAAGAGAGAGAGAGCTAGCCGATGGGTGACACAACTACGGATGGAGGATGGGGAAACCATAGTTGATCCACAGGGCATAGTGAACGCACTAGCGAAGCACTACGGACAACTTTACACAACAGACTCCTCGATTGCTGTCGAGGAAGCACAAGCATTCATCAAGGATATCCAAATGCCTGCATTAACACCTGAAGAGGCCCTGATGCTTGAGGCTGACCTCACGTCAGACGAACTACTATCAGCCGTGGGTGCCATACACTCCGGGAAAGCAATTGGGCCTAACGGCATTCCCATAGAACTTTACAAACAAATGGTAAATACTATTACACCGAATCTCCTAAGCATGTATGTAGCAAGTTAGGAAAGCAGGAGAACTTCCCAGGGATCAACGCACGCCAACTATAGTGGCTATCCACAAACCTGGCAAACCTGCCCAAGACTGTACGTCTTACCCACCCATCTCTCTGCTTAACGCAGAGGCCAAAATATTAGCTAAAACATTAGTGGCCCGACTGACTCCTCATCTCACGAAATTAATACATCCGGATCAATCCGGATTCATGCCCGGTAGAAATACTGCCCTTAATTTGAGGAGACTGAATAGTGTAATGGCCCGTATACCTACAATTCAGGAAGCAGCGGCCATCCTATCTTTAGACGTCCGCATGCCTTTGATATGGTAGAATGGCCATTCCTGTTTGCCGTCCTTAAACATCTTGGCTTCGGCCCTAAATTCTGTGCATGGGTCCAGCTACTATATACCAATCCTATGGCACATGTAACCGTAAACGGTCATGTCTCGGCCGATTTTCCCCTACGACGGGGCACACGCCAGGGATGCCCCTTGTCACCTCTCTTGTTCTCTCTAGTTCTGGAACCATTGGCAGCATGGATACGAAGAGATCCGATTATCCGCGGACTCCGCTGGACGGAGGAATGGGAAGACCGTATATCCCTATATGCGGATGATGTACTGTTATATGTGGCGTCCCCTGGCTCTTGGGTATTTGTGAAATATATGGAAAATTCTCGGGCTATACCATCAATTGGACAAAATCGATTCTTTATGTCCTTCACGACCCCCCACCGCATCTCCCAAAGGGATGTAGTCTGCAGATCGCAGAAGGCGGCTTTAAATACTTGGGAATCTATATCACACCACTGCCTGGGGAATTTATGGAAAAAAATCTCCTGCCACCACTGAAAAGGCTCCGCCAAGATGCGAAACACTGACATTGCTCGGTAGAGCCGCACTTTTTAAGATGATGGCGCCCTCCAAAACACCCCGTTTCCAGTCCCCCTAACCTATTTCAAGGCAATTGAGGCAGAAGTCACCAATCTGCTGTGGGACAAAAAAAACGGCCCGCATAGCAATGAATAAATTGGTAAAAAGCTGGTATGATGGCGGAATCGCTCTCCCGAATATACAACTATACTATTGGGCGTCCCAACTAATAATACTCAATCAGTGGCTACATGCCCCGCAAACGGACCCAGCGTTTAGATCAGACAGACACAGTTAGGGAGAGGGAGGAGTATTGAGAGCGCTTTACACTAAAGCCCGTAAATCATCGGGACCTACAGCACACACAATCCAAATTTGGCACATAGCCCTTAAAAAGCTAGGCTGGGAGGGTGACATAACACAGATGACCCCGCTGTGGGAAACACAAAGGCTAGGCAGACTCAGTACAACCAAGGGTTTCAAACGCTGGGACTCCATTGGAATCTCAACGGTAGGAGATCTATGGAGTAAGGGAAAGGTTGTTACCTTCGCCAATCTTCAAGAGCAATATGAGATGGCACCCTCCGAAATATTTAGATATGTTCAGATAAGGCATGCACTGACAACAGCTATCCCAGAAGGCACTGTTCTCCCTAAGGCCTCTCCATTAGAGGATAGGCTATTAACAGAATATATGGACAAAAAGGCTATTTCCCTCACATATCGTAAAATAATAAACAATCAACCGGATCCTACAAAATTATTTCGGGAGAAATGGCAGACTGATGTAGGGGACCTGGATGATGCTGACTGGCAAGAGGCACTCAACTTACCACGCGAAGTGGCGATATCCTCAAAATTACGATTAGTACAATTAAAGATACTACATCGCATCTATTACACGAGAGTAACCCTGTATAAGATAGGGAGGGCTGAGAGTACACTCTGCTTGCGACATTGTGGGGCAGTTGGTACCTTCTATCTTACCATATGGGAATGCACAAAGATAGTGACCTACTGGGAAACCATTATGCGAGTTATAACACAAGTTACTGGAGTGACCGTTCATCCAGAACCCAAGAGATGCCTTTTAGGTCTGTGGGAGCCAACCGATCTCAGCCACGTAGCACAGGATTGGGTAACGCTGGGCATGATGTTTGCAAAACGCAACATAGCCAAACACTGGGGATCGCAAATTTCTCCAACGTCTCGAGAATGGTGTGAAGATATGGTTGGGGCTATGGTAGCGGAAAGGGCGGCGTATATACATCGAGGTTGCCCCAAAAAATGGGAACGGGTGTGGGGTCAGTGGAACGCCTACAGAGGGAACATTTGTGCTCCACCCATGAATGAGTCAGAAACAGACTCAAGTTAATTTAACTGGGGGTGGCACCATATCAAAGGTTGTCTCGTAAGGTCAATGTAGTCGCTGAGCAGTTTTAATGGAAGATCAATGTAATGTGAAGTATGCTTAAAAATCAGGATTTTATTTGTGTAAGCGTATTACTGCAAATTTTATTTATGTTTAATAAAAAGAATTAAAAAAAAAAAAATAGATAATCCCAAAGCAGGATTTCCTTTTTGAAAGTAAAAAAAAACACAATTCCCCTCCCCCCGTTCACCCTGGGAGTATTCTCCGTTGGTGAGGGAGGGTTTGATCACTTTTCAATGCCCCTTACTGCCAGGTTTTTCCTGGCAGTGACAAGCATTGAAAAACGTCTGTATGTTCGCCCATCTAAATTAGGTGGACAGACAGACAGCCAAACCACAGCGGAGACACAGTAGTTCCACCGTCGTCACGCCCGCTTTTAAATCTGCGGGTCGGATTATAATGTTTGCAGGGAGGGAACTGCGTCACCATTGCATCGCAGTTCCCTCCCCATCAACACATGAGCCAGGCCCATAATCTTCAAACTTTTGTGATTTATTAAAATGTGTAAATCTACATGCAAACGGAGTCGAAAACCCAAGGGTGCAGGCTCACAATTTTCTTTCCGGACTTTGCAGGGTTACTAAAGTTTTCACCGACAATTCTAACAGAGGTACTTATAACAAGATACTTCCTTGTCCTGGCACAGAAACCTTGTGACGCACTACACTTGTGACTCACTACAATCGTGCCACAGGGAAACATCCAGTGAACTTGTTGGGGTACATGCGAATAAAGGATAACTTTGTATAAGTGCTGTTGGTTTCGCACTTAGTTTTATTGCAAGTCTTGAATTCACTTAAGATGCAAACTGCCATATGTCTCTTTAAGGATGCAATGGGTGGGCTCTTGGAAAAGGCTTTCTGTTTTGACACAAGCCCTGCTAAAGCGTCATCCTTCCTGCAACAGAAGTATTTAATCGCCTATCACTCCCTTGAATTCAGAGCTCTCCTGATGGTATACTTTGAGGCCCACGTGCCTCTCCCGCCGAACCGTGACGTCACTGCCCCGCGCCGGCGCAGGTCGAGTGACGCCTGCGCTCAGCTCTGGCTCTGTTTGAAGTCAAACCCCTGGCGCTCCCGGTTGGCACCCTCGACGCGCCCTGGGTGCTAAATTATTCACACATGATCTTGCTGGTTTAAAGTATCACGAGCTGTGGGCGAGACACTGAGCCCTCCTTGTCTGCTGTTAGGGCTGACTCTCAGTGTGGCCTCTCAAATCCAAGTCTGGCCAAAGTGGGGGTGGTTTCCAGGCCTGCCCCTGACTGGCAGTGCCCCGAGTTAGGTGAGCAAAAAGGACTGTGGAGGAAATTTTGATCAGGTTTTTAATGCTCCTCTACCACACACTATATATGTTTGGCTGATGCCATTTCAGAAACAACAGTCTTTTAGAAACCCATATCTTACTGCAATGATGTCATATCCGTAAATTACTGATTTTCAACCAATGAGAAGGCTTAAACAAATCTTGTGTCGCAAACAAACTAGTAACACACTCATGATCAGGCTGACACAAATTCAATACATTTGCATCTGTAGTAAGTGACGGTGGCTTTGGAGACCCAGGATTTTTAAGTGCAGGAATTCTGCGGAAAATTTCAGAGCATGGAAACCCCAGAAGTAGCCCAAACATTGCTGGACTCCTTTGTCAAGTGGGTCAAATTTACTGACTTTTGGCGCAACGCAGCTGTGCTCCACTGCATCAAAGAGAGAGAAAAAAACTGCCTTATATCCTAAAATATGGAAATGTTTTTCCCACCCCCAACACTGGCACACTTTAGCTGCCATATGCCAATGCACACACCCATGCAGCATAGTGCAAGGGTGTGTGCGTTCTGTCAATTATAGGTTTGGTACTGGAATGGTACTGTGCAAAACCTATGCTTTGGCATAGTATCTTTTCCCACTTTGTATGTGTTCGGTACAGTGCAGCACACTTGCATGCAAAGTTATAAAAGTGTGGAGACTTTTAAAAGTTGCTCCAGTGTTACACCTGCCTTGAGGAGGCATCATTTTTTGACGCAACGCCCTGTGTACAAATGATAGCAGATAGGGATTTACATTGAAGCCGATGAGTGGTTGCCTGGGAACCCCCATGTATCGTCCGTTGGACAGCCCTTGAGACAAAGTAGTGCATAGCACAACTTTGCGTTACTTTATGCAACCTTTCAACACAAATTATCATTTGACTTGGATAGTAAATCCCAACACAGCACTTTGTGCTGGGTTGGCCTCACTTTTGTGACACAAACCCAGCGCACAGTGTTAGTAAATTTCCCCTCCACTGTCTTAAGAGAGAAACTGTCCTTTTGGACTTTTGGGAACTGTTGTAGGGCTGTATTTCTTCCTCGCCTCCTGTGCTTTCTTGTTTCAGCTTTTATAGGTTTGCTGTGATTTTCCCTGATATTTTATGGCTGCCCCACCCAGCCTTGGCAGCTCTTCTGTCGGGGAATCCTGTTTTTTGTGTTCTTCAAGAGGCTCACTCTGGGTATGTACATGTGCCGCCCCCACTATGTGGATCCTGTTGTCTATATTTGTAATGTGTACTAACACCCAGTCATGAGTCTGCCACTCTTTAGTACCCATCAGATTTACAACTGAATCTTTTTTTATTGTATTTTTTTTTATCGTTTTATGAAACAACGCGTAACATACCACATTCTATTGTACGTAAATGATGTGCAGGTCATGATACGTTCACTATAGCGGGGTAGGGCAGTCCGCTTCAACCACAACAACACAAGCCACAGCCACCCGCTCCATCCTCTGATATGTTACGGTTCCCCATCTGGAGGAGCAGTCGTCCGATCTACCCCCTCAACATCAATGACTCTCTCCTCTGGAAGCAGGTCCGGGACTGGCCGACCCCACAGTCTAGGCCGTGGAAGTCCCTCTAAGCCCCCCATATTTTCCAAAATTTCCCAGGGCACCCCCTTGCCTCGTATATCACCCCTCTGCTTCCATACAATGGGTCATTCCCAGTACCCACCAGTCCTTGGAAGGGACCACTGAGCTCCCCCATCCCCAAAGTATATCTCGCTTTGCTAGAATTGACCCCCAGGGCGCAGAAGAACAATAGTTTTTTAGGGAGGTCTACACCACTGGGTATCCCCAGTAAAACAAATTGTGGAGATTCCGGGATTGCGACCTCTAAAATCTCAGAGAGGTCCAAGAGAACTGTCCGCCAAAATGTGTGGATCTCTGGGCATTCCCAGATCTCGTGGAAGAAGGAACCTAATCATGCTCTGTACCTCCAGCACTCCGGGGATGGAGATCTGCCCATCCTGAATAGACTATGTCTACTGTTGCAGACTTGATGCAAAATTTTAAGTTGGACGAGCTGCAGGGTAGCTTTGATCACCACCTCAAGAGGATGCATTAGGACCGCCTCCCAGTCTATTTCATCCATACTGCCCGCATTCGCCTCCCATCGAGCTCTAAGTGTAAATTGTCCGTTCTATTGTTTAGGTGTGTGCGATATGTGCAGGAGGCCACTTTACTGGCCATCTCTCCCAGCAATATTCTATTTTCGATGGGGTTAATATCCTCCAGGGCCTTCTACTCTGTGTTCTGCTTTCACTGCACGCAGGTTTTTGAAACCGTGAGATGGGTGCAGATCATATTCTCCCTGCAACTCCCCAAACGACTTCATCCCATTCGCGTCTGCTAGATCTCCCAGGGTGGAAATCCCTACCTGGTCCCATTGTTTCAGATTTGACAATTTCTGCATTTCCCTCAACATGTAGCCCTTCGACAAGGGGGTCACTCTGGAGAGCCTACCTCTCCACCCGGAATATTGTGTGGCCTTGTCCGAGGCCTCTAATGAGACCATAGAGGGTCCCAGCAGTGCAGATCGAAAGGGCCTGCAGTAGAAGAAATGTATGTATGTGTTCTGCTCCATCGGGGATCTCTCTAATCTCATTGGCGATCATTTCAGGGGGCAAATCCCCACATATTTACAGCTTGCAGATGGGCAGTCCAGTAGTAAGCCCTGATGTCAGATAGGGAGATGCCCCCATTGTAGACAGAGCGTTGTAACATTACAGTGCTATCCAGGGGACCTCACTATCCCAGGGACGGGAGTTCAACGTACCTGCTATTTAGTTAAAGAAGGAGTCTGAGACGGGGCAGAGAGTATTCTGCCGGGCGTACAAGAATTTGGGCAAAGTGATTATCTTGAGCAGTAACGCTCTACCCAGATGGCAATCGGAGCCTGCCTGGAAGTCATGATGGACCGTCTCTAGGTTTCTCTCCAGGAATCGGGACAGACGAGGTGTCACCTCAATACCCAAGTAGCGTAAACCTTCTGTCAAAATCCTTATCGTATGTGGGATCAGAATTCCATCCTTCCACCTCCCCAATTTGTAAAATATCGATTTATCCTTGTTGATCCTGTAGCCGGCACATTTTTCAAAATTGCAAAATACCACCGTACCGCTGGCAGCGAGGAGATCGGATTAGAGCGATAGAATAAGATATCATCTGCATAGAGCGAGACCTTCTCCGGGTCTCCTGTCACGTCAGGAAAGCCTGTGACGTCCTCCCGCCACAACTGAATCTTGTAAATTTAACTCCATCTAAATATCCTTCAGCTTCTGAATTCTTTAGATATTATTCCAACGGCACCTTACAATTGTCTTTACAGAAGACCTGTGGAAAATTGCAGGACCTTGCTTCCCTACACGTCGAAAATGTATTGGAATATTTTACAAAGTTGCAAATGCATTTTCTTTGGAATTTTTGAAAACACAAAATTGTTTTTTTGTCGTCGTTACGGTTTGCTTAAGAAATATTTTCCTGAGCAAATAATGCATTGGTAGATTTACTAGGAAATAAAACAGCATTTCCCATTTTATTTTGGCAAAACAGACAATCTGCTTTATTTTTTTTGCCTCAGTAGGACATTTTCGCAAAGCATCCTATCGGAATTTTTTTTTGTGCAAAATATTTGCAGGTTTGCTTCGTGTTCAAAAAGACCAAGAGACACGAGCAGGCGTTAGACTTTATTGTAAAAACGTTACACAACTTTCTCTTCCTGTGGTGCCTTGTTGCTGGTCAATGCAAACTGTGAAACCACCTCTGCAAATATACCTTCACCTCAGCCACCCTCTTGTTACAGGTATGTTTGTTCTAAAGTCATCACTCAAATGTATCTTTTAGTCGTTATGTTATGTTATGTTAAAAAGGTTTCTAAAGCGCTCGAATACCCGTAGGTGTCTTGGCGCTATTTGAATGGCAGTAAGGTGATGGTAATTAGGTGCTGAGAAATAACTAGGCGCCTAACAATTGAAAAGCCAGGTTTGTATTAGCTTCCTGAAGCCCAGCAATGTTGGAGCTGCCTTGATGTTTATAGGTAGACTGTTCCACAGGGCAGGGGCTTCGGTGGTAAAACAACTGCCTCCCCATTTTAATCTCTTAAACCTGGGGCAGGGCACTGTCAAGGTATTTTTAGAACGAAGTTCTCTGTTTGGAACATACCATGAGAGAGATTTTTTTAAATAACAAGGACCTACATCGTGCAGGGCTTTGAAAATAAGGCATAATGCCTTGAATTTGATACGGTTAGATACCGTCAGCCAATGCAGTTCCTTGATGGCCGATGAAACTGGGTGGAATTTGGGCAGGTTGAAGACAAGCCTGGCTGCCGCATTTTGCACACTCTGAAGTTTCTTTATATGTTGTTTTTGAAGCTTGGCAAAAAGACCATTACAGTAGTCCAATTTTGATAAAATTAATAAAGAGACAACTGTTTTTCTGGTGGTTAAAGGGATAAAAGAAAGAATCTTTCTAATAATCCTTAGGGTATTAAAACTGTCTGAAACAACCGAGCTGATGTGTTTATTAAAACTTAGTTGGTCGTCTATTATTACGCCCAAATTTCTAGCTTTTTGTACAGGAATTGGGAGAGTTCCCATCTCTGTTGGCCAGCAAGCCGGGTTCCAAAAAGAGGGGTTATTGCCAAAGAGTATAACCTCGGTTTTCTCAGTCGTCTGAAACATCTGAGGATATGTTGGGTTTCTCTAATCTTGCGGTTGAATCTGACTGTTTGTTGCATATATGCCTCAGGGTGACTGACCCTGAATCTGCTGTCATTGACTTTTCATCGGCCATCACACTACCATACACACAGGAGGTCTGTTCCCGCCTCCTCGCCTTGCCCCAGCACCAACTGTACTTGACAACAGGCATCATTTCATCTCTCCTGCCACTGTCGACCCACATCCATACCCTGAGTTTTCCCATTGTTCCAAATATTGTGTCTCCTTCCTCTACACATAAATACAAAATATTAATCCACCCACAAACTTGCACTCTTTTGAGACTGCTGGACACCACTTGAAGTTTGCTATGTGTAAATAACTCGCACCTCTGTAACACACGGAGGATCCTTCCGTTTCCCTGCCTTTTGGACTGTTCACCTCTACATTGTTTTTACTGTTCATCTTTTTTATCGAGAATTTTAACACATTGCATCGACTGCTAGATTGCCTGGCCAGTGGTGAGCAGTGTATCACTACAGTGAGGCGGTCGCCATCACCTCTAACAATTCCTGAATCCCTTTGTTGGCATTAAGAATAATAATTTGGACCCTTAAAATTGCTTCCTTAAAAGTTCCTCAAAAGTAGGCTAGGAAACTTCGGGGCATATTATCAAGCCCCAGCGAAAATTATCGCTTAGCGCGCTTTAAATCATCGCCGGCTATCGCTGGAATGTATCGCCAAGCTAGCGCTGTATTATCAACGCTTAGCGCTATGGCGATAAATATTCCAGCGATAGCGGGGTTTTCCATGGAACATCGCTAGTTTTATCGGCGATAACTTGATGATAAGACCCTGTGGCCTTAGCCCCACAATCCACCTCCCATGTTAGGTATGCCTTAGTCAGGAATTTAACAGACGTTAAATTCCTGCGTTAAGGCAGAGTTAGCGCGATGATTATTATCGCTAAGGCTCTTTGCTAATATTGCGAAGCTGCCTTAGCAATAATTTCCCATGTAGTTTTCCCAGCCACGCCTACTTTGCATCTCATTAGCGGTGCGAAGTTAGGCGTGCAGGAAACGGGCGCTAAGTCAAGGAAACACGCGCTAGCGTGTCCTTGATGATATTGCGATAAAATTATCGCCGCTTTTCGCCCGAAAACGGACGCTAAAGCGGCGATAATGTTATCGCAGGCCCTTGTTAATATGCCCCTTCAAACTTCTTCAACTCCCCTTACTCTTCAGTGTAACCAGTATTTCTCTGCAAAGCCGTGCAATACTTACCATATATCTTCGTCTTCTGGGCTTGGCACGTGACAGAAAATCGTGTGATCCTGGGTAAATAATTTACTCTAACTGTGACTAAAAATGTAAATAAGTGAATGCAAATGTAAATATGTTTAATATAATATGTAAATCCCAAGTTGATGTAGGTGTGCACTATATAAATACTAAAGCATACATATATCGCATGAGCTAGATTAGTGTGTACGGTGGGATATTCTATAGGAAACACCTGAGGGCATATTAGCAAGAACGGCGTTAAAATTATCGCCACTTTAGCGGCAGGAAATTGCCGCTAAAGCGGCGATAATGGGCTTGATAATATGCCCTTGAGAATTCCAATAGAAGCCCATGTTCTGGTGTGAACCTGGGCTTCTATTGGAATTCTCAAGGGCATATTATCAAGCCCATTATCGCCGCTTTAGCGGCAATTTCCTGCCGCTAAAGCGGCGATAATTTTAACGCCGTTCTTGCTAATATGCCCCATAGTGTTGCTTGCTCACTTTTTGACTCGCACCACGTTTTATGTGTGTCCTGGGTGGTCTGGTACTTGTCGTGTTTCAAATGGTAATGGGGTAGGTTAAATATGAATGTTATAGTGGATACTATATGTTTTTATATCTAAAACTATGTTTTTATATGAAAACAGTCTTGAAAAGGTCTGTGATATTCCAATGGACGAAACACGTGTCGGTGGATCAAGTGAATTTTAAGTTTTATCTCTGTGAGTCATTTGTAATGAATATAACTGAGTGAAAATCAAGCAACTTGAGGACTTGGGCTGACAACTGGAATTTAGAAACCGTGGGCAAGCTTATGAATTGAAATGGCTTTTGTCGAGAGGTGGGATACAATTTGAGTTCTGGCGGCAGGAACTATCCCATTTTGCCAATATTGTTTGTTAAATTGGATACATTTTGCAAAATCGATGGACTTGGAGGGAGTGCATGTGCTTATAAAACCATTACTGCTTCAATATGTGTGAAACTTTAAGAGTGTCTTCATGGTCTTGACGTGGTTTGCATCAAACTGGCATGGGGCATGGACTTCAAGCAGACTGGAGTTGGGTTAGGGTTTGACACTGACTGAATGATGTTGTCGGTGGGACAGAGGGGGACCTGGAGGAGCCTGTTCATGGGACAGGCACTTATTCAAAAGATATGTGGTCATTGGACAGACATGTCAGCTGTAGGACTTAGAGGTGGGCGTGGTCATCTGACACTTTTGTATATAAGGCATCATGCAAACTCTAGCCACATTACTCTAATTCCACGCCTCTAGAATGTGCTCACATACTCGAATATAATCATTCTTTATATGAATCCATCAGCAAAATAATCACATTGTGGGCATTTAAAGAAATTACCTTTAATATTTTACTAAGCATCATACCTAACAAGGAAATATGAATCTTCAAACCACTGCTAAAGAATTTAAGACGGGTAATTGCAGAAATATTCATGACACTACATTCTCAATTCAGACAAAGTGCAGAGAAGCAGTTTGTCAGCCAAAGTAGGGGATATTTTTTTAATGTCTGAGCTTCTTAAGTTATGATTCCCTTTATCCAGGTTTATTTACAATCCAAGTGTGATCATGGTCAGACGGTCTGTTCTTGGCGAGCGTGATCTGACTTGGGATTGGATACGGCTCCGTAGGATGTGTTGTTGCTGTGACTTCTGTAGTACACCCTCACCACGACTGCCACGATGAACATCTCCACAATGAGCAAATGGTTGTTCATAACTAAGAGAATGACAGAAACACAAAGTTACATTTCTCCATAAATGTTCTATCATCCAAAACATTTTCATAGCAACTGTGATTCCATTCAGCTATCCCAGGCCGTCCAAAGAAAACATATCTAAAAAGAACACATCTAGAAATCTAACACACAGCAGTGGGCATGGTTGTCTAATATTTCCACAAACAGACACAACTCATCGCAAAGCATTTAGGGTCTGATTTTGAGATTGGGAGTAATTAAAAAGCCTTTGAAGAAACAGGAACAATTTCCCTTTTAACCTATTATGCAGCTCATGGCAGGAACGGCACCTGGAGATCAGGAGACCCTGCTCACCTCGGGTCAGTACCGGCTACACTCCCTGTCCCTGGTCAGCTACTTCTGGATGTCCCACACTCCGAGAACGTGCTGGGGTTCTCCTCCTGGGCAGTCTCTCCTCTTGCAGAGCCAGGCACTCTCCTTCCTTCTGAAGAGACAGGCAGGTGGACTTCCAGAGACTTAGGCAGAACCTCAGCTTCTCCAGCAGGTGGCAGAGTTGAGGCGATGCCCCCTCACTCGTGGGAGACTAGCTGTCATGAGGATACCAGACTGATCACACAGCAGTCCTTCCAGTTCTCTGAGGAGCACTCCTTTCATTGGTGAAGAAAACCGTGGAACTGGAACAAAGTAGGGTAATTTGAATCCCACGTCTGAGACTCCATTGCTTTCTTATTTTAGCTTTTCTAGGTCTACTCATTTCCCAGACAGGGGAGGTGAATCCACTGTCTAAACTTGTTTTCCAGACAGGGGAGGTGAATCCACTGTCTAAGGCTTCAGAACCAGCTTGGGTTGGTTCTCTTCCATATGTCATTTCTGGATGTTCCAGACAAACAAAAGATGATGGGAAGAATGCTTGCAATTTGTCTAACCACTGTCAATCGTTTGGAGCAGCATTGCAACCGATTATACTTTTGCCCACAACGCCAGCTCAGTTTGGACCCAGCCATATGCAAATCAGTCTTGAACAGTCCAGCCCGAAGAGCGCCAGGCCAAGACCTCTCGGAACCAGAACACAAGCAACCCAAGACCGGTTCTGCCCTGATTGGCACTCAGACACAGCCTTTGTGCAAGGTAATGGCTCTCACAGGAGGTAGCAACAGCGGTGGCTCCAAACAGGTATATCTAACACAATGGCACAATGGAGTGTGAGACCTCTGGCACTAGCAGTCATCAGCCTTCATGAAGCAGAAACCATAGACAGGCAAAAGGGAAGGTCCTGCCTAGAAACTTCTTCACCTTGAACAACAGAAACTGCAGTCTCCCCTCTTGCCCCTACCATCTACAGAAGGACAAGGAAGGCAAGAACCTTCAGCAGCTCCTTGCTAACAAGGCCTTCATTGAATTTCCTATGGCAGCACTTTCTCTATTCTTCACTTAAGCGTCTAGATATTCACCCTCCCGCTGCAGGAATGCAAGCAACACAATTTCACTGCCTGGGGGAAGCCGTCTGTATCCTCCATCTTGAGCCACGATAAACCAGATGCCGTTCAAACTAGGTCCCATTGGCCCCAATACTCAGACTCTCGCCACACGTGTCAAGCACCTGTTACACACCCATGCAGTCGACATATACACGGAATGTGAGAGAAAGGTTTAGGTTCATATAAAAAGCAGAACTTTAGATGAGAAGGCTCAGCAGACCACGCTCTTTTGTGACAGAGAAAGAGGTCTATGCTTCTTTGAAAGCACCAGATTAGCACCATAGTCAGAATAGCAGTTTCACATGCAGTTGGTCACTCAGGGCAGGGGTACACACCCGTTCATCATGCAGGGGACATCCCCATCCCAAAAGTAATATTTCCACCCATTGGCATTAATGTGATGACATAAGCAGACAACATCGGGCATACCTGTGTTTGCATGTGTCCATTCCATAAAGCCATTCATATTGGTTTTGCCACTGATTGTTTGTTTTAAGGCTATGCTGGGAAAGTTTTGGGAGGCTCGGGAGAAATGTAAGGCCTTCATTACAACTTAAGGGCTAAATTCTGACCCAAACAGAAGTTTGCACAGGGATCAGAATGACAAGCTGTGTGATCGTTATCACAGTTTTCCCCAGATAGATTCCGACAGGTGCTGAAATTTACTGGGGAAAATGGCCCACCAAAAAGACAAAATATGAAAATGTGATGAGTTAAATACTGACTCTGCATGTTATGCCCCATTTTCAAGTCAGAAATTGTTAGACCTGGCATCATTGGCGCGGGTCTCCCTTCCTCCTTTCTCTTCTGACCTTTTATGTTGGCTGGATTTAGATGCTCTGGGCGCTGTGCCACTGCCAATCAGTGACACAGCGCGAATGCTCCCTGTGTAAAGATAACTGTATGAATTGGAATAATCATAATTGGCTCGTTTGGTTTACCTGTCAGTCCCTAGTATCAGTGCACTGCGTGTGCCCAGGGCTGATAGACCAAATACTGCTGGTGGGCCGGCAGCGCTGATTTGCGCTACCCACCGAAGCAGCTTTGAAAGTATGTCTGTGTAGCCTGTTCTAATAGCGAGTTACCCTCCATTTCACTGTTCACTATTGCGAGGCCACCCGTTCTCCTAGGCCAGAATGTGCAGGCTGAGTATTGCATGCCTTAATCCTCCCTGTCCCCAGGAACCTGATAGGAACGTCGAATTTGATATGTGTAAGCTCAGAACATGGAGATGCATCTTTTAGTAAGGATTATTAGCGTAGCCCGTGTTCGAAAATGCCTCTACTAGAAACGAGGTATTTTCTGGTCTGAAGCTTTCCTGTAGGCTTTTGTTAGTGTGTGTATTGGCCGTCTGGTTTTGGAGCAGCAGGGCCAGCTGGGTCAGACCTGGCTGGAGAGAGAGATCGGCATTTAGAGTATGGGGAGGGGTGACTCTTTGATCCGAGCAGGGCCGTGCCTGGCAAGGTGAATGATGGCTCCATCTCCCACTGGGCGTCTGATAGCAGGCCCCCAGATTCCCAAAGGGCAGGATGTCGCCTCGTAAACCAAGTGCTCCCCGACCCCACCGAACTGGTTCTGACTGGATGCAGTGATTTGTGACTGCAGAGAACAAAGACTTTCTAGGTATAAAGCGCGGCGCGGAATCCTGTTTCAAGTGCGTTCCTTCTGGATGTCAAGACGAAACTCTGTCCGAGCGGACAGAGGAAAGGACTTTGAAACTTTCACCAAGCTTGCTGAAGAAACTACCCAAGGGCCTGAATTGAGAGCGCCTCCTGCTGAAGTCTCAGGGACATTAGACTTCACCCCATCAGCCGCCCGAATTCCTTCGCTAGGAATTCTACTTGCAGGTGAGGCCTCCGTCGAGTAATCCGGAACCTCTAGTTCTACTGTGAGGAACGCGGACTGGTAACCTTTGTGAACTCTGTGTGTGGGCCGCCGCAGCTAAGAGAGAGCTGCCGCCGCTGAGTGCCCGCCTGAATTTGAATCTGCAGAACCTGCGCTGAAACTGTGTGGGCCGCCGCAACTAAGAGAGAGCTGCCGCCGCTGAGTGCCCGCCTTAATTTGAATCTGCAGAACCTGCGCTGAAACTGTGTGGGCCGCCGCAGCTAAGAGAGAGCTGCTGCCGCTGAGTGCCCGCCTTAATTTGAATCTGCAGAACCTGCGCTGAAACTGTGTGGGCCGCCACAGCTAAGAGAGAGCTGCCGCCGCTGAGTGCCCACCTTAATTTGAATCTGCAGAACCTGCGCTGAAATTGTGTGGGCCGCCGCAGCTAAGAGAGAGCTGCCGCCGCTGAGTGCCCGCCTTAATTTGAATCTGCAGAACCTGCGCTGAAACTGTGTGGGCCGCCGTAGCTAAGAGAGAGCTGCCGCCGCTGGATGCCCGCACTCGTGTTAATTGTGCCACATCGTGGATTGTCCTTTGAGCCGCCGCAGCTAAGAGAGAGCTGCCGCCGCTGAGTGCTCGCACCGTTGCTAACTTGGCATCACCGTGATTTGTCCTGTGAGCCGCCTCAGCTCAGAGAGAGTTGCTGCCGCGGAGTGCTCGCACCCTTGCTAACTGTGCATCATCGTGATTTGACCTGTGAGCTGCCGCAGCTAAGAGAGAGCTGCCGCCGCTGAGTGCTCGCACCCCTGCTAACTTTGCATCCTCGTGAATGGTCCTGTGAGCTGCCGCAGCTAAGAGAGAGAGTTGCTGCCGCGGAGTGCTCGCACCCTTGCTAACTGTGCATCATCGTGATTTGACCTGTGAGCCGCCGCAGCTAAGAGGGAGGTGCCACCGCTGAGTGCTCGCACCCTTGCTAACTGTGCATCATCGTGATTTGGCCTGTGAGCCGCCGCAGCTAAGAGAGAGCTGCCGCCGCTGAGTGCTCGCACCCTGGCTAACTTTGCATCCTCGTGATTAGTCCTGTGAGCCGCCGCAGCTAAGAGAGAGCTGCCGCCGCGAAGTGCTTGCACCCTTGCTAACTTTGCATCATTGGGATTTGTCCTGTGGGCCGCCGTAGCTAAGAGAGAGCTGCTGCCGCTGAGTGCCCACGTCATTGTCAACCTTGCACCATCGTGAATCGTCCTGTGGGCCGCCGCAGCTAGGAGAGCGCTGCTGCCGCCGCGAGCCCACCACGGAGCTGCACGACGAGAGTCATCGCCACCACCAGCCCGGGCCGCCGCAGCTGCGTGCTGCTGCCGCTGAGGGCCCGCCTGTCCCGGAGTGCCCAAATCGCTGCGAGTGCATTTTGCGGACCACTGCCATCGAGAACTGTGGTCGCTGGGAGTCCGCCTGTCACCGTCTCCGCTTCTTCGAGAAGCTACGTGCTGGGTCCCCGTCCAACGGCAGGTATCGGGTGCGCAACGGGTCGCGTAGACCCAGGCCTTGAACTCAGTCAGTGCCACGTACTGGTGAACACGTATTGCCTTTTTTTACAGTCCCTAATGATTTACATGCCTGATGACTGGTTAAAACGCTTCTGAGAGTCTCGTACCAAACCTTAGATAAAGATACTATTTTTTTCTATACCTACTTGAGTTGTGTCCTTTTGTGGTGTCGTTACTGCCTTATTGTGCATGGTCATAAATGCTTCACACACTGCCTCTGAGATAGGCCTAGCTGCTCGTGCTACGTTACCACAGGGTTGAGCAGGGGTTATCAAAGGGGGTAGCCCACTTGCCCTGACTTGGGGAGAAGGGTCCCTATTTGGACAGTGGCGCCAGCCATTGCCAACTAGAGACCCCCATTTCCAACAGAAATCCACAATATGAAGTAGTTACCATATGCGGTAAATACCTCACCCAGGGGTATTGGCAATTACCCTATGTGGGAAATACCCAACCCTATTCCGCCCAACTTGTAATGAAAGCTATAATGTGCAGGAGATAGACTGCAGCTAAGGGGGGGGGCTCAATCGATTGCCAACAATGTGGGAAGTGAGGAGGTGCACTTCTGTGCAGAATTTAAGAGTTTAAGCCCATAAAATAGATACACCGACACTATTGTCTGAGTAGTGTGGGCTCTTTAGCAACCTATGGTATGTAATAGGTGACATAAGAGGCTGTTCCGATGCCACCGGTGCGACTGCTGAAAATACCCGAGTAGTCTGGAGTGAAGAATGACTTCACCTGGTCAGGCTGATATGATCGCTTGGTAACACATTGTAGCTTATAAAAACAAGCATTGGCGAAACCAGTTTGTCTCGCCTACACTAGGTCTTGGCTGTATCAATGTTTTTAGCCTTGTTGTACAGAAGTGCTGCTTCTGTGCAGCATGGCTGAAATGTAAAAATAAAAGTGCAATGACGCAGCCAGCGATGGACGTATAATAGTGTATTTTTTATTGCTGGGAGATATGGTAAGCAACATTGAGGGAGGGCAATGCTCGAGATTACACTGTACCAGACATGGCATGACCTAAGGAGGGTTTGCGTCCCTGGCCATGAGTCCATGACATGACATCTTCAGGTCTTATAGAAGCAACATTCCTCCCACAGGCGACACTTAAAGCAAGCAATGTCAAAGAACCAACAACCGGGGCAAGCTAAAACAAAAAATAAGTACCTTCGAAAGCACAACCAGTGGAAGGACACACACTGGGGAAGGAAGCAGTACTTCGGCCTTGCTCCAGGAGAGGGACAAACACATGAAGAGGAAGTGAAGCTGGGACAAAATAAAAGAGAGAGGAGAGAAAGAGATAGAATTGAGAGTGAGAGAGGGTGGAAAGAGAGAGAGGGAGGGTATGGAAAGTGAAATCAGAATGGGAGGAGAGAGACGATGGATGGATGGGTAAATGGGTGAATGGATGGATGGATGGATTCGAAGGCCTGATGCTGGAATAGTAACAGGGGAATGCTCCCTCTCTCAGCACTATGCGGGCTGGATTGAACATTTGTGCGAGGGCTGTTTTAGTTTCCCAGTCTGGCAAAGCTGCTATGTTTGGGGGTTGATGGGCTGTGAGTGTGATCTTGTATACCTCCACAATGGTGGAGCCCTCATGCACCTCTCATGCTCTGTGGGACCTGCAGTGCACGTGGCAGAGGAAATGTGGAGACTGCCCCTAGATAAGCATTCCTATCTCACCTCTACCGAAAGACAAACAGCCGTACCTGGCTGTGGGTGGAGGAGACTCTTAGTGAGTAAAGAATGCACACACACTGATCGAGAACAGGTATACATCAAATCTGGCTTTCCAAAAAAGCAAGAATCCAATACTGCACTTGCTGTTCTCTGCCTGACAACTGGTCCATTAGAAATTAGGGGCCATATTTATGGCCAAGGGGCGCAGCGCAGTGCAGCAAGTCACCTTGCTGTGCTGCGTCACAGGGAAAGGGCAGGAATGTGAATACTTTATCCCAATTCGGCACATTCCTGTCCTTTCCCGAGCACTGGCGCACAATGGGCTGCCTAGTTCCACGCAGGCCCCCTGGCACCATGGTGCATGGGTGCCTCTGCTGCATGCACCGGATCAATCAATGGACTGAGATGCAGACCCTGAGTAAATACCAGTGGCTGAGATTGATTCTAGCTTTCCAACCGTCACGTTTTTGTATACCTCAGTGTGATGCCCTAAGTGGGATATATATGACCAGATGTTGGCCCTGTGCACACTGTGCCACTGGAACCAAGCTATACCTGACTGATGAGCCCTAATAAGGGCAAAACCGGTCTTGGGTTGCATGTGTTTTGGTCCAGGGAGGACCTGGTCTTTAGGTTCAGGCTGGACTGTTCCCATTGGAGCATGTTCAAGACTGATTTGAATATGGCTGGGTCCAAACTGAGGTGGCATTATGTGCAAAATAACGATGGACTGAGATGCGGCCCTGAGTAATTACCAGCAGCTGAGATTAATTCAAACATTCCATCCATCACTGTTTTATATACTTCATTTCTTAGAAATGCCAATCTTTTAGAAGAGTAGCTGCGACTAGACCTATATCAATGCCTATCCAAGATGGCCACGGCTCCAGTGTTTGTCTCTTGAAGTTTCCAATCCAAGATGGTGTTAACCCTTTTCTCTGTGATGTCATTTCCTGCTTCTTGCATACAGAAGGAGTCTTGTGCTAGAGAAGGATGCATCACAACACATTCTTTCCCCTGGTTTTCACAACATTTATTTCACATTTAGATACATTTTTGTCCCTAATATCTCGCTCTTTTTTCCTTCAGCGGGATTCTCTTGGATTCTTCCTTCTGCAAGACCTAATGCTGGGCTTTTCCTCAACCTTGATTCAGGGAGATTTAGGTGCTTAGCTTTTCAACCTCTGCAGTAACTACCAAGGACAATCAAGAATTACCTATATCTACAATGCGTTTTTTTCTGCAGTTTGTGGCTTTTTCCTCTTAACTGAGACCTTCTTCAGGAGGCACTTAACTCCTTCCACATATAGGACACTGTGCGGGCTGACACCATGGCATACAATAGGACGACCCCTTTCCTCAGCAGTCAGTGGGGGAACTAGAGAGACCTTCCCTGCATCCAGTCCTTGACAAATGCATCCACACCTTGACAAAGATGTACTTCTTTTTATCCCAAATGTTTGCAGGAAAAATCATTTTCTTGATCCATATATTTACCTTTTAACCCACCTCAGTGATTCATCGAAGACTGGTGTAGGATACAGTTTCAGACAATTATGACTGGATCATGCTTAGACTTGCCCCTTTCGTATACTCACGCTGTGACCTTGCTTTGGAGGAGTATGGAGGGGCGCAGGCCACTGTGCCAGCGTTGGCCAAGATGGAAAAGATGGAGGTTTGCAGAGCACTGAGAATGAGTAGAATCTATAGGGTCAAAAAGAGTGTAAACTTAGGCTCACGTCGTGCATCAGTTTAGATCACTTCAGCATTCCCACCTTAAGTGATCACTCATTTGAGAACCCATCCACCCTTGCATTCATCTGCAAATCTGTTAATATAACCTTCTCTAAGTACCTGCCACCTTTTGCACCCAGGTCAGTATCCTCAAATACCAGCTCATACTCTTTCGGGGCTGCCTTCTTCAAAATCTACCAACTTACGCACCCACTTTCTACAGCCCACCCCTCCCCCGCTTTCTTCAGCACCCACCCATTTCAAAACCCAGCAAATTCAGCACTGGTTCACTTCAGCTTCCAACCCTCTTCATACCAGTCAACTTTAATAGCCACCTAGTACACCACTCACTAACTACAGCATATGTTTCTTTGATCTTCTACTCGCTTCCACATCCATTCATTGCCATCACCCAACCACTGTAACATTTTTTGACTCATTGCCCACTCACTTCATCATTTATCTGCCCAGAGGCTGACCTGCTTACACTGTTTGCCAACGCCAATACCAATTCAATTCAGCATTTGTGAGGTCCCACCAACACCACCTTCCAGATTCACCATCTTATACATGTGCCCCTATCCACACCCACACGCCTCAGCATCCACACACCTGCTCTTTCAGCTATTAATTCTCACCACGCCTGGGACTCAACACTTTAGTGGTCTGTTTACTAAAATTTTGCGCCATGTTTGCATCACAAAAGTGGCGCAAATCTACGCAAAATCTTTTTTTTTACTAATTTACTTTCCAGCGCAAAACTTTGTCTGTCTTGGATAGGTACTTGCACCTGGCGTGCAGGGAGAATTCCGCCTGCTTCGCCCAGGACTGCAAGCTGGTGTTGGTGTACCCACGACTGCAGGAACCTCGAGGGCCTCCTGCTGATTGTGGGCTTTTCGACAGGAGAGTCGGAGGAAGGAGCACGGACTATGGAGGATCCGGACGTAACAATAGGGTCAATGGCAGGAACTCATTATTTAATTTACTTTCTTGTACGTGCCCTACAAGTGCAATCCCATGTTCCTGAGAAGGGGGGCGTAATTTTACCAAATTTCCACTCCGTACCTAGAAGGTTGTCATTATAGTTTGTGCTGCTAGAACTCCACCCTCAAAGATGGTGACCACCATTTTCTTAAGATTTCCTATCCTGCCTGACTCATAGATAAAGAGGCTTTGGTCAGAGAAGGATGTGTTACAATCCTTTCACATCCCCTACTTTTCATCGCTCACCTTAGACACTTTGGGGCATATTTACGAGCCCTATGCGCCGCTGTAGAGTCACTTTTTGGGACGCTCAGGCAGGGCAAACCACCAAATCATATTTATGAGGCCACGCAAAGTCAATTTGCGTGGCTTTAAATGCTATCGCACGTATGGAATAAAGCAAAGCAGCGCAAATTGCTGCGTTGCCTTACTTTGCACTCAGGAGGCATTCCATGGGCGTTGCAGTGCGTGTTCCCACGCAACACCCATGTATTTTGACGCATCCCCAAATTTACAAGATCATGTAAACTAGGGGATGCGCCAAAACCTTATGCCTCCCTAGGTGAGGTGTAACGAGGAGAAATAACTTTATTTCTCCTAGTTTGTTTCCTCTTTTTATGTGTACTGAATTCTGCAGCTCACACAGAAAGAGGGAAAAGCCTTCCAGGATCCTGCCAACAACACAGGTCCCCTTGCATCACGGTGCAAGGGGGCCTGCGTTGGCACTAGGCTGCCAAAATGGCGCCAGCGCAGGGAGAAAGGACCGGAATGCACCATATGCCATAGATACGGGGCATTCCTGCCCTTTCAATTTGATGCAGGGCAGCACAGCAAGGTGACTTGCTGCGCTGCCCTACGCCAAATCCCCATAAATGAGCCCCTTTGTGTTAGTGAGTTTTGCTCTTTTCCTGCAGCTGTATTTCCCACACTGTTGCCTGGAAGAATATTTGTTGGACTGGACTCATCTATACTCTGCCTCAGGGTAGCTTTGGTGCTTTGCTTTTCATCTTCTGTAAAACTCATCATCTTCATTCAAGAACTACCAATATTGCTGAGGTGTTTTCTCTGCCATTTGTGCTAATTCCTCCTACAAAGGGCACTCTTACGGGAACATGTGAACCCCGTCATGTGGCACCATGAGTACAGGGAGGAGCCACTCCTTTCTGGGGCAATAGATAAGGGAATGAGAGACACCTTCATTTTTCAAATATTTTGTCAGACCCCAATGTCAATAACGCTTTACGTCTCGGTTTAAGCCATAGATTAAGAGTTACAACAACTTTGCCATTAAAAGACAGCCCTTAAACATACAGCGCTGCGGCAACAAATGATGGACGGAATGCTGAATGAATCAAACATCATTCACTCCCAGTCAAAAGATCTGGGATGAATCCATCGTTCTTTTGCTCACAATGCCACCCCAGTTTGGACCCAGCCATATGCAAATCAGTCTTGACCCTGTGCCTCATGGGAACAGTCCAGTCCGAACTGCCAAGCCGGGTCCTTCCTAGACCGGAAACAAGCTTCTTGGGACCCGGTCCAAATTGGGGTGGCGTAGTGAGCTAAAGGACAATGTATTTAAGCCAGATCTCTTGACTGGGGGAGAACGTTTGATTTATTCAGCATTCCGTCCATCATTTGTTGCCGCAGCACTTAAACATACCCTAGCACTGAGATCCAAGTATGCCTTCTGGAGCCTCACATTTTTTAATTTTAGCCCCATTTTTTAATTTTAGCCCCACCTTCAGATCCACGCTTGGTGAGTTAAGCTACATTTCTATGCACCATCAGGAAGATTTTTGAACATCCTGATATTCAGCATTCCGCACAGGAGGCTCTTTGCTATATCCAGCAAGATAGCATGGTGGTGCTAACATCACTCATGGTAGCCTATCGGCAGCCTAGATCACTGTGGTCGAGAGGACCCGGAGGACATTATTTTGAGATGGATTCAATGAAGATATCAAGAATAAGTCAGTCCGATCTCATCGTCCCACTTCATTTTCTGAACTTATTGATATGACTCTGTTGATTGAACATAGACTGCCAGAAAAGCTTCATGAAAGAAAGAAGTGTTGCTTTCTTGCATGCTTTCAGGCTCTACAAGAATCTATCCCCTTCAACTTTTCAATCTTTGGAAAGAATATCCATCCAGTGAACTCTCTTTGGAAGATGCATCTTCAGATCATGCCCCTTGTTGGTTTGTTCTTTCTTCCAATATCTTCACGATATATTCGGAGCGTCCACAGGGGGCGTATAGTTAACCCAGCAGACGGAAGGCTCTGGAGAGTGGTTTTGGTTCCATGGCGGCTGCATGGTCTTATAACCCCACACCAGTAGCCGCACGGGCAGTTTGACTCTCCTGTTCTCTATTCTCTCTTGAAGGTCCTCATTCCTGGGTGCAAAAAGGACTCCTATCTTGTTCCCCCAGGACCATGAACCAGCGTTTCATGCTCACATCCCACTGTCAGCAGGAAACCTTGGTGGTTTCCCTTCGGTGGCGGCTGGCTCAGCCACAGTCTAGGACAAAGGGCTTAAAAGTCAGGAGAATGGTCATGTGGATAAAGGGGATAAGGGTTGCCAAATAGATCAAGGGCAGAATGTCACGCATTTGGGCCCGGATTTACTAATATTTCATGCAAAGCAATCGAACTTGCTGCGCTGTGTTGCATAAAAGGGAGAGAGCAGAAATGCACCTTATCTACTAAAATATGACACACTTCAGCTCCCTCCGTGAGCTGGCGCACTGTGCGCAGCCTAGCGCCAACTCAGGCACCCTTGCGGCATGCTACAAGGGTGCTGCCTGCGTTACAAACAGGATTGTTTTTGTACACGAAGGGACAGGACACCTTCCTGCACAAAAACAATTCTTAAAGGCATGTTCCTTTTACTATGTGTGATGCAAAATGCATCAGACATAGAAAAAGGAATTAACAAGGAGTAATAAAGATATTTCTCCTTGTTACACCTGGGTCTGGGAGGACCACCATTTTGAGGCATTCCCAGGTCTTTGTAAATCTGGGAGTGCGCCAAAATCCCTGGGTGGATGTGTGATAATGCCCATACTCCACCCATGGAATGCCTTCCTGGCGCAAGGTAACACAAGGCAGCGCTACCTTTTGCTACTTTTAATTTTCTTAATTACACAAAGCCACACAGAAGGGCTTTGCATGGCTTAGTAAATGCCGGATAGGAGCTTGCATTGCCTTGCAACGACTTGGGCCCTGATTTCCTTCCTGTGCATTTATACATGGGCAATGCCATGTTCCTGAGAAGGTGAGGGTGGTTAGCCCCAGATCCAGTCCTAACCAAGATAGTGTGCGTTGCTAAAGCTTGCCTTTCCAAGATGGCGCCCAACCATTTTCCAGTGATCTCATTTCCTGCTTACCTCCTAGAAGGTGGCTTTGGTCTGAGAACGATCCATCACAATAACTTTCAAATCTTCTATTTTTCATTGTGTTTATCTCCCACCTTAAATGCTTTTTGGCACTGATGTTCGCTGTTTTTTATCTGGAGCTGTATTTTCTATTTGGTTCTCTTGTGCCAGGAAGAGTATTTTGCCCTGTAAAACTTTCTGCCATTTGTGGCCTTTTCCTCCTAAGACCCTCCTAAGGAAATAGGCGACACCTTTCATATGAATATTAAGAGCAGGGTGGCACCATGGCTATTGGGCGGAGTTGCCTTTTCCTCAGGCAATCATGAAGGGAATGAGAGAGTCCTTGACAAAACCAATCTCAGGGCTCACCCACCTGAATATTCACCACATAGTGCAGTTACCCACTTCAGCACTCATCCACTTCCACTCTCTTCAAAGCCCACTTACTTTAGCATTGTCACAACTCAACGCCCGGCCTACTCCAGTGCCCAAAAACTTCAACAGCAGCCACCCTTTCAGAGATTACAAACGTCCGAGCAACCCATCTGAACAGCCACCATTCCTTATGCCAACCCACTGGATCATTCACTGTTGTCTGCATTCGCCTACTCCAGAAGCAACCTATGTCGACTTAGTGAAGCATCCGTCGCTTGCTCATCCACCTAACTCAGCATCCACCCATTTCGCACCAAACACTTTTGGGTATTCTAGTGTTTAACTCCTTTCCCACCCAATGTGCTTCTGGGCAACTCATCCTTGGATAAACTCAAGAACCCCTTTGGTCTTCCCCAGGAATTTTAAGGCATCGACTGTCTTTAAAATATGGACCTGGTACTATAGTTTCAGTTCCTTAGGTTCTTCGCTGACATTTGACAGGTAACCGTAATCTTTTGTACCTGAAAACAAGCAAACTTTGCCGCTATGTTTTGCTCAGCCAGATGTAATTTTGCTTCGCGGAACAGGATACCGATGGGCCAGAGGGCGAAGATGGTGCTCACGCCCAGGGAGGTGTTAATCCACAGTGCGGTACTTGTTGACGAGACCTGGAATACAAGAAGGTGGATGTAATATGTCATGCTCTGTTATAAGCAGTTGGTATATGTCAAGCTAACCGATTGCTCCACATAGGGATCACAACAAAGGGGGTGGGAGGGGCACAGAACAAATTTACTGCACAAAAACAAAGTCTGTTCTCATTAATATCCAGCAGATCAAGTTTGAAATCCATGAGTCCAGAAGACCATACTCGATTCTTAAAGTATTCTTTATTTCATACCACAAAACGATGGAAAACACAGCCAACGTGTTTTTGTCCTAGAGAATAAGTGGGACTTCTTCAGGGCTAAAGTAAGCTCTTCAACAACAGTTAACTTTCATCATTTCAGAAAAATAAAAAAAACATTTCACAAATCCAGCAGTCCCCTTTCTAAATTTCGAACAGCACATCACATTGTCACCTCAAAATGTGGCAAATAGACGTCATTTTGTTATGTTCACACTGGTATGAGCCCCTGCATGTAAAAACGAAGCCACGTGTAATTTAATCAAATGGCGTGCTAGCTGTGCTTTCCATCGTTTTGTCATAAGAAATAAACAATACTTTTAGAACCACACGCGGTCTTCCGGGACTCATGGATTTCAAACTTAATCTGCTGGATATTAATGAGAACTGACTCTGTTTTGGTGCAGTAACTTTGTGGTGTCCAATCTCATCCCCTTTGTTGTGATTTATGTTATTCATTTTGGGGTTTTAGAATAGAACAAGCGTCTTTTTGGGACAATTTAGAGTGCGGTGACATAGGCCACAACCGTTCAAAGCAATAGCTCTAAAAAGTATTTGCTCCACTCCGGGATGTCGGTCTTTGGATTGGGAGCCGAGCTCTGGAAAACGTTCTGCCTAAAATTGATGAATGTGTAACTTTGCAAATTTTTTTTTTTTTAAAACAAGTTTGTTGAAAGAAACCTTCCCGACCTGTCAGGAATCCTGTTGGTTCAGCCCCCCACCAATTAGGGACAAGGACTTGTGTGCACACTTTGACCCCTGCTGAAGATCGGATCTGAAACTTCCACCTGCTCGGCCCGATCCACTATAACATCAGATGTTGTTTCAACCATGTTAGTAATCTTCAAGAACTGTTGCATCATTATCAGTGATGCGAAGTGGCGAGCCATCATAGGTTATCCTTTTACAAAATAAGTAAATACAAGATTGAACATGGTTGGCATGAGCAGTGATACAACTGCCTAGCTTACTTCTCAGACACTTCAGTGTCTTCTGGATATTCTGGGGTGCCCATGCCTGGTACATTTAGGCAGGTCCTGGTACCCACTCTTTCATCTAACTGTCCTGCCAGAAGGATTTAATTCAGACACAAGACAGGTTAAACAGAGGAACCAAAGTCCTGAAAAGAGTGGACTTTCTGGTAAGCAAATGTGATTAAACAAACTCCACGTGGAGGGTATTTGTAAAGAACAAACACACTGATTTTATAGACAAATGCGTATACTGAAGATTACAATTACATTTTAAACTATGCCAAAAGATGTATTCATATCCCAATGAAGGCGAACAATTTTGACAAGCTGAAAGTCTGAGATTAAAGTCAATAAATAATGTAGTGACGACCTATGTCAAGTCTGGAGATATGAATGAATTGATCAAGATCTCTTTGAAAGGTATGATTAATACAGTAAGAGGTTTAACTTGTCGCCCACCAGAGATATACCTAGAGTATAAATGACTGTATGAGTTGAGCTGTATTAAAGTGTGGCAATGTATGTGAATATAATCTAGAAATATGATTTTTGTCAAATTATGTTTTTAAATTAAATATGAAGTAGAACAAAATAAATAGAAAACATTTTTCAAATAATGTCTCGGAATATATATATTTATATATATTATATTATATAGATAGATAGATAGATAGGTAGATATGTGAGATTTTAGCACAATGCAGTTATGGTAAAAGGCCTGGGGATGAGAGTGTTGAAATATTGAAATATTAATTATAGAAGAAGCAGCAATATTTCATTCAAATCCTCAGGCATGCAGACATATTCTTCCCTAAGAGAATTTCTTGATATATAGATTTTTGGAAGATATTGGCTTGTACTTCTGCAGCATTCCTTACTGTATAATGTAATTATTTCCATAACATTTAGTTATTACACAAAGTACTTCATCTGTAGGTTAAACTGTCGGATGTTTTAATGTCTGCATCCTTTAAAACAACTTTCAGCTGGAAGGGTGCGGCATTGTTGTCTTTTTACACTTGTAGGCACGCATAAGTTGCATTCAAAGGGTGTTGATATTTCACTTACTTCAATAATAACATTACACTTTATGTGCAAATTATTTCAGTGTCTGAAAAAAGGCATGTCCCTCTGATCATTTTTGAGAACGAAAGTAATATTACTCAGCCAAGTTGTGCTCATTTTTCTTGGTCAGTGCCCAAAATGAAATAAAGGGAAGTGGTCAAGATTATTGGCCATGCTTCCTACAACTTTATCGATTAATATCCCGTTGTCCTGCCATTGTTAAATACATGTATTTTAAGACCACACTTACATCTTCTACGTCGTAGATTCCGTCTGTCCCCAGTATTAGACCGATAAAGGCACAGAGGGGCTTCAGAAAGGAGAACTGGAAAACGCCGACGATGAAGAGCCTGAGCTTCCCCCTGTGAAGATAAATATGTGACTACTAGGCTTCTGGAAAACAAACTGTTTCACATAGATCCTGCAAACCCAGTAACCGCATATTCTGTAGTGTCTGGTGCTTCTTTATATGGCCAAACAACCAAAACATGATGCCATATTCATCCGGCCCTCCTTGATAATCTACATAAGCGGAAAAATTAACTGATGTGGTTAAAGCACCGTTTGCAATAGTTTTGTTAATAGTTCAAAAGGTTAAAGCAACAGTTAATTATTTGTGTGAATAGTTCTGTGAGAAACCCTAAGCCAATGGCTTCATGCAGCTTGCTTGAACTGCATGGAATCATTAGCAGGGCAAGGCATGGAAACTATGCAGGCTCTCTGACTGGAAAGTGAAGCCAGAGGACGCTGAAAACCGATTCCATGGCGCACCTCAGTCTTCCAGCACTTGCTCGCCTGGGGACCACATACCATGCGATCACTCCCAGAGCAAGTCCTGAGGGAAAACGACCTTTACAACGCGGTCAAAACACCGCAATACATTTACTTCGCTGTCATTACAACGCAAGTCGTTACAACGACTTGCGCTAGATGGCGCTCTAGACTAAGGAATAGTGTGATTTACTATTCCAACACCTTCCCTACTGTTACGTAGGCTGGAGTTGGAATAGTAAATCATACTATTCCTAAGTCCAGCGCCCTACAGCGCAAGTCGTTGTAACGACTTACGTTGTAAAAACTGCGATGTAATGTACCGCGATCTAAATGATCGCATTGTATCGTCATACATTCGTCCTGAGAACCTACATATGTGAATGTTAGCATCATAGTCATGATTGGTGGATGAGGCCCCCCTACTGTGGTCACACACTTGAGGAGCACAGTAGACCGCAAGGGGGTTGCTGCGCTACTCCTCTTGGACCTCTCGGCTGCCTTTGACATGGTTGACCATGACACTCTGAAACAAAGACTCTATGAAGCCGGCATAGAGGGGACTGCTCTAGACTGGATCGCGTCCTACCTTCGAAACAGAACTAATGTCATCCATACCCCACCTTGCTCATCCAAACCATACTCCACAAAAGCAGGGGTCCCTCAAGGCTCTATCATCTCGCCCATGCTTTTCAACATCTACAGGAAGTAATTACCGGTACTGATCAATCACTTTCACCTCACGTGCTATAACTATGCAGATGACACACAAATAGTCCTTCAACTGGAATGCCCCAAAGACATTGGAAACTCTCCAATTTTCAGTTGCCTCAGAGCCTTGGATCAGTGGATGACTTGGAGCCATCTCAAATTGAATGCTTCAAAAACTGAAATACTCACGTGTGGCGATTGGAAACATTATGACCTGCTTGCCGCCTGGCATGATGAACTGGGATCACCACCTAAAGTATCGAAGGAAGTAAGAAACCTCGGAATGACCATGGACTCCAAGCTGTCGATGAATGTCCAAGTGGACAAACTAGCAAAATGAAGCATTGTCACTATAAAAACGCTGCGACGAATTTTTCCACATTTGGGATTTCCACACAAGCTACCATCTCCCTTGTTCTGTCCAAACTTGATTACGCCAATAGCCTCTACCACGGATCACCTTTAACAACCATGAAAAGACTACAACGGATTCAGAACTCGGCTGCCAGACTACTCTTGCATATCAAACCGCTAAACCACATCTCACCTGCCCTGAAAGCCCTGCATTGGTTACCGGTTGCCAGAAGATCCACGTTCAAGCTACTTTGTATCACCCACAAAGCAATACATGGAATGGGACCGCTCTTCATCAGGAATAAAATCACCAAACACATTCAACAAAGGAACCTCTGCTCTAAAGTGGCACCTCGCCTCAAAATCCCAAGATACAAGAAAAAAACCATGGGTGGCACATCCTTCTCTGTTCAATCAGCCAAACTATGGAACTATTTACCCCCCAACATAAGATCCACCGACAACCACCTTATCTTCAGAAAACTACTCAAGAATTGGCTCTTCCCCACATAAGCACCATACGCGAACAGAAATTTACAGCATATCCATCTGTATATAAGCATTTATTTTTACTATAGACATGTACCTATCTTTGTGTATTGCTTTGTATAAACATGTAGAATAATTATGTTGTTAAAAAATAAATACAAATACATTTTTAAAGTACAATAACACTTGAAAAACCAGAGTTTATCTAATGCATCTTTTTACTTCCTTTATGCATCTATATACCTTCCATGTACTTGGATCTATTTATTTATTACTTTCTCCTGAAAAAGCATATCCAATGCACTACCCTATTTCTCATCCTGTACCTCTATCAATATCTTTAATCTACATACACTTACCTCCTTTATGCATCTATATACTTTCCATGTACTTATGGATCTATATATTTATCACTTTCTTCCAATTCAGCATATCCAATGCACTACCCTATTTCTCACCCTATACCTCTATCAATATATCCTCTACATCCGCTCTCTCATTTATCCCAAACCCCATACCACTACTATGACCCCCAAAATAACCTTTTCTAGACTCTCCCATACTCTACCCCTCCTTGCTTCACCTGACACCTCTTTTACTATACCGATCCCCCAAAACAAGCCTTTCTAAACTCTTCCCTCTGACTCTTCCCCTCCACATCCCCTTTTTACTCATCCCAAAGCCTCTTCCTACTGCTATGACCTCCAAAAAAATCCTTCACTCTTCTATCCTTCCACTATACTTTTCAATCAAAATAACAGACTAACATGTTCACTTCTCAAATTTCATATTTCACTATACTAATTCACCACTAATCTTTTATGGGTTCCAGAGTAGCGTGCTACTCGCCAAAAAAGCACTTCAACACCTCATCAGAGGTAGCAAGCACTATATAAATGCAAACCTTTTTTCCTCTTCTATCCCTCCGCTACCCTTCTCTATCCAAATAACTGAAAAACATATCCACCACTCAAATTAATTTCATATTTCACTATACTAATTTTCAACACTAATCCTTTGTGGGTTCTGGAGTAGCATGCTACTCGCCAATAAAGCCCTTCAACAACCCATCAGGGGTAACGAGCGCTATATAAATGCAAACCTTTTTTCCCCTTTTTTTTATCCCTCCCCAACCCTTCTCAATCCAAATAACTGACTAACATAGCCACCACTCAAATTACTTTCATATTTCACTATACTAATTCAACACTAATCCTTATGGGTTCCGGAGTAGCGTGCTACTCGCCAAGAAAGCGCTTCAAAACCCCAACAGGGGTACAAGCGCTATATAAATGCAAACCTCTTTTTCCCTCTTCTATCCCGCCTCTACCCTTCTCTATCCAAATAACTGAATAACATATCCACTACTCAAATTACTTTCATATTTCACTATATTAATTTTCAACACTAATCCTTTATGGGTTCCGGAGTACCGTGCTACTCGCCCAAAAAAGCGCTTCAACACACCATCAGGGGTATCAAGCTCTATATAAATGCAAACCTTGTTTCCCTCTTCTATCCCTCCGCTATCCTCCTCACTCCAAATAACTGACTAATATCCACCACTGAAATTACTTTCATATTTAACTATACTAATTCACCACTAATCCTTTATGGGTTTCTGGAGTAGCGTGCTACTCGCCAAAAAAACAAAAACGTTCAACACCCCATCAGGGGTAACAGGCGCTATATAAATACTAACCTTTTTTCCCTCTTTTATCCTTCTGCTATCCTTCTGAATCCCAAAAATTGACTAACCTATCCACCACTTAAATCACCTTCATATTTCACTATACTAATTCAACACTAATCCTTTATGGGTTCCGGAGTAGCGTGCTACTCGCCGAAAAAGCGCTTCGACGCCTCGTATGGGGTAGTAAGCGCTATATAAATGCAATTACAATACAATACTTGTCAAAGAGTCTGTTGCGCTTGCATCACCTGTAGTACCCTCAGTCTGCTGCATTGTACACGCACTTATGAAGCTATTTAGCAGTGACGCCTCAGATAAGAATATCAAAATGGAATAGCACAAGCCATATATGTCAGCCTTACGTCTCCTGATTATGTGTGGAATATATGCAGGAGTTAGGAGGGAGCTGTTAGACCTTGACGAAAACCGTTGACCCTTTTGGGTTTAGATATCGCTCGAAACATGTTGGCAAAATAAGTGGATTAATGAACCACTGCACTTCATCGTAAATCCACCTAGACAATATTTTAACTATACCTAGGGTACTCACCAATAAAGGCAACTCCTAGGGTTTACACTTAGATATGTTCACTTACCCCCTTGATCTTTGCTACAGTTCACGCAAAAAATGATCGAGGAACTCTCTACACAGGTTTGAGTCCACTGTAGTAGCATTCACCTACTCCGGTACAGAGAGGACGCCAATGAAGAAGCATGCCACAATAAGTCGTGGGTAAGGCGTCCTTTCCAATATCTTTTGGATCCCTTCGGGTTTCAGCGATTGAGGAGAATTAACACACAAAGAACTTTGCTGTGGGACAATTCTCCCCACTCGAGCACCATTTATGATATTAATTGGAGTCTTTTTGGAGGCCCGCCTCCACCAAACTCTAAATGAGGCCCCTTTTCCCCTAAAATTCCTTTAACATTTTTTTTATACATTAAAGCACGTTTATCAAACTCAAAATATTTTAGACACTTTAAATACATTTTCAAGTTGGATTGTTATAAATTCTCAATTTTCTTTACATAAATGCAAAAATGTTTTAATATGTACATTTCACATGTTTAATGTATCAAAAATATGGATTTTACTGTGAAAAATAACTTTTTCACATATTTTGTAAACAAGTGAAATGTTTATACAGTTCCTCTTAAGTTATACCATACCAGATGAGAACAACGGATGCATTCCTGTCATTTTCTTTACATTACAATACTTTCAGCTTTGCACTTTCCATTATAAATCTAGGAACACAGAATATGTTGGCGGAGAGGGTACTCCATTGCCGTTGCGACAGAGTACCCTCTCCGCCAAGCTCTAAATCGAGCCCTAAATCCTTAACAGTCGATTAACCTTGATAATGCAATAGATGCTACAAGACACTGAAAGAGCAGAAAACATTCCAACCAGTAGTGCCGCTCTAAGAATCAATAATTTAATTGATTTGGGTCAGTTGTTTCAACACAAACTCATAACTTGGGGCCTAATTATGATGTTGGCGATAGGGTTTCTCCGTCACAAAGATGACAGATATCCCGTCCGCCAAATTACAATTCCATTATATCCTATGGAACTTGTAATACACCCGTTTGTGACGGAGTATCCCGTCCACCAAGATCGTAATCAGGCCCTTGGTCACAATTGGAGAACAAACCCAGACCATGTCCACTGTGACAGATGTTTACACTCACACTCACTACTCTGTTCTACTGCTTTTAAGATCAATATCTTGCCAAACAACCAGTGAACTATGAGTGTCAGTAAAGAATAAAATGCACATCTTTCATTTTTGAAGATAATTGCCTAAATTCAGGGTTGAATGATGGATTTAATATTGATTGAGGAAAGCCAAGGTTGAAGAAATGAAGGATTAACCAAACCAGAGATTACAAGAACAACCCAAAGTGGCCTCTAAAATAACTGTAAAACCAAAGAATTATATCCATTATTAAAGGGAAACAGTTCCAGACTCAAGAATAAAGTAAATGTAGCAACGACTTCCAGACAAAGAAGGTGGTGACTTGTTTCCCCTACAGCATCACCGCCTGTGGAGGAAAAGCTGGTTCTTACTGCAAATATTGTCATAAAGAAAGACTTCTGGGGCCATAACACAAAGAAAGACTGTAAATATCAAAAGAAAAAGAAATGCAGCAAATATCAAAACACCAAGAAAGTCTACATTGCAGTAATCTGAAATAAAAGCTCCCACTATCTGAATGAAACCAATAATAAATCTACCAGAAGCCAAACAGAGCAAAAATACTATAATAAGATGAAAGACTACTATTACTACAAATATTCGAAAAGGCAGGACTGAATGAACCACTCGAGTCTGAAATAGGACAATGTGAGAAGTTGGGACTTAGACAAGGTGCTCACTTACTTGGTCATCCTGGTGGGCGGCAGGCAGGGGCAGCAGCAGCAGCAAGGGCCGGTGTTGATCGGCAACGATTTGTCCTTCAGCTTTTCCACTAGGGCCACCTTCCCGCCAAAGCCCTGGATCATCATGAGGAGGAACAGGTAGAAACAGACTGAAAAATACCTGTGGAAGAAGAGCAGAGCTGAGCACAGCATGTGTGGTGGTCCTGGCAGCCTCCCACGAAAGAGCGGAGGCTGGCCTCCGATGGTCACCGGTCAATGAAGCAATCCAGAGATCAGGCAACTTCCCACAAGGCATGTGACCTCTAAAGAGTGGGTACTTCTGGGGCAGGGTCAGTCACATGTCAAGCAGGATGACCCCACCTCAGCCTGACCAAACTATAAATAGGCTAATCATGAAGTTACATCCTTCCCTGAGACTCCCAGAGTGTAGACTGACAAGTAGTTACCAATTTGCACGTGTGCAAATGTAAATTTTGCAAATGCACTAACTGTGATAAATTGCAAACCAAAAAAGCTTCAAAGCAATTGGCCTACCACAAGGTCCCCTGTTTAAAAAATATACATTCATAAAAGATAGTTTTCAGAATTCACAAATATAACTTCATCAATAAACAGATGGTCAAGTGTGGTAGGAGAGGCATATGCTGAGGTTAATATGAAAGCCTGATAGATACAGACCTATGTCAAGATACAGAGCTCTATCGTGATAGATAGGTATCCTTGTCATGATATTAATCCATCTCATGACAGATAAGGACCTGTGTCATTTCATCTACGTGCTTTTCACCAACATGTCTACTTATGGTTCATGCTTCATCGCAAACTGTTTCACTTCGCTGGTGGTTTATGCTATGTTTAACCCTAACTGGCTGAAGTTTAAAAATTAATGTAGATTCACAAATAAGTATTTCACTCTCCCGCAGCAATGAAGCTGATTCATTGCTCTCAAAGAATCATGTGATCTGACCTAGCCCTAAACCCTAATTTTAGCCCTTCCCTAATCAATAAATTGACCATATGCCTGTACCCCAATCTATCCTTAATAGTGGCTGTGACCAAGAGCCGATACCTCGACCTAAAGCTGCACTCTAACCGTGACCTTAGATTCTCACTTTATCAATGGCCCCAGCTTGGACCCAAAGCATAACCTTAGATCTGAGTCTAATTTTGGCCTTATTCATGACCCTGAGCCTAACTCTAGCCTTAACGCTAAACTAAGTCCTGACCCTCTCTCTAAACCTGCCCCTAACTCGGACCCTAACCTTAACACTTTTTAGTCCCTAGGTCCAACCTTTATCCCAGCTTTGACCCTAACTAACTCCAAACCATAACCATCCAACCGAGCTTCACTGTAAACTCTGATCACTACCCACAGAAAAGAAGCAGCGGGAATTATCGGACCGGCTGTTCATGGAGGAGGCTTATCGCGGCCTTAGCTGGTGAGTTAAGACGTATTTGAGATTACTAGTTGTTGTAAAGTCAGTAATGTTGAAGTGGTTTGGTAGATAATGGGATAGGGTAGTTGTGATTACTCTACTTGTCTATATTTTTTTATATAGATAATGAAAAACTAGGAACGAATAGATACTGTGGAGCAGTGGATACTGTGGGAAACTACTTACGAAGACCGAATATTTATGTGTATATATTAAGGTATGTTTGACTCACTATTGAATTGATGTGCTAATATTAATAGTTTCGTGACTTTAAGAGCAATAATTATAGGTTTTGGAATTTGTACAGGGTCTTTGGACTTGAATACCAAGGAAGCTGGAATAGAGTACAAGCTAATACAGCTATTCATAAGGTACATTCACCCTTAGTATTTTACATGTTATAAATAGGATTTAATAAGATGTGGAGCTATGCTATTGCCAGAATTAGACTTTGCAATAATGAAATAATTGAATCTGTCTGTTTAGATCATAGGGTTCACCACTAATGATGTAAATGGGATATAATTGAACTACAATTTAATCATCGCATTTTAAGAGGCATATCCCTCCTGTCCCTTCAAATTCAGGAATAGGTAAAAACGATTAGGACTTTTCAGTCATTAATGTGACCTTTCCATATTTTTTCAGAATTGAATATTATTCTGGCTAGAATTGTCTGGAGAGCCAGAAGAGGGTGACCGATTAATATATATAATTAGGTATGTTCTATGTTTCCCCTTTTTTTGAACTTAGAGATATTGGGTAACACATGGGAAGTAGAGTTATTAATGTGACTCTTTTTTGTATAATATATTCTTTTAGAATTGTTCATCATTTAGACTTAATTGAATGGAGTACACGAAGAAACCAACTGAATAATTATTAAGACTGAAATCTATCAATACTGATTGTAATATTTGAATAAAGAGGTATGTGTCAGATGATTCAATTGGATATTAAGTCATGTTATAAATTACTGGTCACTAGGAGGTGAAATGGTTTGTAGGATGGGTAATACAGGGTCAACAAATGAATTTAGTTGTTGCAACGGGTCTCGTGGGGTTTAAGAGTTATATAATGAACTATGTCTTTTAAGATAATTAGCAATTATTGTATAGAATATTAAATCTTGCTGTTCATCCTGGGTTGTGGTTAATATTAGAATGGAGACAGGCAGGCTTTATAAGGTTGGAGTGAGTGCAGGTTCAAAAGATACCTTGAAGTGTCATGTACAGGTTACATGGTGAATGTTTTTGTTAAATTTGTTTTCAATTTATTGATTGGTGTATATATATTTTCTTTCAGCCCTGATGACGTCCGGTATAGGACGAAACGCGTAGGCTGAAAAGACTTCATGAATATGTGACATATTGATTCATCTGCAACAATTTTGGAATAAAAATTGGAATATTTTATTGGAACTTGGCCTGCTGACTGTTTGCTGAAGAAATACAATAATAAATTGTTGATATGGACATCACTATAAGACGTTCCTTTCCATTTTTGTGATTTCATTTTTGAGGATTGTGGCCAGGAGCGGTGGGCTACGGAGAGTTGAGCGTCGTCTTTGGAAACTTTGAAGAAAAGTACTGAACAGTGACTATAGTGCACACTTTTTTTGTCCTCACCACCTTGCTTTTGGTACTACCTATGAAATTTACTCAATTTACCCTCTACTTCCCTTCTTCTCCTCATCGATCTGAAAGCAAAAATATTTTTTGCTCCTCCTACCCGCTACACCTTTTAGGGGCTTCAACCCATTTTTTTTCTAATTTTAAACCCACTTGTTTCATTTTTTTAACTTTTTTGTCTTTTTTTAATATTTTTTGCTAAAACCCCAACAATTTGTGTTGACTTTGATAAAATGGGCAGCAACATTTACATGTACTTACACACTGATTCCCAATTCAACAAACATCATGGAACGTGGTATCCAGAGGCCAAGACATGAGCAGGCCGCGATCACCTGTGGAGGAAATGACACAGGAGAGTTAACAGTGACATAGACACGTGATACAAATTACAACTTTATTGACTTTTCCAATCCTTCGGAGTTAAAATTGTGGTTAGAGTCAAACCTGTCCAGATAACTAATTCCACGACTGAGTCCATCAGTGTCCCCCTGGACTTCATCCTCTACCAATCGTCTTCGACGTATGCATGAGGCCTCTGGGAGACCTTCTGGGTGGCAAGAAGTCCATATCCGTGAGGATACGGATCCAGAAGATTTCATTTGGCCATGACTTTGACCACGTTGCCACCATCCGAGCCTGGATGTCCAAGACGTACCTCAGAGCTGCTGTCCAAGCTCTGTTCCTGTCCTTCCTGGGAGGTGGCAGAACTCTGCTGGGTGGCCTTGCTGATACTTATCTAATACCCCTCTAGAGTTTTCTTCCTGCTTCTGTCATCAAAGGACTACAAAAGTATGACAGACGTACATCAACACTCAAGGGTCTGCAATGTCTCCCTCTGCTTGCCCCGCATCACTGTACCTAGCAAACAAACTAAGGCGCTCATTTATGAAGAAGTCACGCAGTGCAGCAAGTCACCTTGCAGCGCTGCACTGCATGAGGGGGAAAAGGCAGGAATGCAACATATTTAAGGCAATACAGCGCATTCCAGTCCTTTCCCATGCACTGGCGCACAATGGGCTGCCTAGTGCCAACGCAGGCCCCCTTGCACCATGAAGGTCTCCACCACCGATTGTAAAGTATAGGGAAAAGTAAAAAAGTTTCTTAAACTTTTTTTAAAAATATGTAAATTAATTTTATACACCTATTTCAAACGTAGAACAAAATGGAAAACAATGTTGCAGCACTAATAACTTAATAATTGAATTAAATATTTAATGATTTTAAAAGTATGAACTTAAAATGTTTTTTTAAAGATTTATTGAAACAAATAACTATAGAAATGCAGCTTGGGAATAGCAATGGGCTTACTCTTTTGTGGGTTGCTGCATCTCTCTCCCCAAACCCCTCCTTAAACCCCCTTTAACTGCTTGCTACACCTACACCTCTCTAAACCCCCCTCATTTAGTAATAAGTATTCCCATTTTCCAGCCACTCCTATGTCCGTCCCACATTTGCTACCAAAACGTTGGCATGTGTGTGCGCGGGTCGCCACAGTCGGGCGGAGGTCTCTGCACATAAAAGTCAGGAGAGGCAGAGGTGGAGTCCTCCACACGTAGGTTTGTGAATAGCATTTCGTAGTATGTCAGTGTACTGTTGTAGTTCTACCAAACGTACTCCAAAAATGAAGTGAAAAATAACAGACGGGAACCCTGAGGATATAAACGGTTGTTCCCATAGACACAGAAGAATTACTATGTGACTACTACAGACATGAAATTATATCATAGAAAACATAGAAAGACCACCAGTAGCAAGGGCTATTGATTTATTGTTGGAACACAGTTGGCCGATAGTACTCTGGAGGTAGATGAATTCTGACATTTCCCCCTACATTACATCCTTCTTATCACAAAAGCTCCACTGGTGACCTGCAGATGTGAAATGTGCCCAAAAACCCACATTACTCAACTTGAATGAGCATGGAGTTCCTTCTAAGGTGATTCCGTTAAGGCAGGGCGCGTGAGTGGGGTGCACTCAAACGAGGCAGGATGTTGTCAGGGTACCATTTATTAAAGGATGCTACATTTCCTGCCATGGGGTTCATGGAGGGGCTTCCTCTGAACTGCACTTAATCAGGAATACAGACTCAGTTGTTTGTGCTCCACGGCCATAACTGCACAGTGTAGGCCAGTGCACAAGTGATACAGGAGGTCTATGAATTCCACAAAAGGCTGGTTTATAAACTGGAGATATTCCACAAAATGACAAATTTTCTGAATAAAAGGAACTTACCGTGGGTGCCGCGCTGCTCCAGATGAGGGTGTTACTTTTCAGGGGGGCGCTCACCTTCTTCGTCAAGTAAAAAGCTTCTTCGATGAAGATGATGAGAGACAACAGTGTGAGGCCCGTCAAGAGACCCAGGATGGTCAGCTCAAGTGTGCCCAGCTCTACGGTTGGAAATAGCACAGACAGGTTTAGTAACAGCAGAGGGCGCTGCTGTCGTCAAAGGTCTCTATGATCCACTAATCACACTTCGGTGGGTGGCAGGAGGCTTAATGTGAGCTGAGTGACAACACAATTTAACACTACGGGGAGGGCCGCTGAAAAATCACCATGCCGCGTCCATGGCTCTGTGCAATTATGAATTTTTTATGTAAATATGAATTTGCCACGCTTTTGGTAGATTTGCAGATCTTAACAAAAGAAAAATTTATGTCTTGCTCAAAATGCCACACACAAAAATAAAATGATGGACAGAGTGTTGAAACTTTTCAAACACTCACCCCAATCAATGATCTGGGCCTAAATCCATCGTTCTTTTGCTCGCCATGTCACCCCAGTTTGGACCCAGCCATATGCAAATCAGTCTTGACCCTGCTCACCATTGGAACAGTCCAGCCCGAACTGCCAAGCCAGATCCTCCCTGGACCGAAAACAAGCATCCTGGGACCGGTTTCGGGGTATCACCCCTCATCATCCAGGCTAGCTTGAATCCAGTGGAGCAGCGAGCAAGGGGCCCACATCTGGGCATACCCTGGCCACTTAGGGCACACATAGCAACATTCCGAAATAAAATGATGGACAGAGTGTTGAAACTTTTCAAACACTTACCCCCAGTCACAGATCTGGGTTTAATCCATAGTTATTTTGCTTGCCAGGTCACCCCAGGGTGGCTCAAAAACGCAGCACATAGAGGGTTAAGTAGCACAAGACACTTTAAACGTTAAAAGGGAACCTTTCAACTGTTAATTATTGTTTTCAGTCAAATAAAGAGTTGACAATTTTTCTCAGATGGTCTAAACGTCTAAAATAGATGCACTGGCAGAAGTTTTTTGTCGACAGCAAGACACAAAAAGTTTACTTAACTGAAATTCAAACAAGGTGGAAAGAATGATTCTTCTTTGTCAATGAACTGTTTTGTTTCACTAATTATCCAAATTAACTTTTGCATCACAGACACGGTTCTCAAAATAGCAGTAATTACAAGAGGGGGCTTAGGCTGCGTTATAAATAGGGCTCCCGGTTTTCCGTTTTAACGGATTTTTACATATAAATACAGACGGAAAACAAGTTTTCCTTTGTCTGTATTTAAAAACGGGAAAATACAAGCACATTTTGCGGCGCTGCCGTGCTCCAGCAGAGAGTTGCCTCGCCACGCCCTCTTCCTGACTTGCAGAAAACCGTGACTGTTCTTTCCTCTCTTTTCCGTCATTCGTTCCCCTGTGAAATGGATCCAAAGAAAGAGGAAACACTTTTGCTGCAATGTCTTTTTCTGACATTTTTCTATTCCAGAATGCAGGCTCAGGAGGAGAGAAAAAAGGTTTTGAAATACGAACAATAAATCCATAACTAAATAAAACAAGACAGAGTAGTCGCAAAGTGGCCAGATTGGTTTTATTCACACCCAAACACATTAGCGCCAACTTACAGAGTTTGCCAGTGAAGCACTACTTTTCTTATCATGCCCTTAGCTTTTCAAGCAAAAACACACCTTGATTTCTGAATAATGAGTGTAAAAGCTTGAAGTTGTATTCCCTATGAGTGTTTGCTTTTTCCAGAATGTTGTTACTTTTTTTTCAGGCAGCATATTACTCTTGTCTAGTGCATAATTTGAATTGAGTTGCTTCCAGGTGTTTATAGCGGGGCACAATTGGGTTGTAGCTGAAGGCAGTGTGAGTTTCTCTCAGTGGAGCAGTATGGTGTTCAGTGTGGGAGAGGATGTGGCACTCTGTGCCCATGACAGAAACTGCAAGGCTCTGAGACAAATGGCTGTGATAGCACTTTTAAGCGTATTTGGGACATTCTGAGAATGGCAAAGTTTTCAGATGAATGTATTGTGTTGACCAATAACCGAGTGCATGTGTGCATTGTCAATTTAAATAAATGTGGAAAAATACTAGCAGCAGCGTCAGTCTTTTCCTTGTGGCAAAAATAAATGTGGTTAAATACAGACGGAAATGGCAAAAAAATAAATACCATAAAACCGGGAGCCCTAATTATAAACAAGTTGCAACCCTTTTCAAAAATCCATTATCATTGTTCCAGAGAGGCGTAGAAAGAATTTACAGAATTGTTGATGGGAAAATGTGCATGGTGGGGATATTTTTCCCAGAGTAACATAAAATAGACAAGGAGAAAGAAGCTTGAGCTGTCTGTGATGTCACTCAGAATCCCAAGGAGAAATACCAGCATTTGTAAAGCGCACAGCTACCTCCAGAGAGGTGTCCCGGCGCTGGGGGCCCTCGGGAAGATTAAGCGAGCTATTGCCCAGAGTCACATGGTGCTGGGCTAACCTGCCGCCGGCACCGGGGATCGAACCGTGAACCCCATGGTCCGGAGTCAGGCACCCTGGCCGCTGCTCCACACCTCTTCCATTTATTCACAGTTAGTCATTTCTAATTGTATTCTATATATGTTCCATCCATTTCTTCTCCACCTGCTGATATCAGCTGTGCACGGGCAGAGGAGTCATAGGAGGGTCCTACATAACATGGCCTCATCTGTGTCCACCTTTGGCCCCTATTAAATGTGTTATCCTGCGACTCAACCCACCACCCAGAGCCCATTCCTACCCTCGACTACCCACATTTTATAAATGATATCTGGCCTTCTGCCACCCTCCCACATCACCCTCTGCATCTCCACTAGCAACCGTCCATCCACACACATCACCACCAGTCCAATTTCTCCCCCTCCCTTGGCAAAATATAAAAATAAATATTACCTGGCCTTCTGCCGTCTACCCTGACCATGCTCTGCTTTTACCCTCCACCTCCTGCACAAATTGAAAAATAACATATGCTGTCCTCCCACCAACCTGCACGACCCTCTCTTCAATTCTCCTCCATTCCAAGCCAAAGAAAAGTAATATCTAGGCACCTAGGCCAGATTTATCAAGAATTGGTGCAGTGGTACAACGCAGCATGACAACTTGCTCCGCTGCGTCAAATGGAGTGGGCAGGAATGTGCCATATTTATTCACATATGGCACATTCCTGCTCTCTCTGTGCTGCTGCACCGGTGGCTGCCAAGTGAGAACACAGGTACCCTTGCGCCATGGTGCAGGCAATATTGGTTTTGTGCAGGAAGGGGCACCTTCCTGTACAAAAGCAATCCTCGGAGGCGTTTTCCTCTTTCTATGTGTGCTGCAGAATGCAGCACACTTAGAAAGAGGAAAAACAAGGATAAATAAAGATGTTTCTCATCGTTACACCTCCCCTGAGAACGCATAGTATTTTGATGCATTCCCAGTTTTACTAGTCTTAGTAAATCTGTGAATGCGCCAAAACACCCACTCTGCACCCATGTAACGTCTCCTTGGTGCTGAGTATCACAAGGCAGCGATTTCCACTGCCTTACGTTACTCCAAATTTACCAAGCCACTCAGGGCCATATAAGGTGGCTTTGCGTGGTTTGGTAAATCTCACTTAATGACTTGCGTTGCCCTTGCGTCACCTTGCGGGTTGCAAGGACAATGCAAGCCCTTTATAAATCTGGCCCCTGACATACACTCAAAACATCCCCTACTCCTCTACTCTCCATCGCTGCTGAAACACTGCCCTGCATGGGGCAGAAAGCAACACAGGCACTTGCTGAGAGGATCTCTGAGAGCCGTTTCAGCGCAGCTTTGAAAATCCCGCCCCGGCACGTCATGTGACAGTGGAGATGAGCGCTTCCCCTTATGATGTCACAGCGATGGGAACCAACTTTTTTATTTCCCACTCCTGTGATGTAACAGCTGTAAAGAACCAGATTCTGAATATAGTAGTCATAGGACTGTCCCTTTGTGAGCTCCAGACATAACAAATATTAGTGTACAAGTGCAGTAATTGAATTACTCTTGAATTCTATTCCTCTCATGAAGTAAGGAGTAGAATATGGAAAGTATTTGTAAGATGTTAAGTGGCAAACAGATGGTCCAGTAATGTGAATAAATAACTAGGTTTGGATTGGACACACTCTCCTAGTTTTCCTTTTGGACAACAGATTACACTTTTCCACAGCAACCCTACCCACAATCTAGTTCTACAGGCTAATATCAGTGTTAATAATATGGCATTAGGTCTTTCCATACATGGCATAGGTCCCAATTCACTAAGGCAAATCTATGGGCGAGATCGTCAAAAACTTAAATTATGTCAGTGTGTAAATCTCCACCCAGATGCAATTCAGTAACTGCAGGTGCAGCCTTATGCCTTGTAGCAGGGTTATACAACAATGGGATGACCCGAAATACCACTAGACCCGGGGAAAGGAGTACAACAAAAAGATGGTCACAGTGGAGATTAATTTAAAACGAAAAGGAATCAAAGCATCACCATGACAGATCACATGAATACAATTTATTCTCTAATCATCGCATGATTATAGAGGACAGCATGATTGTCTGTACATTTCTAAAAGCGATGCTCTAGAAAAAGGGGAGAGAGAGTGCTCAGGAAAGAATGTGCGCTTGTGAGGGTTGTTGAAGAGGAAAGGCAATGTGCAATATATACATCAAAGATCGCTGAAACCTATCCAGCCAATGAAGGCAAATCAATACAAAACAAACATAGCATTATTCTGACACAGATAATTCATTTCTGTTGTCTGTGCTTGAAAGGTTATAAAGGACCGTCAACGTTTCGACCCCTTTGAAAGATGAAGGTTAATTGTTCCTTAGCCTGGGGTCTTCATCAGAACGAAAAGGGAGACACCTAGAGACAATTAGATCGACTCATGTTAGTCTGGTGTTGGAGAGTGCTAATATAAACAATAATGAGTGATAACAATGAATGTTTACTGATTAGGACCAGCTGGACGAATCAGGCTGGAAAATTTAAGAATGGTAGGCCCTTGGGCTCTTGTGTCAGAGAAGGCGAGAAAGGAGAACTCACAATGAGCTGAAAACAAAATGGGAGCATGTATCACCATTTGCGCTGAGGGGGAGAGGGGACTTTAAATTGTCTGGAGGGTACAATGCCACTTACGTCGTAGTGCAAGGTTATGCCAGGATGAAACACCACCACAACCTACCATTCAGACAATGTGGAATCTACCTGAGATTGTGGGCCATTTTAAGTGCGGCCACTGCAAGGCCTGTAGGCTCACTATTGAAACAAAACAGTTCTGTTACAAACAACACACAGTGGACTTACAAACACATACTAACTGTAACACTACAGATGTGATTTATGCCATCTTATGCCCAAGCGAACAGATGTACATAGGCCAGACACGCCAGAAGGTTAATGCACGTATTCTGCAACACTGCAGTAGGATCAAGTGTGGCACTGTGGGGGCACCTTTAGTAGATCATTTTCAAACACTGGGACACCAACCCGAAACCATCAAATGGGTGGTATTAGAGAAGGTTACCCTGGGTGTTAGGGGTGGCGACATTAATTCAGTCCTTAATGTTCGCGAATGCAAATGGATGCACACCATGGACACTGTCCACAATGGCTTAAATGAGCTGGACGCTACTAATGCTCAATTATCCTGTTTAAGCAATGAATAGTCTACTGCACACCAAATATGTATACTCTGGCACCTACATGTTCAACTGTTTACATCTTGCTGCATTTGTGCTCATACATTACAATGTGCCGAAAACGGTGTACAAGACGTTGTCTATGTTGTAATTGGCCTCTTGTGCACAATCTGCATGCTAAACAAAACAAGTCTAATGTTTTCTCAAAAGTCCTAAGTTTTTCCTTAAGAGTCATTATATGTATTAACATGTTTGTGAAACATTATGTCTAGTAAGTGAGTCAACAAACCAACTGTATTTTCTGATTTCATTCACGCTACCCACCATTACTGGTACATAATCAACATTACGTCGAGGAACGTAGCCCCCCGCCCTTAGTTGTTTCTGGGCATCAAGCAACATCACAAGATATCCGATCAGACCACTAGGCTTACCATTACATTGCCAGATTTTTGGAAACCGACCTGGCCGGTCTGCTATGCACAATATTGAAATTCTTGGATGTTTTCCTTGCCTGAGGCCGCTCTCCAGCGTGCCGGCATTCAGCATGAACCAACTGTACTGTGTGAGGCTATTCACGCTACCCACCTAAACGGGTATACAGTCAACATTACGTCGAGGCACGTAGCCCCCTGTCCTTAGTTATTCAAGCACAGACAACAGAAATTAATTATCTGTGTCAGAATAATGCTATGTTTGTTTTGTATTGATTTGCCTTCATATGGCTGGATAGGTTTCAGCGATCTTTGATGTATATATTGCACATTGCCTTTCCTCTTCTACAATCCTCACAAGCGCACAGTCTTTCCTGAGCACTCTCTCGCCCCTTTTTCTAGAGCACCGCTTTTAGAATGTACAGACAATCATGCTGTCCTCTATAATCATGCGATGATTAGAGAATAAATTGTATTCATGTGATCTGTCATGGTGATGCTTTGATTCCTTTTTGTGTTAAATTAAACTCCACTGTGACCATCTTTTTGTTGAATTATGCCTTGTAGCAGGCATACTGCTCATAAATGCCTTCGGGAATTGCCCCAACATTATTGTTAGTGAATAATATTTTCACAGGATCTGTTGATTTCATATAGATCTGTATAGTTTTCTTTCTCAAGAAACATCTATTTATAGCACCGATATCTATTCGTGGCAGTGTGGTAAACTGTCTTAAATGGTGAACAAAAGACAGGCATTAGTTTGTGGCCGCCCTGGGGACGGACCATTAACTGTAATAGCGAGCATTGAGTAGGTGAACATGGCACAACCAGTTAAAGGGGTGCCGTGGCACTGGACAGGGCACTCTTCACATAATATGGCCCTAGCGTGTGAACAGAGAGTTAGATGTCATTCACGTTAGGTTCTGCGTAACGTAACTGTGTATTGTATAGTGTGGTTGTGCGACCTCACCATATAATACACTTACCAGCCACTTCAGGACCAGTAGCTTTTGTTTGTCAAACCCTTAGCTCAAACCTGGGTAGCTGTGGCTCAGAGCAGCAAGGTTTACACAAAGGAACAGGTGTGAATAATTTAAACAGTACCAAAACAATTGAAGAAGAAATACACAAGACACTCAAGAGATCCTACACCAATTCATAAAAACAGATCTTTCGATGTATTTTTAGGCACCAAAATGAAAAATATCCACCACAGGGTCTTCAGAGATACAGAATGTAATAGATATAGCAAATATCACTTTTTACTTAACCACGAACAAGCATTGTCAAATTCAGCAAATTTGACGTGTAGACAGATTTTCAAGAAAACATTGGGCAAGTATCAATGCAGTTACTTTGAGTCACTTTAGGCGACCAACTTCAACAGGAAGCCAAGTCAAGGGGACCAGCAAGTTCCACACAAACAGTTACCTCAAAGGTAGGAGCAGTCTTCAGTGAGTTCCAGGCACTTTATCCCTTTGCTGTAGGTTCCTATAGAGGTGGCCCTGATGCAAGGGACACAGGAGACTGAAGATGCCCAAAGATGCTGTGGATGCGATGAGGTTGACGAGGGTCTATCTGCAGCTACTCCTCTGTCCATGAACTTGGTGAGGCCATCCTGGTCACAGGGGTCAACGTCCTTTGGAGTCCTCTCGGTCCTGGTAGAAGTCAAGGTGCCTGGTATCACGGTTACAGGGGAATCCTTCCTTAGACAACAAGTCACCTCTGGGCGATCAAGCTGCAGTTCAACGACTCTCCCGGGTCCAGCAGACTTGAGTGCAACTTTGAGCATTGGGTCCTGGTCTCTGGTGCTGCACGGTGACGAGAAAATGGCGGATTTAAGATATGGGCTACCAAGTCATCCTAGCAGGCTTCTTCAGCTGCTGTGACCCTGTGCTGCGAAAAGGTCAGCCAAGTGACCCTTGCAGTCTCTTCTTTTGGCTGGGCTCTGGAGACAACTTCTCCATGAGAAAGGCACAGTAGGAACAGTCCCTTCTTGTTTGCAAGCCACCAGGTTCAGCAGGTGCAGACCATACCGGTGCAGCCTCTCTTTGCCAGTTGCTCGATGCAGCAGGGCAGTCCTTCCTCTGTCCTTCTTCCAGTCCAGTCGAGATCTAAGTTCGGGGTGTCAGGGGTGCCCTTTTATGCACACAAAATGTCCTCAGGGTAAGATGCAGTTGGTACCCAATGAGCTACCAGGTTATCTCCCTCCTGATGACCGCTTCCTGCAAAGTGTGGCATCTGGCTATCCCAAGATGCACCATTCTGCCCACTTCCGATATGGCAGAACCCCTCTCTTGGAGTACAGAGCTCCCTAGCCCAACCCAGAGGTGTGGCTATCATGGGGGGGTTACACATCCCTGGGAAACAGGCTTGGCAACTGGTTTCCCCTTCATTGTCCCTAGTTCCAGCCTCTCCACCTAGAAAATAGAGAAGCCCATTTCTCAAGTGTTTCCTATTTGCCTTTCAAAGGCATCTTCCACTTTGAAGCTCGTCTTTTGGGTTACTCCTGTGTGGCTTTGTCACGGGGCCCCCGTCCCTTGTACCAATACTATGAGGGTGGATGAATGGTGGCGTGTTCCTGACAGCGGGGATCCTCTCCTCTCTCCACAGCCAGAGGAATCCCCGGACTGGTTTGTTTCACGGAATCCCCGACGGGAGATATACTCGCCCACATTCATGCAAGGTCCCTTTAATTGGGAACTACTCTTAGAAGACCCCGCCCCCAGGTCACGCGTCATCTGCCCCGATCCAATTGAAGAGGGAGGACGAGAGGAAGAGAAGATGGACTCCGGAAGACGCCGTGAGAGAGCAGACGCCGAAAGCCGAGCCCAAGAGCTGGAGACGGGACTTGCGGGAGAAGACGCTCTGTTACTGGTGCTGGCAGCCAAGGACGAGTATCCAGAAGAGCCGGGAGGCCAACGTCCCCACGCTTCGCCCAGCCACGCTCCAGGAGGAGCGTGGCTCTCACAGGTGCGTGCACGGTTTGCGGGGTGGGCCGGTAGGCGGGAGAAGGTCGGTGATACCGAGCCAAGAATTCCCCACGTCCCTGACCGTCCCGACCACCCTCCCCTCTCACGTACACGCCCATGACAAACCCCCTTTCTTTTGTGAGCACCGGGTGTCTCCTCACTCCTTTTTCCCTATGGTGAAGGTTAGGAAGCAGAACCTTTCGCCAACGCTTTGTTTGTTTGTTTTTCTCTCGAGGGAGGCCTGAGTCCCAAGGATCCTCCACGGAGCGCCAGAACAACCAGAAACCAGAGATCACGAAGAAGTGAATACCGGGATAAGAAGTATTATCCCTAAGTAAACCCTGGCAACACCGACCCGTCGTGTTTATAGAATAAAAACATCTCAAACGCCTATTGTTGTGGACCTCACTCCTTTAACCCGCTCACAAGTGGTGGAGAATGGGGGCAACCCATCCATTAGTACCGAAATAATGGAGGCTTTGATTCAACACATCGTGAAAGGCCAAGAGAAGTTGGAATGGGCGGTGCAACGGCAGATGACCTCGGCACAGGCTGACCGGGACTTAATCAAAAACAGTATAACGGCCCAACTAGAAGGGCTTCAAAAAGTCTCGGAGGAACAGGTGACCTCTAGGATGCGGGAGGTGAAAAGCAGCACTCCAGGGCCCCCCGGGTATCTCTCTGCAGAAGTACGTAGCTGGGGAGGATCCGGATGCCTTCCTCCTTAATTTCGAAAGGGCCGCCAAAGCCTGCGGGTGGCCCTTGGAGAAATGGCCCTTTTTCCGAGCACCTCTCCTCACGGGCGAAGCACACGCGGCCTACCAGGTGGTAAATGCCAGCGGCAACACCCCATATGCAGACATCAAGTCAATCATATTAGACCATCTTGGGTTGGACGCCGAAGCCTATTGGGTACGCTTCCGTAAGGAAAAAGGAGCGCCGGGAGAGAACCCCAAAACCCTTTTCTTTCGATTAAAAGCCGCTGCGGACAAGTGGTTAAAGCCCTTGGAGAATAACAAAAAAGAGATAATGGACATGATTTATCTAGAGCAGTTTTTGGAGGCCCTTCCATTCAACACTCAGAGGTGGCTGAGACAACATACTCACCTCACCACCAAACAAGCAGTGGAGATGGCTACAACGTTCTCCCGCGCACAACCTTGTGTTCCTCTGTGGGAAATAGAAAGACCTGGCCGTCCTGCTCAAGGAAAACACGATAAGAGGATACCACCAAAACCCATTCCCGAACCTCCACGACTCCGGCCCTATAAAACAGACATACCAATACATAGGGGACCCCAATGCTTCGATTGTGGGGAATGGGGACACATCGCCTGTTTGTGTCCCCACAAAAAACCCCAAGACGAGCCCATGGACGTCGGGTACGCCCCAAGGACCGTTTTATACACCGCTGAGTTGGGGAGTGCCTTCTACATACGTGTGCAATTGAATGGACGGTGGGTTAAGGCGTTGTTAGACTCAGGGTGCCGACAGTCGGACCAAATCGAAACGGACACAGTGGTGCACATACGGTGTGTACACGGGGACATCAAGCCTTATCCTTTGGCGGTGGTAACCCTCAAAACTGAGCAAGGACCCCCATACAGAGCACGGGTAGGGGTGTTGGGTGACCTACCGGAAGACATAATAATAGGGACTGATAATCCCGGGTTCCTGGAGCTGTTCTTTGCCACTCTACAGTCCCCCAAAAAAGAGAGAGGGGAGAATAATCCCAGAAAGGCCCCACAAAAAGCCCTTGTCACCCCAGAACCTTGGCTCCTAGACAAAAAACTTCAAATACACCCAGGTCAACGACCCTACGCTACGTAATGCTTGGCAAGTGGCCCAGGCCTCGGATCCCACCAAACCCCTGATATATCCCTGGTTCTTTGTGGATAAGGGCCTTTTATATCGAGAGGAACAACCTGATGCTTCCCCTCAGTTACTGGTACCCCTGGCTTTTAGGGAGCAGATACTCTTCTTCATCACACACACCTCACCGCAGGGCACACGGGGACGGAGAAAACAACACAGAATATTCTGAGACATTTCTACTGGCCTGGGGTGTACGGGTCCATAAAAACCTACTGCCGGGAATGCGAGGTCTGTCAGAGGAGGAATCCCTACCGACCTCCCCCGGTTCCCCTTCAGCCACTCCCGGTGGTCGGCCATCCATTCGAGAGAATCGGGATGGATTTAATTGGTCCCCTACCACAAACAAAGAAAGGACACCTATATGCCCTAGTCATAGTGGACTATTCCACTCGCTACCCTGAGGCCTTTCCACTAAGAGCCCCAACGACTAAGAACATCACAGAGAAGCTCATTGAACTCTTCTCCAGGGTTGGCTTTCCCAGGGAAATCCTGACCGACCAGGGTACCCCTTTTGTCTCTTGCCTGATGAAGGAGGTATGCCGAACCCTGAATATAGGGCATATCAGGACATCGGTCTACCACCCCCAAACCGACGGGCTCGTAGAGAGATATAATGGTACCCTGAAACTGACCCTGAAAAAGATGCTGAAGAACGAAGGGAAAGACTAGGATCAGCTTCTTCCTCTTGCCCTGTATGTCATTCGCAGTCAGGTTCAGAGTAGTCTTGGTTGTTCCTCCTTTGAAATGCTATACGGGAGACAACCCAGATCATTCCTGGAAATGACGAAAGAGGCATGGGAGAAAGAGGAGGAATACAAAACCCGGAGTTTTCTGGAATATACACACAACCTCAAGTCCAGAAAAGGTAAACTGCGGGATCTCGCCTATTCCAATCTCGAAAGACAGCAGGGAAGACAGAAACATCATTATGACAAAAGGAAAAAGTGGTGATGTCTGGCCGTCAATGATTGGGTATTGGTCTTGCTTCCGTCCTCCACGAGTAAACTGAAGGCAGAGTGGATGGGCCCTTATAAGGTGGTTGGGACTGTAGGGAAAACCACCTACAAAGTACAGATAAAACCTTCCAGAATACAATCCTACCACATTAACCTCTTAAAAGAATGGTTAGGCCTACTCCCAAAACCAGCCCATTTGGTTATGCCAACACAGGTAGAGGCCCCGTGTACCCTATCCCAATTGGTAGTGAACGAGTCCCTATCCTACCAACAACAGCAGTCCTTAAGGATGTTGCTTCAACCGTTCTCTTCTCTATTCTTGGATAAACCAGGGAAAACCTCCCTGATTGAGCATACCATCGAGACGGTCCCTGGCAAGGTCATCAAACAACGGCCCTACCGCACTCCGGCTGCCAGGAGACCTGCCGTACAAAACGAAGTCCGGACTATGTTGGAGATGGGTGTTATCCGTCCATCCAGGAGCGAGTGGGCATCCCCCATCGTCCTGGTACCAAAGCCCTATGGTACAATCAGATTCTGCATTGACTTTAAGGCAGTAAACGCCATCTCCAAATTTGATTCATATCCCTTACCAAGAATAGACGAGTTGATCGAGAAGCTCGGGGACGCCCAGTATATAACAACCCTTGACCTAACAAAAGGATACTGGCAGGTCCCCCTGAGGGAACGGGATAGAGAGAAGACTGCCTTTATCACCCCTGATGGACTCTACGAGTTTACAGTCCTCCCATTCGGTCTTCACGGAGCACCGCCACCTTTCAACGGCTGATGAACACCGTGCTCTGTGATCACCAGAGCTTTTCGTCAGTCTACCTCGACGATATCGTCATCTTCAGCTCTACATGGGAGGAGCATTTAGTCCACTGCCAGAAAATATTCCAGGCCTTATCACAAGCAGGTCTACACATCAATTCAAAAAAATCTGAAGTGGCCTTCAATAGAGTCAAGTACCTAGGCTATGTCTTAGGGAATGGGATAATAGAGCCCCAAACAGAAAAAGTGAAAGCAATAATGGATACCCCTTTCCCTTCCTCCAAACGGGAAGTTAGAGCCTTTCTGGGATTACTGGGGTATTATAGGAGATTCATCCCCCAATACTCAGACATAGCGGGTCCCCTCACTGATCTCCTAAAGAAGGAAGCCAAACTAGCCGACCTTTTACACCCCACGGATACAGTCAGAAACGCCTTCCTCCACCTTAAAAAAGCGATAACACCCAGTCCGGTCCTATCCTCACCTGATTTTTCCAAACCCTTCATCCTTCACACTGATGCCTCTGACAGTGGGGTGGGGCGGTCCTTTCACAACTTTCCCCGGAGGGCACTGAACATCCAATTCTATTCATTAGCAGGAAATTATTCCCTCGTGAGAAGCGGTAACCTACCATAGAGAAAGAGTGTCTCGCCCTAAAATGGGCAATTGATAAACTTCGTTATTACTTGGAGAGCAATCGTTTTATATTATACACCTATCACGCCCCTCTCCTATGGATGAGCCGGAACATGGGTAATAACCCTCGCATCCTCAGGTGGTTCCTTTCCCTGCAGCCCTTTGTCTTTGAGGTGAGGCACCGAAAAGGGTCAGAGAATGGTGGTGCCGACTTCCTCTCACGGATGTTTCCTCTCCCCGATCAGGAAAGGTCTAGGGGTGGGGTATGTCACGGGGCCCCCGTCCCTTGTACCAATACTATGAGGGTTGACGAATGGTGGCGTGTTCCTGACAGCGGGGATCCTCTCCTGTCTCCACAGCCAGAGGAATCCCAGGACTGGTTTGTTTCACGGAATCCCCGACGGGAGATATAGTCGCCCACATCCACGCAAGGTCCCTTTAATTGGGAACTACTCTTAGAAGACCCCGCCCCCAGGTCACGCGTCATCTGCCCCGATCCAATTGAAGAGGGAGGACGAGAGGAAGAGAAGACGGACTCCGGAAGACGCCGTGAGAGAGCAGACGCCGAAAGTCGAGCCCGAGAGCTGGAGACGGGACCCGCGGGAGAAGACGCTCCGTTACTGGTGATGGCAGCCAAGGACGAGTATCCAGAAGTGTCAGAAGAGCCGGGAGGCCATCGTCCCCACGCTTCGCCCAGCCACGCTCCAGGAGGAGCGTGGCTCTCACAGGTGCGTGCACGGTTTGCGGGGTGGGCCGGGAGAAGGTCGGTGATACCGAGCCAAGGATTCCCCACGTCCCTGACCGTCCCGACCACCCTCCCCTCTCACGTACACGCCCATGACAAACCCCCCTTCTTTTGTGAGCACCGGGTGTCTCCTCACTCCTTTTTCCCTATGGTGAAGGTTAGGAAGCAGAACCTTTCGCCAACGCTTTGTTTGTTTTTCTCTCGAGGGAGGCCTGAGTCCCAAGGATCCTCCACGGAGCGCCAGAACAACCAGAAACCAGAGATCACGAAGAAGTGAATACCGGGATAAGAAGTATTATCCCTAAGTAAACCCTGGCAACACCGACCCGTCGTGTTTATAGAATAAAAACCTCTCAAACGCCTATTGTTGTGGACCTCACTCCTTTAACCCGCTCACAGGCTTCCTGTAGGATGGAGGGTAACACCTCTTTCCAGTGCAGGCTTCTATAGTAACATCTGAAGGGAGTCATTAGCATGTCTCCCCCCAGCAGGGCAGAAAGTTGTTTCAGAGACAAACCCCCATGTACAACCATTAAAGGCCCAGGAGACTTTGTTGAAATTGCACACAAGTTGCATTAATTTCGGCTTGAGAATCAAGTCGGGCTTAATGTAACAATTGTATGATACCTTTGAATATCAACTTTGGTCACACTGTTCAGGAGCTAGCACAGCTGAGGGGTCAGCCTGTAACCCTGTGCTCACCAATGGGGTGACCAGGTTTTTCCCCATTAAAAATGACAGTTACATATCTTTTTACTATCAAGACATGTAAAATGCCTGTTGTGCCCATGAAATATACTTCACCCTGCCTTAGGCTCGGTAGGCCTGCTATAGGGGTGACTTTTACATATTGCCGGGGAAGGCTTGGCTTTGCCAGTGCTTTAAATGGCAAAGATGGGATAGCAGTTTAAAACTGCTCTTCCAGTGTAATGACGGATTAGGAGACGCACTTTACCTGTGTCATACCCAGGGTGGTACAACTAGTACTACAATCCCTGGGGTGACCGTGTAACTTACATGCCCTGGGTACCCTTGGTACCATATACTAAGGATTTATAGGTAAGTTAGCTATGCCAGTTGGGTATAGACCACTTCAACTTACACGTTTTAGGGTCAGGGCATTGACACTGTGGTTGAGTTAGCCGGCCTCAGTGCCTTCTGAGAGACAAAAAATCAGCAGCATCAGTCCAAAAACTTGGGGATGACAATACAAAAAGAGGCATTTCCTTACAGTGAGCCCCATTCACTAGAGCCCCGCACAGACACCATTTTGTTAGAGAATTGAGATATTTCATTAAGTCATGAGCCAGCCATAGCCCGACATGAATGACTCTGCCTCAGCCTGTCAGACGAAGCAGCCTGCTGAGACATTTCCAACAGATTAGTGCACCTTTGCACAAGATAGCTGAGAGTTTGTGCTTATAAGCTGAGGCCTCACAAACACCTCAACACTCCCTGGGACGAGAGAACTGGGAAGGTATATACTTCCTTGAGGCTGTGTTTGTCCTTCTGCAGCAGTGGTGTTGCTGTCATTAGTTGAGTAGGTGCAGTTGCACCAGGGCTACAGCAGTGCGAGGGGCTGATATTATATTGGAATCATATCAGCACTGGCGAAAGGCCTAGCAGAGATGGCACTTGGTAGAAATATGACACACATTGGTATAAGGGTGAGATGGGCACACATGGACACTGATGAAAAGCAGAGAAGGCACTGGGTAGAGATGTGATAAACATGGCCCTGTGGGAGATGGGAAACACATGGGCTGAGAGGTGCTATGAAGAACACATGGGCACCCCGGCGAGATGGACAAACGTGGACACTGAGTGGAGACAGAGCACACATGGGCACTGGAAAACAATGAGCAACACATGGCTACAAATGGCCCCCACAGAGATTTGTGGCACACAAGATTAAACAAAAGCCTCACAGTTAATCTGAGTACATGTCAAAAGAAACCACTGGCAAAGTCCTTTCGGTAGGAGCGGAAGTTAACCGAATCCTTTAGCCTGGCCCTTTGTGTGAGTACAACATATCACTCCATTGTATACAGGGTCGGACTGGCTTTATAGGGCAGTCTGCCAATGCTTGAAGGGCTTGTGTACGGAACTGGGCTTTTGTTGCAGTTACCCACCCACACACACTTTTTGCCCCCTTTTTAGCTACTAGATACTGATTTTCGACTCTGACAGTGCACCGAGGCCTGCTAACCAGACCTCAGTGCCAGTGCTCCTTCCCTAAAACAAGGTAAAGTCTAATTGTTCTACAATTGGTTAAGGACTTTAGCACCCCTGTAAGTCCCTAGTAAATGGTACTCCAGTTACCTAGGGCATGGGTACTAAAGAGGGTCCCTATGGGCTGCAGCATATCTTATGCCACACTAAGGGACCCAAGTACAAATTCCACACAGACTGCCATTGCAGACTGTGAGTCATGGTGCAAACCATGAGTGAAAATCCGACATGACACATTCCTGTGTGACTTGCTAAAGTCACTGCATCTAATATATGTAAGTCACCTCTGCAGCAGGCCTTTGAGCCCTAAGGCAGGGTGCATCATATTTTATGTGAGGAAATATCTGCATGAGCCGATATGCTCCTGTGATGTCTAGTTCTATTGCTAGATATTGCAAGTGACCAGGGAAGCCATTTTAAAGGCATGTGCTGGACACTGGTGAAAATAAGTTCCCCAGCTACATGACGGCTTCACTGAAAATAGGGATATTTGATATCGCCCCAGAGCCACCCGAAGTGACCTGTTGGTGTGGCTTTGGACCTTGCCCCATACTCACCTCAAGTCCAGAAGAACAGTTCCGTAAGTCGCTGACAAGTGCCCGAATGCAACACGTTTTTCCTCCACAGGACATTGCCAGTCCAGAAAATGCACTGTGTCCATTTCTGAAAACTGTAAAAATTCATAACTCTAAAAGTACTTACCCGATTTTGATGATCTTCATATCTAAATTTATATAAAATTGTGTGCTATTTTTATAAATTGGTGCCGGATTTCTTTATTGAGTGTGTGTCTCATTCACTGCCTTTGTGTGTGTAATAAATGCTTACCAGTACCCTCTGATATGCCTAACTGCTCAGCCCACACTCCCACAAAAGAGAGCATTTGGGGGTGTCATTCGTGCCTCTGTAATTCCTTTGGGATCTGCCTGGACGCTCTGCACAGTGTGCCTCATTTTGGTGCCAGCTTCCGTCAGCTTGTCTGACAGGTCAGTGGGGGGGCTATTTTTTGGGCTGTTTGTGGGCCTGCTTTATGGTCTGATGGGTCGATTTCATGTTTTGTCTGAGACAGCGGACAGACGCTGTCTATGAAATCTATTGTTAACCAAAAAATGCCTGCCTATTACTTACCATTGGTTGGCTTCCGTGACACTTGTTTCCTTGCTTCTGATTAGTCAGCACCACCCGCTCCTACCTGCTTCCTCCTGGGGCTTCATTATTGTGTCGGTGGGGGGGCATGGACGTAGTACAGGTTCCTGTCTGTGGCCAGTGTCTTTCCACTGGTCGCAGCCTCTTACAGGTACTTTTGTTTTACTTTTTGACATACACTCTAGAAGAGTCTATGTGTCTGCAGTCCGTATTACTCAAACAACCGTCCGCCCTTGTAATGCTTGTCCCCCGCCCTCCTCAATCAGTCCATTGTGTGCTACTCCCTACCTCCTCTCCTGCACCTCCTTCATGCTGCTTGTCCCCCGCCCTCCTCCCACTATCCATTGTGTGCTACTCCCTCCCTCCTCTCCTCCACCTCCTTCGTGCTGCTTGTCCCCGCCCTCCTCCCTCTGTCCCTTGTGTGCTACTCCCTACCTTCTCTCCTGCACCTCCTTCGTGCTGCTTGTCCCCTGCCCTCCTCCCTCTGTCCGTTGTGTGCTTCTCCCTACCTTCTCTCCTGCACCTCCTTCGTGCTGCTTGTCCCCGCCCTCCTCCCTCTGTCCCTTGTGTGCTACTCCCTACCTTCTCTCCTGCTCCTCCCTCGTGTTGCTTGTCCCCCGCCCTCCTCCCAGTCCATTGTGTGCTACTCCCTCCCTCCTCTCCTGCACCTCCCTCGTGTTGCTTCCCCCGCACTACTCAATCTGTCTATTGTGTGCTACACTCTCCCTCCTCTCCTGCACCTCCTTCGTGTTGCTTGTCCCCCCGCCCTCCTCAATCTTTCCATTGTGTGCTACTCCCTACCTCCTCTCCTGCACCTCCTTCGTGTTGCTTGTCCCCGCCCTCCTCCCACTGTCCATTGTGTGCTACTCCCTCCCTCCTCTCCTGCACCTCTTCGTGCTGCTCGTCCCCCGCCCTCCTCCCACTGTCCATTGTGTGCTACTCCCTACCTCCTCTCCTGCACCTCCTTCGTGTTGCTTGTCCCCCGCCCTCCTCCCACCCCTCCATTGTGTGCTACTCCCTCCCTCCTCTCCTGCACCTCCTTCGTGCTGCTTGTCCCCCCGCCCTCCTCAATCTTTCCATTCTGTGCTGCTCCCTACCTCCTCTCCTGCACCGCTTCGTGCTGCTTGTCCCCCACCCTCCACCCACTGTCCATTGTGTGCTACTCCCTCCCTCCTCTCCTGCACCTCCTTCGTGTTGCTTGTCCCCCCGCCTCCTCAATCTTTCCATTGTGTGCTACTCCCTACCTCCTCTCCTGCACCTCTTCGTGCTGCTTGCCCCCGCCCTCCTCCCACTGTCCATTGTGTGCTACTCCCTACCTCCTCTCCTCCACCTCCTTCGTGCTGCTTGTCCCCCGCCCTACTCCCAGTCCATTGTGTGCTACTCCCTCCCTCCTCTCCTGCACCTCCCTCGTGTTGCTTCCTCCGCCCTCCTCAATCTGTCCATTGTGTGCTACACTCTCCCTCCTCTCCTGCACCTCCTTCGTGTTGCTTGTCCCCCGTCCTCCTCAATCTTTCCATTGTGAGCTACTCCCTACCTCCTCTCCTGCACCTCCTTCGTGTTGCTTGTCCCCCGCCCTCCTCCCACTGTCCATTGTGTGCTACTCCCTACCTCCTCTCCTGCACCTCCTTCGTGCTGCTTGTCCCCCACCCTCCATTGTGTGCTACTCCCTCCCTCCTCTCCTGCACCTCCTTCGTGTTGCTTGTCCCCCCGCCCTCCTCAATCTTTCCATTGGGTGCTACTCCCTACCTCCTCTCCTGCACCTCTTCATGCTGCTTGTCCCCCGCCCTCCTCCCATTGTCCATTGTGTGCTACTCCCTCCCTCCTCTCCTGCACCTCCTTCGTGTTGCTTGTCCCCACGCCCTCCTCAATCTTTCCATTGTGTGCTACTCCCTACCTCCTCTCCTGCACCTCTTCGTGCTGCTTGTCCCCCACCCTCCACCAACTGTCCATTGTGTGCTACTCCCTCCCCTCCTGCACCTCCTTCGTGTTGCTTGTCCCCCCGCCCTCCTCAATCTTTCCATTGTGTGCTACTCCCTACCTCCTCTCCTGCACCTCCTTCGTGTTGCTTGTCCCCCCGCCCTCCTCAATCTTTCCATTGTGTGCTACTCCCTACCTCTTCTCCTGCACCTCTTCGTGCTGCTTGTCCCCCGCCCTCCTCCCACTGTCCATTGTGTGCTACTCCCTACATCCTCTCCTCCACCTCCTTCGTGCTGCTTGTCCCCCACCCTCCTCCCACGGTCCAGTGTGCTACTCCCTGCATCCTCTCCTGCACCTCCCTCGTGTTGCTTCCCCCACCCTCCTCCCACTGTCTGTTGTTGCTGCTCCTCCCTCTTACCCTCACCTCCCTCGTGTTGCTTCCTCCGCCCTCCTCCCACTGTCTGTTGTTGCTGCTCCTCCATCCCCCACACGTCCCTCGTGTTGCCTCCCTCCCATGCTCATTGTTGGTGCGCTCCCCTCCTGTCCCTGCCCCTCCCTTGTGTTATTTCCCCTCCTCCCACTGTTGCTGCTCAACCCTCCTACCCTCACCTCCTTCTGGTTGCTTGTCAAGCTGCTCTCCTCCCACTGTCCCTTGCTGGTGCTTATACCCCTCCTCACGCTGCACCTCCCTCGTGTTGCTTCCCCCGCCCTCCTCACACTGTCCATTGTGTGCTACTCCCTCCCTCCTCTCCTGCACCTCTTTGTGCTGCTTGTCCCCCGCCCTCCTCACACTGTCCATTGTGTGCTACTCCCTCCCTCCTCTCCTGCACCTCTTCGTGCTGCTTGTCCCCCGCCCTCCTCACACTGTCCATTGTGTGCTACTCCCTCCCTCCTCTCCTGCACCTCTTCGTGCTGCTTGTCCCCCGCCCTCCTCCCACGGTCCATTGTGTGCTACTCCCTCCCTCCTCTCCTGCACCTCCTTCGTGTTGCTTGTCCCCCCGCCCTCCTCAATCTTTCCAGTGTGCTACTCCCTACCTCCTCTCCTGCACCTCCTTCGTGTTGCTTGTCCCCCGCCCTCCTCCCACAGTCCATTGTGTGCTACTCCCTCCCTCCTCTCCTGCACCTCTTCGTGCTGCTTGTCCTCCACCCCCTCAATCTGTCCATTGTGTGCTACTCCCTCCCTCCTCTCCTGTACCTCCCTCGCGTTGCTTCCCCCGCCCTCCTCCCACAGTCCATTGTGTGCTACACTCTCCCTCTTCTCCTGCACCTCCCTCGTGTTGCTTCCCCCACCCTCCTCACACTGTCCATTGTGTGCTACTCCCTCCCTCCTCTCCTGCACCTCCTTCGTGTTGCTTGTCCCCCCGCCCTCCTCAATCTTTCCATTGTGAGCTACTCCCTACCTCCTCTCCTGCACCTCCTTCGTGTTGCTTGTCCCTGCCCTCCTCCCACTGTCCATTGTGTGCTACTCCCTCCCTCCTCTCCTGCACCTCTTCGTGCTGCTCGTCCCCCGCCCTCCTCCCACTGTCCATTGTGTGCTACTCCCTACCTCCTCTCCTGCACCTTTGTGTTGCTTGTCCCCCGCCCTCCTCCCACTGTCCATTGTGTGCTACTCCCTACCTCCTCTCCTGCACCTCCTTCGTGCTGCTTGTCCCCCACCCTCCATTGTGTGCTACTCCCTCCCTCCTCTCCTGCACCTCCTTCGTGTTGCTTGTCCCCTCGCCCTCCTCAATCTTTCCATTGTGTGCTACTCCCTACCTCCTCTCCTGCACCTCTTCATGCTGCTTGTCCCCCGCCCTCCTCCCACTGTCCATTGTGTGCTACTCCCTCCCTCCTCTCCTGCACCTCCTTCGTGTTGCTTGTCCCCCCGCCCTCTTCAATCTTTCCGTTGTGTGCTACTCCCTACCTCCTCTCCTGCACCTCTTCGTGCTGTTTGTCCCCCACCCTCCACCCACTGTCCATTGTGTGCTACTCCCTCCCTCCTCTCCTGCACCTCCTTCATGTTGCTTGTCCCCCCGCCCTCCTCAATCTTTCCATTGTGTGCTACTCCCTACCTCCTCTCCTGCACCTGTTCGTGCTGCTTGTCCCCCGCCCTCCTCCCACTGTCCATTGTGTGCTACTCCCTACCTCCTCTCCTCCACCTCCTTCATGCTGCTTGTCCCCCGCCCTCCTCCCACGGTCCAGTGTGCTACTCCCTGCCTCCTCTCCTGCACCTCCCTCGTGTTGCTTCCCCCACCCTCCTCCCACTGTCTGTTGTTGCTGCTCCTCCCTCTTACCCTCACCTCCCTCGTGTTGCTTCCTCCGCCCTCCTCCCACTGTATGTTGTTGCTGCTCCTCCATCCCCCAGACGTCCCTCGTGTTGCCTCCCTCCCATGCCCATTGTTGGTGCGCTCCCCTCCTGTCCCTGCCCCTCCCTTGTGTTATTTCCTCTCCTCCCACTGTTGCTGCTCCACCCTCCTACCCTCACCTCCTTCTGGTTGCTTGTCAAGCTGCTCTCCTCCCACTGTCCCTTGCTGGTGCTTATCCCCCTCCTCACGCTGCACCTCCTTCGTGTTGCTTCCCGCGCCCTCCTCCCACTGTCTGTTGTTGTTGTTCCTCCATCCCCCACACGTCCCTCGAGTTGCCTCCCCTCCATGTTGGTTGGTGGTGCACTCCCCTCCCTTGTGTTATTTCCCCTCCTCTCGTTGTTGCTGCTCCTCCCTCCTACCCTCAACTCCCTTGTGTGGCTTGTCCCCCTGCTCTCCTCCCACTGTCCCTTGTTGGTGCTCATGTCCCTTGTTGGTGCTCATCCCCCTCCTCACACTACAGCTCCCTCGTGTTGCTTCCCCCGCCTTCCTCTCACTGTTCCTTGCTGGTGCTCACCCCGCCTCATGCTGCACCTCCCTCGTATGCTTCGCCCACCTCCCTGTTGTTGCTGCTCCTCCATCCCCCACACCTCCCTCGTTTTGCTTCCCCCCCCTCCTCCCACTGTCTGTTGTTGCTGCGCCTTCATCCCCCACACCTCCCTCGTGTTGCTTCCGCCGCCCTCCTCCCATGATCTGTTGTTGCTGCTCCATCCCCCTCACCTCCCTCGTGTTGCCTCCCTCATGTCAGTTGTTGGTGCGCTCCCCTCCCCCTCCCTTGTGTTATTTCCCCTCCTCCCGTTGTTGCTGCTCTTCCATCCCCCACACCTCCTTGTGTTGCTTCCCCGCCTTCCTCCTGTCTGTGGTTGCAGCTCCTCCATCCCCCTCACCTCCCTCATGTTGCTTCCCCCGCCCTCCTCCCATGGTCTGTTGTTGCTGCTCCATCCCCATCACCTCCCTCGTGTTGCCTCCCCCATGTCCGTTGTTGGTGCGCTCCCCTCCCCCTCCCTTGTGTTATTTACCCTCCTCCCGTTGTTGCTGCTCCTCCACCCACCACACCTCCCTCGTGTTGCTTCCCCCACCCTCCTCCCATTGTCCCTTGTATGCTACTCCCTACCTTCTCTCCTGCTCCTCCCTCGTGCTGCTTGTCCCCCGCCCCCCTCAATCTGTCCATTGTGTGCTACTCCCTCCCTCCTCCTGCACCTCCCTCGCGTTGCTTCCCCCGCCCTCCTCCCAGTCCATTGTGTGCTACACTCTCCCTCCTCTCCTGCACCTCCCTCGTGTTGCTTCCCCCGCCCTCCTTACACTGTCCATTGTGTTCTACTCCCTCCCTCCTCTCCTGCACCTCTTCGTGCTGCTTGTCCCCCGCCCTCCTCACACTGTCCATTGTGTGCTACTCCCTCCCTCCCTCCTCTCCTGCACCTCTTCGTGCTGCTTGTCCCCCGCCCTCCTCACACTGTCCATTGTGTGCTACTCCCTCCCTCCCTCCTCTCCTGCACCTCTTCGTGCTGCTTGTCCCCCGCCCTCCTCCCACGGTCCATTGTGTGCTACTCCCTCCCTCTTCTCCTGCACCTCCTTCATGTTGCTTGTCCCCCGCCCTCCTCAATCTTTCCAGTGTGCTACTCCCTACCTCCTCTCCTGCACCTCCTTCGTGTTGCTTGTCCCCCGCCCTCCTCCCACTGTCCATTGTGTGCTACTCCCTCGCTCCTCTCCTGCACCTCTTCGTGTTGCTTGTCCCCCGCCCTCCTCCCACTGTCCATTGTGTGCTACTCCCTCCCTCCTCTCCCCCACCCTCCTCCCACGGTCCATTCTGCTACTCCCTCCTTCCTCTCCTGCACCTCCCTCGTGTTGCTTTCCCCGCCCTCCTCCCACTGTCTGTTGTTGCTGCTCCTCCCTCTTACCCTCACCTCGCTCGTGTTGCTTCCTCTGCCCTCCTCCCACTGTCTGTTGTTGCTGCTCCTCCAACCCCCACACGTCCCTCGTGTTGCCTCCCTCCCATGCCCATTGTTGGTGCGCTCCCCTCCTGTCCCTGCCCCTCCCTTGTGTTATTTCCCCTCCTCCCACTGTTGCTGCTCCACCCTCCTACCCTCACCTCCTTCTGGTTGCTTGTCACGCTGCTCTCCTCCCACTGTCCCTTGCTGGTGCTTATCCCCCTCCTCACTCTGCACCTCCCTCGTGTTGCTTCCCCCGCCCTCCTCCCACTGTCTGTTGTTGTTCCTCTTTCCCCCACACGTACCTCATGTTGCCTCCCCTCCATGTCGGTTGTTGGTGCACTCCCCTCCCCCTGCCCCTCCCTTGTGTTATTTCCCCTCCTCTCGTTGTTGCTGCTCCTCCCTCCTACCCTCACCTCCCTTGTGTGGCTTGCCCCCCTGCTCTCCTCCCACTGTCCCTTGCTGGTGCTCATCCTCCTCCTCACACTGCAGCTCCCTCGTGTTGCTTCCCCCGCCTTCCTCTCACTGTTCCTTGCTGGTGCTCACCCCTCCTCATGCTGCACCTCCCTGTTGTTGCTGCTCCTCCATCCCCGGCACCTCCCTTGTGTTGCTTCCCCACCCTCCTCCCACTGTCTGTTGTTGCTGCTCCTTCATCCCCCTCACCTCCCTCGTGTTGCCTCCCTCATGTCTGTTGTTGGTGCGCTCACCTCCCCCTGCCCCTCCCTTGTGTTATTTCCCCTTTTCCCGTTGTTGCTGCTCTTCCATCCTCCACACCTCCTTGTGTTGCTTCCCTGCCTTCCTCCTGTCTGTTGTTGCTGCTCCTCCATCCCCCTCACCTCCCTTGTGTTGCTTTCCCCGCCCTTCTCCCATGGTCTGTTGTTGCTGCTCCATCCTCCTCACCTACCTCGTGTTGCCTCCCCCATGTCTGTTGTTGGTGCGCTCCCCTCCCTTGTGTTATTTACCCTCCTGCCGTTGTTGCTGCTCCTCCATCCCCCACACCTCCCTCGTGTTGGTTCCCCTGCCTTCCTCCCACTGTCTGTTGTTGCTGTTCCTCCATCCCCCTCACCTCCCTCGTGATGCTTCCTCCGCCCTCCTCCCACTGTCTGTTGTTGCTGCTCCTTCATCCCCTACACCTCCTTTGTTGCCTCCCTCCCATGTCCATTGCTGGTGTGCTCCCCTTCTGCCCCTCCCTTGTGTTATTTCCCCTCCTCCTGTGGCCCGGTGTTGCTGCTCCTCCCTCCTACCCTCACCTCCTTCATGCTGCTTGTCCCCCTGCCCTCCTCCCATGTCCACTGCTGGTGTTCATCCCCATCGTGTTGCCTCCCACCCATGTCCATTGCTGGTGCGCTGCCCTCCTGTCCCTGCCCCTCCCTTGTGTTATTTCCCCTCCTCCCGTTGCCCATTGTTGCTGCTGCTCCCTCCTACCCTCACCTCCCTCGTGTGGCTTGCCCACCCCCCGCGCTTTTTTTTTTTTACATATTGCACAGTAGTGCGGGCTGCTGTGGAATATGGCTTAAAGAAAAAAAGCACGGACGCAACCAACGCTGGCCAGTGCTTCCCAAACTTTTTAGAACCACAAACTACTTTTTAGAATGACAAACTTTTGTGACCCACCTTGCTTTAATAGACATGAGCCAAGTGATTTTTTTGATGGATGTAACTTAAGCGTCGTGTGGCAGCGCACTGTCATTTATGGGCAGCACATTTTATATTGAATAGGCCGCTAAATTTGCACAGACATCCAGTTTACTGATAAAACAGATAGAAATTATAATGCATGGAAATTTGGTTTTAGTAAATATTTGTCAATTGTGCATCACCAAGTAAAGTGTCTTGATTTGTTTTATGCCTAATAACTCTTTGCTTCCATCGCCTCAGAATTCAAAAAAATATGCTTCATTTTTGCTTTCCTAACTTCTGAATGTGTACAGTTCATTTACAGGTACTTACATTTTGTTGTGTGTTACAAAAATGGCATTGTACAGCCTCTCCTTTCACACTCTGTACCCCAGCAAGATTGGCTTATAATTCACTTTACTTATCTTTTTCTGACTGTAAAGTGAGAGGAGTTTGTAAACACCAATCCCCATGTTAAAACAGTAAGGGGCAATTTGTCAGAAGACATAGCCTGACATTTGACCTCTGTCTTTGAAGCACAGAAAAAGTGACAAGATAAATGCAGAATTCAAATGCATCTTTTTTTCTTGCTTGGCCTTTTACGACTCACCAAAAATCAGTTCTTGACCCAGAACCAAGAGTTTGGGAAACACTGCTTTAAGCCATGTAGCACAGCTGCCCGCGATGCTGTGCAACATGGCTTAAAGTAAAGAAAAAAAGCATTGGCATAGCCAATAGGTCTCGCTTTTGGGACCTTATAAGTATTTAATTATGCAGCACAATATCCTTGGTGCAACATCATCAACCGTTGCATGGCTAAACACTTATAAGGTCCCAAAGGCGAGACCTATTGGCTATGCCAATGCTTGTTATCAGTAGTAACTACAGAAGGGCAGTTAGTGAATAGGAAGAGGCTTACTCTTGTGGGTGAGTGCATGGCACTCCCTAAACCCATCTCTGGCCCTCTCTCAACCCCTCCTTCCTCCTCCCTTCACCCTTCGCCTTTAAGAGTACCTAGTCCCAATTTTCCAGCCTCTCTCCTCTGTCCCGCCCACATTTACTACTAAAACATACTTTTGCGTGCAGAGATCCCCACAGTTGAGCAGATATCTATTCACTTAAAAGATTGAAGAGGCGTATACCACCACACATAGGTATGTGAACAGTATTTTGTTATATGTTAGTGGTACTAGTAACATACTACAAAATGCAGCTTGTGAACAGGCCCCATAATCTTTGCGGAGATTCTTCTCTGCCCTCCCTCCCTGATGAGCCAGTGCCATATGTAACAAGATCCCATGGTATGCAAACATGTTATATACTGGGATTGTCATTTAAGTTGTTCTGTTAATGTTATATTTATACCAAGAAGTTACAAAGACTTGTGAGTATCAAGGAAAAGACAGTGCACGTACTAGGCAGTCGGGCAAAGTGTTGTAAGATGCTGCTTTGTGTGTGGCTGCGTGTCCACATAGCCTGGACTGTGCAGGCGTTACCAGGGTTCCGGCCACATAGAGGGTTGTCCCGCAATCAGTGTAGTAGTTCAGAACAGAAGGGTAGCAACGCAACTGTGGAGCTCTGCACTGAGCAACGGATGTCAAACTTGGACTTCTTCTATGTCTGTTAAGCGGATGCCATGAGCTACAGGAAATGGCCATGGTCAAGCCTTTTGAACTGCCCTAATGATGATCTGTCCAGGGAACTCTGCCTGACGTTCTTAATCTAAGATGAAGTTGAGTTTTTTCCTATAATGTCAGTTCCCATTTCGATCATATATAAGAAAGCATTTACATGAGATGGACGCATCGCAACACATAAATTCCCTTTTGCCTTGTTGCATTCATCGACCTTTTGTTACTTTTTATGTCTCTGAATTAGCTCCTTACTGCTGAAATATCCTTTGGCTCTTCTGGTGAATGTCTATGCCTGTTTTTTTCTGACAACAGTGTGCAGGTTGGTGCGTATTATATGGCAGTGTCATCTTGCCTGCCAGCACCAGCAGGCGATGGCCTAGAATGCGGCCTGTGGCAGAGATTAATTCAATCATTCCTTTAATCACTCTGTTGTTCGTTGGAGTAGATGCCTTAAAGTGCTCACTAGTCTGGCAGTTGTGGCTGGACTATTCTTTTTGGAGTGGGAGTAAGACTCATCAGCATATGGGTGTCCCACCTAGAATGGCACAATGGGTGAAAAACAATGGTCTGGAATGGAGCACTAAGCTGATCACCAGCGGCTGAGGTTAATGCAAACATTCCTTCTATCTCTTCGGTTTTTGTGGTACACACTACAAATTGCAATGTTTGTAACTCAGCTTCGATTGACAAATAGACCAATTCACATGAGAGGGATTTGATTGGGTTGGCGTCACATCATTTGATGGCAATGATACCTGATTTTATATTGTCCATTGTAATTAGTCACTCAACTATTTTTTGTTGGGTAGTTCCCTACCTTCTAGGTTTAAGGGAGGGTAGCTTATGCGTCCAGAACTAGCTGACCAATGCTATACATAATTGATTTAAAAAAAAGTGAGTTGCGCTTGGTCCAAGAGTCTGGGAAAATGTAATAATGTATTTTTTCATTGGACAACGGGCCCATACAGCAGGGCACCTAGGCTTGATGGTCCTCATATGAGCAGAGGTGGGCCCCAACAATAACTCTGTGGACCTGACTCCTATGGATGTTTGTGCCCCCTCCACACTGCCTCCTCCCCATATTTTCATTCTATTGAAACCCATCTGGCTGCCGAAGTTACCCAAGTAGCATTACATTATGTTGACACGTATGGACTAGGGTAGCCATTAGTCCTGTTTCTGCTGGATTGTCCTGGATTTGCAGTGTCTGGCCCGTGTCCTACACTCAGCCAGTGCAGGTCACCAAATGTACCGCTTTTTGTTCATAAAGGGACGATGAAGGTTATTTAGTAGTTGCAGCACATAAGGTATCCACAGAGGCCGCTTCAAGAACACGTTTATATTTAGAGATGCTAAAAAGTGGAATGTGAGCACCTGCATTGAAGAGGCCCTGAACAAGCAGGGAAGCGTTCTAAATCTTAAATATTTACATTGGGCAGAATGAATTAAACCCCAGTCAGCCCTGGAGACTAAATATCCGGTGACCCCTTATGAAGCAGAGAGTTTAACAAGGTTATTGTCTGTGGAAAAGGAAAATACAACTCTGTGGTTTCAGGAATCTTTGAAATCTATTTTCCAGCACTCTGAGGTGTGTTGGAAGGTTCAAATTTCAGCACATCTTTAATGTAACCATAATGTAGGAGCAAAGACAGCACTGAGACTAAATACTATATAATGGTGCTTAATTAATCAGGGAACAATGTAGCCCAGGTGGTCATTACCTGTCACCCGTAGCCATGATAATATATGAAATCTTAATTATATATTAATATGAAAACCACTGTCTGCCTTTCTTGAAAAAACATGCACAGTGCTTATTATCTGATCCTGCTACTGATCCTGTTTTGAAGATCACACGTAATGGCAGATTAGGGGTCAAAGGCATAGAGAGAACACGATTTACCCAAGGTCAAACAAGTTGAAGAAATAGGAGAACCAAGATTGAAACAAAGCACTGCTCATTTCAAGGCCTGTAATTTCGCACTATACCTTATTTTATTGAGCAGACCATGAAACTGGGTTCTAGACCAGTTTTGTTATCACACAACTGCCAGCAGTTACGCTTGATCCAAGTACTTCCACTCACCGAAAAAAAGGAGCAGAGGCATATAGTCAAAAAATTGACCAGCCAAACGCACACATTTTAGTCACATGATAAGGCTGAGATTAAAACCCACGTCTCTTGGTTCCATGATTTCCAACTTGCCCCCTGCACCTCAACTGTTGTGGAGTAGTTTGTGATGGAAAGGTCCAGGGACTGCTCTCGCTAGGATTTTTCATGCTGTGTTTATTACCCGCATTTTTGTTTGTAAAGTGGTAAATACTGGATTAGATATTTGGTCCAACAGCTCAATGGCTAAACCCACCCAGGACCACTTTTTAAGGTTAGTGGTGCCATCTTGTTGGGGGTCCTGTCAAGGTGTTTTGTTCGAACTCTCATTACACAAATTAAGCCTGTTTCAAAGCGCTTCTGGTATTCGCAAATAAGGAAAGACATTTAGTAGGAGATTGGCCTTTTTCCTGGGTCCTAGGACAGTAGGTGGTTGCTATGCAGTATCCATGATGGATGCTGCCCTTTACATGTCCCATGCTCGATCGTATTATCGAATTCCAATTCAATGACCTAGCTATCTTTTGTACACTTGACTCTAAGGCGGTAACGAACAGGCAATACTAAATCCATCGAGTGGTAGAGGCAGGGACTGCAACTCAGTTACAGTATTGTAAAGTAAATACTCTCAGTAACTATGTCCAGTCAGATCTACAACGTTTAAAGAAACTGGGGGCTTTATTTAGAGAAGGACATTATGAAATGAAATCACATCACAAAAATATGCTCAGTGACTCTCCCTCCCACCTCAAATAAACATCTTCTGATGGCTATGCATGGCCAAAAGTGTCTCTGCGTGCTCTAAATGTCCTGCAAGGTGATTTGGAAATGCTGGCAGTCCCCGGATGCTTGTTTCTGGTCCAGGGAGGACCCGGCTTGGGAGTTCGGGCTGGACTATTCCCATGAGACACAGGGTCAAGACTGATTTGCATATGGCTGTGTGCAAACTGGGGTGGCGTAGTGAGCATAAGAATTGCCCCGGCAGTCTTGATATAGGCAGTCCCAACACATCCTCTCTCTAAGGCAAGAGCAGCTGTATATACAAGAAATCACAAATGTTAGACTTGTGAAGTTTACCGCACCTTGTAATTACCAGCGGGATAAAATCCGCACCATTGGACTACCACTCTCCCCATTAAATTGACCTGCCTGTGTTTTTGTGTTTCTTGCCTTGTGGACGTGTTGGGCGCAGGAAGTTCAAATTTGTTATTCTAATTGCAGTTCTAGAACACATGGGGAAAGTGAAACTTTATCATTCTAGCCCTGAAATATTTTGAGGAAAGTTTAGTTAAACATTCGCTAAGTATTTTAGAATGGGTTAAAATACGATCATTTTGCATTGACCAATATGCTGTCCTGATGTTGCTCAGGGGAAAAATACTAAGAAGCCGGTAAGCACGAGGACAGACGGAAAGCACCAAAATCCCAATGTTATTCCCCATTGTTAAGAGCGGTTTATTCAAACCAATTTAAGTCCGGTCCTCGGAATTCATTGCGGGGATAAACAGCGCACTGTATGTTTTAAATGCCTTTAGTCTCATTCCAATAGGCGTTTTGACATTTTTAAATTATTCGATTTCTTGTAATCCGCACGTGCTTCAAAGAGCAGGAGGAAAAAAATGAGCGAGCGTCACGGTCACATAGAGCCGGTCCTACCTGGGCTGGTTATGTAACACGGGCGCGTTGTGTCACAACTCACATACCACGTTAAAAGACAATGACATTTGTGTGGAGTCTTAATTGTGTAACTCGGAGAGAGCGCCAGGGGTTTGCGAGGACGTGACCAGATGGAAGTGCCGTTGCACATTCTCACGAGCTCAGCGCGGCTGAAACTTTCCAGACATCGGAAATCTTTTGTTAACCTAAACGGCTTTTGTAGAGATCCTCCTCCCGCTTGCTGCTGGGTGCCATTAGCTGCGGAAAGGAGGGGCCGCGTTAGTAATCCTACACCTGTCTGAAGCGCACATGCCCTTCCACGAGCTGAACTTACCAAACAAGTGCAGGGCGGCATGAGCGCACCGGGGCTCTGGGCGCGCGCCCAGTGACGGGGGACAGAAAAGAACCCCTGGCCGTCCCGGGCGGCATTGTCTTGTGATGGCGCACGATGACAGCAGCCTCTTCTCCGGGTCCAGGGGGAAGGTGGTCTTGTATCACAATGAATACAGCGCGTCCAGGAGGTGCAGCCTGCCGCAGGAGCTGCTGCACGCAGGGCTGGACGTTAGAGTCAGGCTGCAGCGCAACATGAAGAACCTGGAGCCCGTGTACCTGAGGCGCCAGAGGAAGAGGCCCTCCATCATCCCAGGTAGGGCTCCTGATTCCCCCCCCAAAAAACGAGCGAGCGCGGCAGCCTGCAGAGCTGACCAGACGCTCGTGCGCCATGGCCTTTTGCCTGCGATCACACGCACGGCAGGCATGTGTTTCCAATTATCGCGCCTGCGTCTGGGCACGATAATGGGAAACAGATGTCGGCCCTGCGCGCGTAACCGCAGGAAAAAGGCCATGACGCACGAGCGTCTGGTCAGCTTTCTGAAGCCCCTTACTATAAGTCTCGCAAGCAGCGCATGTGCTGCTCTAGGCTCGACCTAAAAAGCACTACGACATGGTCAACACTGACCGCATCATAGCGTTTCTTCAATTTAATGCCTTGTAGCTCAGCAGCCTGCACTGCTATGCAACATGTATTTAAAAATAAAAAAACATTGACAAAGCCAATAGGCTAACACAGGTGAAACCTACTGACTTTGCCAATGCTTGTTTACTGTTGATTTTCCTGATACTACCACAAAGATTGCCAGTAACAAGCACAATGCATGCAGTCTCCCATACCTTGCAAAACACATATAGAGCATGTCTTTATTAATTTAAAACTGTGCTTTGCAACCATACGCCACATTTTTAGCCATCTGATTCGTTAATGAGGGCCACTTTTATTTTGGTGCCCAGGGCCCATTTTCTGTCCCAGCCCGCCTCGGATTGCGCACAACCCATGAAATTGGAGGAGTGTGTACATTTTTTCACCCTCAAAGATCATGATTTTTGTCTTTCACAAAAGTTGCAGTTTCCTGGTTTCCTTCGCCTTGGCCCCTGCAGTATTTCTCCACACGGTGGAAATATACCCCGGCCGACCGGGCCAAGCCAAATACAACGAATCACGCAGCTTTCGTGTGGGTGACATAACTCCATGCTGGACAACGGATGCAGATATGTTCTTTGTAAGTGGACCTGTTTCAGAGCTTTTCTAAGCCCAGCAGCACTGCCAAGGTAAAGAGCTCCAGCTACTTCCTGTCAAGACTATTTCCGCAGAACCTTTTTAGTACAAAAACAGGACGTATCCCACACACATTGTCACAAAAGTCACGATTTCAAGCGAATGTCTAGAAATAAAATACACTACGCAAAGTCTGTTGAGTTGCAGCCTCCATAGACCTTGCAAATGCTACAACAAATATTTTCAGCTTCAAACGCTTCCATAGGCCCATAGCCCTTTTAGAACAGAACACCCAGCATTCCATATTAGGACCACCGTGTCTGGCATGTTATGTGTGTCTGGCATTCCATATTAGGACCACCGCCTCTGGCATGTTATGTGCGTCTGACATTCCATATTAGGACCACCGCCTCTGGCATGTTATGTGTGTCTGACATTCCATATTAGGACCACCGTGTCTGGCATGTTGTGTGTCTGGCATTCCATATTAGGACCACCGCCTCTGGCATGTTGTGTGTGCCTGACAATCCATATTAGGACCACCGTCTCTGGCATGTTGTGTGTGTCTGGCATTCCATATTAGGACCACTGTCTCTGGCATGTTGTGTGTCTGGCATTCCATATTAGGACCACCGCCTCTGGCATGTTGTGTGTGTCTGACATTCCATATTAGGACCATCGTCTCTGGTTGTGTATCTGGCATTCCATATTAGGACCACCGTCTCTGGCATGTTGTGTGTGTCTGACATTCCATATTAGGACCACCGCCCCTGGCATGTTGTGTGTGTCTGATATTCCATATTAGGACCACCGTCTCTGGCATGTTGTGTGTGTCTGACATTCCATATTATGACCACCGTCTCTGGCATGTTGTGTGTGTCTGACATTCCATATTAGGACCACCGCCTCAGGCATGTTATGTGTGTCTGACATTCCATATTAGGACCACCGCCTCTGGCATGTTATGTGTGTTGTGGTCACCCAGGGCCAGTTTAAGCCCACGCTGGCCAGACCCACAAGTAAACAATGACAGGGAAGAAAAGCCTCTGTTGAAGCTACATCAAAAGGGACACCCAGTGGGGCACCCTGTGCGGCTGGGGCCCCTGGAGAAAGGAAGGAAAGGGGCCTTCTGGCTGCTGTGTGAGTTGTAAAACACAGCACGAGCACACAGAAAACTAAAGGCCTGCCCAGCAGACAGACAATACCATCCTCCCATATGATGGGCTCCTTGGCAGAGGGGCGGGTCGTGAAAGGGAAACTTCAAACCAGTTAGACGCTTTTGGGAACATGAGTGGGACGCTGGAAGGGCTCTGACAGGAGACGTCAGGGACAGAATGGACATACCTCGACTTCCGAGAGTCTGGGCGCCTGTGGTCACTGAGGAGAGATGAAATGAGGGAGAGTCCGGGCGCCTGTGGTCACTGGAGAGAGATGGGGGGGGGAGAGTCCAGGCGCATGTGGTCACTGGGGAGAGATTAAATGAGGGAGAGTCCGGGCGCCTGTGGCCACTGAGGAGAGACGAAATGAGGGAGAGTTCGGGTGCTTGTGGTCACTGGGGAGAGAAGGGGAGAGTACGGGCGCAAGTGGTCACTGGGAAGAGACGAGATAAGGGAGTGTCTGGGTGCTTGTGGTCACTGGGGAGAGAAGGGGGAGACCAAGTGCATGAGGTCAGTGGGAAGAGATGAGATAAGGGAGAGTCCAGGCGCTTGTGGTCACTGGGGGAGATGAGATAAGGGAGAGTTTGGGCACTAGTGGTCACTGGGGAGAGATGAGATAAAGGAGAGTCTGGGTGCATTTGGTCACTGGTAAGAGATGGGGGAGACCAGGTGCATGTGGTCACTGGGAAGAGATGAGATAAGGGAGAGTCCATGCGCCTGTGGTCACTGGAGAGAGATAAGGGAGAATCCAGGCGCTTATGGTCACTGGGGAGATATGGGGGAGACCAGATGCATGTGGTCAGTGGGAAGAGATGAGATAAGGGAGATCAGGGCGTTTGTGGTCACTGGGGAGAGAAGGGGAGAGTACAGGCGCATGTGGTCACTGGGAAGAGACGAGATAAGGGAGTGTCTGGGTGCTTGGGGTCACTGGGGAGAGAAGGGGGAGACCAGGTGCATGAGGTCAGTGGGAAGAGACGAGATAAGGGAGTGTCTGGGTGCTTGTGGTCACTGGGGAGAGAAGGGGGAGACCAGGTGCATGAGGTCAGTGGGAAGAGATGAGATAAGGGAGAGTCCAGGTGCCTGTGGCCACTGGGGAGAGAGGAGATAAGGGAGATCCGGGCTCTTGTAGTCACTGGGGTGAGATGAGATAAGGGAGAGGCTGGGTGCTTGTGGTCACTGGGGAGATGTGGGCAGTCTGAGCGCATCAGTCACTGGGGAGATGGGGGCAGTCCAGGAGCATGTGGTAACTTGGGCGAGATAAGATCAGGGAGAGTTTGGGTGCATGTGGTCACTGGGGAGAGTCCGGGCGCTTGTGGTCACTGCGGAGAGATGAGATATGGGAGAGTCCGGGCGTATGTGGTCACTGGGGAGAAGGGGGAGAGTCCGGGCGCATGCGCTCACTGGGGAAAGTCTGGGCATGTGTGGACACTGGAGAGATGGAGGAGAGATACAGGAGAGTCCTGGCGCATGAGGTCACCGGGGAGAGATGGGGGATGAGTCCAGGTGCAGGTGATTACTGGGAAGAGGTAAGATCAGGGAGAGACCAGGCGCATGTGGTCACTGAGGACAGATGCGATAAGGGCGAGTCTGTGTGCAGGTGGTCACTGGGGAGAGATGAGATAAAGGAGAATCTGGGCGAATGTAGCCTCTGGGGAGATATGGCGCAGAGTCCACGTGGTCACTGGGAAGAGATAAGATCAGGAAGAGTCAGAGCGCACGTGATCACTAAGGAGAATCCGGGAACACGTGGTCACTAGGAACATATGAGATCAGGGCATACATGGTAGTGGGGGCAAACATAGGAGGACTGGTTAAAGGCATAGCCGAAATGGCCGTGGGTAGAAATGGGACATAAATAGGCATCAGGCAGAGGTGTGCAACATATGGGCAAGGGGTGCAATGAAAAGCAAATGGCAGAATGGTGAGTTGGGCACACATGGGTACTGGTGAAAAGCATAGCAAGGATGACACCGAGTAGAGCAGTAACATACATGGGCATCAGGAAGAGATGGGTAACACATGGGCTAAGGGGTGCAATGAAGAACGCATGGGCACCGGAGTGAGATGGGACAAACATGGGCCCCGGAGTGAGATGGGAAACACATGTAGACTGGGAGGAGGTGAGGCACACATGGGTCTAGGAAAGAATGAGCAACACATGGGTACCGCAGAGATATGTGGCACACTGCAATAAACAAAAACCCCAATGTTAACCTGAGCACATATAAAAAGGAACCAGTGGCGAAGTTCTTTCAGTCGGAGCCCGAGTTAACAGAACCTCCCAGCATTGCCCTCTGAGAGCCCCGTTTTCAACACCCCATAATGTACGAAATCAGATAAAAGGGAATGTCTACCCCACACTAGCACCGAAGGGTTCAATGGCTGTAGCATCCATTGGATATTTCACAAACGTACGTTTGAGGAGATCCGCAGACCTGGGGGGCTCTGAGAAGCAGGCGATGGGCACGCTGAGATTCCTCAAATGTTCAATGAGGTGTGTAGAGTACCTGTGAGGGAGAGAGACATGTTAGAGACTTAAGTGTTAGCTGATGGAATCCAGAAGAGATCTACAACTGCTGCCAAGGAAGAGACATGTTTGGGATTTAAGTATTTGACGATAGTACTCAGAAGAGAGCAGAACTCCTGCCAAGGAAGAGACACATTTTAGGTAATTAAGAACTGATGCAACCCAGCAGAGACCAAAAACTCTGCTGCCCCCACACATCATTAACTTGAAAATTCGTGGAGTTTTCAAACTTTGGTCGGGTGGAGATGGGGCAGTGGTCCATGGCATGAAGATCAGAAACACTGCAGTGAGGTGCCATACAGGGGTGTGGGCAGTGCCAAGGTCCTTGTTTGCATCAATGCCATAGATGTAGGGAATTTGCACTTGCAGGCTGTGGGTAATAGAAAGAACAGTTGTGTATGAGCTCTGATGATGCTCCCACGCTGCCTAAACAGGACACACAATGTTAAACAGTGAAATCTTGGCTCACCTTCAGTAGCCCGGCTCGAGAGCAAGGGCAAAACCCAGAGCATTGTATGAGGTGATATTAGGTCAAAGGTTCAAAATAAATAGCCAGAAAGGCCAATAGTTGTAATTGTATTTATATTGCGCTTATTACCCCATATGAGGCCTCGAAGCGCTTCTCAGCAAGTACTACTTACTACTCTGGAACCCAAAAGGATTTGTGGTAGATTAGTATAGGGACATATGAGCTAATTTGAGCAGTGGACAACTGAGTCTGTTAGTTGTATTGAATAGGATAAAGAAGGAATAGAAGAGGGAGAGTCTAGAAAATGTTATTTGGGAGATCATAGTAGTAAGAGGAGGTTTTTAAGGAGTAAAAATGAGAGATGGAGGAGGGAAGAGTCTCTAGAAAGGGATTAGGGAGATCATAGTAGTAAAATGAGGTTTGGGATGAGTCAAAGAAGATGAGGGAAGAATTTAGAAAAGGTTGTTTGGGAGATCATAGTAGTAAAAGGAGGTTTTGGGTAAGCCAAGAAGGGAAGAGTCTAGAAAGGCATATTTTGGAGATCATAGTAGTAGAATGAGGTTTGAGATGAGTCAGAGTGTGGAGGTAGAGGATATATTGAGAGAGGTATAGGGTGAGACAGAGTAGTGCATTGGAGAGAGTGAACGTTTTTTTATTTATTCCTTCTTCTACAGAAAGGAGTAAAGTAATAAATATATAGATACATGACTACATAGAAAGGGTATATATGTATAAGGAAGATAATATATTGAGATTTAAAGGTGTATTGTATAAAAACAGACTTTCAAGTGTTGCTGTACTTAAAGCTACTTTATTTGTGTATTTTTATAACACCATTTTTTAAATATACAGTTTGAAAAAAAATATGAAAGCAAAAGCTTTTTAAAAAGCTGGAGATAGTCCCAAAACAAGACATCTCTAGTTCAATTCCTTACTTAGCGATTTGTGGTGGGTTCGAAAAGTTATGAGGAGGGCAAGGCTTTTCTCAAGTCCAAGGTCATGTCTTTGCTGGAATGGTTTTCTTTGGACCACTCACTTTTCCAAACCCTGCAAACATTTTTTCCATTAAACTGGGACCCATTACATCAGTATAGTACGAGACTGTGCATTTAGTCTACAAAAAGTACAAAATGTCTATATGAGAACACACATTCAACCACTACAATGTCGTAATAGAAAAATTGGTCATCGTGTTTTAAATTGCTGGAGTAAGGAAACATCCTCTTTACAGGCTCCCATCAAATTTTTCAGTCCTTTAATGATCCAGATTTCGTCGTCATTACTGTCAAAACTGCTGCTATAAATTAGATCCTCAATTCTGCAAACGAACAGCAATTTATGCATATGTCGATTATGGATTCTCGATTGAGTGGGCCAGTCGTGCCGAAGAGATGGCCCGAGTGGAGAATTTGGCTACTGCATTTCCCTCACATAAGTCGTACGAGGCGATCACAGACTGAAGAGCTCGGGTGTATGCCTTATGATTTCTGTAGAAACTACAGTTGTTGGCACAGGTATCAGGGTGAGAATCCCAGAAATCTGTCCCACAGCAGCACAGCGGTGGCAATTCAATATTGTGCTGCTGTATCTTCTCTCTCGTCTGAGCTCTTAGGGCGTCAATATATCGACTATTTTCTTTGTTTTTCCGTTTTTTGTCTTCTGTTACTTTCCACTGTCGCTCTTCCTCTTTAAGCTTTGCTACTACTTTGCTTTCACTCTCCCCAGAATGGGTGTCTTGCAGTTTGGCCAGCGTGCTGATCCCCTGCTCCTCTGCATGCCGATGGAGCTCCTTTTCTTTCTTGATCTTAGCTATTTTCTTTTCATGCCTTTTTTGCCTGCGAATTTCCTTTACTTGCTCCCTCTCAATGTCCATAAAAAGTCGTCTGTACATTAAGTACTGATATTCACGTTGTTTTTTGTTCTCTTCTAGATCTGTGCTTGGTCGCAGTACAAGTGCAGCTCGATAATCAGTGCTGAATGCAGGTGCTGGGCCCGTGGGGTAGGGTTCCTTCAACAGACGATTACAAATCTTTGAAGGCTCTGCTCTACTTTGACAACGATCCTCCTTCCTCACCTGGCTGTTAATCAAAATCTGGTTTTGTAATTCAGCTGGCAGGTCATGATGTCCTTCCAAAACGTCCTCCCCCTGACAAATGCGATCTGGAGAAGTGCGAGACAGGGGTTTATCTCTGGTTGGAGAAACCTTCCAAATCCCACCAGGAAGTTCTGACGGGCTTTCTCCTTCGTGTACAGTCTTACAGGCCACCAGGCTACGCCGCACATGCTTCATGGTTTTGCTGAGAGCTCTGGCTTGCTGCTGAAATACTTCCCTCCCATCTTGGGTGCCCTCCTCGTCTGCAGCTTCTTCCATGGGGCCCCCAAGCTGTTGTGCATTCACCCACTGGGCCCCAGGACTGCAGATGGCCAAATCTGCATTATTTCGGTACAGACATGTATTCCTTTTCGGGGTCAAGTGCCCAGCAGCCTCTAAGGACTGCTGCACGACTATTCCTTCCTTTTCTGCAGCGACATAGGACTTCAGAAGCTGCTGCTCTTTCCTCAGCCTTGCATGCTGGTTCACCCTGTGCTTCACCTCACTCTGGAATCGCCTCAGACGTTCCTGCTTCTCCTTCTCCTGCTTGTTTAGTTCCTCCTCCACGTAAAGCGCGGAGAGCACAGCCCGGCTCTCTCCTTCTTCCTCCCACCGGTCCCAGGCGCTCTCCACCCAAGCCCCGACGGGCTTCACGGCCTGGGTACGCTCCGCCAGGACCTGCTGGTTCACCACCAGCTGCAGGGTGCGGGGTTTCACCGCTGGGGGCCCCTGGAAGCCATCACAGCGGACATGTCTATCTGGTCCGGGCGACATCTTCCAGACCGGAACGAACGCCCCAAAACAGGAAACGGACCCTTCAAACCACGCTGCGCTACCTTGCGTATCACCATGGCAGCACGCACAGCGCGCACGCACGGCGTCCTGGAGTCGTTGGTGGGAGAACTACCGCGAAATGGTGACCAATCAGATCATACGGCGTGAGGCTGATCACCATAGCAGCACGCACCGCGTCCTGCATTCATAGGTGGGAAAACTACCGCGAAATGGGGACCAATCAGCTCACATAGTCTGAGACTGATTATTTCTAGTGCTGGGTATCAGTTTAGTAATTTTTCCGATTAAGTTGTTTACAGTGCCTCAGTGTATGTGCTTTTTAAACCAATCTGAAGTAATCATCCTTTTCTTGACTGTTCAGAAATAGCATTCATACTTATATACAAAAAAATATTAATTTTATAAAAAAAATACATTTGCTTAAAGTACAGCTACACTCGAAAGTCTGAATGTATTAAATATAACTTAAATCTACACATATTACCTTCCTTATACATACCTTTCATGTACTTGTGTATCTTTATATTTATTAATTTACTTCAAATTCAGCATCTTTAATGCACTACCCTATTATTTCACCCTATACCTCTCTCAATATATCCTCTACCTCCACTCTCTGACTAATCCCAAACTCCATTCTACAACTATGATCCCTAAAATAACCCTTTCTAGACTCTTCCCTCCTCTACCCCTCCTTGCACCATCTCACACCTCTTTTAATATTCAGATCTCTCAAACCGGTCTTTCTAAACCCTTACCTCTGACTCTTCCCCCTTCACCATGAGAGTTCCTGGGTAATCTCTTCCCCTGTGACGCGAGGAGGGTGGTATGTTATGGTAGGTGCTTGAATCGTATTATATAACAATATCATTATTGTCTGAGGGTTAAAAAGCATGGTAACAAGAATCCTTTATCTCATGTTCTTCCAGAGAAGCCTCATAATTGACATTGTGAAAAGCCCACATATTTTCCCAGTGATCTTCACAAGAAGCTGGACACTTGATTTTTATGGTTTTCTTTCAGGTACTATCTATTGGTATAAACATAATATATATGTTCTGCTAGAAATACAAATCACTAATCTTGTATTTTGTTTTTCTCTTTAGATCGCCCTCCCAGCTGTTCCCTCCCTTCCCTCACCTCGCTTGATCACCTCAATAGTCTACACTATCATAGCATACAGACTTGAGGCTATCGAGAGGTGGACCATTCTGAGCACCGTTCCGATCCTGAGTATTCGATAAGCTACTACACTGAATCTTAAGTGCTCCAGCAAGTGTCATGCGAGTCTTCATTAAAACCTTACAAAAGATTTCTGCAGTAAAAATAGAAAACATCAAGCATAGACAATACCAATAAGTCTTGGTACCGAAACCTACTGGCTGTTTCAATGTTTTTTTTTGCTTTAGATATCCATCACAAATGTGAGTATGGCCACAGCTGCCATCTCGGTTTTAAAACATTACTAAATGCACTAAAAGATTACTTCCGCGGATGTGCATGCACCCACTGCGGCCATTTTTGAATGCTTTCTAAATGTTGTAAGAAATGCTGTTCAAAGATGGCCACAGTGGACATGCATGCTTTCAAGCAGCCATCTTTGAATGTATCTCGGTTTATTTTAATAAATCCCATTCAAAGGTGTCCACCATGAAAGTGCGTGCTGTCACTAGACGGCAAAAAGTTTTTTTTAAAAGGAGTTCAGAAGCAGGAGGATGCTTGGTGAAGGATGAAAGGATGTGGAAGAGTGGATGACTCGGGGTGGTCGAGCAAAGGGAGAGAAGGAGAGAAAATAGTCCCTCCCGTGCACTGCAAAGCAAGGTCTGATGTCAGCAGTGGAAGGCTACCTCCTCCAATTAAACACTGTGAGACCCTGGGCAGGTCAAATACAAGCAAATGGAGTAGAGCCATTGAACCATTTCGCTCAGCAAGAGTGAGAAGTGAGACAGGCAAAACAATCTATCCCGGGAAGTCAAAGCTTATTCTACATATATTCTAAAAAAAATGGTAACAAGAGATGTTGCAGAGAGCTGTCCTGCCAGACGGGCCAGCCCCCAAAAAAAGCCAGGATAAACTTCTCACACCCGACCCAGGAATACCTGAAACAGCATTGATATAATAATACTGAAATTAAATTGTTATTTTATTAAAATGTTTTGCTGAACTAATCTTGATTCTTTTCAGAATTATGGATGACTGTTCTAGAATTTCTGGCTTTATAATTAACAGGTAGGACATGTGTGGCTACTATCCCGCATATACAAGCACATAAGCAATTATGTTTATTGTGAAATTCTTAGGATCACTTACAAAACAAAATCTGTTAGGTCTGAAAATAGGATTGTTTGTACACCTTGGAAGCTCACCAACCACAATGTAAAGTGGTCTTTAAATCTTATCAGTCTAAGATGCTTAAACGGTGCTTACAGATGTGTCATTTATCACTGCATCTGCTACCAAATCCTTGCACTGGAAGTCATCAACTGCTATTTAAAGTAATCTTACATTCTGCGGAGCGAGGATATTGACCTGATGTGTACATAAACGCACAGCTGCAATTACATTTCCCAAATGTTCTTGGTGCAAGAGCCCTGTCCTCCTTCTGCAGGGTAGTCTTTAAGGTCTACAAAATCTTGACAACTATTTCTAACCTAACTGTGGTATCCTGCGTGTCCTCAGTCCCTGTATGCCTGAGCTTTGGTCTAAAATGCTGAGAGTGAATGTTGCTGTGTGGTATGGAGTGGAATTTAGGTTAGAGGAACCATAAGGGTGGATGGAACCGTGACAGGACCTGCCTGCTGTTGCGGTAGCCAAAAGGTAGAGTAGTACTCTGCGGTGAGAGACACACATGTAGTACTGTGTGTGTGTGTGTGTGTGTGTGTGTGTGCAGACTGGGTAAGGAGCAGTCCCTGCCACTAGTAGTTTATGTGGGGAGTATCCCATGGTATGTGAAGTTGAGGAACAGGAGTACCCTGTTGTGAGGAATTGCCTGTGGAGTATGTTGTATCTTACCAGACGTAGCCGAGTTGTATTTTAAGTATTTCCTTATTAACTTCAAGTTGCAGGATGGCAAATATGTACATCTGTCCATCAGCCTGGTAATGCTTATACACCAGCCCCACCAGGAGCAGCCTGCCTGCTGCTCAGCCCATCTTCCAACTTTCACCACTCATCCACACAGGCACCCAAGCATTCCAAGCATCACAGTCACACCAACATTCCACTGTCAACACTCACACTGGCTGAGCAGCAGGGAGATAGCTAAGCTGGGAAACATATACTTAAATAATCAGGATATAACATATCCCCCTCCTTTTAAATGAAAAATGAAAACAACAATATAACATGGGATGAACTTTAAACAAGCATATACAAAAGCAGAGAAAAAGTTCTAGACTCAGGGAAGCAACCAAAAATACAACTTTGCGAGAGTCTGCAAACTACGTAACCTGAAAGGAAGGGTAAATATATCGACAAGCACCAATAAATAAATTGACAAGCAATAAAACCCATCCTCCCCAATAAAAACAATTTTGAAGAATATGTAATATGTAGCTAAGGGTGGACCACACCCCGAGACAACGATCCCACCAACAAGGGAACGAAAAGTGTAAACAAGATACCTAACATAAGGAACAAGAAATACACCATGGAAATGGGACTAAGAAACCCATTGTGAACACACCCTGTGCGGGGATTTAATGTAAAACGAGTAAATGGGGCTAACACCCATAACCTACCCCTGACGTAAGGGTGAAACCTAATGCGAATGGGACATACCCCATCAGACCTACTCTGTGTGAGGGTGAGATACTAAAGTATACGTGTAGCACAAGGTGATTTACACACCGTATATACAGGACGTGTAGCGCGAGGCGACTTACACACCAAACAGACAACACGTGTAGCGCAAGGCGACTTACACACTGAACAGACAAGACGTGTAGCGCATGGCGACTTGCACACTGACAAGACAAGACATGTAGCGCATGGCGACTTACACACCGCACAGACAAGACGTGTAGCGCATGGCGACTTACACACTTTTGACAGAACCCATATGTAAAGAAGAGTACGAAACAGAAAATGGGAAACCACCCACCAAGAGCTCAAAACCTCCCTCATGTAAGGAAGAGTAGTGTAAATAGGAAACCAAAAGATATGTGACCATCACCCACTAAAAGACTAGGACCTCCCTTATGTATAAGGGTACCTATGCTATCTTACATAAATGCTCAACAAACCAAACATGTAATCCCATGTATGCAATGAAGAAGTGTAACCTAAAATGTAATGTAAATTGTAAGCATGACCAATAAAGTAAATGTGTAAACTGTGGCCCCAAAGCAAACCCTGTTGTAAGGGATATGTGCACTTCAATGTAAAGACATAGAGTGAATACAATGTTAAGTGTCTTATTCACGTCGTAGTGTAACACTCTAATCATGTTGACCCTAGACAAAACATTTGTGGCAAACCTAACTAAACATTTTTTAAGCGTGTACTCTGCCACGACCTCCAGGCATCGAACTACATGCCCACATGAGTGATGACCCTTAAAGAATGTACTTTTTGAAATGTCAACCTTCCATAACATCAAACTAGAACGAAGGCGTCTGAGAACCACACAAGAAAAACAAGCAACATACTGTGACTATTTCCTCCATGCGTGTAGCAGCGCTGTATGAGTACATAAACCAAACCACAGACAAAATTTAGCAAAAGGGTGGCACCCAGACACAGGTGCTTTACCAAATTGTTCCTCTTCTTGAGCAGAGCAGCCGAACACTAGGAACAAGCAACATGCCCAGTCTTCATCAAATTCCGGTACTACCATGGAGGTATACATGCAGATGTCCAGACGTGATGAGATGGAAGCTGGGCAAAACGGGACATAACCCAATGGTTCATGTATCCAAAATGAAGAGAGGAACAGCGCACTGGGATCAACCAGCACTGCTCGCGGTTGGCAGAACGAGATCCAAGACTTGCTGGAGAATGCAGGACACACAGTGGTTTGTGCACTGTCTCCATCCCCAATATGGCGGCACGCTGTCATGCCAGCGCCGGGTTGCTCAAGGTGCGTACATGCTCCCAACATTGAAAAGCAGCGCTTGCCACTGAAGCGAGAGAGAGAGAGACCGTTGCTCGAGACTGTACACCATGGCTCGTGCCGAGAAGCGTCGCGTGCAAGGTAATGTTTTTTTCCCAACAATTCCTCTATCGTTTTAAATCTGCTTCGTGCCAGGCCAAAAACAAATTCCCAGAAGTTAATAAACATAACATATGGCCACATGTGCTTAATGCTCAATAACGAAACCAAAGCACAGACAATTACCATTAAAGCGCTGCTCGTCACGCGTCTCAAAACGGCCCTGACGCCAATATAAATAAAAACGACCTCTGGTAGTAGCCTTGATAAGAATAACCTTGTGCTTTGTGTCTCCATCAAATATTCCACATAAAGTGCACAATACAATGCCAATCCAGATCTTCCATAGTAACAACTCTCTACAGCCGTTTGACATTCTTGCTGAGCGAAACAGAACCCATAATGTTCTCGTGAGTTTACACCAGACTGGTGCAGCTTGTCAGAAAGCTCCAATGTCGATGAAAATGTCAATGTGCACAGCATCCATATTAATGTAGAATGTACCAAAATATGTGGAAGTAGTGAGGCTCACACCACTTACTCACTTGCATAAATGTCCATATTTGAAGACCAATGGAGCATGTCCAGGCTGGGGCTGTCCGCTGACAAGGACACTGGTGGGGCTGGCTTGCCTGGAGCTCCATTCTTGATGCTTTACTCTTGTTTCTGTAGGTTTCTTTGTGTTCTTCATTTCCATACCATGGACAAGTTCCTAAATCATGTAGCATGCTTGAGTCTTGGTCCAGGTCGTCGCCAAAATATGTTGTATCTTACCAGACGAAGCCGAGTTGTATTTTAAGTATTTATTTATTAACTTCAAGTTGCAGGATGGTAAATATGTACATCTGTCCATCAGCCTGGTAATCCTTATACACCATCCCCACCAGGAGCAGCCTGCCTGCTGCTCAGCCCATCTTCCAACTTTCACCACTCATCCACACAGGCACCCAAGCATTCCAATCATCACAGTCACACCAACATTCCGCTGTCAACACTCACCTTGGCTGAGCAGCAGGGAGATAGCTAAGCTGGGAAACATATACTTAAATAATCAGGATATAACAGAGTACCTCTTGGGTGAGATGTGGGGAAAGAGTACTACTATGTCATGAAAGGTTGCAAGTGGAAGTACCTTGTGGAGTGAAAATGTGGGGAAGTTTAATACCCTGTGGTGTTGTAGGTGATAGTCACAAATTTCGCCTGAGTGTTGTGGGTGAAGCCACGAGTTTCGCTTGAGTTGTCATTCTGTACAAATGGGAAGATTTGACAGGTGTGTTTTACAGGATATGGAGAACATTTGTGATTTTGTTGTTTTATCCAGTCCCCATGTAATGGAGTTGATCACTATTATGTTTGAATGTTAATATTTGATGTAGCTCTAGTGCTTTTAGCTGAGTTCTTCTTTACCTGCTGACATGGTCAGGAGTAAATGGCTGTGTTACTGGAGTGCTCTAGTGTTTGATAGTTATGTTATGTCAATAATTGTTCTGCCAGAGGCTGTCATTATTGTGTTCGGAAAATGCCACCACTTTTTCTTGTGCATTTTCCTGAGGCTCGGGTGCAATACAAAACGCATTCTTCAGCCTGGCTCCTGGTCATTTTGGTCTGGCCAGTTAACATGACTGGTTGTTGGGCGTGTTGGAGTGCTGGGATGCACTTTTGTGCATGAGTGTGTGGTGGAGTGTGTTGTCCTTCTGCTGTTATATATGTTGCTCATGGAACATGGAGAAAGTGGGGGCGTTTGTTGTGTTTGTGTCAGCTGTGTAGTTTAGTAGTGTGATATGTGGACTATGCATATGAGTGTTGTTGTGAGGAAAGGAGTTCGGAGATAAAGTAATATATGGTTAAACTTTCCATTTTTGTTTCGTTTATACATTGCATGTGTGGACTTGAGGATGACAGGGAAACTCTTCGAAATGGGCTCCATGTCCTGGCTGTCGAGTACCTCAGCATCTGTGAATACATGTCCTGCAGGCATAAACGTTGTTTAGTATCACTTTGAGTGTGCCGAGCTGGTGATAGGGTCTCATGTCCAAGGAACTCACAAGACTTTCAATCTTGGACCTTTGTGTAATGGCAGTCCCAACCTATGTGTTGTCTCATTTCTTTTGTTGACAAAGGTGTATGGAGCCTCGTCTTGACCTATCACAGAATTGACCCAGAGGGCTCACAACTAGGGCAGAGGTGTAATGTTTGCGTTATAGAAATTAAGGAACTCATATATAAGTGCAACTTGGACGTGCAAGAAATGCACAGAATTCATAACCCCAAAATAGGACAAGCTTGGTCCTGCATGTGGGTAACATATGCTGCCTATGTGTATCCTCTAAACACTTAAACTGTGACTGGGCAACAGAAGGTGAGCAAAGAAAGGGTCGAATCTGCAGAATCACTTCTGCTGCATATATAAAGAGTCAATATTTAAATAATGTTCAGGGAATGACAATTTAAACTAGCTGTTCACACATAAAGGGACAGATCTCATAAAGTAATTCTCTGATTCACAAAACATCCCGGTGAAGAGATAAATTTGTTCCAACCTGACCCACGCCAGAAAGTGAACTAGGGCAAACAGAAAGCAATTACTTAGGGTCTGATTGAAAAGGGTTTAGAAAAAATAAAACATTTGCTGCATAAAGTTACTTCTTTGTTGTGGAGCAAATGTCGGATGTTTTTGGAATTCTCAAACACTCCCAGGATTGGACCTGGAATCTATGACAGTCACAGGTCTCTTTGGTACTCAACTCAAATACATTTTCCTCATTCATAATTGTATAATTTATATAATTTTGCCTACATAGATTGAACACGAACATGCATTTGCACCTCTAGTTTTTTTGTTTCTTTAAGGAAAATACTTTCACCAGTAGAGAAATTCATTCCTCTTCACTCGATCAATTTTGGGTGGGTTCCTCACTATTCTCAATCTGTAAAAGCTCTTTCTCCTGCCCTTGCTGGTAATTAATCTGCATGGGCCTGATTCACAAAGGTAAACGTATACTTTTGTGTAAATTTATGATTGTTTGCTATTCACAAAGGTATTTTACTAGTAGTATCTTTACGACTGTGGAGTCACAGCACATAAAAAGATAGGACAGACCATGTATTTCCAGCGTGAGACTCTACCTGTAACCCGTAGGTGGATACCCACAAATCTACATGTATTTGGGGTGTTTATGAATTTTTGCTGGTTAACCCAGGCAGGAACAGTTACTAAAGTCCCGCTAACCCAGGATTTGTGAATTTATAAAATTCCACCATAAAGGACTCACTTTTATCTTTGAAAATCTTACTTCGGATGTTGAATGCCCATCATTCCTGATTCTATGAACCAGGATTGAACTGTACTCTTTCAAATGCTCTTTAGTGCACAAACATGCCTCGGACCCTTGGTTTTACTTAGTTTTGAAAGAAAACTACACCCTTTGCTGTTCAACAATGTGGAGAGTAGAAGGATAAGTCACACTCAATTAGTACGCTGGTTATTGGATATTAAAGAAGTTATCTTCTTGGGGTTTGGTGGAGTGACCAGATGACTCCATGTCTCTGGGACATAACTTTTCCAGTCCTTATCTTTTGTTTCACAAATAATTGTTTGGATTGGTCTGCCCCAAGACTACAACTCCCAGAATGCACTGACATGTTGAAGAAAAGGACATAATTAAAGGTACGCAAGTGGAATGGAATCATCAGGTAGTCCTAAGCTTGTGATCTGTGGAAAGAGTGCACGTTTTGGTGCTCCACATATCCATGATAAGCATTTTACAAGAATGACTAATTTACAGATGGAACTGATGTCAATGTTTGGGACTCACCAGCTGGTGCACATTTTTCATCTTGTTTTATAGCTCAGGCTTGGTACTTTTTACGATACCAGGGAAGGTTATCCGAGGAGGTTGGGTTGCAGTCATAAGAGCTCTTGCTCAACAGGTTTGGCTGGCGTGTAACTTCTCTGAGCAGGAAATGGTACTTCCTCTGGGCAAGTCTCGTCTTTTCTGGAAAGGCGCGGCTGGGACACCTCAGCCCCAAGTCTTTCCCCGTTCGTAAAAAGACCATGTGGTGGTGCTTGGATGCTACAAGATCAGTGGTCTTCAAACTTTTTCATGACCCCCCCTGAGGAAAAAAAATAATCCCCCCTAGAATTTTTCACAATTAGTCTATTAAATTGGCTATGTTTAAATATGTCTAAACTTATTTAACTATTTTAGTTAAGTTCTGTTACAGTTTTAAAAATACAATCAAATATACGATTGCCAAACATACTATTCTGGGCAGGCAGTCCTTACTAACGTGTAAACGTATCCGCAGTGTGATTATTAGAAATAGGGGTGGGAGTTTGTAGGAATATTTGAAGTCCCTTCCCTACTTCCAGCTAGGATATAAATGACAAAAGATGTTAGTGATGGCCCATTACAGAGCGGCTTACTGCCGCTCATTTGTTTCCTCTTAAAACAAAGTACTGTTATCAGCATTTGCTTCTTTTGACCAGAGCCTGGGGCCCCCCCTGAGATCACTTGAGGACCGCCTATGGGGGCCACCGCCCCCAGTTTGTAGACCCCTGGCCTAGATGATGCTGAGGGACACTTCAACACTGGGTCAATACTGGGTCTAAAGATCTCAGTCCTCTTGGGCACAATTTGTGAAGGATCCCAAGAGTCCGTGCAACTGGCCCAAAAGTCTTTCCCTTCGTCCACAAGAGACATTTTTGCCAAATTTTCATCAGTCAAATGAGGGAACCCCGAATGATTACAGGTCATGGAGTTGTGCCACAGCACATGGGATTGTGGCGGGAGTTTTGCATGTTCCATTGCACTTCTTTCTAACAGTGTATTTTTATTGCAGCGTGAGAGGGGTACTCGAAGGGAGTGCAGGTGGGTCTGACGAGTGATATATAGATTCGCTTTACTGTTTAGTACAGGTGCTCCTGAAGCTGAGGACAGGGAGAACTGCATAGTGTGGCCGCATCTCCAGTCTGTCACACCATCTGCTCAGATGCTGTTTCTCCCAGATGAAACAACCTTCCCTCACTAGTCATTTACGTGCCATTGTTTGGGTGAGAAAATAGACATAGCAACACTCCAAGGTATCAAACCCAAGGATGTGGATTATTTCTATATCATCTCTTACACTCATATAGCAATATTAACATTTTGGCGAAACCTATATAAGGATCGCCATCAGTATCAGTGACACCTACAGTAAGCATCGAGGTGCAACACTGTTCGATTTCACACCAGTCGAGCTGATATCCAACTTGGAGTCATCCGAATTTAAAAATCTGGTCAAGTACTAAAAGCCCGAAGTTTCCAATGTCGAGGTAGCTAACTCAAGTGGCTGTTGGGGAACTCATATCCTCTATGCCATAAATTTATACAAAAATATTGTCTCACTGGGTATAGATTTTGTATTGCAATCTTGAATAAGCCAATATTTTTGAAAAATAAATTTAGGACGTCATATTTCAGTCAGACAATATTTTGGTCACAATATTCTGGTACCATTCCAAGAGGCTCACCAGCGCATAATTGTGTATTTGGCAGGTACCACCGCTCATTTTGGGCGGACCAAACTTATTTTGCATCATCAGACTTTGACCCAGAGCAAGACAGAAAGGCGGAAAAGAAAGAAGGAGGAAGAGGCAGATGGGGGAACAGTGGCAAATGGAGCCTATAGGGATAAAAAGAGTCTGGAATAGACAAGAAGTGTTGGATGGTGGAAGAAAGAGTCAAGAGGTACAGCCAAACCTAGGCAGCTTTGGTGTGTTTAGCAGTCCTGGCATTTGGAAGCACTGGTGGTAAACTTCTAAGAAAAACTTTGGGCCCCTTCACTCCTTGGAGCTAACAGTTGCGCTCTACAAATAATCTACATAGACATAGACTGCACTTATTAGAAATGAAGCAATGTGCCTCCAGACAGCTAAAGCTGTCAGGCCAGACCTAAATAGTCAGTAGACGAGAACAATATTCTAGACAAGCAGCAAGCACAAGAGCTCATGCAAGATGCAAGGCATTAGGACAGGAGGGAATGGTTTGCAACTTTGGGAGTTTAATCCACATCATTCATATAATTATGGGCTATAAATAAAGCAAAGCATCTAAGCTTATCCATGCATTTAAACAATATTTCTGCTGTGTCAAATTTCAAAATATCCATAAAAGACTTTTAAATAAGTGTAAACCAAAACATCCTCCTTAGGACCTGTAGTTGCTGGTCCCCAGAAGAGACTGTAAAATGATGTTTGTTTATAAACACCAATGGCCCCCATTGTTAAGGATATTTTGAAACTAAATACTGAAGAAATATTGCTGGAAGCCTTGAAAAAGCTTACATGATTCACTTGCTGCCCTGTGAGCGAAACACGTGTCAGCTGTCCAATCCTGGAAAAGATGGGATGAGTTCTATCTAAGTGCATGGTTATCGGGAATGTTGAATTCTAGGACTTACAACACTTGCTAAAGAAAGAAGAAGCATTAGGTTTTCTCACCAGACTACTGTGGATTCATAATTACATATTTGATAAAAACAGGCAGCTACACCCAGAGTTGTAAACAAGCTCCAAATTAAATAAAGTGTATTGCATAAACTCAAGGACTTTCATATATTGAGTAATTTTATCTGCTTAGGCAGTTACCAGCCTTACAGGTTACTCATTTGGTTTACATCCTGCATTACTGATGAGTCTTGTTTTGAAATCAACAAGGAGTCAGACAATGACAGGAAGAAAGGAAATTATTTGAGGTCATTTTCCACTGTGGTGCTCAAAGTTCATCTTGCAAAGTTTTTCCCTTCACTTTGCTCTTGAAAAACAATTAAACTCATCTTTTTACTAAGGTTCCTTAGTGGGTATTTTAGATATATATTTTAATTAACATTTTAACGTTTTTCAAGTTTAAGAAGAGAGCATTCACTTTTAGATCTGGCCTAAAAACTGCTTTAGCTGTTCCCCAGCCTCGGCTAATACAACAAAACATGAATAAAAATACATCTATAAAATCAACTATAGAGGGATTTTGGGTCATCAACCTTTGGTCTGTTCACCTGTCATTCACAATTTGCTTCTGCCTGCCAGAGCAAACAGCATGGATCAATGGGTCATCCCTCATGCAGCTGTTGGTTCTCTTGCACTGCGGGTTACGACACTTTGCCTTATCACATCTGTACATCTGCCTAAAATGAAACGCACGCTAGTGTCACGGTTGGTGGGCCGATAGTTTACTTGGCCAATGCTTTTTTTCATTCCCTTTTTTAATCTTATTTAGGTCTTGTCCACAAACAGCTTTCCACTTTCTCTCAAAGATTTCCTGTGGACCCTACTGAAGCTTACAGTGGGCACATGGCTATCTTGTTGCTTACTACTGTTTAGCCTTTTGTCAGTTTCCTTTGCATGATTCTTATTGGATAGCTTTCTTTCCTCCCCTTGTGTTTGCCCCCTCCCCTGGAGCATGCCTTCTCCATCCGCCTTTGATTGGATGGCGATGGCTTGTAGCCACTGCTCACCTTCAGGTAACTCATTTTCAATTTCAGCACTTCATGAGAGAATGTGTGTTTTACTGCTCTCTCTCTTAAGTCCTGCTTGCCCCCTCCAAATACCACCCCCACCTCACATGCTCCTTGTTGGTTCTTCCACCCCCACCTTGTCCATCGCTTCCCCCACCACAACTTTTTTAAATTTTATTTAATATTTTTATTTTTTTACTCCTCCCTGCCTTAAGCTGCTCTGTTACTCACCCATGTTGACTTCTCCCCAACCACTCCTCTGTTGTGTCTCTACCCCTCCCGTTGTGGTCGACTACAGTGCTGGACTGGTACTGTCCAGTACGGAGTACCGGCACTTTTTTTATTTTGAGAGGGAGAGTACTGGCACTTCTCAAGAGAAATGCAATACTTTTAATTGTAGAGTACCAGCACTTCTCAGAAACAAGCAGGTACTCTGGTACAGAGTACCGGCACTTCTCAAGAGAAATGCAATACTTTTAATTGTAGAGTACCAGCACTTCTCAGAAACAAGCAGGTACTCTGGTACAGAGTACCGGCACTTCTCAAGAGAAATGCAATACTTTTAATTGTAGAGTACCAGCACTTCTCAGAAACAAGCAGGTACTCTGGTACAGAGTACCGGCACTTCTCAAGAGAAATGCAATACTTTTAATTGTAGAGTACCAGCACTTCTCAGAAACAAGCAGGTACTCTGGTACAGAGTACCGGCACTTCTCAAGAGAAATGCAATACTTTTAATTGTAGAGTACCAGCACTTCTCAGAAACAAGCAGGTACTCTGGTACAGAGTACTTGCACTTCTATTTTTCCATTTCAAGCACTGGTCGACTAGAAAAAAAAACATATTTTTTTAGTTTTTTGGGGAGCCTGGCAGATGCCATTTGATGCTGGGGTCTTTGCTTTCGACCACATTATGGAAACCCCATCTTGGAATGGTAAATAAAAAAAAGAAAGAAAATTATGGCTGTGTCATGTTGTAGCTACGCTTATCCATGACGACTCATGCGGAGATACATCATCCCACTGGAATGCCACTGCATCATGATGCGTACATGCACATGTGTGAGTATCTGTCATTGTACTTTTTTTTGTCAATGCTGCAAAACATTTGCAAACATTTTTTTTTGCTGATGCTGCACAGCTTTGGGCAGCTTTGCCAATGCTTGTTTTATTTTTTATCATGTATGTTTTACCTAAGTCTTTAGGTTACAATAATTCAAAGCAAATAATATATTTTCTTTGTGACAATAAGAATTATATTTTCAACTATTGTGCATTTTAACATCAAAAAGGGTTTCTATATTCTTCTACATACTGTTCTACTAAAATTATATGAGATCGTTTTTCTCATTTCAAATATTTATTGCAAGCTTTTTGCCATCACATTGAGGTCTTGGCATGTTTACTTTTTCCTTCTCTTAAGATTTGTAACACATGCTTCCAACAATGTGCTTTATAAAAATAAATTTTGCAGCAGCTTGCCAAGGCCAGGACTATTAGCTTTGCCAATGCTTATTCGTCATCGTGATGGGGTGCTGCTGCCGATGTATATTCTCTCAGAATTTGCAAGACAGCATTTCCGGTTTCTGATTCAAATGGCCAAAGTGATATATTTACTGTCCTTTTGGGCTGCACTGCATTCACTGTTCGTTTCTTCAAGAACCAGATTGGGTGGATATTAGGCCCCTTATTAGCACAGGCCAATGACCTTTGACCCCCTGCTCGTTTCAGTCCAACAGTGAAGTGCAAGGCTGGCCCAGCACACGGCTGGGTGGGTCAGTATGTCACATGACTCTGTACAGAATCTGCACTTTAGTCACTCAAGGACGAGCCCCTGAACTCTGGGAGTGACCCTGAAAATCAGGGACAAGCAGTGGTCGTAATGCGTGTAGTTTCTGCGACAGCAGATTTCAGGAGCTCTGCTCGTGCGCTCAGAGGCTGGATCCGAATCTGTAAACTGCACTCGACTGACAATTTAAATTAAAGTGGGTCCGCGACCGTTTAAAAAATAAAATAAAATTAGAAGATTAATAATAGACATGCAAATAAAAAAACAAAAGTGAAAATCGACAATTTTAAAACACTAAGGGCCTGATTCTGATGCAGTTTGGAAAGCTTCCCGACTGAATCGGTTTGGAAATGGTTTCCGACCCACTCGGATCAGGAGAGTCCAGATACGATTTGGTTGGACTCCCATTGACTTCAATGGGAGCCTATGTTCCTAACCGCATCGTAATTGGGCCCTCGGTCGGGAAGACACCTTACCGATCTGATTCGGAAGGAGCAAATGCTGTTAGGAGGCCTTCCTAACCGCATCGTAATCGGGCCCTAGGTGGGAATGCTTTCCTAACCGCATCAGAATCAGGCCCTAGGAGGGATATTTACAAGGAAATGCCGGAACGCGGAGCTGTGCCAAATCTGGCAGCGCCACGCTCCGACATTTCCAAAACGCAGGGGTTGCGCTGTATTTATAACAATACGGCGCACCCCTGTGTTTTCCCTAGTGCTGGCGCTAAAATTAGCAGCCTAGCACCAATGCAGACACCCTTGCACCATAGTGCAAGGGTGCCGGCGTTGCAGGGAAGGATTGTTTGTGTGGAGGAAGGTGTCCCTTCCTGCCCTAAACAATCCATAATGGCGATTTGTTACTGCTAGGTGTGCTGCATTCTGCATTATTTAATGATTGTTTATGTGCTGGAAGGGACACCTTACTGCACATAAACAATCACTAAGGGCATTTTGCTCTTTCTATGTGTGATGCAGAATGAGGCACACATAGAAAAAGAAAACAAGCATTGGCATAAACAATAGGTCTCGCTTTTGGGACCTTATAAGTATTTAGTTATGCAGCACAATATCCTTGGTGCAACAACATCAACCGTTGCATGGCTAAACACTTATAAGGTCCCCAAGGCGAGACCTATTGGCTATGCCAATGCTTGTTTTTCTAGGTGGTTCTTAGTACTTTGAGTACGGGTGACCAGATGCTGGAGCACCATTTGAAAAGGCAAGATTACGTCACTAAAGCCCACATAGACCCTACTAGGCATAACTTTATGCGAAGGGCAGAAGACCACGCTAGGAAAAGCAATAGAGCTACAACTATAATTTCTTTGCAGCTGGGCTCCGTCAAGATGGGTAAAAGGTATAAACTAAATGAAACCACTGAACACCGCTCTTATTGGCGATGCATGAGAGTCTTGCAACTTCTCACTGCTCCCACCAGCCCCAACTGCTCATACGTATGGAGCAACTTTTATTTGCTGGCATGCTTCCCTCCAGGCCTTACAAACAACATGATTATCTTAACCAGGATGGTGCAAACAATGAACCATATAGTCCACGGCATACCCTGGGAGCAGTCGGGTTGGAGCTTAAGAGCTCAAAGCAACGCTTTGTTAATTCTGAAAGCTAACGCTCTGACAGGGAGACAAACTGTACCGCTCTGCTCTCAGCGCCATGCTCACAGTGGGACACACATGCTAAAGCGAACTGCTGCTTCAGTCTACCCCCCAGTGGTTTGCACAGCTAGTGTGGATTATTATCTTTTTTTTAAGTGTCCCAACAAGATGTCCAGGAGATGAAGTTCCAGATACTGTGAGCACTTCTGAAGAATGACTACCTTGGTGTCTTTGCATTCTGAAGTAATATACTCGTTAAATATTCCCAGCGAGTTGCCCTTTGAATGCCTGCCTGCGGGACGCCTGGAGGCAGGCACAAGCGTGTTCATTCATGAAGTCATGTGCTCGGTTTAAGGGATTCTTGGCACTTCCTGAATCCTCTCGGCTACACCGGTTCTCTTTTTTTCTGGAAACCTGTTCTATTTTTGTGGTTCGCTGGAGTGTTCTGATGTGGCGGGGTTCCTGCATCACCCTCCGCACTGCTGCAGCACATCATGCAAAGACCCGAGCCTGCGCGTGGGGCGGGCGGGGAGCCCTGTAGTGTGCCTGCTGCAGAGTGCAGGCAGGGGATGACCTTACGGAAAGCTGCAAGGATTTCAGTGCGGAGCTGGAAGTGATGAAACGGGCCCGGCAAGCTCCCAGCTGCTGAAACTGGAGGCCACGCGCACTTCACCAGCTGTGCGAGGGAAATAGGTAAACCATTCTTTTCGGTCACCCGTAGATAGCGACTGCCGGCCCTGTCCATGCGGTGACCGTGCGCTTGTACTGCAGGCTGTAACGCAAAATACAGCGCGCCTTTCAATGTCCCAAGCGGGGTTAATGTAAGTGACTGCTTAGAAAGAAATGTCATCACCTGTACTTCTGCCTTGATTTTCTTTCTCTGTAAACATATTATATTGGCATTTGATAGGGAGAAACAGGAAGTGCAACATATTCAACTTCTGCCTTGATTTCTTGTGGAATGATTTGTTTGTCTCTGAATTGCTGCTGAAGAGATGGAAAATTTCCTTACAACTGTGAAATCTTTTGCTTTTCTATATTTTTAAGGTTTGTGATTTTGCAAGTTTTCAGTTTCTCGGACAGCATGCGCGTGTAGGCTGCGTATTACTCGGACAGCATGCGCGTGTAGGCTGCGTATGGCTGCTTATTGAATGCTAACCCAGCAGCTATTGAGGTAAAGAATGACAGCTTCTTTTCCTCTGTGAGTGGCATTTAGTGTATGTTGTGGGACGTGGCAGTACAGTAGTACTCAGTAGGCTGTGGATGGTAATATATTTTAAGTTTAGGAAGGCAAGCGTGCATATAAGTTAAGGACGGAAAGCCCATTTCGCAAATTTTCTGTGCACCTTGCCTCACTTATATGTGTAAAAAAAACGCAGTGACGTCTGTGAAGGCCGCTCCATCTGGCTGAACCCCTCTGCTGATGGTTGATTGTGCACTTGAGAGGGTCATTGTTTAGCTCTTCTGCACTCTTCACTGTGTAGTTTTGTGGTTTTACACAGTGTTGATGACTCTCGGCATGTCTACTAGTAGTTGTGCTGCATTGCTATTTAAATCAATAAAACAGATGTAAAAAAATGTTTATGAAGGCCATATCAGAAGGATCAGTGGAACTTCATGATTGGAAATTGCTCTTTTGAAGGGTTAAAATCCAATAAAGTCAGAAGGTGAGATAAAGCCAGATGGCGCCGGGAGCAGCAGCAGCCAGCGGGAGGAGCGGGACGCGCTCTGTTGTGGGGGAGGGGGAGGAGCGTTGAAGCGCGCGCTTGGGAGAGCAAGCGAGAGGAAAGCCAGATGGCGCCTGATCGAGCGAGGAATGCACGTTACTGTGCGCGTAACCGCACGCTCTAGGCCAGCAAAAGCTTGTGGTGGGATTTCTAAAGCCCACTCACTAAATGTCTCGACAGACCAGCGCATGCGCTGGCTCAGGCGAGACCTAAAAACAAGGAGAAATACAAGTATTTCTCCTCGTTTCGCCACTCTAACACCTGCTATTGCATGGCGTTAGTTTTTGGTGCAGCCTCAGATTTACACAACCATGTAAATCTAGAACAGCGTCAAAAAGTAATGGGCGTTGCAATGGAACGCACACAGCAGCACCTATTGCACGCCCCTTTCACGCAGATACCTGCGTGAAAGGTGACGATATTTACAAAGCGGCATTAAGCCACAAAAAGTAGCTTAATGCCACTTTGTAAATATGGTGCAGGGCGGAGCGTTAAAAAAAGTGACTCTTCGGTGGTGGTAAAGGCTTGTACATATGCCCCTATATGTGACGTTATTTAAAAATGGAAGCTAGAAATTAAGGGGCTTATTTACAAGCCCATTGCGCCACCAGTGTGTCACTTTCTTTTACGCACCGGCGGCGCAGAGTGCAGACTTATATCTACGAGGTCACACAAAGCCACTTTGCGTCTCTTTTCAAGGCCTCGTAGATATGGAGTAAGGCAAAGCAGCACAAGTCGCTGTGTTGCCTTACGCTGCATCAAAGAGGTGTTCCAAGGGCGTTGCGGCGGGTGTTCCCATGCAACACCCATGAATTTTGACGCATTCCCAGATTTACAAGGACTAGTAAACCTGGGAATGATTCAAAAGCCGACGACTCCCCAGGGGAGGTGTAACGAGGAGAAATAACTTTATTTCTCCACGTTTTTTCCTCTTATTTTTTGTGCTGCATTCCGCAGCACACATAGGAGGAAAATGCCTCCATTGATTGTTTTTGTGCAGGAAAGTGTCCCTTCCTGCAAAAAAACAATCATTCCTACAACGTAGAGACCCTTGCACCGCAGTGCAAAGGTGCGTGCGTTGGCGCAAGGCAGCCAATTGTGCTCCAGCGCAGTGGAAGAGCACAGGAATGCGCCGTATCGCATAGATAAAGCGCATTTCTTTTGACACACGACAGCGCAGCAAAGTGACTTGCTGCCCTGCGTCAAAAGCTAGTAAATGAGGCCCTAACTAGGTATCCATAGCTTGGTTCATGGAAGCAGAGAAGTACAGCAAAACAAATCTAGTGTGGGCAACTGATGGACACAGTTGAAGGACGGGCATGCGCCAACAAGAGGAGACCTTACATTATCAGCAAAAAGACAAAGTGATGTGCTAGAGCCCAGCACATAGTTTCTTTTTTTTTTTTTTTAGAAATCAAAGCACATTTTGAAAATCGGAGACATTCCTAATAAATTAAAATTTCGATTTTTGTATTTATTTCGGATTGTGAATCAAAGAAAATATCTAAAAATGTGTGTATTTGTTTAAAGTGTCCTTGTTTCTGTATTGTGTTTAGTACTGTTTTAAGGTTCAGATCGTAGACATTGTTTAGGCTGGGGTCTTCAGCACTCAGTAGTGACTCAGTGGGTGTCCACAGAAGTCAAAATGTTAAGAACCGCTGAAGATAGTGCATACCATCACTCAAATTGTTTCTTGTGCTTAGATACTCATGTTGCCCAATCCAAGGGATACTTCTTATCATCGACCTCATAAAAATGAAAGGCTGTAGGCCCACCAGGACATACCTCCCCTGATTTGCAGGTTACAAAGCGTGCACTGCAGCAGGAGTTCAACACACTGAGGTATTCTGCTGCCCTCCAAGGACACTTGAGTGATGCATATTTTCAGTATAACCACTGATCACCAGGAACAGAGACAAAAATATAGTAAAGCAGTCCTTAATTTGTAAAAAAAAATGAGTGCCAGGGCCCTTGTCTTGAGGCCACTGCAGCTTGCACTATACGCTGCCCCTACCAGCGCTGCCACTACCAGGACAAACACACTTACCAACCTCACACTCGAACAAGTATGATAGTTCAGACTATTCCATGCCGCCCAACGCTGTAAGAATGGCTAGGGTGGCAGGGATTAGTCATTTTTAATGTATTTTTAATTATTAAACCACTGTTGCTGTGCACATTCCAAAATTAAACAAACATGGCCACCATATGGTGGACTGTTATAAGTGCCGGTGTTGACAATTAAGTGCCAGGGACGAGCACCGGACACCATCAGCTCAAATTAAGCACTGCAGTAAAGCAAACGATAGTTCTGTCTCCCTTCGAGCACCTCCTGATAAACCCCTATTTCAGCTGCTGCTTATGTATTCTATTTACCCTTCTTCAGGCACCAGTATCATTGGATCAGGGATGCTTTCCTGTGTCCCCATGGGGGTCCATGTCCAGAAATGAGGTATGCTCCCTTTGCCACCCCTGTCCCCATAACTACCGCCACTTCCTAGCCTCCTCTGCGCGAGGCCCATGATAAAAACTCACCTAGGGTCTGGTTTCTTCTCTGCCATGTCTTCACCAGTGGAAAGCTCAACTTTGCAAACAAGGACCTGGAGGTCTGGTTTAATCTCTGCCATGTCTTCACCTGAAGTAGGCACCCTATGCTGCCCCTATGCCAACAACTACCGTCATTTCCTAACCTACTCTCCGTGAGGCCCATGATGGAGTCTCACCTAGGGTCTGGATTCATCTCTACTATGTCTTCACCTGTGGAATGCCCCACTTGACAAACAAGGATAGGGGGGTCTGGTTTATGTCTTCACCTGAAGTAGGCACCCTTTGCCACCCCTGTGCCCACAAGTACCACCCCTTCCTCCCCTCCTCTGCTCGAGGCCCATGATAGAGGCTCACCTCAGGTCTGGATTCAGCTCCGGTATGGAATCCATGCCTTCTCCCTGGGGTGCCCTCTCGCTCTCGGCGTGGATGGAGTGTCTCCCCGGCGCCTCTTTCTCACAGAGTGAGCTCTTTGAGAGCCGGGTGGGCCCGTCCCAGCACGCGCAGAGCCCCCTGTTTGCTCGGCCTGGTCCTTGGCTGGGAGTTCATTGCCCCTGTGAGTGAAGCCATGACCCCGGCTCACTGGGGCTTCCATGAATCCTTTGGTGTTCAGCGTCGCCAAAGAGCAAAGTTCAGGAACTCTTTCGCCGCCTCTAACTCACCAGCAAATAGAAAACCCATCTCTCCCCTCCCTCTACTGTCAACGCCACTGCTGGAGGAGCTCAAGTTCATAACACACACACACACATCACAAACACACATAAATATACATACTCACGTAAACACCACATAGAAACAATTACCCAACACACAAACACCACACATAATGCACTCATGACACACACAAGCACTCACACAACAAACGAGAGCACCACACATACTCATGACACACACAAGCACTCCCACAACACACACACAAACACCCCAGACATCACAAACACACATAAATATACACGCTACTCACGTAAACACCACATAGAAACAATCACACAACACACAAACACCACACATACTTTTGACATACACACAATCACTCACACAACACACAAGACTACACATAATACACCACTGACACACACAAGCACTCATAATACACTACTGGCACACACAAGCACTCACACAACAAACACAAGCACCACACATACGCTCATGCCACAGACAAGCACTCACACACACAAACACCACACATACTTTCCGCCAGGCACACACCGCAAACTTCACGAATGAATACACATACACAAATACACGATGTACACACAATGCAGGTGTGGTGCAGCGGCCAGGGCAGCTGACTTCGGAGCACAGGGCTCACGGTTCGATCCCCGGCTGCGGCAGCTCAGCTCAGCACCTTGTGACTCTGGGCAATAGCTCACTTAATTTCCACGACGGCCCCCAGCGCCTTGAGACCCGTAAGGGTGAGTAGTTCGCGCTTTACAAATATGTATTTATTTATTATTATTCACTCACACACCACGCAGACACAAATGCCCAGAACACATACAAACACCGCACATCCACTCCGGACACACAAAGACACCCCACATATGCCCCACACCAATACACAATCATACAACACACATACACAACCCATAGACTTCACATATACAGACACCACAGACTACACAAACAACTCACACGGCCTGATTCCGAATAGCGTGGTTCAGGGGCTGAAGTGCTGTGGCCAGACTCACCAGTTCTAGGAATTAATTCTGCCTCTGCCTCTGCCCTGCACTATCACCAGTTTTCTCTGTCGAAATGGGGAACAGTTTTCCTGGCCAGAATGGAGACCAATTACTGGGGTGAACAATAATAATGGATAGTGCTTTCTGAAAAAAAATTGAATATTTGAAAAATTATTGTTCAGTTAATAAAAACGTATAATATGACGCATTTGTACACATTTCATACGTGATATCACTGTTCGACAACTTTATGAAAGCGCAATTAAAATAAGGGTTATTCCTGTGATAAAAAACACTTAATACATCACGTTAAAAAACCACCTAAAAAACCTACTGGTAAAGAAACATGATCCACCTACTACTTCCGCTTTGCCTAAAGAGCCCCGTTTCCTCTTTTGATTACTAATCATGCTAGCGCTATGAGTAATCCCATTCAGTGTATGGTGTGGCCTACGGAGAGTCTTTAATCAGCTTATTACTATTTTTACTAGCCCCTGGCGTTGAATAAAGTGAGCTTACCACATATAAGTGCAATGTGCCTTTTGTAAAATCCTCTCAAGGCTTGACAGCGCTAAGCCCTAACTATTTCACGTTATTCCAGATGCCCATGTAATGAGGACGCAGCTCAACTCTTACAATGTTTATCTGCCCTTTCAGGTGGTTTGTTCCTAAATTAATAGGATAATAAGAAGTGAAAGCCCATTACTGTGCACATTTAGCTTATTTCCCCTCTGCAATATCTACAAACTTTAAGAATCTTCCAGTAAATTGTAAATGGCCTTCCTACGCTTTGGGTCAAAAATCATGTGTGGCAGTGTGGGAACACCCAAGTGATGCCCCTTCGACACAAATTAGCCCAAAGCAGCACAAAGCGCTATTGGTGTTACTTTAAAAAACATTGGGCCCGATTCACAGAACTAATCTGAGACAAAATCCTAAACTTACTACTTTTGGTATTCACAGAAGGCATTTAGGAGTAGTAAAGTTAGGAGTCCTAACTTTACTACTACTAAACTGAGATAAAATCCTAAACTTACTACTTTTGGTATTCACAGAAGGCATTTAGTAGTAGTAAAGTTAGGACTCCTAACTTTGCTACTACTAAACTGAGATAAAATCCTAAACTTACTACTTTTGGTATTCACAGAAGGCATTTAGGAGTAGTAAAGTTAGGAGTCCTAACTTTGCTACTACTAAACTGAGATAAAATCCTAAACTTACTACTTTTGGTATTCACAGAAGGCATTTAGTAGTAGTAAAGTTAGGACTCCTAACTTTACTACTACTAAACTGAGATAAAATCCTAAACTTACTACTTTTGGTATTCACAGAAGGCATTTAGGAGTAGTAAAGTTAGGACTCCTAACTTTACTACTACTAAACTGAGATAAAATCCTAAACTTACTACTTTTGGTATTCACAGAAGGCATTTAGTAGTAGTAAAGTTAGGACTCCTAACTTTACTACTACTAAACTGAGATAAAATCCTAAACTTACTACTTTTGGTATTCACAGAAGGCATTTAGTAGTAGTAAAGTTAGGAGTCCTAACTTTACTACTACTAAACTGAGATAAAATCCTAAACTTACTGCTTTTGGTATTCACAGAAGGCATTTAGGAGTAGTAAAGTTAGGACTCCTAACTTTACTACTACTAAACTGAGATAAAATCCTAAACTTACTACTTTTGGTATTCACAGAAGGCATTTAGGAGTAGTAAAGTTAGGACTCCTAACTTTACTACTACTAAACTGAGATAAAATCCTAAACTTACTACTTTTGGTATTCACAGAAGGCATTTAGTAGTAGTAAAGTTAGGACTCCTAACTTTACTACTACTAAACTGAGATAAAATCCTAAACTTACTACTTTTGGTATTCACAGAAGGCATTTAGTAGTAGTAAAGTTAGGAGTCCTAACTTTACTACTACTAAACTGAGATAAAATCCTAAACTTACTGCTTTTGGTATTCACAGAAGGCATTTAGGAGTAGTAAAGTTAGGACTCCTAACTTTACTACTACTAAACTGAGATAAAATCCTAAACTTACTACTTTTGGTATTCACAGAAGGCATTTAGGAGTAGTAAAGTTAGGACTCCTAACTTTACTACTACTAAACTGAGATAAAATCCTAAACTTACTGCTTTTGGTATTCACAGAAGGCATTTAGGAGTAGTAAAGTTAGGACTCCTAACTTTACTACTACTAAACTGAGATAAAATCCTAAACTTACTACTTTTGGTATTCACAGAAGGCATTTAGGAGTAGTAAAGTTAGGACTCCTAACTTTACTACTACTAAACTGAGATAAAATCCTAAACTTACTACTTTTGGTATTCACAGAAGGCATTTAGGAGTAGTAAAGTTAGGACTCCTAACTTTACTACTACTAAACTGAGATAAAATCCTAAACTTACTACTTTTGGTATTCACAGAAGGCATTTAGGAGTAGTAAAGTTAGGACTCCTAACTTTACTACTACTAAACTGAGATAAAATCCTAAACTTACTACTTTTGGTATTCACAGAAGGCATTTAGGAGTAGTAAAGTTAGGACTCCTAACTTTACTACTACTAAACTGAGATAAAATCCTAAACTTACTACTTTTGGTATTCACAGAAGGCATTTAGTAGTAGTAAAGTTAGGACTCCTAACTTTACTACTACTAAACTGAGATAAAATCCTAAACTTACTACTTTTGGTATTCACAGAAGGCATTTAGTAGTAGTAAAGTTAGGAGTCCTAACTTTACTACTACTAAACTGAGATAAAATCCTAAACTTACTGCTTTTGGTATTCACAGAAGGCATTTAGGAGTAGTAAAGTTAGGACTCCTAACTTTACTACTACTAAACTGAGATAAAATCCTAAACTTACTACTTTTGGTATTCACAGAAGGCATTTAGGAGTAGTAAAGTTAGGACTCCTAACTTTACTACTACTAAACTGAGATAAAATCCTAAACTTACTACTTTTGGTATTCACAGAAGGCATTTAGGAGTAGTAAAGTTAGGACTCCTAACTTTACTACTACTAAACTGAGATAAAATCCTAAACTTACTGCTTTTGGTATTCACAGAAGGCATTTAGGAGTAGTAAAGTTAGGACTCCTAACTTTACTACTACTAAACTGAGATAAAATCCTAAACTTACTGCTTTTGGTATTCACAGAAGGCATTTAGGAGTAGTAAAGTTAGGACTCCTAACTTTACTACTACTAAACTGAGATAAAATCCTAAACTTACTACTTTTGGTATTCACAGAAGGCATTTAGGAGTAGTAAAGTTAGGACTCCTAACTTTACTACTACTAAACTGAGATAAAATCCTAAACTTACTACTTTTGGTATTCACAGAAGGCATTTAGGAGTAGTAAAGTTAGGACTCCTAACTTTACTACTACTAAACTGAGATAAAATCCTAAACTTACTACTTTTGGTATTCACAGAAGGCATTTAGGAGTAGTAAAGTTAGGACTCCTAACTTTACTACTACTAAACTGAGATAAAATCCTAAACTTACTACTTTTGGTATTCACAGAAGGCATTTAGTAGTAGTAAAGTTAGGACTCCTAACTTTACTACTACTAAACTGAGATAAAATCCTAAACTTACTACTTTTGGTATTCACAGAAGGCATTTAGTAGTAGTAAAGTTAGGACTCCTAACTTTACTACTACTAAACTGAGATAAAATCCTAAACTTACTACTTTTGGTATTCACAGAAGGCATTTAGTAGTAGTAAAGTTAGGACTCCTAACTTTACTACTACTAAACTGAGATAAAATCCTAAACTTACTACTTTTGGTATTCACAGAAGGCATTTAGTATTAGTAAAGTTAGGACTCCTAACTTTACTACTACTAAACTGAGATAAAATCCTAAACTTACTACTTTTGGTATTCACAGAAGGCATTTAGGAGTAGTAAAGTTAGGAGTCCTAACTTTACTACTACTAAACTGAGACAAAATCCTAAACTTACTACTTTTGGTATTCACAGAAGGCATTTAGGAGTAGTAAAGTTAGGACTCCTAACTTTACTACTACTAAACTGAGATAAAATCCTAAACTTACTACTTTTGGTATTCACAGAAGGCATTTAGGAGTAGTAAAGTTAGGAGTCCTAACTTTACTACTACTAAACTGAGATAAAATCCTAAACTTACTACTTTTGGTATTCACAGAAGGCATTTAGGAGTAGTAAAGTTAGGACTCCTAACTTTACTACTACTAAACTGAGATAAAATCCTAAACTTACTACTTTTGGTATTCACAGAAGGCATTTAGGAGTAGTAAAGTTAGGACTCCTAACTTTACTACTACTAAACTGAGATAAAATCCTAAACTTACTACTTTTGGTATTCACAGAAGGCATTTAGGAGTAGTAAAGTTAGGACTCCTAACTTTACTACTACTAAACTGAGATAAAATCCTAAACTTACTACTTTTGGTATTCACAGAAGGCATTTAGTAGTAGTAAAGTTAGGACTCCTAACTTTACTACTACTAAACTGAGATAAAATCCTAAACTTACTACTTTTGGTATTCACAGAAGGCATTTAGGAGTAGTAAAGTTAGGACTCCTAACTTTACTACTACTAAACTGAGATAAAATCCTAAACTTACTGCTTTTGGTATTCACAGAAGGCATTTAGGAGTAGTAAAGTTAGGACTCCTAACTTTACTACTACTAAACTGAGATAAAATCCTAAACTTACTACTTTTGGTATTCACAGAAGGCATTTAGGAGTAGTAAAGTTAGGACTCCTAACTTTACTACTACTAAACTGAGATAAAATCCTAAACTTACTACTTTTGGTATTCACAGAAGGCATTTAGTAGTAGTAAAGTTAGGACTCCTAACTTTGCTACTACTAAACTGAGATAAAATGCTAAACTTACTACTTTTGGTATTCACAGAAGGCATTTAGGAGTAGTAAAGTTAGGACTCCTAACTTTACTACTACTAAACTGAGATAAAATCCTAAACTTACTACTTTTGGTATTCACAGAAGGCATTTAGGAGTAGTAAAGTTAGGATTCCTAACTTTACTACTACTAAACTGAGATAAAATCCTAAACTTACTGCTTTTGGTATTCACAGAAGGCATTTAGGAGTAGTAAAGTTAGGACTCCTAACTTTACTACTACTAAACTGAGATAAAATCCTAAACTTACTACTTTTGGTATTCACAGAAGGCATTTAGGAGTAGTAAAGTTAGGAGTCCTAACTTTGCTACTACTAAACTGAGATAAAATCCTAAACTTACTACTTTTGGTATTCACAGAAGGCATTTAGTAGTAGTAAAGTTAGGAGTCCTAACTTTACTACTACTAAACTGAGATAAAATCCTAAACTTACTACTTTTGGTATTCACAGAAGGCATTTAGGAGTAGTAAAGTTAGGACTCCTAACTTTACTACTACTAAACTGAGATAAAATCCTAAACTTACTACTTTTGGTATTCACAGAAGGCATTTAGGAGTAGTAAAGTTAGGACTCCTAACTTTACTACTACTAAACTGAGATAAAATCCTAAACTTACTACTTTTGGTATTCACAGAAGGCATTTAGGAGTAGTAAAGTTAGGACTCCTAACTTTACTACTACTAAACTGAGATAAAATCCTAAACTTACTACTTTTGGTATTCACAGAAGGCATTTAGGAGTAGTAAAGTTAGGACTCCTAACTTTACTACTACTAAACTGAGATAAAATCCTAAACTTACTACTTTTGGTATTCACAGAAGGCATTTAGGAGTAGTAAAGTTAGGAGTCCTAACTTTACTACTACTAAACTGAGATAAAATCCTAAACTTACTACTTTTGGTATTCACAGAAGGCATTTAGTAGTAAAGTTAGGACTCCTAACTTTACTACTACTAAACTGAGACAAAATCCTAACTTTACGACTTTTGGTATTCACAGAAGGCATTTAGGAGTAGTAAAGTTAGGACTCCTAACTTTACTACTACTAAACTGAGATAAAATCCTAAACTTACTACTTTTGGTATTCACAGAAGGCATTTAGGAGTAGTAAAGTTAGGACTCCTAACTTTGCTACTACTAAACTGAGATAAAATCCTAAACTTACTGCTTTTGGTATTCACAGAAGGCATTTAGGAGTAGTAAAGTTAGGACTCCTAACTTTGCTACTACTAAACTGAGATAAAATCCTAAACTTACTGCTTTTGGTATTCACAGAAGGCATTTAGGAGTAGTAAAGTTAGGACTCCTAACTTTACTACTACTAAACTGAGATAAAATCCTAAACTTACTACTTTTGGTATTCACAGAAGGCATTTAGGAGTAGTAAAGTTAGGACTCCTAACTTTGCTACTACTAAACTGAGATAAAATCCTAAACTTACTGCTTTTGGTATTCACAGAAGGCATTTAGGAGTAGTAAAGTTAGGACTCCTAACTTTACTACTACTAAACTGAGATAAAATCCTAAACTTACTGCTTTTGGTATTCACAGAAGGCATTTAGGAGTAGTAAAGTTAGGACTCCTAACTTTACTACTACTAAACTGAGATAAAATCCTAAACTTACTACTTTTGGTATTCACAGAAGGCATTTAGGAGTAGTAAAGTTAGGACTCCTAACTTTACTACTACTAAACTGAGATAAAATCCTAAACTTACTACTTTTGGTATTCACAGAAGGCATTTAGGAGTAGTAAAGTTAGGACTCCTAACTTTACTACTACTAAACTGAGATAAAATCCTAAACTTACTACTTTTGGTATTCACAGAAGGCATTTAGGAGTAGTAAAGTTAGGACTCCTAACTTTACTACTACTAAACTGAGATAAAATCCTAAACTTACTACTTTTGGTATTCACAGAAGGCATTTAGGAGTAGTAAAGTTAGGACTCCTAACTTTACTACTACTAAACTGAGATAAAATCCTAAACTTACTACTTTTGGTATTCACAGAAGGCATTTAGGAGTAGTAAAGTTAGGAGTCCTAACTTTGCTACTACTAAACTGAGATAAAATCCTAAACTTACTGCTTTTGGTATTCACAGAAGGCATTTAGGAGTAGTAAAGTTAGGACTCCTAACTTTACTACTACTAAACTGAGATAAAATCCTAAACTTACTGCTTTTGGTATTCACAGAAGGCATTTAGGAGTAGTAAAGTTAGGACTCCTAACTTTACTACTACTAAACTGAGATAAAATCCTAAACTTACTACTTTTGGTATTTACAGAAGGCATTTAGGAGTAGTAAAGTTAGGACTCCTAACTTTACTACTACTAAACTGAGATAAAATCCTAAACTTACTACTTTTGGTATTCACAGAAGGCATTTAGGAGTAGTAAAGTTAGGACTCCTAACTTGCTACTACTAAACTGAGATAAAATCCTAAACTTACTACTTTTGGTATTCACAGAAGGCATTTAGGAGTAGTAAAGTTAGGAGTCCTAACTTTGCTACTACTAAACTGAGATAAAATCCTAAACTTACTACTTTTGGTATTCACAGAAGGCATTTAGGAGTAGTAAAGTTAGGACTCCTAACTTTACTACTACTAAACTGAGATAAAATCCTAAACTTACTACTTTTGGTATTCACAGAAGGCATTTAGGAGTAGTAAAGTTAGGACTCCTAACTTTACTACTACTAAACTGAGATAAAATCCTAAACTTACTACTTTTGGTATTCACAGAAGGCATTTAGGAGTAGTAAAGTTAGGAGTCCTAACTTTGCTACTACTAAACTGAGATAAAATCCTAAACTTACTGCTTTTGGTATTCACAGAAGGCATTTAGTAGTAGTAAAGTTAGGATTTTGTCTTAAGTTTGACTTAAGACAAACTTAAGACAGACTTAAGACAAACTTAAGACAGACTTAAGACAAACTTAAGACAGACTTAAGACAGACTTAAGACAGACTTAAGATAAACTTAAGACAGACTTAAGACAGACTTAAGGCAGACTTAAGACAGACTTAAGACAGACTTAAGACAAACTTAAGACAAAATCCTAACTTTACTACTAGTAAATGCCTTCTGTGAATACCAAAAGCAGTAAGTTTAGGATTTTGTCCCAGATTAGTTCTGTGAATCGGGCCCAAGGTGATTAGAAATGAATAAGTTAGAAAGACTTTCTGCCACTGTACATCACTTTGTGTAATTCTGGACTAGAGCTTAGTGTTGATACATCATAGTTTGTGTCCAACTGTGTGCATGGGGGTAAAGAGTGGGCAAAGGCGTGTGTGTTGTCGACTGATGAAATTGCTCACTGCTTCAGGGAGAAACCACAAGCTCCAATCCAGGCTTCCTCCCTGGGCCGCTAATGTGTGATCGTGGGCGAACCACTTTCTGCCTCTCTATACCTCAGCCCTTTGCAGTTACAGCAAAAAAACTGATCATGTTCTGAAAAGGAGTAGACAGCAGAAGTGTGTTTATGAACATTAAACACACAAAAGGTAATGGGTGGATGCTTGAAATACGTCTAAAAGCTGGCAAATGCTCAGGGTAGCATTCCAACCCAAATGTCCCTTTGCCCACCATGCCACCTCAGTTTGGATCCAGCCATGATATGCAAATCAGTCTTGACTCTGCTCCAACAAGAACAGTCCAGCCCGAACTGCCAAGCCAGGTGCTCTCTGAACCAGAATAGAAGCAACCCAAGACCAGTTTCGCTCCGATTGGAGCTCGTCAGTCAGGTGCAGCTTAGCTCCGGCGGCAGAGTGTGCACAGGACCCACGTATGATCATACCCTTGGCCACGTAGGGCAGTACATCAAACACACAAAAGGTGATGGGAGAAATGCATGCAATTCTACTGCTCTGTGGTAGTCCATGACTACCACAGAGGTTTTCTGATGCGAACAGAGCTCTGAGATTGCTGACATAGAGGTAATCTATGAAAATGAGGCGGGGCTTGATTGGTCCATTTGTGCAGGCTGGGGGTCTGTAAGTAGGCTTTCTCATAGGGGCTGCTCTTATTTTTGGAGATTTACTGAACCAAGAGTAAAGAACTGCAGAGAAGGCGAGGCCACCACCAGCACCACAGAGATGGCCAGGCCAGACCTTAGTTGCACAACTGTGTATTTCTCTTTGAAGTATATCTCTGGGGTCACCTCTGCTATCTACAGGGCTTCTCGCGTAGCATTGCTCCTCCTAGCCATGTGGAGTATATGTCTAAAGGTTCCACATGGTTAGTCTAATCGACAACATCACTGACGGAGGCAACAGACTTCATCGTGGAAATTATTTGACACAACTTTATTAAATACACAGTTTGGATAAAATTACAGAGACTCGGGTGTCAGTGGTGACTTAATGTAAAACAGTTGCGTCCAGCCGGAGCAAGCCAGAGCATTATGACATCTGGGCCCATTATAATGTAAAAGATTTTAAACTATTTTGAATATCTCTCCAGTGTGACGCAGAGGGTCCCAAGACCAGCCCCACCATTGCTTGGGATCCCATCTGTCCCTCAAAGGGTCAAAGAACACCGCCTCAAAGCTCTGCCTCTTGGCTCCTTGTGACTTCAGGAACATACTATACTGTCTGGAGGCAGTGTGTCTTCCATGAAGCTGTGGGATCGCCACGTAATTCCAATCAACAGCTCTTACTGATAAAGTTGCCAGACCCAACAAGGGAACTTTAAACATCAGCTTTAAATGCAGGCCATGGGTGGGACCTTTAAACAGGCCATGCCCGTCTCACCAAGCTTTCTTGTAGGGGTGCCCTAGGAGGCTGGATGGAGGCTCTGGTCTGATTCAGGCTGGTTCTCTCCATGCTTTGGGGTACACCTCCTTCTGTTCCCTTTTAGGGCAGCAGCAGGTCCTGTCCTCAGTCCTAGGGATCACTCCCCACCTCTTCATGGGACACAGACAAAGATTCTGCCTCTGTTTCCACCCTTCCTCTACATGGGGGGAGTGAGCTGGGACATAAATAAGGGACTCTCTGTCCAAGGGGGCAGAAAGGTTTTTCTTGAGTGTAGATAATGAAAGGAATTGAGTAAGAGTTGACTATGTCTTGGTAAGGCCAGGACTTCACTCTATCAAAACAAGCACCAAGGGGCTATATCAGTGATCAGACCGGATCATCGAATCCAGGTGAGCAGAGTGGCAGTGTTATCGCCTCCCCCCCAGGAGGGTGCCCGCGTGTGCTACTGGTGACGCTGTGGCTGTCCAGGGGTTCACCACATGCTCTTGTGTGTGGTCAATTATCATCTTCCAATCACCCTTTGGTGCTCAGAGAACTTCTGTTCAAATAGTGCTCTCCTGTGTCTTTATTGATCAAAACAAAACACTTTTCATTCCTTTTCCAGGCGCCTTGTACTCACCTGAAGCCACCGTCCCTCCAGGGGTCTGTGGCCCTTGAGAGCTCAGTGCCTGGCCTGAGGGCCAGTTGGTTAGAGTCTGAGCAGAGATGTTTTAAGGCATGGGCAAAGTGAGCAAATCCCACTGCCCCCACCTTCCAGGGGACCCCCACTGGGAAACTGAACTTTCTCTCTATTTGACCTCTGTCTATTGCACTTCTCCAGCTAAACCCCTGTGCCTACTGTTACCTCTAACTTTGTCTCTCAAAACCAGTGTCATCTTAAGGATTATTGGGGTCTCGGGCAAGATATATTTCAACTGTTTTTGCATGACATTGTTCAAGTTTCTTATATAATGTAGTATTTTTTTAGTGGCACGTGGGCTTGAAATGTGTATTAAAATTAAAATTTATTCTGTACAGCGGCCCCCAAAAAGGTTTTGCCTGGGTCCCCAAAATCCTTTAAATGACACTGCGTCTGTGGACAGTTTTTGAGCCTCTCCGTAGAGCTCCCGTAGTTACATTTTTTAAAAATTGATTTGCCCTCAGGGATGATTTCTAGGTCGCTGCAGGAAACAAGTGCAGCCTTAATGGGAAGTGGGTAAAGTTCTGCCCAAGCAGACAAGGCACTTCCGGCCGTCATTCACTGGTAATCCCCAGGACTCATCGCAGGTGGGTGGAGCTCTTCCAAGTAAGACGGTGAACACTGGATAAGCCAAAGGTGTCAGCTTGCATCTGGTACAGTAGCAGCTGGCCTCTGGCAACATGGGCACTCAGATTCAACATTGACTCCTTATTTGTGGGTGGGGTCAATCCAGTCAAAGAGCATTTCCATCACGTGTGCTCCGCACTACGGCAACCAGGCTACCGGGGAACTGTCGCTCTGCTATGGTGGACTGGGGACAAGACGACCCCTGGCCAATCAGGTAATGTTCTTGCATCATGACTGCTCCTGCAGACCAAGACGTGGGGAGAGTTGACGGGCAGCTAGCCCATCTCTGGGTATATTAGGGGGCTTATTTGTGAGGGCTCTGCGTCTCTTTTGCACCATGTAAAGTGGCACATGCGTGACGCAGAGCTCTCATTTCGATTTATGAGGCCACTCAAAGCCACCCTGCGCGGCCTCAAAAATCTTGAGTAAGGTGATGCAGCGCAAATTGCTGCGTCTCCTTACTCTGCGCCCGGGAGGCGTTCCATGCGCATTGCGGTGGGTTTTCCCATGCAGCTCCCATGGATTTTGACGCTGCCCCAGATTTACAAAGTAATGTACACCTGGGGAAGTGCTAAATCCGTACGCTCTCCGGGGTGAGGCGTAACGAGGAGAAATATGTTTCTTTCTCCTCTTTGTTTCTTCTTTCTATGTGTGCTGTACTCTGCAGCCCAAAGAGAGAGAGAAAAACACCTCTTAGGATTGTTTTTGTGCAGGAATGTTCTCCTTCCTGCACAAAAACAAACCTGCATGCAACGGAGGCGTCCTTGCACCATGGTACAAGGGTGCCTACGTTGGCGCTAGGCTGCCAAAATGGCGCCAGCGCAGGGAGAAAGTACAGGAATGCACCGTATTGCTTAAATAGGGTGCATTCCTGCCCTTTCACTTTGGCGTAGGGCAGTGCAGCAAGGTGCCGTGCTGCGCTGACTTATGCCACAATCCCATAAATTAGCCCCGTGGTATGCAGCTTCGACCACCCCCTGGCCGCAGTCAGCATTGAAGTCACAGGTGGAGCAGCTAGAACTGGTTGGTCCAAGTCAGGTCAACACAAGGAACCCTTCCTGCTCCATTCATTGGAGGTGAAGTCAAGCCTAGGCAGGTGCTTTTGGCTTTACAATGCCTTCTGCAGGACTGGGGAGAGTGAATGAATGAATGAATATTGGCCTTATAAAGCGCGAACTTAGCCGAGAGGCGTCAAGGCCTAGGCAGGTGCTTTTGGCTTTACAATGCCTTCTGCGGACTGGGGAGAGTGAATGAATGAATGAATGAATATTAGCCTTATAAAGAGCGAACTTTGCCCAGAGGCGCCAAGGCCTAGGCAGGTGCTTTTGGCTTTACAATACCTTCTGCAGGACTGGGGAGAGTGGGGGAGGGGAGAGTGGGGGAAGGTGAGAGTGGGAGAGGGGAGAGTGGGGGAAGGGAAGAGTGGAGTAGAGAGGCAGGTAAAGAAGAAGGGAGACAGCAGCACTGGCTAACAATAAAGCCCAAGGAGTACTCTATACCCCTAGATGTGACATAATAACAGGAGGGAACCCCAAAGAAGGGCCCACCACCTCAGCCATGCACTCTTATGTACTCCTCATACAAGCAAGGGAGCTAGATTGCACAGCTGTGACATTGTCCACCGGTTTACACACACACAGCTTGCATGCAGTCTTCCTACCGAGTGAGGTAAAAACACCTGTACCCCACGACTATTAATCAGCTGTCGGGAACTGGTTGTTGTTCACCAGGGCGGTGGTCACTCATGTTAGAAGCAGTACCACTCTGGGTCTACCCCGATCAACGACGCAGTCTAGCGCTTCGTTAGTGAGCAAAAGACAAAACATAGAGAGCGCCTGTCGGGGGATTTGTGACACGTCTGCTTCACAGGAAAGCATGCCAGGCCGGCCAGAATGAGAAAATGAGGAGCAGTCTGTCCTATGGACACTGCAGCAGGGACTTTTAACATTACACATGCTTCTGAGGTTTATTTGTGCAAGGCTGCCCTGAAGCAAGGAGAAATAGGCAGCTTAACATATATGCAAACTACAGCTCTCTGGAAAACTGGGCAAACAAGCACATACATTTGAGGGGCCCTACAGCTACACCATACCCTGGCTCCGCGAATCACAGGTGAGGTAACATCACAGGCTTCTCACTCGCCACAGGCAGAGACACCTCCTCCTTCCCTGGAGGTAGCTACTCTGAAGTGTGCCACACCTATGCTGTTAGCTGGTTGCACGATGAATGGAGTGAGGGCCACAAGGACATGTTAGCGGGTGTGTGGTCAGTCAGCGGGTGAACCTGGAGAACAGATGCCCTCTCCAAAGATGAGATTTCTGTCCATCTCTGGACCAATCTAAGAGCAGGTCTGACTCCCTGGGATGTGAGGCGGGAGCCCGCGCGGTGCCTTGACCTGTAGGACGATAGTCCATCACTCTTTACTCATACATAGCTCATCACCTGCTCACTGTCTTCAGAGGAGTCAGTGGATCTTGTACCAGCTGCTCCGCTCCATCCTCTGTGCCTCATGCCTGCTTAGGACCGGCTCCCTTAGGGGGCTCCATGGAACCTGCCTGCCCCTGGCCCAGATGTGGCCAAGAGTACACCGTCCAGCACATCAGCCCAAAAGGTTCGAGTCCATCTTCAAGAAAAAGGCCCCTTGGCTGTCAAGGTCCCGCCAACAGGAGTTTTTCTCTGGTCTCTGCCACCAAAGGATCACAGTTTTGGTCTTGTCCAAGGGATTGTATCCCTGAATGTCATACATCCAAATGTTGTCGGACATAATTATTGTGCCCTGAATATCACTCGTAAAAATACTGCCTCATTGGGTTTGGATTTTCTGCTATTAACTCAAACGGGGGATATTTCTGTACATGATATTTAGGACACAATATTTATGTCAGATGATATTTTGACAACGATATACTGGTACCATAACCTCCTGAGACTGTACCTCAAACACCTTCTTTGGAAAATTCCAGGACTTACACATTCATCCACCAATCACCTCCCTCTCTGCGAATGCACGAACATCACATCTGCCGGACCCGTTGAATCACTTGGATCTCACTCAGGGTCACTAAGTCTCACAAAACTAAAAAAAGGCCCCGCACAGAGTGACTCTCGGGCAAGGGTGCTGAGCATCAACGCTGCAGACCACACAACAGCACTGTGGAAGAAGTGAGAATTAACCTCAGAAAGATTGTTAACCAATTATAGAACACAGGAATGATGGGAGCTCCACTGCATACAACAGAGAGAAAGAGGAACGCAGGAATGTTGAGAGCTCCACTGTATACAACAGAGTGACAGAGGAACACAGGAATGTTGAGAGCTCCACTGCATACAACGGAGAGAAAGAGGAACGCAGGAATGTTGAGAGCTCCACTGTATACAACAAGTGGCAGAGGAACACAGGAATGTTGAGAGCTCCACTGTATACAATGGAGACACAGAGGAGCGCCGGAATGTTGAGAGCTCCACTGCATACAACGGAGAGAAAGAGGAACGCAGGAATGTTTAGAGCTCCACTGTATACAACAGAGTGACAGAGGAACACAGGAATGTTGAGAGCTTCACTGTATACAACGGAGTGACAGAGAAACACAGGAATGTTGAGAGCTCCACTGTATACAACGGAGACACAGAGGAGCGCCAGAATGTTGAGAGCTCCACTGTATAAAACAGAGTGACAGAGGAACGCAGGAATGATGGGAGCTCCACTGTATACAACAGAGTGACAGAGCAGGAATGATGGAGCTCCACTGCATACAACGGAGTGACAGAGGAACGCAGGAATGATGGGAGCACCACTGTATACAACGGAGTGACAGAGGAACACAGGAATGTTGAGAGCTTCACTGTATACAACGGAGTGACAGAGAAACACAGGAATGTTGAGAGCTCCAATGTATACAACGGAGACACAGAGGAGCGCCAGAATGTTGAGAGCTCCACTGTATAAAACAGAGTGACAGAGGAACGCAGGAATGATGGGAGCTCCACTGTATACAACAGAGTGACAGAGCAGGAATGATGGAGCTCCACTGCATACAACGGAGTGACAGAGGAACGCAGGAATGATGGGAGCACCACTGTATACAACGGAGTGACAGAGGAACACAGGTATGTTGAGAGCTTCACTGTATACAACGGAGTGACAGAGAAACACAGGAATGTTGAGAGCTCCACTGTATACAACAGAGACACAGAGGAGTGCCAGAATGTTGAGAGCTCCACTGTATACAAGTGGCAGAGGAACACAGGAATGTTGAGAGCTCCACTGTATCCAACGGAGAGAAAGAGGAACGCAGGAATGTTGAGAGCTCCACTGTATACAACAAGTGGCAGAGGAACACAGGAATGTTGAGAGCTCCACTGTATCCAACGGAGAGAAAGAGGAACGCAGGAATGTTGAGAGCGCCACTGTATACAACAAGTGGCAGAGGAACACAGGAATGTTGAGAGCTCCACTGTATACAACGGAGACACAGATGAGCGCCGGAATGTTGAGAGCTCCACTGCATCCAACGGAGAGAAAGAGGAACGCAGGAATGTTGAGAGCTCCACTGTAAACAACGGAGTGACAGAGGAACACAGGAATGTTGAGAGCTCCACTGTATACAACAGAGTGACAGAGGAACACAGGAATGTTGAGAGCTCCACTGTATACAACAGAGTGACAGAGGAACACAGGAATGTTGAGAGCTCCACTGCATACAACGGAGAGAAAGAGGAGCGCAGGAATGTTGAGAGCTCCACTGTATACAACAGAGTGACAGAGGAACGCAGGAATGTTGAGAGCTCCACTGTATAAAACAGAGTGACAGAGGAACGCAGGAATGTTGAGAGCTCCACTGTATACAACAGAGTGACAGAGGAACACATGAATGTTGAGAGCTCCACTGCATACAACGGAGAGAAAGAGGAATGCAGGAATGTTTAGAGCTCCACTGCATACAACGGAGAGAAAGAGGAACGCAGGAATGTTGAGAGCTCCACTGTATATAACAGAGTGACAGAGGAACACAGGAATGTTTAGAGTTCCACTGCATACAACGGAGAGAAAGAGGAACGCAGGAATGTTTAGAGCTCCACTGCATACAACGGAGAGAAAGAGGAACGCAGGAATGTTGAGAGCTCCACTGTATACAACAGAGTGACAGAGGAACGCAGGAATGTTTAGAGCTCCACTGCATACAACGGAGAGAAAGAGGAACGCAGGAATATTTAGAGCTCCACTGCATACAACGGAGAGAAAGAGGAACGCAGGAATGTTGAGAGCTCCACTGTATACAACAGAGTGACAGAGGAACACGGGAATGTTGAGAGCTCCACTGTATGCAACGGAGAGAAAGAGGAACGCAGGAATGTTGAGAGCTCCACTGTATACAACAGAGTGACAGAGGAACACAGGAATGTTGAGAGCTCCACTGTATACAGCGGAGAGAAAGAGGAACGCAGGAATGTTGAGAGCTCCACTGTATACAACAGAGTGACAGAGGAACACAGGAATGTTGAGAGCTCCACTGTATACAACAGAGTGACAGAGGAAGACAAGAATGTTGAGAGCTCCACTGTATCCAACGGAGTGACAGAGAAACGCAGGAATGTTTAGAGCTCCACTGCATACAACGGAGAGACAGAGGAACGCAGGAATGTTTAGAGCCCCACTGCATACAACGGAGAGACAGAGGAACGCAGGAATGTTGAGAGCTTCACTGTATACAACGGAGTGACAGAGGAACACAGAAATTATGGGAGCTCCACTGTATACAACTGAGAGACAGAGGAACGTAGGAATGTTTAGAGCTCCACTGCATACAACGGAGAGACAGAGCAACGCAGGAATGTTGAGAGCTCCACTGTATACAACAGAGAGAAAGAGTAACGCAGGAATGTTGAGAGCTCCACTGTATACAACAGAGTGACAGAGGAACGCAGGAATGATGGGAGCACCACTGTATACAACGGAGTGACAGAGGAACACAGGAATGTTGAGAGCTTCACTGTATACAACGGAGTGACAGAGAAACACAGGAATGTTGAGAGCTCCACTGTATACAACGGAGACACAGAGGAGCGCCATAATGTTGAGAGCTCCACTGTATACAACAAGTGGCAGAGGAACACAGGAATGTTGAGAGCTCCACTGTATCCAATGGAGAGAAAGAGGAATGCAGGAATGTTGAGAGCTCCACTGTATACAACAAGTGGCAGAGGAACACAGGAATGTTGAGAGCTCCACTCTATCCAACGGAGAGAAAGAGGAACGCAGGAATGTTGAGAGCTCCACTGCATACAACAAGTGGCAGAGGAACACAGGAATGTAGAGAGCTCCACTGTATACAACGGAGACACAGAGGAGCGCCAGAATGTTGAGAGCTCCACTGCATACAACGGAGAGAAAGAGGAACGCAGGAATGTTGAGAGCTCCACTGTATACAACGGAGTGACAGAGGAACACAGGAATGTTGAGAGCTCCACTGTATACAACAGAGTGACAGAGGAACACAGGAATGTTGAGAGCTCCACTGCATACAACAGAGAGAAAGAGGAACGCAGGAATGTTGAGAGCTCCACTGTATACAACAGAGTGACAGAGGAACGCAGGAATGTTGAGAGCTCCACTGTATACAACAGAGTGACAGAGGAACGCAGGAATGTTGAGAGCTCCACTGCATACAACGGAGAGAAAGAGGAACGCAGGAATGTTGAGAGCTCCACTGTATAAAACAGAGTGACAGAGGAACACAGGAATGTTTAGAGCTCCACTGCATACAACGGAGAGAAAGAGGAACGCAGGAATGTTTAGAGCTCCACTGCATACAACGGAGAGAAAGAGGAACGCAGGAATGTTGAGAGCTCCACTGTATACAACAGAGTGACAGAGGAATGCAGGAATGTTTAGAGCTCCACTGCATACAACGGAGAGAAAGAGGATGCAGGAATGTTTAGAGCTCCACTTCATACAACGGAGAGAAAGAGGAACGCAGGAATGTTGAGAGCTCCACTGTATACAACAGAGTGACAGAGGAACACAGGAATGTTGAGAGCTCCACTGTATGCAACGGAGAGAAAGAGGAACGCAGGAATGTTGAGAGCTCCATTGTATACAACAGAGTGACAGAGGAACACAGGAATGTTGAGAGCTCCACTGTATACAACAGAGTGACAGAGGAAGACAAGAATGTTGAGAGCTCCACTGTATACAACGGAGTGACAGAGAAACGCAGGAATGTTGAGAGCGCCACTGTATACAACAGAGACACAGAGGAGCGCCAGAATGTTGAGAGCTCCACTGTATAAAACAGAGTGACAGAGGAACGCAGGAATGATGGGAGCTCCACTGTATACAACAGAGTGACAGAGCAGGAATGATGGAGCTCCACTGCATACAACGGAGTGACAGAGGAACGCAGGAATGATGGGAGCACCACTGTATACAACGGAGTGACAGAGGAACACAGGAATGTTGAGAGCTCCACTGTATACAACAAGTGGCAGAGGAACACAGGAATGTTGAGAGCTCCACTGTATCCAACGGAGAGAAAGAGGAACGCAGGAATGTTGAGAGCTCCACTGTATACAACAAGTGGCAGAGGAACACAGGAATGTTGAGAGCTCCACTGTATCCAACGGAGAGAAAGAGGAACGCAGGAATGTTGAGAGCTCCACTGTATACAACAAGTGGCAGAGGAACACAGGAATGTTGAGAGCTCCACTGTATACAACGGCGACACAGATGAGCGCCAGAATGTTGAGAGCTCCACTGCATACTATGGAGAGAAAGAGGAACGCAGGAATGTTGAGAGGTCCACTGTATACAACGGAGTGACAGAGGAACACAGGAATGTTGAGAGCTCCACTGTATACAACAGAGTGACAGAGGAACACAGGAATGTTGAGAGCTCCACTGCATACAACAGAGAGAAAGAGGAACGCAGGAATGTTGAGAGCTCCACTGAATACAACAGAGTGACAGAGGAACGCAGGAATGTTGAGAGCTCCACTGTATACAACAGAGTGACAGAGGAACGCAGGAATGTTGAGAGCTCCACTGTATACAACAGAGTGACAGAGGAACACATGAATGTTGAGAGCTCCACTGCATACAACGGAGAGAAAGAGGAACGCAGGAATGTTTAGAGCTCCACTGCATACAACGGAGAGAAAGAGGAACGCAGGAATGTTGAGAGCTCCACTGTATACAACAGAGTGACAGAGGAACGCAGGAATGTTTAGAGCTCCACTGCATACAACGGAGAGAAAGAGGAACGCAGGAATGTTTAGAGCTCCACTGCATACAACGGAGAGAAAGAGGAACGCAGGAATGTTGAGAGCTCCACTGTATACAACAGAGTGACAGAGGAACGCAGGAATGTTTAGAGCTCCACTGCATACAACGGAGAGAAAGAGGAACGAAGGGATGTTCAGAGCTCCACTGTATACAACAGAGAGACAGAGGAACACAGGAATGTTGAGAGCGTCACTGTATACAACGGAGTGACAGAGGAACGCAGGAATGTTGAGAGCTCCAGTGCATACAACGGAGAGACAGAGGAACGCAGGAATGTTGAGAGCTCCACTGTATACAACGGAGTGACAGAGGAACGCAGGAATGATGGGAGCTCCACCACTGTATACAACGGAGTGACAGAGGAACGCAGGAATGTTGAGAGCTCCAGTGCATACAACGGAGAGACAGAGGAACGCAGGAATGTTGAGAGCTCTACTGTATACAACAGAGAGACAGAGGAACGCAGGAATGTTGAGAGCTCCACTGTATACAACGGAGTGACAGAGGAACGCAGTAATGTTGAGAGCTCCACTGTAGACAACGGAGAGAAAGAGGAACGCAGGAATGTTGAGAGCTCCACTGTGTACAACAGAGTGACAGAGGAACGCAGTAATGTTGAGAGCTCCACTGTAGACAACGGAGTGACAGAGGAACGCAGGAATGTTGAGAGCTCCACTGTATACAACAGAGAGACAGAGGAACACAGCAATGTTGAGAGCTTCACTGTATACAACAGAGTGACAGAGGAATGCAGGAATGTTGAGCGCTCCAGTGCATACAACGGAGAGACAGAGGAACGCAGGAATGTTGAGAGCTCCACTGTATACAACGGAGAGACAGAGGAACGCAGGAATGTTGAGAGCTCCAGTGCATACAACGGAGAGACAGAGGAACGCAGGAATGATGGAAGCTCCACCACTGTATACAACGGAGTGACAGAGGAACGCAGGAATGTTGAGAGCTCCAGTGCATACAACGGAGAGACAGAGGAAGGCAGGAATGTTGAGAGCTCTACTGTATACAACAGAGAGACAGAGGAACGCAGGAATGTTGAGAGCTCCACTGTATACAATGGAGTGACAGAGGAACGCAGTAATGTTGAGAGCTCCACTGTAGACAACGGAGTGACCGAGGAATGCAGGAATGTTGAGAGCTCCACCATATATAACAGAGAGACAGAGGAACACAGGAATGTTGAGAGCTCCAGTGCATACAACGGAGAGACAGAGGAACGCAGGAATGATGGGAGCTCCACCACTGTATACAACGGAGTGACAGAGAAATGCAGGAATGTTGAGAGCATCCATGCAACGCCCATGGAACGCTTACCCAGGGCAGAGTAATGCAACACAGCGATTTTTGTTACTTTGCATTACTCCTTATTTTTTAAGTCACACAAAGTGGCTTTGCGTGGCTTCATAAATCTGACTTATGGTTTCCATCGCTCTTGCACCACGTTGCATGGTGAAAGACCGACGCAAACCGGGTCATAAATATGGACCGCAGCGTCCAGTTACAACCATATCTTTAAAACCATACATATCTGTACATGACAGAATATTCCAGGTGATAGTTGGATATTCACAAGAAAACAGAAAGTCCTACCACCTTCTGCGGCTGAGATATGATCCCGGATACTAAAGTCGCTTTTCCTTATTTGCTGCAAAATCAAAAAACCTGGGTCTCCGTGGTCAATGATTGACTGTGTGTGGGCGAGTCGTAGAACCAACAGGACACAGGGTTATCTCTGGCCCGAAGCTACTGTCTATTTTTAAAATAAAGCTCTGGTCACTGTAGCAGAGCTGCCAAATTAGATTCAATAATCTAGTTTATGATTTGCCAGCCCTCTGCCTTGTGTTTTTACAGCCCTGGGGGCAAGACTGCACAACTGAATGGGATTTAGCTTGCATGGTCTAATCTCCAGTGAAACAGTCCTAAAATCTAAATAAAACACAACAATCCGTGATGCAAATTGGAGCAGTGGTCCACCCAATTCCAAAGTCAAAATGTATTCAGAGGCCAAGGCCAGTACACAGCAGTAACAACACGGCACAAGTTTGAAATAAAGGGCCCTGGACTCTGAGTTTCTCAGGGCAAGGTGAGCAGTGGACAGGGTGGCAGGGAACAGCTGCAGTGCCACAGGGGTTTTGGATTGGCATACTTTAATGCTGGACTAATGAAGCAGCAGGAAGTGTAGGGCAGGGGGAGAAAGAGGCGTGAGGCAGCATCAAGTCTAGGCAGCCTTGGTATTCATGAGATAGAGTCAGGAAGTGAAGGGTGGTGGAATAAAGAGGCAAGAGGTGGTATCATTACCAGGCAGCCTTGGTATTCAAGAGATAAAGAGGTGGGAAGTGTAGGGCGGTGGAAGAAAGAGGCGTGAGGCGGCATCAAGTCTAGGCAGCCTTGGTATTCATGAGATAAAGGGACAGGAAGTGTAGGGTGGTGGAAGAGAGACGAGAGGCGGCATCAAGTCTAGGTAGCCTTGGTATTCATGAGATAAAGGGACAGGAAGTGTAGGGCGGTGGAAGAAAGAGGCAAGAGGTGGTATCATGACCAGGCAGCCTTTATTTTCATGGGATAAAGAGACAGGAAGTTTAGGGCGGTGGAAGAAAGAGGCGTGAGGCAGCATCAAGTTTAGGCAGCCTTGGTATTCATGAGATAGAGTCAGGAAGTGAAGGGTGGTGGAATAAAGAGGCAAGAGGTGGTATCATTACCAGGCAGCCTTGGTATTCAAGAGATAAAGAGGTGGGAAGTGTAGGGCGGTGGAAGAAAGAGGCGCGAGGCGGCATCAAGTCTAGGCAGCCTTGATTTTCATGGGATAAAGAGACAGGAAGTGTAGGGCGGTGGAAGAAAGAGGCGCGAGGTGGAATCAGAACCAGGCAGCCTTGGTATTCAAGAGATAAAGAGGTGGGAAGTGTAGGGTGGAGATAGAAAAAGGCGTGAGGTGGAATTACGACTACAACTTTGCAAACACGCACTGCGCATCCCCTCGAATGCCGCCCTGCACAGCCACTGCACACTTTCATTTATTCAACTTCCTTTAAAAACACTTTTGTTCGAATATATTCAAAACTTGATTTACCCCATAAACAAGTAATTCTTTTTAGCAGTTTGTTGATAATCGCTGTCTTGTGACAGGTAACCTCATTTCTTTTGCATTTCTTCTGCCGTACCCAAATATTTTACTCCAAATTGTATATTTAACATTTATTTTCTTCAGTACATTTCAGACCGCAGCAGGCCCATCTTCAGAAGGTAGAACACTCGCTTCACGAACAGCTTCTCATGGTACCTGAGTCCCCAGTTCTCTGAACTCGACCCACCAGCACCGAGATGTGAGTCAAGCCTGGAGTTCTGCATGATGGCCAGCGAAGAAAATGTCTGGGGACCAGAACTTGTGTTTTACAATGTAAAGAATTGGGCTCAGTAAATATGGCTACATGTAGTGCATGTGAGTGAAGCACCGAAGGGGCATTAGAGGACCTGGGGAGAGCTGGGACCCCCCCCCCCCCACACTTCATCCTTTCTACCGCCCCTTTACACGTCATCGATAGGTGCACCTTCCAGAGGGAGTGTACGTAATGAGACAATGGAGCCCTTATGGTACAGTCCTCCCCCCTGCATTATGTGGCAGTGGGATCAGCCATAATGGGCTGAAAGGAGCTATTAATTCCCCACAATTACACAGGATTTGGGCAGCTCTGGCTGTTATGGAAGGCTCAGGGCTGTAGGCAAACCTTAACTCTCTCTGATCACAGGGGCCATGTGGGGTCTGCGGGAAACAGAGAAATAGTTCGCAAAATCCTACATAAGACCTGAAGTTGGTATGCTGAAGGAAGAAGGTAAACAAAACGAAAAGATGTGTATCACATTGTGTTTTCAATTAAAATTATTAAAAAAATATTTTATTCAGAGGTTGCTGAAAACCTTTTTATGATTGGATTTTCAAACTTATTTAGTTAGAACATGGCACACAGACACCTCCATTTCCGAATCCAAACTCCGGTTTTTGTTCACAAAACATACATTTATCTCGTAAATGTATTTCTTCAGACGTAATGTTCCATCGCAGTGATCGAACATTAGGGGCCTCATTTCTGAAAAGTGTTGCATCTCTAGGGGAAAACAGCGATGCAACACTTTTGATTGCGCCCTCCTTGCGACACCTTGGATGCGCCGTATTTACACTATGGCACTCCGTGTCGCAAGGATTTACAGATATATCAGGAATCCTGGCGTATCTGGTGGCGCAGTAATGACGCATTGCTGGAGTGTGTCGGTCACCTGACGCAACTCCAGCAATGTGTCATTACACATGGGGCGAGTCCCATGTAAAAGGGCCTGCGTCACTCCTTACGCCTGCTTGAAGTAGGCGTACGGATTTGACACATTCAAGTCGTAGAAGTGGCGCAGTGAATCTCTGCCCTTTTACGTGGGAACGCCCACCCTGCATACATTATACCTTACGCAGGTATAATGTAGCGTAGGGGTTTACAAAGTGGCGCATCTGCCTAGATGCGTCATTTTGTAAATAGGGCGCCGTATGGCGCATTGATTACGCCGCTGCAGCATCACTGAAAAGTGACACAACGGCGGTGTGAGGCCTTCATAAATAAGGCCCTAGGTGTGAGGAAATCTGCTCCAAGAGGCATGGTATGGCCGTCGCTGGGCGTGATGGGTGCCTAACTAAGGGACCCCCACAAACCTGCAAGTTTGTGGGTCTTTACAATCTTTTGTAAGACACTTTCCCACCCTGCCCTGGATACAGCATAGTCTGACCCTGGATAAGGTTGGAGATTTACTCCTATCAAGGGCAGGAGTAAATATCTATGCAGGGTGAAATGGGAAGGGAATGACCCCAACTTTGTTGGGGTGCCGGGAAAGAGGCTTTCCTAATGGGAAAACATTTCCCTGTGGAAAAACAGACAAGAGGGCGGGCAAAATGTATCTAAAGGGGCAATATGGTCATGGAGCGATAAGCAATAGGGGTGCCTAATTTGGGGGTAGGGAGGGGATTTCACTCAATGGGTGCAGTGGTTAGTTGCAGCTCTTGAACTTGGGGGGTGGTGACATGAAAGGCAGTCATGTACAGTGACAGCCGATGACATGTAACGGGGTTCGTGGGGGGGGGAGGCTCCTCAATGAGAAACGTTTGTAAAAATGGGGACAAATAGTGCATGTTACAGCATGATGTGTCCAAAAAGCTGTGGATTCTAGAGAAGCATTAAAGTTTTTAGGTCTCGCCTGGCGTTAGCAGCGCGCATGCGCTGCTCTCGCCATGCGAGGGCTTCTTGGAATCGATACGATTCCAGAAGCTCGCTTTCTGCTCCGCCCGTGTTTTGCATTGGTGCGCGTCATTTTGCTTCACCAATTATGCAAAACCGGGTGTGATGATTGTCCAGGAGGCTTTTTAGTCCCTCCTGGTTACCACCCTGTCCACTTTTGGCCCCGCCCACCGGGATTGCATCTTTTACTGGCGGCGGGAGACAGTGTCTCTTAATTAGCCGCGAAGCACTTTTTTTCGCTCCACCCGCACATGTCTCCCGGGGATCAGCTGTGATTACGTGGAGCTCGCAGCCTCTATTGGGTAATGTTTAACTAAATGTTTTGTTTATATGTTTGGTTATATAAGCTCCCACTATTGGGTAATGTTTAACTAAATGTTTTGTTTATATGTTTGGTTATATAAGCTCGCTCGTACTGCAGTTCCAGTTATTTATCCAATTTGCCCCAGCCGTAAGACCGTTCTAAAAGTTGTTTAGGGCGCAACACTGGTCACTGTCTAACCTACTGATACTATGTTGTCTGCATAACCCATAAATGAAAGCTCAAAAGAAGTTTATAAAGTCGAACCGTGGCTGTAACTTGCGGCTCACATTTGACATCAGAGACTACTTAAAGCCGTATTTGTCCTGTATTACACAGTTTGCGACTGCTTAGTAAAGATACGAGCGTTGGCATCTTATCCATTGTTCTGGTCTGTATACACACTAATACATCCCAAAGCAACTGAGTAAAAGTATCCCAGTAGTTTTCATTTGCCTCCGGGTCACAAAGACGCATTGATTTAAAGGGTTGGGTGGAAACCTACCGCGGAATTTGAATGTTTGTGAATGCAACATTTCATGGCTCCCGGCGTTGAGGCTAGTACTGTTGTGCGGGGTCACCTGCTGGTCTTATCAGCCCTTCGACATCCTCCCTCTAACTCTCCCACCCCCTACCCCCCCTCATCGCTGGCATGCCTTCTCGTTTCCTCTTGGCGCTTTCCTCTCTACGCACATCCTTTCACCCCTTTCCCTTCCGGTGCTTGTCCCATAAAACCATCTCCAGCCCAAGTCACTTTCCTCCCCTTCCTCTGTTTTCCCACACAAACGCATCTGGCGTGCCTGCGCGTACAGCATGAAACCGTCAGTTGTCAAAAGGTAAGAAATGATGCACCGTGCAGGGGGTCTGAAATGAGAAGTGATGGTAACATGCTGTTTACAAGCAACATGCCCGACACTGCTCTGGTTTTGTTTCACGATTCCATGGTGACAAATTTATGGCCGATTTTGTCGTTGAATACTTCTGATTATTGGTTTAAATCCCTTATTTTTGAACATGTAACTTGCAAGGTTAGAGTAGCAACGTCGGACCATGATCTTCGGTGCTTCGATTATGTCTGCACAGCTCCAGCCCGTGTTGTACCGGGTATGAAGCTTCAAATGCTGATGCATTGCCTCTACCTGCACAGTGAGAGAAAACTGCGCTGTGCGCTTTGCTTTTTTTTGGGAGTGGGGGAGGAGGAGGGGTGCGCGCCGGCATTGGGAGATTGCTCTCCTTATCCTGCAGCGTCTCTGTGTTAGAGAACCTTGCATTGTTATCATACATTTGCACATGTTCTGTATGTTATTGAAGCTGGCACTGTTTCCTCCGCTGTTCTTGGTGGGTGCTTGTACTGCTGATGTTTGCTCTGAACTGGTGAACAGGTTCTGTGTGTACTAATTTAGCAGTTGTTAGCATCAGTGCTCCAGAGTACTTTGTTTTCTATGTTTACCCACGCTACACCAGTTTCCGAGAGCAAGGGAAGCTTGTCTGGTTGTCTATGTGTGGTACATCTGTGTGGGAGAGTCTTGCACCGTTGCTCAACATGCCGCCCTTGTTCTTTCTGGAAGCTAGGCTACACTGCCTCTGTCAGTTTTTAAGGGAAGCCTGCACCGTAGTTACCTGTCTTCTTCATGCTCTTCATGTGCGGGAGGCTTGCGCTCCTGTGTTGTATCGGTTCTAAGTTTGGGAGGAAAGCACACAGTGCTGCACGTGATGTCATCTGTTCGCTGCTTCCGTAGTTCCAGTTCCGTGTATAAGACAAGCAGCACCCGCTACTGTGTACGCTGAGAGCATAATCTGTCAGAGGGAAGCTTGCACAGCCACTCGTTTTGCTGTAACTATTCTGGGTTAAAGGAAGCATGCAGTGCCGCAGTGCCTTTATTTAACTTATATATATGAGGAACTCTTTCCCTCTTTTACATGATATGTGTTTCAGGGCAGCGTGATATTCTGCTGCCTGTTCTATGCCTGTTTTCTAGGCCAGTGAAGCTTGCACTGTGCTTGAGTAAGCTTGAACTGCTGCAGCCGGTGCTGTACCTGCCTGGGTATCTAGATAGTCTGTGGGAGGGAAGGCTGCACTACAGCAGCCCAGTCAGCCGATTTTGTGCATAAGGGACACTTGCATTGAAAATGCAATAGGTCTCGCCTTTCATTAAGTTAAAGCCATTAGCTTTGCTATACAATACCATTAGCAAAGCAAATGGCTTTAACTTAATCAAAGGCAAGACCTATTGCATTTTCAATGCTTGTTTTTTAAAGTATTAATTATGTGCCAAACAAGCCTGAACCAGACCAGTTATGTTTGTGATTCTTTCTTGCCCAGAAAACTCTGAAAAACTGTGTCAAAAATGCATTTTTCAGTGCATTGTCATTAAACATTGTCTAGAAAGTCATGGATATTCGAGGCAGTTCAAAAGAACTGAGAATAAAAATTTCCCATGGCCTATTACTTTAAAACATATGCGGCAACTTTTTCAAATCCAGATTCCATTTCCTTTCATATCATCATCCTGCCCTTTCCACGCAGGTTGTTGATCGTGAAACTTTATAACTGACAATCTACTTGAAAGGGACATATTAGAAGTTACACAGAACTCAGGGGCTCAGAGATAGTCAGCCTAGGAACCCTTCTTGAATACTCATACAGCAGAGCCACCATTACAAAGCAGTCATAATGCCACAAAAAGCTAAGACAATATAGATGATGAAATACTTCCACCAGTCATGAAATATAAGCCACAGCAGCAAGTGCCCTCTGGCACCAAGGAAACATCAGCCGTAGGCCTCTTGGGTTCAGTATGATCTGCACACTTATCAAATACAAGTTTTTCTTTTTGGATAAATAAACTCAAATGTGCCAAAATGCATGACATTTTCATAAAAAACACTGTTTCTTCCTGGAGTTCTACCTTTACTTTTTAGCAAATACAAATACCAGCCCGTCACGCGTGAACACAATCAGCGGAACATGTATCACTTTAGACATGATAGGAATGTCTTTTGCATGCCACTGCTAGGTTGGGTAGAGACACCATCATGCCGCGGACCCACGTCTGTATGCCAAACATTACCACCACAATGCCAGTGTGCAACCTGTGGACGCCGTTGTGGCACGTCATGGATACCCACAATATGCCACGGGTTGCCACCATTATGCCAGGGCCCAGGTGTGCATCTCTTGACACTCTAGAGGCAGAAGGGCAATAGTGTTGACGTGAGTTACTGGAATGAACCCGGGCCAGGTCCCCAGTGCTGCTGCAGCTCGAGAGCTCCATTTGAGCTCACACATTGAACCGTTTCTGCCAACTTTCAAATAACTTTTGCCACACTTTTGCCGTCTTCTAACTCTTTTTTTCTCCCAACTTTTGCCTCCTTCTAACTCGTTTTTCTCCCCCTTCCTGAAGGAATTCAGAAAGGGTGTAAAAACATAGGGGCATATTAACAAGGTGCGGCGATAATATTATCGCCGCTTTAGAGCCCGTTTTCGGGCGAAAAGCGGCGATAATATTATTGCATTATCAACAAGGACACGCTAGCGCGTGTATCCTTGCATTAGCGCCCCTTGTCAGCACGCCTCCCATCGCATCGCTAATGAGATGCAAAGGAGACGTGCCTGACCAGACTCCTTGGTAAATATCGCTAACCCAGCTTCCTCATATTAACAACGAGGGTTAGCGATATTTAAAATCACGTTAAGTATGCTTTAACGCAGGAATTTAACGTCTGTTAAATTCCTGACTAAGGCATACCTAACATGGGGGTGGATTGTGTGGCTAAGACCACAGGCCCTATCACCAAGGATATCGCCGTTTTCCATGGAACATCGCTGGAAAACCAGCGATGTTCCATGGAAAACATCGCTATCACTGGAATAATTATCGCCATTGCGCTATGCGTTGTTAATACAGCGCTAGCATGGCGATAATTATCTGCGATAGCCGGCGATAAGATTCCTCACGCTAAGAGCGGCCAGCGATAATTATCGCTGCCGCTTGTTGATATGCCCCCTGGCTGTTGGACTGACTACACCCAGCAGCAGAACCCCCAATGCCTGAATGTCCTCACGGGTGAAAAGCAGCTCTATACAAATGCCATTTGATTGATTGAATGAACGTGAAGAGCAGGATAGCGGATCCTTCTCTCCAACGAGGAGTGGTTACGTGGTTTTGTGTAGTTCCTAGGTGTCCTCCAGGACCTGCGCATTTTGGATGACCTAAACTGAGTGCTTGGTGTCCCGACCGCTTCCGGACACCCCCACAGGATATGTCAGCCATTAGACCAGCTAGCTCTACAGTGCCACTACCACCCCCCTGTATCTTACAGTGGCGTAGGTAGTCTCTGGCAACCACTCAACATGACAACCCTGATTCCTCAGGGATTGTGGAAAACAGTACAGTACGTTTCGCTCAGTTACTCTCAGAAAATACACAGGATGGCGGTTAGGACGTTTCAATGAGTATTTATTGGTCCAGCGACAGCCTTGTGTAAAACATATGTGCTGCGATAATCAGGAGACAGAAGCATACGAAAGAGATTGCTAGTACCAATAACGTAAATAGTAGATACATTTCTACCATAGTGCTAATAAGATGAACATAAGCAGTTCAGATAAAAACAGTAGCACTTGCATATTCCTAAAACGCACGCCCTAAGTAATTTGCCTAAATGTACCTAGTTGTGTATGCGTATAGCTATGTGTATCTGTAGCCAAGAAACCCCTATGGAAGAAACAGCCCCTCACCTGATGGTTGGGAATGAAGGACCCCGTTGCTGCGTTGAGGATGACAGCCCGCAAGGGATGTCAGACCGCTGCGTGTCGAAGATTCAGCATGCAGGACCCCATCTCAACTTGGAAGGAATTCTCCTCTAATTTGTAGGGGGGAGTGAGGGTCTTTTATACTAAAGTGGTCACTCCAGGGTTTTTTCTAGAATCGATATGTTTTTAAAACAACCATGGATGTTTTTGAAAACAATCACCAATGTTTTTCTAAACAATCCAATTATGATAGACTACTTAGAGCCTGGTGTCGAGGTGATAGGAGCAAGCTACTAGGTAAAAGGTCACCTGTTTAGAATCGTTATTGTCGTGTGGATGGGACAATGTATGTAAAGATGGGGTATACATCGATAGGACTATCCTAAAAGACATGACAGTGGGTCCATGTCAGGTGAGGTGGACCATTGTTTGGCCGTGATGGAAGTGTTCAGAATGGGTCGCATCTATTAAATGTGCTCTCAAGGGAGATGGCGTCCTGGAAACGATGGTGGCTGGAGCAGAACGGCCCAGGCCCGAGCCTTAACGTGCCATTGCCAAACCAAGCTTTGTCATGGGTGACCAGACGTACCGGTTTTTTAAGATGCGTCCCAGCAAATTTCACCTCATATCCCGGTTTTTAATGGAGTGTCAAGTGAACAAAGAGGGAGGCGTGCTTTTATGTGTTCCAGTGCACAATTAGTCTCAAGCCTTTTGAGAAATCAATTTAATGAAAACACGATTCTCTGCGTAAAAATTGCATTTAATTTATACTCCTCAGTGTCTCTTCGTCTGTGTTTTCTATATCAGCGAGCTCTGTCTTAAGCCATTCTGTGGCCAGTTCAAACGTTGTAGTCCTGCTTCTATGTTTATGAAATGTCCCAGTGTTTGGTTTTTAATATGTGGCCACCCTACTTGAGTACGATGGCATTGTCCATCGCTTTGTGCTCTAAAACACCAGTCAGCAGTTGCCTATTTACCTATTTCTCACCCGCCTTACTTTTCTCTTGCATCTTATTCACTCAACCCTTCATTCATTCTCCTGATTTTTGACTCATTTTCTTTGTGTTATCCTTTTCTCTTTCTCCCATTTCTTCCTGTGCCTCTCACCTTCTACTATTTTCCTCCCATTCTCTCTTCAATTAATTAATTTATTTTTTGCAGTTTTATATTGCTCGAACTCGACCCAAAGGTATTGCAGCGCTTTACATGAGTACTAGTTACATTACACCAGGACAGATTCATTTTTGGTGGGCATGGAGAGATTAAGTGATGTACCCAGAATCACAGGAAGTTGGGCCACCTGCCGAGACTCAAATCGGGTTCCCCGGCTCCAAAGTCGGCAGCTCTGGCCGTTGGGCCACATCCTTTTCCTTCCCCTTGATCCTTCTTCCATTAACATTCCCTTCTATTTGTTACTTTTGTTTTCTTTTGTGCTCTCTTATATCCAGGGCTTTAAGTGGGATGAAAAAACTGGAGGGTCTCTCAAAGGGGCATGGCCAATGTAATTAAGGGCGTGGCTTAAAAACACTTAAGCAAAAAATCTGTGCTTAGCATAGTGTGCCGCCCGACTTGCTGTTTCTTCTATCATTGCATTCAGATATATGATGCAACAAGTAACATCATACCTACAACAAGTCAGGACTGTTGCCTTTATCAATGGTTGTTAGTTGCATAAAATAAATAAGCAGCAACTATGGCTTGTATATAATATTGAAAAAGCTTCCAGTTAAAGCCCTGGTGACACCACGCCAATGTTGCTGCTCCTGAGTTTCAAAAAGAGAAGGAAAATCCAGAGAGAAAATGACTCTCTTTAAAGGATTTCCCTTCCCCTACAACGCTCACCTGGCATGACGTCATGCCATAACTTCTCCACTAGTGAGAAGTGAGCAGCGCACATGGATGTGCCTGCTGTCACTGTAGTCCAGAAAAAAACGGACCACCTGTGCCAGGGCACAAAACAGAGCCCAATAGAGACCCGTTTCGAGGCCTTCTTTAAAAACTGCCGGTGCTCAGCACCGGTGAGACCCGGCTCACTTAAAGCCCTGCTTATATCCCTTTCAAACCCCTCCCAGACGTGCGAGCAACCACCAGTCCCCTCCCGGCCATTCATATGCACCCCCCTTCCCTCTTTTAGTGGACACACAAGGGAGCCACTGTTGGTGCGTAATGGCCGCAGTTTATTTTAGAACATAAACGCATGGATCATGAAACATCACAACTTAATGGTCAACTTATATTGTGGCGAGGGTCCTGTGCCCTGCTTTTTGACCTCTCGACCACTGTGCCCCCTTCTCCTGGATCGGGCGATTTGAAGCATGCAGCCAATCGCCTGCGAGCATTTACGCGGGCTTCACTGCCCCATTCCCTGGTGGCCCCGCCCTCCAGAGGCGTTCTTCATGGGCCCGTTATCTGGTCCGGCTTCGCCTTCCCATCCCGCGCCTATTCTCTTGCACATTTGGTTTGTTATCTTCTGCTTTTCTGTACTTTCCCCCTTCCTTACTTTGCAAACCCCACCCACCCCAAGCACACACCTTCCGTCTTATACCATCTCCGGCTTGTGAAATAGAGGGGGGGAGTGACGTGGAGGGGGAACAAGAGAGCAAAATAAAGGGGGGAGTGATGTGAAGGAACACAAGAGCAAAATAAAAGGGGGAGTGACGTTTAATGGGCACTAGAGTAAAATGGGGGTAGTGAAGTGAATGGGAACACTATAGTGAAATAGAGGGATGGGGGAACAGTGATGTAGAAGGCAGGGGTGGCTCCTCCATTGGAGTGGAGGAGCGTCGCCCCACTTAAATGCCCCCAGAAAAGCCCCAGAGACGAAAAATAAAGTGGTAATGAAGTTAATTCATTACCATTTTATTTTTGTCAACCCATCCTGACTCAGGAAGGGGCGGGGCCTGCTGAGTGGCAGCAGTGGTGAACTGCCTGTGCACTAGTTTATAGTGCACTTGTCCCTTTGGTCGGCCGTCTTGCCAGCCTGACATGCACACTATTAACCTCTCAACCTAGCTGTCTTAGAAAGCTGGTTGGAGAGCCTGCACAGACCTCTACTGTCCTCGGGAGCACCAAGAGACGCCGCTCCCTCCAATCCTGGTGCTTCTCTCATGCTGGTTAACAGCATGAGAGCAGCACCAGGATTTATTAAGGTAGTTAGCTGAAGCCCTGGAAGTGACGTGACAAAAAGAGGAGGACCGGAGCTAGGAGGACGTGTCGGCAGCAAGCACAGTAAGTAACTTTTTATTTATTTCATGCACGTATTTATTTTATTTATGCTATGTATTTTATTTTATGCCCCCACCCATTTGCCCGGCTCTTCAATCGCCGTACTTGCCAGCCGCCACTGCTTCAGACTCTGAAGGGGGTGGGCAGTCCGGCGTCATGCTGACTGACATGCATTGTCAGTTTACTTCAGTTAGGGCCGCGGAGGGAGCTGCGGGCGCGGGCGGCTTGTGGGTCAACGCCCCAGCGCCCTAATGGACGCACCGCCACTGGTCTGAAGGGGGTGGGCGGTCCGGCGTCATGCTGACTGACATGCATTGTCAGGCCAGGGGATGGCGCGGAGCGCACAGCAGGCAGCAGCACAAGTGCGCATGCTGGGTTTAGGTCGGAGAATTTTTCCGACCAGCCCAGTCATGCGCACTAGTGTTGAGTCTGGCTGGCGGCTGCGCATTAGGAGAGCGAGGGTTGCTCAACGCTTCAACCCTCGGTCTCCTAGTGGGCGGCAGGGCGGCAAGTATCCCTGCTAAGCCAATCCTGGCGCTGCTGGAGCAGCGTCAGTATTGGCTGTTCCAGAAGGCGCCAACGCGGGACCCCGGCCCAGGAGCAGAGGTGGCGCGGACCCGGTCAGGTAAGTTTTTATTTTTTAAAACTCCCCCGGCCCCCACCCCCGCGCGACCCCCCCCCCCTAGTATTGCGGGGCCGCGACTGAACAATGTGTGCCTGGAAACTCTAACGCTCTGACAGACGCCTCTCCACCCACTTAGCGGGTAGTGGCTTCTTTATGCTATGGCTTTTTAGACCTTGTTGTAAAAACCTGTATTTATAACTGAAAGCGGGAGGAAGCCATTCTGGATCGAGTTGCGCAGTATTTTTGGATCGGGATGGCTGACTGGAACGGAAGAAGAAGGGATTTGTTTAATTTCCGAAAGCAGAGAGACCTTGTTTACGTTTATTTGGGCAGATCCTCTGCTGCGCCCTTGGGAGAGTGGGCCTAAAGTCCCTTTGTTTAGAAACATCAACTCTCTCCCAAATAAGTGAATGGGGTCGGTGTTCCCTTTCAGTGCAAAATGGCTCTCATAGTTGACAAATGGCTACGCGTGATAGCTAACAGACTTGGCCGAGGAAGTGAAACTACAAGCCCCAGAATTCAACGTGCTGCCGGCTAATATTCAGGCGGAAGCTGGTGTCGTGTTCTGTCAATGACCACGCATGGACCGGTAGGTGATCTCTTTGTTCTTTATTTCTTTTCTCTAGCCCCGTGCCCACACGCACGTCTTATCCCTTTCCCCTAGTACCCTCGAAGTGCCCGCCCCACTCCCTGACCGGAAGTGGTGTCCGGTCTCTGTCCCCTCCCTTAGGTCATCCGAGTGCAGGGTCCTAGTGCCCCTGACCCCAGGTCACTACATCTCCCCCTTTGTCACGAAAAGAATGCAGGGAGATGGTGATAGATCCCATTGTGTGTCCAGAAAGAACTAGTGATAGAGGGAGAGAAAAAGAGAGAGAGAGAGAGAAATAGAAAATGGAAAAGGGGAGAGGCATGCCCTCCTCCTCATCATTGCATTTCTTCAATCAGTCTTTTTGTCCTTTTTCTCACTCTTTTCCCTTCTTGTGACTCCTCGTCTTGTCCTTCGCAGTTGTCCGTGCTTTTTCTCCATTGTCTACTGCTTTGCTTCTCTCCTGGGCGCCGATGTTCTCTGCCGCAGTGTCCTCTCCTTTTTCATCAATTGTCTTCACTCCTTTGAAGTGAGAACTGTTCCGTGTTATTTGATAGGGGCCCAATTCCGCCGTGATCATTGGCCCCTTGACTTCTGTTATTGTCATTTGGTCCTTTGAGAATGGGCTGTCAGACTTTCTCCGCTGCCGCTGACGCACCACTACTTGGTCGCCTTGCTTCAGGTGACCCGGAGTGGCATGTCGCCTGGCGTCCGCGTATGCTTTCATCTTCTCCTTGGCCTCATGGTCCCTGATAGCGATGCTGCTGTGTTCTGGTGACTTCTTCGCTTCTAGCTGAGGTAGCCTTGTTTTGCTTGACCTTCCCAGCACTAATTCAGCAGGGCATCGTCCTGTGGAGCTGTGGGGGTGTTTCTGTAGTCCTGTAGCACTTGACAGAGCGCCTGTCCTATGGAAATCTGCGTTATCTTTGCTCGTTGTACTGCCTTCTTTATGTTGCCCATGAACCGTTCCACCATGCCATTTGCCTGTGGCCACAGAGGCGTTATCTTCCTGTGATGAATGCCTAGATACGCCATGAACTTTTTGAACTCCTCCCCTGAAAACGGAGGACCGTTGTCTGTCTTTAGTGTCTCTGGTGATCCCCAGGCTGCAAATACGTTGTCCAATATTAGTAGCGTCGCAGTTGCTAATGTAGAGGAGATGTGTTGTACGATGGGAAACCTCGAATATTCATCTATGATCACGAGCAGATAGTTGCCTGTGTCTAGCGGCCCATAGAAGTCTGCCGCTAACGTTGTCCATACTGCGTTTGGAAGTTCTGACATTTGTAGTGGTTCTGGTCTTGCTGGTTTGCCTGTTGTTTGACAGATATGACAGCTCAGGATGGTGTCTTCCACCATTCGGTCTAGGCCAGGGAACCACACCTTTTCCCGCAGCATCTTCTTTGTTGCAACCATGCCTCTGTGTGACTCATGTGCTAGGCTAACAGTCCGTCGACGCAGCCCTTTTGGTATCACTATCCGTGTTCCTCGCATCAGTATGCCATTCTCAGTCTCTGATAGTTCATCGTGTATCTTTTTGAACGCTATCATTTCCTCCTTGTTGACTCCGTCTCCCATTGTGCAGTTGTTGTTGATGTGTCTCCATCTCTGCTGTCTTGTTGTTACTTTCGCCGCTTGCATCGTGTTGTCCTTTGTTGTCTCTTGCTCCAGTTCCGCCAGTGTTATTTGTGCTGGTGTGTTCTGTCGTAGTACGAAGTTAAGGTATTCTTCTGCCATTGAGCTCTTCTCTGGTGCCTGTGGCAAGGGGTGTCGAGACATGTAGTCAGCCGGGTTGTGCTCTTTGCCCGGCTTGTGCCCTATCTTGAAATCGTAGTCCATCAGTCTTATGCCCCAGCGTTCAATGCGGGGTGGCATCTTTGCATTTGGATTGCCATATATTGTCACCAGGGCCTGATGATCAGTTACTATGGTGAAGGGTTTGCCATAAATGAACATGTGATAGTGCTCGCACGCCCATACTACCGCTAAGCTCTCCTTTTCAGGTTGGGAGTATGCTCTTTCAACGTCAGACAGACTTTTGCTTGCGTACGCAACAATTTTTCTTGGGGAGTCTTTGCCTGGCAGGTGCTGTGCTATGAATGCCCCTAGTCCGACCGGGCTGGCGTCTACGGTCAGCTCGGTGCATAGAAATGGATCAAAGTATGCAAGGTGATCTACGGCCATCACTGCTTGTCTGATGGCTTCAAATGCCCAGCTGCACTCTTGTGACCAGATGAACTTCTGACCCTGTTTAGTTAAGTCCCGCAGTGGTGTGCGCACCGTGGCGAAGTCCTTTATGTACCGGGCGCAGTAGCTGGCAAGACCAAGGAACGACCTCACTTCTGCAACATCTATTGGAGGATTCGCCTTCTGCAGTGTCTCGACCTTGCTGGGGTCCGGCCTCATTCCCTTCTTGGAGAAGATGTGTCCAAAGAACACCAGTTCACTCCTTCCTAGCTCGCATTTATCGGCGTTCAGTGTTAGTCCTGCTTGCTCCAGCTGTCGGCATACCTCATGTAGGGCACTGTCATGCGCTTCATCAGACTGACCAAATACCAGGATATCATCGCTGTAGTTTAGACTGTTTTTTACCGGCCTTATCACTTGTCTTATCGTTTCCTGAAATATGTCCGCGGCAGATGAGATGCCGAAACTCAAACGCTTGTAGCGGAAGAGGCCCATGTGCGTGGAGAGCGTGGTAATGTACCTTGACTGCTCGTCGAGCTCCAGTTGGTGGTACCCTTTGCACAGGTCCAACTTCGAGAATCGGCATGCACCAGTGAGACAGCTTATCATGTCATTCAGGTGTGGCCCAGGGTGTCGTTCTCTCTCAATGGCTGTGTTCGGTATCCGCATGTCCACACATATGCGGATCTTTGACGTGTTCTTTTTCGTAACTGCCACTATTGGAGACACCCAGGGTGTAGGTCCTTCCGCGGGCTCAATGATGTCTTGTGCCAATAGACTCTGTATCTCTTCTTCGATCTGAGGCTGCAGATGTATAGGCACTCGTCGGTGATGCTGCGCCACCGGTTTGACTGCCTCGTTAATGTGTAATGTTATTTGTTTCCCTTTTAGTTTCCCTAGGCCTTGTAGTATGGCTGGATGCTCTTGTAGAATGTTCCGTTTCTCTGACATGTGGTATGTCATTGCCAGTAGGCCCATTATCTGCGCCGTGACATTGCTCAGCATGCATGGTGCTGGGATGTCTCCCCGTAGCACATGTATCTCTTCTCTGCAAGACCTGTCCTTGTACGTCAGTGTTTCCATGAATTTCCCCATGTTTTCCACCGGCTTCTTCGATCCCCAGGTGAACACGTCGACGGTAGATGGTGACAGTGGCGGTCTTATCTTCATCTTCTCACACTCTGACGTGCACATGATGTTGCACATGGCCCCACTATCAAGCACGAACCGTGTACTGTGGCCTCCTACCTCAATCTCCACTGTCGCTGTTTTTCTGATCTGATGCTTCTCCACACAGTTAATGTGCTCTGCCCTGTGTTCTTCTGTGGGTGCATCTGACATCAGATACAGTCGTTCCGCTTTTTCTGATGTGACTGTTCCATCAGATTCATCTGATGAGCTGCGATTTGCCGTCTCCATGTGCCTGGCATACCTGCTTGTTACCGCTCGTGTTCTTGCCGGTCTTCCTCGCTCACTTTTGAACTGTCTGCTCATGCAAGCGCTCGCAAAATGATTGTCCCTGTTACACTTCCTGCACTTTTGGCCCCTTGCCGGGCATGCACCGAAGTGTGGGAAATCAAGGCTGCACCGGTAGCATGTTTTTTCCAGTCATTTCGTTGGCGGTGGCGGTGTGCTGTCTTTCTTTTTGTTGCTTCCCATTACGCGGTTCGCTTGTTCCGCCCTTCTGTCTTTGCCTAGCTCCATCTCTTTGGCATGTGCCGTTGCTCTTGATTCTGCTCGGGCCAGTGCTAGTATCTTCTCCAGCATCGTTGGTTCCTTTAGGATGCGCGCGCGGAACTCCATGGACTGGCAGCCTTCAATGATGCGCAGTCGTATCGCTTGTTCATTGTGAAACTTTTCGAACTCGCAATACGTTACTAGCTTACGCAGTCTTGTCGCGAAATCGTCAAGGGACTCCTCCGTTCGTTGACACGCGGTGTTGAATGTGTACCTCCCGAAGTCGATGTTTCTTTGCGGGTCGAACTTCTCCGTGAGGCACTGTATCAGTCCCTTGTACGTCACCATTTTTTCGCTGGGAAATGTGGCGAGCAGATCTTCCACTTCATCACCTATGAGATTTAAGAAGAGGTCAACGTGTTTCGCCTCTACGACGTCTGTGGCGCGCATGTATCGTTCGAATTTCCGAATCCAGCGTTCCCACCTGATGCCTGTCTGTGGTTCCGATAGGCTGAATGGTAGTGGTATGCGAAATATTGCCTGTGTGCCGCTTTTGTCACTTTCGATGCTCATCTTCCTTGTATCTTTGTTCTTTTCTATCTTCTTTTGTTATTTCTCTGCTCTTATTTCCTTTTTCTGTTGTAAAGTCCCTTTAGACCTCTATTTTGCCCTTTTCCTATTGCTTTTGGTTGATGCCTGACTCCAAAATGGCCTCCTGGCCTTCTCCAGCCTCTTATTGGCTGTCCCGCCTGACTCTAAGATGGCCGCCGGGACTTCAGTGGGCGAGATTTGCTATATATTGAATTGCCTGACCTAAAAATGGCCGCCGGGCCTTCCTCAGCTCTTCATTGGCTGTCCCGCCTGACTCTAAGATGGCCGCCGGGTCTCGCGAGATTTCTGGGCAAATCTTAACGCGGGAGGCTCGGACTCTCTTTTAGTCAGCGGGCAGTTTCTCCACGATCGGGTGCCTTTATTGCTATTTCCCTCACCTCGCTTTCCTGGATGCAGCCGGGGTGGGCTCCCGATGTCGCTGTAGACGCTGCACACGGACCAGGGTGGGCTCCTGGCTCCGTTTCCTTTTTCGATCGGGGTGGGCTCCCGATTTCGCGTCCTTTTCTTTTGGGGGCCGACGGACCAGGGTAGGCTCCTGGTTTCGTCTTCTCTTCGTTGGGCGTACTCCCGACATCGTCTCCTTTGCTCAGCGGACCAGGGTGGGCTCCTGGCTCCGCGTGGCCGTGATGGATGGGCAGAACACGCTTCGATGGTGGCTCCTGATCCCACCTGCTCGTCGCCAGTTGTCGTGTTCTGTCAATGACCACGCATGGACCGGTAGGTGATCTCTTTGTTCTTTATTTCTTTTCTCTAGGCCCGTGCCCACACGCACGTCTTATCCCTTTCCCCTAGTTCCCTCGAAGTGCCCGCCCCACTCCCTGACCGGAAGTGGTGTCCGGTCTCTTTCCCCTCCCTTAGGTCGTCCGAGTGCAGGGTCCTAGTGCCCCTGACCGCAGGTCACTACAGCTGGGAGCCGGAGCCAATGAGAAGGTGATATTGCGGGGGCCACTTCTATGGGCATCATTGGCGAGCTCACTTCTCTGTGGGCCTCAGCAATTTCTCAGTGCAACTGTTGACAGCACAACTAACACACTTACATCAAGACATTTCAGTAAACACTCAATATTTGCCTTCTCTGTGCAGAGTACTTTAGCTCACTCTGCTCTATTTAGTTATTTTTTGTCTTTATCGTTCGAACAACGTATTGCAGTTTTCAGAACCTATATACTGGTGGGCCTTTTTCCCCCCACTCAGTATTGATTTTTACATAAAGTATTTCTTCCATTTCAGTCCATATTTCCTTTTCTGAACGTTGAAGCCATTTCAGTGTTGTTGACTTGACAATATCCAGATGCATGTGATAAATAGCTCGTGCCAGAAGGTGCGTCCCACACCCCCCTGCCTTTCCAGCTGCAAACCCGGAAGGGCCCATGAGCATTAACAGCAGACAAACCTTTCAGGCTCGTTCATTTGGGAGCGAGCCACACTAATGTGCTGTTAGTAATTGCACAAGACACACAATTGATGGACGGAATGCAGAACAAATCAAAACATTCACCCCCAGTCAAGAGATCTGGGTTAAATCCATCATTCTTTTGCTCACCATGCCACCCCAGTTTAGACCTGGCCATATGCAAATCAGTCTTGACCCTGTGCCTCATGGGACCAGTCCAGCCCGAACTGCCAAGCCAGGTCCTCCCTGGACCGGAAACAAGCATCCTAGGACCGGTTTCGGGGTTTCACCCCCTCTTCAGCCAGGATAGCTTGATTCCAGTGGCACAGTGAGCCCAGGACCCACGTCTGGGCATACCTGGCGCACTTAGGGCAAGAAAGCAAAAGACACACAATTGATGGACGGAATGCAGAACAAATCAAAACATTCACCCCCAGTCAAGAGATCTGGGTTAAATCCATCATTCTTTTGCTCACCATGCCACCCCAGTTTAGACCTGGCCATATGCAAATCAGTCTTGACCCTGTGCTTCATGGGAACAGTCCAGCCCGAACTGCCAAGCCAGGTCCTCCCTGGACCGGAAACAAGCATCCTAGGACCGGTTTCGGGGTTTCACCCCTCTTCAGCCAGGATAGCTTGATTCCAGTGGCACAGTGAGCCCAGGACCCACGTCTGGGCATACCTGGCGCACTTAGGGCAAGAAAGCAAAAGACACACAATTGATGGACGGAATGCAGAACAAATCAAAACATTCACCCCCAGTCAAGAGATCTGGGTTAGGGTCAAGACTGATTTGCATATGGCTGGGTCCAAACTGGAATGGCATGGTGAGCAAAAAAACGATGGATGTAGGCCCAGATCTCTGTACTGGGGTGAATGTATGACATTGTTCTGCATTCTGTCCATCAATTGTTCTTTTTGCGTTAGTAATTGCACGGCAAGTTTAAGGGATTTTCTACATTGAGTAAGGAAGAAAATGTAAAACATTTCAATGAGCTCATCAACACACCAATGCCTGGTCAACCTCATCTCAATCTTGCTTCTGCTCAGAGCCTGAAAGTGAATAACAAGAAAAGCATGAAGACCGTCCACTAATAAAGAGGGGTGGGGCAAAAAGCATAAACCATGCAACATGCATATTCCATCATCAATTGTAACAACAGTTCCAGTATAACGATGCATCTACAAACAAAATGCTTGGGTGGGATAATCCTTGCCTGCGTGTCCTTAATAAAATCGAAAATTATTATTGCGATAGCGAGAACATTTTTAATTCCGTGCCAGGACTGGAGGCTCAATAGATGCTTGCTCAAAGCTGGTCCACTGCTGCTGAAGCCACATGCACAATAGATCTGTAGTAAAATTGTTTAAATCTAGAATCTGAAGACCAGTATTCAGCACTTTAACCCCATAACTGCCGGGCCTTTCCCCCAGCCCAGTGCTGAGCCGTTTTTTTGGCTATTTGGGATAGTTCATGCTAAGGGCTCCATAACCTTTTTCCACATCAGGTATCCATGCCAAATTGATGTACTTTTTTTCCAACATCCTAAGGAACCTAAGAGTACCCAGGGTTTGTGAATACCCCTAGAGGGGAAAGAGAAAATAGGCAAAATATAGCTAACTTTTGATTTTTGGGGGAAAAATAGGAAAAAAGTGCTCCGGATAAAAGTGTCTGTTTTTTCCCCTAAACATGCCATCAACAAATGGTTTGCTGTGCTAAAGTCACCATCTTCCCAGCTTTCAGGAACGTGCAGAGCTGAATAAAATAAAACTTTTGTTTTTGCCACAGTTGTGGCATTTTTCAAAGAGGTAGCCCATTTTCCTATTTTGTGTGCTTTCAAGCTACTTCCAGTTTGTGGTGGAAACCAGTGTGAAACCCATGGGTGATCCAGGAAAACTACAGATATCTTAAAAGTAAACAAAATTTTGAATTAACCAGGGGTCATATGTGTAGATCCCTTAAGGTTTTCCCAAAAACTAACTATTAAGAGAAAGTGATATTGAAAATGAGTAGGAAAAAAAGACCATATGAGACAACTTTTTCATCTGTAACTTTTTGTCATGATGGTCAATTTTACAAAAGCAATATACCATTGCATCCGCTGGCTGCGGCATTATATATGGTTTGTAGGTTCTCCAAGAACCCAGAGCCAACAACTGAGCTGCACCACAAAATGGTTTTTCATTGTGTTCCGAGTATAGACCAAATCATCTGGTGAAATATCTAGAGCGAAAAGGGATATCAAGGAAACCTATATATTTCTGAAATGGGCACAAAATATGGAGTTTAGGAGCAGTGTTTTTTTGTACATCTCTGAATTTGTGCGTACCCGTACTAGCATATGATTAAGAGGGTATTTATGAATATGTCTTCTTTCTTACACACAGGCTTACATTTGAAAGGCCAAATGCAGTGAAACCCAATTGGTAATAACATATGTTCTACTAATCTATGCTCCCACATGTCTTATGATAAAAATGGTACCTCACTTGTGTGGCTCGGCCTAGTGCCCGCAACAGGAAAGGTGCATCACATTTTTCCACTGAAAACGGACCCCTTTTTAGGTCGAGCCTAGCGCAGCGCGCATGCGCTGCTCTATGGGAGGCTTCTTGTGAGCACTCCAAACTTCTCCGTGTGGGTCTGACTCCTCCCACACATTGGATTGGCCTTTGCGTGTGTCTTTCAATAATGAAAGCACGCAAATGGCCAAAGGCGGGTGCATGTCCCACCTCCTTTCCAATGTGTCACTCCCAAGGCGTTTTGCTCTCGGGAGCGAGCAGCGGTGTGCAGGGTGGCAGCTGCATTCCTGGTGGGTCAGGATACACGCTACAGGCCGTGCTTTCGCTTTTGCTTGTTTTCACAATGGCGACAGCTTTTTTTTATTTAATCTGTCTCTCGCACGCTGATACCTAATGGGTTTAATTCCATGCAGAGGAGGTTAGATCGCGATTTAGTTTATATTGCTGCTTAATTCTTACTTGACCCTTTCATTTCCTGTTAACTTTATTTTCTCGCTTTATAAGGAGGTACTAAGACACGTTTATACAGACGTCTTCCGTGTTTACCCGGTTTCCATACCTAAACTTGATTTGTTTAAACAACGTTTTCGTTAGTTCCTGTTGTAAAGTTTCGACTTGAATTTGTATCCTGTTGCCAGAGAACGCAACCGAGCTAGAGGGAACAACATGGTTTATCGTAATGTGTATTGAAGTACCTTTGTTCTTGTCCCTTAACATCAATTTTATTTTTGTTTGAAAAAAAGCCATAGAACATTAGAAGTGGACTGAGCAGGGTGTACTTATTATGGATTTCATTTCACATTTTACTTTCAGTAACAGTAAAAACAGATCATCATTGCATAACGTGGAACTGGTTTCACGATAATATTCGAGCGCTCAGCCTTCTGTGTGCTAGTAGTGAGTTTCCCCACACGTTGTTACTTTTAGCCTCCCCTTCTCCGTCCATGCTATATTTAGATTGTGGGACAGTAGAGAAGAAAGAAAAGTGAATGCAAAACAAATCAAGAGTCTATAATAAAAGTCGTGTTAAGGCCCTACTTCAAATCTTTATGCCTAAAAGCAATGCACGCCTTGTTTAATTAGCCAAGGTAAATGAGTCATCTAATTCGACTCGCTATTACATTTAATCATCTGACAAATTCCAGAAGCTGCCTCTCGGTCATGTTTCCCTTCATTTATCTGCAGTGGGTTTAAGTGGTTAAACATTTAAGTTGCCCCTCTGCCCCAGTACCGCGCTTCCTGCTTCTTCCTAAAGGTGAAGGTGTTCCAGCACGACTTGCAATTGTATTTTTGTACCTTACAAAGCACTTTATTTGCCTAAAATTGGCGCATACAAAGAAGTTACAATTGTCCTTTTTTTTTTTTGGTGACGTGGACTAAATTAGACAATTTCGTAACCAAAGAGTAGAAAAACATTACAGATACAAGTGACTTTTGTACGTCTCGTAATGCTTTTCAGGGTGGCAGGTGATGTCAGATGCAAGGTCATGCTATGTTAAGCAAAATGACTACACTTATGATGCTCGGGTGCGGCTGTGTGTGTGCCCGGGAAGCTGTCTCAGCCGGGCTGACACACACGACGGGTGGGGGGGCTGAAGCCCTTTGAGCCCAATGGGCGTTGCACGCCTGCCAGAGACCGACCGACCTCTCTCTCTCGCAGTAGATGACGTCACGGACATCTGCACTCTAGACTGGGCCAGAAACAGCTCGCACACACACAGTACATCACGTGATGGACAGCTGTACTCTAGACTGGGCCAGAGACAGCTCTCTCTCTCTCAGTACATCACGTCAGGGACAGCTGCACTCTAGACTGCACCATAGACAGCTCTCTCTCTCTCAGTACATCACGGACAGCTGCACTCTAGACTGCACCAGAGACGGCGCTCTCTCTCTCAGTACATCACGGACAGCTGTACTCTAGACTGCACCAGAGACAGCTCTCTCTCTCTCAGTACATCACGTGACGGACAGCTGTACTCAAGACTGCACCAGAGTCAGCTCTCTCTCTCTCTCACACAGTACATCACGTCACGGACAACTGTACTCTAGACTGCACCAGAGACAGCTCTCTCTCTCTCAGTACATCACGGACAGCTGCACTCTAGACTGCACTTTCAAGAGTAAGCCAGGATTTCGCGCGGCATGGCTAAACACTTATAAGGCCCCAAAGGCGAGACCTATTGGTGTTTCTAATGTGGGAAGCTGTTGGTTTTGGGCCTAGCTCAGCCGGTGCCTAGGGAAACCCAGGGTGGGGTGACTTGAATGGCTCTCACCAGGTTTTTTTTACCCAGAATCCCTTGTAAACCTTGACTAAAAAATACACATTTTCCACACATTTCTGTGATGGAAAGTTCTGGAATCTGCGTGGGGCCACAAACTTCCTTCCATCCGGCATTCCCTCAAGTCTCCAAATAAAAATGGTACCTCACTTGTGTGGGTAGGCCTAGTACCTGCGACAGTAAACAGCCCAAAATGCAACATGGATATATCACATATTTGCACTCAAAACTGACCCTTTTTTTGCAAAGAGGGTAGCTGTGGATTTTGGACCCTAGCACAGCAGCATCTAAGGAAATTTAGCAAACCTGCACATTTATGAAAACTAGACAACAAGGGGAGTCCAGGGGTGCAAGACTTGCATGGCTCTCACTAGGTAATTCTACCCAGAAGCCCTTGCAAATGTCAAACTTTGGTACAAAAACACACATTTTCCTCACATTTCGTTGATGGAAACTTCTGGAATCTGTGGGGAGCCACAGATTTCCTACCACCCTGAGTTTCCACATGTCCCCCAATAAGAATGGTACTCCACTTGTGTGGGTGGGCCAAGAGACCACTACACTGCAGACCCTAAAGCGCTACGTACATAGATCAGCTATAGGGGTAGCTGTGGTGTTTGAGGCCGTGCTGTGGCGCCACAAATGCAAACCTACAACCCACAGATATTTTCTAAAACTAGACAACGAGGGGAGTCCAGGCTGATGTGCTTTTCATGGATCTCACAAGGTTTCTTACTCACAATGCCCTGCAGACCTCAAACATTGCCTGATATTATGCATTTTCCTTACATTTTTATGATGGAAACTCGCAAGGGATCCCGTGACCTTGGTTTGATCCGTTACTGTCGTGGGCACTAGGCCGAGCCACACAAGTGGCACAACATTTTTATTGCCACAAGTGGGGCAACGCTGGGTGGTAGGAATTTTGTGATTCCTGCAGATTCTGGACATTTCCATCACAGAAATGTTAGGAAAGTGTTTGATTTCAGGAAACGTTTGAAGTATGAAGGGCATTGTGGGTAAGAAAACCTCATGGGACTCATGCAAGGCGCACCAACCTGGACTCTCCTGGTTGTCTAGTTTTCAAAAATGTATGTGGTTGGTAGGCTTCCATGGGTGGTGGCCAAGGATGGCCCCAAATCCAGGAGCCACCCCTATTGCTGATCTCTCCATGTAGCGCTTTAGTTCCTTTTGTGCCATCGTCTCTTTGCCCACCCACACCAGTGAGGTACCATTTTTATCAGAATACTTGGGAGAATGCTGTGTGGGAGGGGATTTGTGGCTCCCCTCAGATTCCAGATGTTTTCCTCACAGAATTGTGAGGAAAATTTGTGTTTTTAGTGAAAGTTTGAGGTGTGCAGGACATTGCGGGTAAGAAAATGGTGTGCGATACATGTGAAGCACACCACCCTGGACTCCAGTGGATGTCTAGTTTTCAGAACTGTCTGGGTCTGGTAGGTTTCTCCAGGTGGCAGCCTACACAAGCTCAAAGAGTGCAGCCGTTCACCATTGCAAGCGGGACGATATCGGGAGATAGCCACACTCTTCTGGTGCATACTTTAAAACAACACCCAAAAGATTCAAATGTCCTCTTATTTCTCGTTGGGATGGCAAGCTGAGCAAGAAAAATTATAATAATTCACTGTCTGATGGGAAATGTTTGAAAAAGAAGAGACAATTCCTAACACCAATGTAAGCAAATCTGTATTTTTTTTAACGTTTATATACAAGTTTTTGTTTGCTTTGGAATTGCTTGGTCCAATTATGACTACGATGAACATAGATGTGCCATAGAAACTTTGATTTTGCTTCATTCCATGTAGCATGGCAAAATGAAAAACAATTTTTCTGTGTTTTGTTCCAAATGAGGCCTTTTCGCCGTGTCAGATGGATGGAAAAACACAACAAAATAACATTTAAATAGGTCACTTTGTAAGTAGATTGTGTAATTCTGTAATTCCATGGGCGCCGTGATTACGTTTTGCCTCCCTAAAGTAGGTCAGTATAAACAGAATTCCTCAGCGTCTCAGTAGGACCATGGCATGTGCACACAGTTCATATACACTCACATAGGATGACAGAGCGTGCATTTAATTCTTCCTCCGTGAGCTCTTTGTAGTGTCTTCCCCAGCCCGGTAGCACACAGAGGACCACGCCACCCACAGATCTCTGCTTTGTGCGTATTTATTCTTCAGAGTGCAACCGTTAACTATACACAATGTGTCATGAACTTTATTAAACACACCCAAACAACTGCGTCATTCTCCTACGGAGTCCATCGGGGACCAGAGGGTTCCACTATTCATACTTACAAGACACTACACCCTTCACAAGCTGGTTCCAGTCTGATGTAGTCTACTTCCGGATCAGACTTTGTACACAGTGTGCAATTTATCTCAAACTTTAAACTTTCCATATGCTACAATGCAACAGTTCAGTTTTATCTGCTGCAAAGGGACATGCAAGTGGGCTGTAAATACATATCGGTTATACCTGCCAGCTCACCCACTTTTACCTGGTTTCTCCCCTTATTGTTCCCTTTTTTCCTCATACTCACCCTCCTAAAAATTAGGATAATGCTTAGAAAACATCTGGAGTGTAATACTGACCTCTAAATTGTATCTTTGATTGCTATCTCCATCAACTCATCGTCTATGAGGTTCACCCCTTGATTCGAGAATCTTAGAGGCTTTGAGTGAAAAGTCTGAACTGGGGTTCCATAAAACTCTGTGCGGAAACATTGTACTGTTTCTAAAACCTATGGGCTCCTCCCACTTGATCTTGAACCACCTTAACCGCCCTCTACTTCAAATAGGGATGGATGGTTAATGGGTAAATGGAGAACCCTCCTGTGGCATCGGCTCCTCCCCTGAACGCTCATCTGAAGCCCCCGCCTCTTGTAGATCCCCTTGAAGAGAAGAAGGTTCCTGTTAGGCGAGTGTTCTACCAGCCGTTGTTCCTTTAGTTCTGCCCTTTGGAAGGACCTTGGTTAAAGGGACAGCTGGAGGAGCTGCCCCATCTTCCAGCCCCAGAGAAAACCTTTCCTGGATTTTGTTTTTTTGTATAGAATGGAGCCTTGTCAAGAGTTGAGAAAGTTGTGGCAAACTTTCCAAGCTTCTTCACTAAGGGATCCCTGAAAATAAATCTTTGGGTGATGGATTCTGCCTCAGACGTGGCCAGGTCACCAAGCTTGGGGCGATATTAATGAGGAGGGGTCTGTGTCTCTCCACCGATAGTGCACAGCTGGCATTAGCCAACATACACACTTCCTGCTGAGCGCAGTCAGAACCCACCGGGGTAGGCATAGGATTGCCCGAAGCCTTGGCCTCTTCTGCCAACTCTAATATCTCAGTGAAGGGGCCTTCCACACCATGGAGTTTATTCTGGCAGACTCCCCAAGAACAATCCACCCCTTTTTGGATTCCTTCATATACTTGAAAAATAAGGTGCCCACCTTGGTATCTGTTGCAGGTGTCAGGGTCACCTTGCCCTCCAAAGAGAACCATGGGCACTCCATCCTTAGCTTTGCCCTAACCTCGGTGTCTAAGGGCTGTCTAATTTTTTAGCGATATAGCCTGCTACTTTATTGGATGGAACCCATCTGGTGATCTAGGGTGGTAGATTTGTTCAGGTTCAAACATGTCCGAGATGTTTGTTTCACCGTCCACCCCACCCAAAAAGGAGGGTTTGGCCGCCAGGGTCTGCTACCCACTGGCTCGTCATCGGATATGACTTGTTCATCATCTGAGCCGTCCCCTTTTGCCGGAGATCCGTGATTAGTGTTGAATTCTGGGGTGACATCGTCACCATTTTCCCAGAGTATTCCAGCCTCCCGGGATGGTACATGCTTCAACATGCATCCACTCTTACAGAAGGATTCTCGTAATCCGTTGAATCCTTCCTGGTGTCCCGCATCATGTTTCCTTGTTGCTTAGAAGGGCGCTGAATGCCACAGCACTCAATGTTTTCCTGGTTCTGTCCCCTGTTATTCCTCCCTTCCCCACACCACCCAAGTGTTACAGCAGTCTACGCGTCAGCACGAGGAGCTGGGTATTGATATAGGTAATTAGGTAGTATTCATTGATTCTATTTCTATGAGGGAGGCCGCACCACAGACAATTTGCCCTGGATCTGGATGGGCTGCCCTGGCACTGGGGTGATAATGTGATTGATACTGAAGTCAGGGTCAGCCTTTAGCATGCGGGAGCTGCGCCCGCCCGCAGGGCGCTGACCTCCAGAGGGGCCCGGGAGCTCTCTGCAGCAGTCTCCCTGCAACTCAGGTTCAAAGCAATGCTTAATTTTAGCCAGTGTTTTCCACTGCTAAGCACCGGCACTTAATTGTTAACACCAACACTTATGATAGTCTGCCACATGGTGGCGCAGTTTGTCTAATTTAGTGTTGAGCATAACAACAGATGTTTATTATTGCAATCGTCTCATAATGACCTGGGCACGGCTGACAGCGCCAGCACAAGTTGTTTTTGAGACTCAGAAAGAGAGTTCAGTCGCCTGTCCCCCGATGGAGGCGAATTCCCCTCTATATAAGTTGTAGACACAGTCACATCTAGAATACGTAAGTGTCCGAATACGTTCACTTAAGAAGAAGGGCAAGTGGAAGGGCACCACTTGCCCCTGCACGTAACATCATTCCAACATGCATTCCTTGGTCCTGAAGAAAGCCCATAGTCCCGATTGGGCACACACGGGCTGAAACATGTCGACCACTCACAGACAGGTGCGATAGAACAGTAATCCTTCTAGCACCGCACCATCACTTTATTTTTAACCTTTGCCCCATCTATGACATAATAAACACTGGGTCGATAAATGTAGGCAATTTTAGCTACGCTGCACTCCACATTCACTTTCCCTAATCACTATTGTCAATACCAGTTGGTCCTCCTCCAGGTGGAGGAGAGCATAATTAAGACCCGATGATGCTTTTCACGTAACCATCCCTGCGGAGAATCAAGATATACCGCACATACGGTTAATTCGTGAATGAGGGTTTTTTAAGACGATCAGGAACCCTGACCCTGGTAATACACAGGACAAGTGGTTCATTCTCCTTTGATTATAGCCTATTATTTCAATCTACATTAAAAATGACTAATACCTGCTGGCCAAGCCATTCTTATAGGTTTGGGGGCCTGAAATAGTCTTAATTGTTACGTTTGTAGGAGAGTGATAGTTTGTAGTTGTGTTGGTGCTGTCATTGGCAGCACTGGCAGGAGCTAATGGTGGTTCAAGCTGCAGTGGTCCCCTAACAAGGGCCGTGGCACTGATTATTTTACAAATTAAGCCCTGGAAAGTAAAGTGGGGGAGGGGCGCCAAATGTGTATTCACCCAGGGCGCTCTTGGTCACTCGGTCAGCTCTGCCTGTAGCACAGCCCTGGGGGGTATTCTAACCACCTAGTGGAGTCCTTTGAGCACGGGAGGATAAATAGTCAGGTAAGTATGCAAATAGAGAGGCGAGACACATCTCTCACTGAACTATATCACACTGTGGCAGGGAAAAAGAGCTGCAAACACAGTAAACAGTGCATTTCCTGCTCGTTTTCCGAGGCTTTGAACTGCCAACGTCCATTAAGGGGTGTGAAAATACCCCAGGACATGGGCACCAGCCTCAGCACGCTTTTTTTGGGGGGAGGAGGAGGAGGGGGCTTAGGGGCAGGGTAGGGGCAAAAGGTCCTCTTAGGTACTTAGAACAGTGCCCCTCTCCCTCCAAGGCCCCGCCCCCTCCTCACACTGCGAGATTTTTGTTCAAGTTGGCAGGTATGCTAGTGACAGAAAATGTGCAAGGGCCTCGTCGTAGCAAAAGATATGAACAACACAGACATGCAATGTAGATAATTTGAAGAGAAAGGTTAACGGTCACTTAACTCTCTTTCGAGCAATGAAGAAAGAGAACGCTATGATGTGGACATAGGACAGCACAGGACTGACAGGCATGACTGGTGGACTATATGGTTATTGTAGTACAATTTGATTTCCTGGTGTTCTTGTTTGGAAATGTAGCTATGCTTGTATTAAAAAATGAAATTGAAAATGACTGCTATTTCAGGAAAGTGAAGAAAGACAAGCAGAATCCTTTCCTCTGGTCGTGATATAGAATTTTAAGTAGGAAATAGTAAAAAAAAAAAAGTCGACAGATTTGCAAGTTTTGGCGCGCAAACAGATAGATAGTAAGACACACTAAACCAGGGGTCTTCAACCTTTTCTGTAGCAAGAACTACTCATGTTTAATAAGAATCTTGCAGAGCTACTAATATTATTAGCGTTGAATAGACAACATTACATTAGTATTTATTTATTTATTTTATTTTAAGAGTTTTATATAGCGCTGGCTAGACCCGGAGGTATCAGAGCGCTTTACATTGGGTTACACAATGTTACAGACAATGATAACAGATGACACTTTACATCAAAAATAAGCAACAGATTGAGAGAGGAAGGAAAGGTGAGACAGATAGAGCGGAGGGGGGAAGGGGGAAATGTGAAGGGGGAGGATGGGGGAAGAGACGGCAGGAGAGACGAAAGGAAGTTTGCCCAAAGACCGACTGGGTAGGTGACGTCCGAGGAGGGAATCCACAGCCCGTCTCCCCTATAGCTAAGCAAGGTAGCTCCATCGGGCATAAGTCAAAATCACTAGGTCTTAACTGATGAAGGAAAAGTTCACAAAAGAAAGTCAGGTGGATAAAAGAGGGTGGGAACTATGAGCAAGGATGGGTGAGGGCAAAGGTCAATGGCTACAAAGAGGAGAAGAGTAGAGCGGAGAGGGGTAGGGTGAAGGGAGGAGGGAGGAGGGAGATTAGGTCCAAAGAGACATAGGAGAGTTTGCCCAAAGATCGGCTGGGTAAGTGATGGTCAAGGAGGGAATCCACAGCCCGTCTCCCCTATAGCTAAGCAAGGTAGCTCCATCGGGCATAAGTCAAAATCACTAGGTCTTAACTGATGAAGGAAAAGTTCACAAAAGAAAGTCAGGTGGATAAAAGAGGGTGGGAACTATGAGCAAGGATGGGTGAGGGCAAAGGTCAATGGCTACAAAGAGGAGAAGAGTAGAGCGGAGAGGGGTAGGGTGAAGGGAGGAGGGAGGAGGGAGATTAGGTCCAAAGAGACATAGGAGAGTTTGCCCAAAGATCGGCTGGGTAGGTGATGGTCAAGGAGGGAATCCATGGCCCATCTCCCCTATAGCTAGCGAGGTAGCGCCACAGGGCATCAGCCAAAGTGGCTATGTCTCAGCTGTCGGGGGAAAGTTCTCATAGTAAATGTCCTAGTAGGTGAGCAGGAACAGGGTCGGGTGAGGGCTGATCAACATCGGGACGATGAACAAAGATTTTAGACCAGGAGAGATAAAGCATCGAGGAGGGTCCCACGGAGGCGGCCATCTTGAAGTCAGGCAAGGGGGATGGGTCATTGAAGTTCGAATTCAGTCGGTCTCCATTATTCTCTGGTAAAGCAGTGCACGACATAGCAACAACAGCAGTCCATTTAGTCCTGCGATGTATACAGCTAGCGCTAACCGTCCTGGTGACCCACCTAACAGCGGCTCCAGTCCAGGAAGCAGCGACGGTAATAGAACAGACAGACCCAGCAAGAAACTGAGCAGGCTAACCCCGTCCCTCAGGCGGCAGCCGCACCAGAGCCATGTCTGAGGCGGTAAAACAGTGAATAGTATCGCGACTCCCGGTCTCCAGAGAGAATCCAGCAGGCAGTCCCAGCTGCCAGAGCACTCGCGCCGCAGCAGTAAGCCGCCGCGGAGGCTCCCGCGGCTCGCCGATGCAGTCACTCTTGACTGGGCCTTCACATACAGCTCTGCCGCTCACCTCTGCAGTACGGGCTTCACCGGAGGCACCTCCGTAGCACCGGCAATCTCTCCGCAACGGACCACTTTCCCCCTTTCAGCGGCGTCCGGTGGCGCGGGTGGGGATCACGGCCAGCGCTCGTCCACCCATCCCCCAGCAATATGCCCAGCAGTCCACCGCAGCCACCAGCAGACTCACCCCTCGACGCCGGACGGACATTCTCACTGCTATGGCTCTTCAGGTGCACTCCGACTTCGACAGGTTTCAGAGCCCAGCCGCTGCAAGTACGGTAGGACTGGGCTATGCACTATTTACTTTCCAGGTGCCATTTTGCGTTTCCCTCCCGAGCTCGGTCATCAGGGCCGGTGCAGCGTTCTGCGATGTGCCACAGCGTATGTAGCCAACGTATGCAAAACTGCTTGCGGTGAGTTCCTCAGTGCATGAGGCATGGTTGCCAGTAGTAATGCAAGAAAGTTTTTATCAACTTAGAATGTAAATATAATTTGGAAATTCAATCCGTTTTCTTTAAACATCATCTCAGGAACTCAGAAAATACAAACTTTTTCATCTTGGCTATGCACTTTTCAATTCTTGAATACATATGTTAATTCATCCAAGCAATAACCTATTTAATTATTAATTTAATAATTTAGTAAGCTGAAATGCACGTAGGAAAGCTACCTACAAGTAGATGGAGAGCTACCAGTAGCTCACGAGCTACTCGTTGGGGATGCCTGCACTAAACATTCATCGAGCGTGCCTGCATGCTCGCTTGTTGAAGGACAGACCCTGTAAGCCCCCAGTTCCACCTTTCTGATAATGTAAGCCCTCGTTTGTTCCGCACCCAGCCACGTCAGAAGTTCTCGAGGGGCCCGGGCCATCAAACTGACGCGGGGCCCTTCAGAGAAGAAAAAACGTATTTCAAAGTTTAAGCGCATGGCCTCTGGGGGCCGAGAAAGGACCAGCATCTGGCGCCATCAAGTGGTATTAGCAGTATCAGCTGCCTCGTCATAATTCAAGACTGCAACTTTGTTTTATAAAATCTACAAATAAATATGTTCCAGCACGCGTGCGGGCCCCAAAAAAAGTATGGGGCGTGTGGTATTTTGACCCTTCTGCCCACCCACCCCTCAACACCCTCATCTGACGGGCCTGGCCCCTCCTGTACAGAAGTAAATTGTGCATGTAGTGGTCGTGCTGCCGATCTAGCAAAATAAGGAATTGGTTGATGGGTTGCAGTCACTTGGAGGTAGTCAGGGGCAGGGTCGGATTCGGAACAGAACCCAGCCCCGGCAAGTTGCTGCTCCACCAGCCCTTTGGGGGGGGAGAGGGGGGGCTAGCAAGAAGCACCTCTCCCGCTTTGCTTACAGGGGGCCGATATTGCAGCAGTGCTGCAAAACCACCCCCTGTAAGAAAAGCGGCTCCGCGGCCACAAACCCCACCCCCACCCTTCCGGCCCACCAAGAAATGCCCGGTGCCCGCTATTGCCAGTCCGGCCCTGGTCAGGGGTCGCAGCTGTGACCTCCAGCTTGCTCCCTGCTACTCCTGGCCCTTCCTTTGTGACCCCTGACCTCAGAGGAGGCAAACGTCAGGGCTCGCGGTTAACCCCATGAGGCCGGAAGAGTAGATTATACCATTGCCTACCCCATCACAAGATAAAAGAGTGGACACGGGCGTAACACAGGCCCCCACTGCCCCTGCAGGCGGGGGGGCAAGCTCCAGGGGGCCCCCTCAGCACAGCACTCTAGCTGCAGAGCTCCTGATTGAGCCCGGAGGGGGCCCCTCCACGTGCCTTGCAGGGAGGCCCCCTCAAGTTTCGTTAGCCAGTGACAGTGGAGTGACCCCCGCCCCCCCTTCACCCCACCCCTCCCAATCAGAACGCTGCGTCAGCAGATACTATGAGTTAAAGAGCTGGGAGTGACTGTTGGCTGGGAGTGGGGGAGGCAGTGACTGGCACAGTTCCTATCTCCAGTTCTTGGCACTACATTCCTCTGCCACCGCTGACCTTTTCCACGTGGGGGTCATGGCTCGAGCGCTGAACGTCACCAAACTGCAGCTCTAACAAGGTTTGATCCCTGGGGAAAAAGCGAGGCTCAAAGCTTCACCTTTTAGTGCATTTGTCAGTGTGATTTATACCTCTCCTCTCCCCGTCCCTCTTCAATCTCTTCATGGAGCCCCTCACAATCATCTTGAAAAAAGCGGGAGTGAACTACCACCTCTACGCTGATGACACCCAAATCTATTTCAAAATCAAGTCTCCCAGCGACATCCGACACCTCAATGTCACTCTAACCGAGATCCAAACTTGGTTCAACGCTAACCACTTAAAGCTCAACCCAGATAAAACGGAACTAATCCTATTCTCTCCAAAAAGCAACCATCGACCAATCCAAGAGTGGCTCAAGAATCTGGTTGCCCTAAACTGCCCCCTCGTCCTATCCGACTCAGTTAAGTCTAGGCATCACCCTTGACAAGAACTTATCAATGGAGGCCCACATCAAAAACTCTGCAAAAGGTGCTCTTTTCTCACTAAAACACCTCAAGAAATTGAAACCTTTTCTTCCCCAGGATGACCTCAAGACAGTAGTTCAATCCCTAGTTCTCTCTAAAATCGACTACGGGAACGCCATCCTAACAGGGACTCCAAAAGCTCACCTAGCCCCACTAAGGGCAGTGCTGAACATGGCCGCTCGACTCATATCTGGAGTGAAAAGATTTGAACACATCACTCCAGCTCTCAACTCCCTCAACTGGCTTCCCATGGAAGGGAGGTGTATTTACAAGCTGGCCTGCATCACACACAAAACCCTTCACTCTCCGGCCCCCAACTACCTGAACAACAAACTGGTAAGAGCAGGTCAATCCAGAACGCTGAGAAGTTCTACCTCACTCCTTCTTATCCCTCCGAAACTGAAAAAGAAAACCACCCAATACCGATCGTTTTCTGGCAACGCTCCCAGGATATGGAACGCTCTCCCTAGAGTCCTCAGATGCAACCCCTCCTTCTCCTGTTTCAAAAGGGACCTGAAACTCCATCTCCTTAACAAATACTTTCCTGACCAACATCAACTAACCTAGACTTCAATATCCGAGTTGACTCCTCTCTCTCTCGACATTCAAGGATAGTGGTGACCGGACTGTGTTAACCACCTTCGTTTGTTTTCTCTCCCTCCGCTGCACTGTTTATCTATTTTTCATGTTGTATTTTTTTTATCTCTGTTTTGCTTCCTTACTGCCTTCCTACTATGTAATGCAATTTCCTTTGGTTTTTTACAGTGTGTATGTAAAGCGCTCTGATACCTACGGGTCTAGCTAGCGCTATATAAAACTTTTAAAATAAAAAATAAAAATAAAAATACCTCTGTGGTAAATATTAGTAAATGATGTGCGCCAATCCTTGTGTGCCTGTTTTTATGTGCATTATTACACACTTTGTTTTACTTTTAGCACATGCAGTTCCCACAAGGTCAACCCTGGCGGAAAGTGCTTGAGCTGCAGCCAGAACCTTTCACTCCTAAAAGGCTGTTCTGGACTGTGGACATTGCATTCGATGGATGTCTGGCACCGTGCATTTATGAGGAGCTGTGGGATGATTTAGCGAGGTCAGAGAGATGAGGTCAGAGAGAAACAAACGTGTTTCATTTATGCGACAAGTTCTGTGCATAGGGTACCCTGCAAGCCAACACTTACACCTTTACCAGGGGTCACCTTATACTAAGGGTGAACTATCCCTGTTTGCACTGCATGCACCTTTTAAAAAGTGCACTGGGTGCAAACAGGAAGAGTAAACCAGTGGCGTAACAAAACTTCAGGGGGCCCCAATGCAAAGGACACAAGGGGGCCCCCCTCCCTGGCCCACCACCTAGCACTTTTGCTGAGGGGGGGTGTTACATAAGCCCCCCGCAGCACCATGGTGGCTGCGGGGGGCTTATGTTACGCCACTGGAGTGAGCCCTATTACTGATAACGTGCTGCCCCTAAGGGCAGCCACGAGCTTGCGCTGCGCGGACAGGATGTTTGAAGCAGCCAGTCTGCCTTTCACTGTGCAGGCATCACTCGACCTGCAGGTTCAAGGGGGGCACAAATCCTCCTGCAAGCGGGTGCTGTAAGTGACTGTACCCGTCTGCAGGGGTATGTATGACTGGGTTCCAAGGGAACTCCTACTGCTCTCTTTCAGAGGGTGCCTTCGGGGGGCACACTGAGCGTGTGCCATCTCTTTGCAGAGCACAGTCAATGCACCTCCTTATGACCTCTTTGTCTCTTCACCCTGTTTATTCGGTCTCGGCTAGACAGCGCATGCGCTGTCTCTTCGAGACATGTTTTCAAACAGTGGTCTTACAGACCACCTATAGCTTACCATTGGTAAGCTTCAGCATCGCTCTCATTTGCTTTGTTGACATTCGTCATGGCAAGCGGGCATCATGTCCTCTTCTTGTGTTTGGCCCTCCCATAGAGCATGGACCAAGCACTTGTCTCCTTCCACTGCTCTCATTTTTTGGAGCTATTTTTGTATTTGTCTTCAAGCACTCCATGGGAGTACTTGTGTTTTCAGGCTGTCTCCCCAATCCATGTTGCTGTGATCCCTTTCACACCTCTGCCCCCGTCTGTTTGTTCTCTAATCCACCACCGTCACCCCTGCCCTCGATTGTGTTCATCGTTTCCCCATCCGCCTGCCTTTTATCACACTTATCGCTGTGTGATTTTGGTGCTGTTAAGTTGGCACTGCTGGCGTTTGTGCAGTGGTTGTTCTGTGTACCTAATATACTTGCTCTGCCTTAGAGTAACTCTCGTACGGTGTGGTTGGTGAATGAATGAATATTTTTAAAACGCAGCATTTAACCCAAGGGGCAAGAACGATGACTACATTTACCAGCATGCAGGAGGGAGAACTAGTCTGGGCAGCTGCTGTGCAACTGCATCCATTCTGAGGCGACTAACCTACCTATGTGGATAGAGACCGCTGCTGAACGAAAGCCCACAGTTAACCACTGGTGATACATCACCTATAGAGTCGATGTAAACCCAACAAGAATCCTGGGCAGCCGAACATGTCAGATATGTAAAGGACGCCCAAATGTAAAACTCGAGCAAACAACAGATAATAAATGAATAAATAAGAAATGTCTTTTTTATGAACAGAGAGTCAGAGAAAACAAATATTTAGAATGTGAATACTTTGAGGCATGTGTACTGGTTAATATAAACACATCTTTCTTCTGCGGTAATCAGCAGCTCGCAGGTCAAGAAATAACTTCAAAATAAAATGCAAACAGATCTGCGACTTGACTTTCCTGTGTGGGAAAGGCGCAGTGTGTACACAGACGCTAGTCAGCAGATGAGTGTTGCAAAATGCTGTGCATAATAAAACAAGCGCCTTGTACTCTTCTCATAGCGCCTTAATCCAAGCCCAGGCTCACAGTGGATTGGGCGCAAGTTACTCAATGGATGATTTGAGGAACACAGTGATAGAGTAACACAGCAGTGGTTTTATGTAAGAGTGTCTAATCTCACATTTCACTTATAGATTTATAATGTAGCATGGTAAATTAGAAAATAAAAATAAAGCTTTTGCTAGATAATTTGCCTGCAGAAATGCAGCGCTCAAGGCTTGAAAACACGTCCCTTTGCTCAGTAGGGAGTGTAACTGCACAGAAGGAACTCACTCCTTGAATTGTCTTCACTTTCCTTCTGCAACACTTATGCAGCTGAGCCTAAGATGGCCGACAACAGGCTGCCCTGCAAAGGGATCCTCCGGCCTCGGTTCTTTATACAGAAAAATCCTGATGTGCAGTTCTCTCATGAGCAGTGACCATGTCATGGACAGCCACAAGAGAAGAGAAAAGGACACACTCAACACTGGCTCAGACAACACATTACATGCAGTACAGCCATCTGATCACGAGACGAACGCAAGCACAATCCCACCACAGACACGCAAACTACATGCCATGCAGCACATTACACAAGGGTTTAACACTGCAGACACAATAACATGTATTATGTATAACATTCACACTACACACAAGGGCAGCACAAGGACACCCAGTGAACACAAGATAGAAGTACACAGAACAGAGACGTGGGAGCGTACAGACACAGGCACATGCACACTCTATGTATACATACATAGCAATCATGCAAACATACACTACACACAACACAAACACACAGGAGCAGCCCATGCAGGTAGGAGCGGTGGGGCGGGGTGGGGTGGGAAGGAACTCCACAGACGACGAAGAGGGAAAATTAAATAAATAATTCATTTTCTCTCGTCGTCATCCGGGACAGGGCAGTCTGCAACAGACAGCTGCTGAAGCTACAGCACCTTGATATCAACCTGACGCAAGGAAGTGCGGTGAGTGCAGGACATGCACGTGTGCTGGGGGGCTGGCTCCATCTAGTGTCTCTCCCTAGCACAGGGTCAGGTTGATGTAGGAATCAACTGGATCTGGGTGAGATCTAAGATCAATCACTCAATTGATAGAGCGCAACTTATCACCTTGGGGGGTATTCAGGCGCTGAGGGAAAGCCGATTAGTCGAACAGCCAGGTCTTGAGGGCTCTCTTGAAGTCAGCGAGGGTGGTGGACTTCCGGAGGTAGAAGGGCAGGTCCTTCCAGGATTTGGCAGCGAGGTAGGAGAAGGATCGGCACCCTCCTCGGGCCCAACGAACGCATGGGATGTGTGCGAGGGCTAGGTGGGCTGAGCGAAGTTGCCTGGTGGGCTGGTGGAAGGTCAGTCGATGGTTGATGTAGGCTGGTCCTATGTTGTGGAGGGCCTTGAACGCTTGGGTGAGTAGTTTGCAGTGGCATCTCTTCTTGATTGAGAGCCAGTGGAGGTTTCTGAGGTGGGGGTTATGCTTGGCTGTCTTGGGAGATCCAGTATGAGCCTGGCTGCTGTGTTTTGGATAGTCTAGAGTCGTGTCAGTAGTTGGGTTGTGATTCCAGTGTAGAGTGAGTTCCCGTAGTCCAGTCGGCTGGTGATGAGGGCCTGTGTTACTGTTTTCCTTGTGCTGGACGAGATCCACCTGAAGATCTTAAGGAGCATCCGGAGGATGTGGAAACTTGAGGAGGTAACTGCGTTCACCTGGCGCTTCATGGAGAGCTCGCTGTCCAGTATGATGCCCAGGTTCCTGGCGTGGGTGGTGGGGGTTGGAGCAGGTCCAAGGGTGGAGGGCCACCAGTAGTCATCCCAGGGGGAGGGGTTCGATCAAAGATGAGCACTTCCGTCTTGTCCGTCTTCAGTTTTGGGCAGTTAGCCTTCATCCAGTCCGTGATGTCAGTCATAGCGTTCTGGAAGTTCGCTCTGGTGGTGGAGGTGTCTTCAGTGAGAGAGAGAGAATGAGCTGGGTGTCATCGGAATATGAGATAATGTTGAGTCCGTGGCTGCGGACGATGGTGGCCAGTGGAGTCGTAGATATTGAAGAGGAGGGGGCTGAGCGAGTAGCCCTGGGGGATGCCACAGATGGTGTCTTTAGATTCGGAGGTGAAGGGTGGGAGGCAAACTCTTTGCCTGTGTCCTGTGAGAAACAAGGTGATGAGTTTGAGTGCATTGCCGCTGATGCTGATGTGATGCAGTCTGTTGACCAACATGTGGTGGGATACGGTCTCAAGGGTTGCGGAGAGGTGGAGGAGGATGAGGGCAGCTGATTCTCCATAGTCCAGGATGGTCCTGATATCGTCCGTTGTGGCTATGAGGGCTGTTTCGGTGCTGTGGTTCAAGCGGAAGGCTGATTGGGAGGTGTCCAGTAGGTTGTTTCTCTCCAGGTGGTCTGTGAGCTTCGCCGGGAATGGGAGGAGTGAGATGGGGTGGTAGTTTTTGAGGTCGTTGGGGTCTGCAGTTGGTTTCTTTAGGAGGGGTCTTACTTTTGCATGTTTCCAGGTTTCCGGGAAGATGATGGAGTTGATGGCTGAGTAGTGGATGTACGTGAGTGGAGGCCAGATCTCCTCCTGTCCTAGGTTGTAGGCGTGCTGTGGGCAGGGGTCAGTCAGAACGCCAGAGTCTATGGAGGTCATGATGGTCGCTGTGGTCGCGGTGTCGAGGGGTGTCCAGTCGGTAAGGTGGTTGGGGGTCTGGGGAGGAGTGAGCTCCGTAAGTTGAGGGTGAAATTGCTGCAGATGTCTGCTATCTTGTTGTGGAAGTAGTTTCATAGGGTGTTGCAGAAGTCCTGGGTGGGTGGGGCTGTGTTTTTGATGGCCGTTTGGGTGGAGAATTCCCTGACGATGTTGAAAAGTTCCTTAGAGTGGTTGCTGCTGGTTTCGAGGCGTGTGGCCAGGGCAACTTTTTTGGCTTCTTTGGGGGAGTGGTGATAATTCCTGAGGGCAGATTTCAGCAGGTTCAGCAGGAGTTCTGGGGTGAACCAGGTGGCGTGTTTGTTGGACCTCTTGGTATTGGGTGGTTTGATGGGGGGATGCTGTCTGCGCTGCCGATGATCCAGTCTGAGAAATTTTGGGTGGCCTGGTTTATGTCCTTCGAGGTGTGGAGGGTAGTGGAGCTGAGGGCGGTAGTCCATTGGGTTTGCGTGTCACCAGAGTGGTCAGGCCGCTCGTCCCATAAGTGTCCTCTTCTGTCTGGTCAAATAATGTCATCTTGACCCTAAATGTCTTATCCGGCCCCTCTCTCCTCTTCCTTTGCTGGGCTCCGAAACCCCCCATTCTACCTCAGTGTGGACTGGTGTACCTCTGGTGGGATGACGAGGGCTGCTTCCACCGCTTCTAGCCCTTGCTGAGAGATAGGTGTGAGGGAAAGAAGTCCACAAGGCTGACTCAGCCTGTGTGAGGCTCTTGGCGTGGCCTGACAGACTGCCACCTTCGCCATTGACCCACATGTGGGGAGTAACCTGGGGGGGGAGAGGCTTGCTGGCGAAAGGGGGTCTGAGCAGCAGACAGGGACAGGTGAGGTCCCGCCCCCCAAGGTGTGGTAGTTTTTGTTGAGGTTTGTCTTCCAAAGTTGGGGTTCTCTCTTGTGCCACATTTCCAGCTTCCTGTGTGTAGTGCAAACACAGAAGATGGAGGTTGTGTAGAGACAGTAGACAGTTCGTGTGAAATATAAGTGTAGGAGGAGGCTGTGTGTAGAGCCAGTACAAGGTCTCTGTGTGGTGTAAGTGTAGGAGGAAGCTGTGTGCAGAGACAGTAGGTCTGTGTGTAGTGTAGGAGAAGGCAGTGTGTAGAAAGAGCAGGACAGTGTGTAGTGTACATACAAGGAGGCTGTGTGTAGAGACAGTGCAATGTTTGTGTGTAGTATAAATGTAGGAGAGGGCTGTGTGTAGAGTGAGCAGGTCAGTGTGTAGTGTTTGCATACAAGGGGGCTGTGTGTAGAGACAGCATTTTATTTATTTATTTACTTACATACTCAGTAAATCCACAGAGACACTGCAATCATAAACACTATACATTGCCTTAAAAATTGCTGGACAAATCATATAAGAGCATACAATACATAAGTAAGTAAAACTCCCCTTGACCCCTCCTTGAGTACAAATAAAATAATGATCATTTGAAATGTAAATGCACAGAAGATTCATCTGATGACATCCTTGAAGAAATTGTACAGATAAAAAGATCCTTAGTGCAACAAACAATGCCTTTGGAAAAAAAAAGTGCAAAGTGCTTAGTAAAAGACAATTTTTACCCTAATCCAGAAAACCTACTTACAATTTTAAAAATGACATAAAAAGTTTTTTAATTATTAAAAAATATTAACAGAGGGAGGATCAAACATTAAGAATAATGTCTCATCATATGTTGTACAGTAAACTTTTTTCCATATTGGAACCAAATATGTAGATCTCAAAGACTCTAGGCCTGGACTTAAAAACAGTTCTTTTTAAAAATATATATATTTTTTTATTGATTTTTGTGCAGTAAACAAATATGTATAAATAATAGAGCAGCTTACAGAGATCGATATATAACATTTTTGGTACGGCATGTTATTGTTTGAGACCTCAAAAAAATAAACATGAATAAGGCAATCAATACATTTTTCCCCATCCCCCGCATCTCGGCATCTTAAACAACATGTACATCCTCATCTCTTCCTGAATCGGGTCCCAGGTCCAAGCCTCTATAGGATCGCCAACCTGCCCATACTTTCTCCCATTTCTTGGGGCAGCCCCGTCCCGGATATATTGGCTTCTCGTTCGTCATGCAGTCCAAGTCCCGCTCCCAGTCTTCAAAACAGTTCTTGAGCCAAGAATCGTAGCATTATACAATTAACAGCTACACAGCCCCTGGATTCCGCTAACCATAACCCCTGGATTTACACTTAAAGGGAGCAGACCATTTCTTAAAACAAGAGCACTGTGCAAAGACCACCATAGTTTTGCTATTTGAGTCTCCTTTTGTTGTTTTTTTGACAATTCGATTGACCAGACTCCTTCTGATGGTAAATACTGATTTTTATGGAAGAGTGCAAAGGTTTGGCCTGTACTTTACAAATTTCTTGGACTAAATTGTCAAAGGAAGGAATATTAACTTTTCCTAAAAAAGAGTGGACAAGGGATTGAATACGCCACCTCTAGTTGTCATTTGTAACTTGGTCAGTCACATAAATCCTATTTAATTCTATTTAATCGAGATCTTGAAATCCTATTACCACCTGAGGTTGGTATGACTTTTATGTAGCAAGCGACACGGGCAAGCTTAATGGACAAACGTGGGGTCCAGGCTGGATCCTACTTCAGAGAAAAAAATTGGAAAAAAGATTGGCAAATGGTGCATTTTAAAGCAAATGAATTTAGTGATGAAGCAAGGCTTATAAAGCAGTGGGAACGTATAGTTTTGAGATATTAAACACATAAAAAACTGCCCTATATCTTACTGCATTAATATGTTCAACAGTTACTGTAATGTGCAAATTGTACAACGCGACAACTTCAGCCTTTTAAAGTGTATGCTTGCCCGGTGTCTTGCACTGCATGCGGCATCAACTTTGGAAGAAAATGTTCTAACCAGGCTTCGGGAAGGACCCACAGCTGCTGATTACAATTAGTCATATAGAAATATGTGAAGACAGGACTTCAAGTGGGATAAAAAATGTGTTGACTCTCTAAAAGGAAACACCTAAAAAATACATTTCTGTGATTTCCATACTGTGCTACCCGACTGGGATTTTTGTATCTCTCTGAGATGTAATTGCATCCAGATATATAACACAACAACTAACCTACACCTAAAACCTGTTGTTTAACATAAATGAGAAACAACAAGGATTTGTTATAAATAATTAACCTTCAAAATGTTTAAATTCTGAAATTTCAATAGTATTGAGACCTGTGGAAGGAGTTTTGGCCTCAGTTGTGTGCTCTTATGTAAGATATATATGTCCTTTTTCTCTGCACATCTCGTCCATCTGCATATCTTCAACCGCCTCTCTTTCATCTTCAGCACTCTCTTGTCACTCTTCCCCGAATGCACTTCATTGCATCTCCCTCACTTCACCACTTCCAAGCATACACTGCACTCACTCACATTTAAGGAAACTATTTACTTTTGCTTTTGCCCTGTAAATATTTTGCCATCTGTGCACCCCCTTCACGCACATTTACACAAAATTGCAATTACAACTGGAATACATGACCATTGTGCTGTGTGCTCGGCAGAGAGGCCAGGCCACTGACAGGCACTTTGCTTTGGCTTCAGGGTCAGCGTTAGAGCTCTCAATCAAAGCCCCTCATAAACACCTGCACAGCTCAAAGTGTGCACGGAAATATATACAGATAAGAACACAACATTATGAAATAGCTAACTCTGAGGGAGGCAAGATTAAGAAAACCTTGCAGAAGAGAGGAATTAAATCGCTGACATGCATTGCCTAAATGTTTTTAACACTCATTGGGGCATATTAGCAAGGAAGTGACGGAGAGATGCGTTAGCCTTCTTGGCTTATCGCCTCTCTCTGCCACTTCGGAAACGCGAGGCTGCACCATATTATCAAGGATGTGGTGCAGCCTCGCGTTTCCCCCTGCGATGGCGCTAAGTTTTACAACTTGGCGCAAACGCAGGCACCCTTGCACCAGAGTGCAAGGGTGCCTGATAGCAGGGAGGTTTGTTTATGTACAGGAAGGTGTCCCTTCCTGTACATAAACAAACCTAAAATGCCAGTTTGTAACTTACGGTTGTGCTGCTTCATGCAGCACACATGTAAGTTACAAAATGGCATTTTTAAAAGGTTTGTTTATGTACAGGAAGGGACACCTTCCTGTACATAAACAAAACATGGCATTTTGCTTTTTCCATGTGTGCTGCACAAGGCAGCACACATGGAAAAAGCAAAAAAGAGGAGAAATAAAGCATTTCTCCTCTTTTCGCCATCTTAAGACCAGGATTTTCCTGGTCTTAAGTTCGGCGCTGCCACCTATTATCACCACCCTTGATAATAGGTGGCAGCGTCGAATTCAATGGGTGTTGTGGTGGAACGCCCACCGCAACACCCACTGCACGCCCCTTTCACGCTAAATTTAGCGTGAAAGGGGCACTATTATCAAGGCAGCGCTAAGCCACTTGACGTGGCTTTAAGCCACGTTAAGTGGCTTAACGCTGCCTTGATAATAGGGAGCTGACCCTATCGCCACCACAACGTCACAAAAAGTGACGTTGTGGTGGCGATAGGGGCTTGATAATATGCCCCATTGTTCGTAAATCAATCCATGTTTTTGGCATTAATGTTGTTAAGGGCATGAAGATAGGGCCAGTTTTAATGTCATACAGCAGATAGCTGTCTACTGTAAGCGCATTTCTCTCTCTTTGCGCTTGACTCGGATATTTGGATCAACTTCACAAGGAAACAAGAACCCTGGCATGCTCGTCTTTTGGATCTATTTTGAGGGGGAACAAATGCAGCAGCTCTAAATTTACGGGGCAGCGACGTGCAGCCCGAGCCTGGGGTCTCACAGTGGGGAAGGTTAGCTTGGCGAGAGGTCTCAGCACATTATGTACAACAGAAGATTAGCATTCTAACACTTACTGTTACCGAGAACAAGGCACAAAACACACGTGCATGCATCCACTCCTACGTGTGAGGAATGGGAAAAGGTGGGATCTATGCTGTGAATGATGGACAGCTGCTCTCACGCTGGGACGCAGACTTTAACGCTCAAAACTATGACGCTGAAAGCATCACTGGCCTACAGTGGATACTGCCATAGACTACAATGGCAATAATTCATTATGGAGGGCTTTAGAACAGTAAGCCCTGCGTCCTCCGTCACAGTTCAGAGAGTTGATTTACTGCCTGGCTTCCGTCTCCTGCTTCAGAGTGAAGTGGGGCAGGCAGCCTGGGACACATAGCCCAGACTTAAATAGATCGATTTGTTTAGAGATGCAATCGTATCTCTAAATAAATCGATCTATTTAATACTTGTGAAGGAATATCAGGGGCACAGCCCCAGAGCTCTAATGGACTGGGCCAGTCCAGGGTGGAGGTGGGCTGTTCTATCCTGATGGACAGCAGCAGGTAGGAGGATTGGTGGACACCATAAGTGCGCATTTCGGTTTGGCTGGCCGTCTTAGGACGGCCAAACCGGCATGTGCACTTAGCATTTCTCCACACTGCTTTGTTGCACAGCTGGGTGGAGAACAGTCTCGGGCTCCCAGCCACTGTCTGAGCGGCAAACCAGGCTTCTCAGACCAATCACAATGCTGCTGTCATGCTGGTAATACTATTACCAGCATGCCATTAGAGTCTGAGAGCCTATGTGCTAGCGGGAGTCGACAGGAAAAGAATAGGACGGAGGAGAGGCATTGGCCCGCAGGTGAGTCATCATTTCTTTTTTTTCTGTCCGCCCCCCCACTACCCAACCATTTCTGTTCCATAGCAGCCGCCACTGCATATTCTAGTATCACCATTATTTACAATTAAGCCATTCCTACCTTTAGCAGCCCACTCAGAGCAATAGTTAAACTTTTGAAGGGTAACTCTGCCAGCTGGAATTAAACTGGCAACAGAAAGGATATGTTGGAAGCAGTTCTTTAATGGAGACGTATAACTCATGCTAACTGGTGAGAGAAGCATTTGGGAGCGTCTTAAATGCCTGGGAGTGCCCCAGGAGGCTCACCTACACATATTAACGAATAAATTTCATACCTTTGGCATATACACATTTTAGGCACAGGGAGATTGAGTTGTTCGCCCTTAATCAAACAATTTTCAGTTGTGTCAAGGTCGGGATTCGATCCGGGTCCGCACCTTCCAAAGTAAGCATCATTCTGAGCCGCTATACAATTTGAGGCCTTGTTATTGTAAGTATAGAGTGCAGCCATGGTAACAGGGGCAGCTCCTCCACTAGGGCGGAGGAGCGTCGCCCCACTGCTTTCTCGCAGTGCGAGAAAGCCAAAACATAAAATGGTAATAACTAAAAGTTATTACCATTTTATGTTTGCTTTGCGCATTGTGGGCAGGCGGGTTGGGCAGGGCTGCTTTGCTCTATGAGCAGGGCAGGGGAGGAGTTGTTTGCCCACTCCTGAGTGCGCAAAGACTGTTTGGTCGGCCCTCTCGGGCCACCCAAACCAGTCATGCGCACTCTGCCCTTCTCCATGCAGGCTGCATTGCAGCCTGCATGGAGAACATGGCCACCCCATTAGCCCCTGGCTGGGCGTCGTCCCGACCAATCACAACCATGGGAGGTTCCTACATGTGGGCGGAGGAGTGTCGCCCACTGCTTTCTCGCAGTGAGAAGCAGAAACATAAAATGGTATTATAAATACCATTTTATGTTTCTGCTTCTCGCACTGCGAGAAAGCAGAAGGATTTGGTTGGGGGTGGGCGGGTGGATGAGTGGCTTGCCCACTCTGAGGGCGCTGACTGTTTAGTCGGCCCCAGGGCTGACCAAACCAGTCATACGCACTCTCCCTTTTCTCCATGTAGGCTGCATGCAGCCTACTTGGAGAAAATGGCCTCCCCATAGACGCCTGTGTGGTCGGAGTCCCAGCCAATCACCACGCTGCCATTGCAGCATTGGGATTGGCTTAGGGGAGGGGACGGAGGCTGCCTGCTTCCTGTGAGGAGCAGAGAGAGAAGCAGACGCGACGAGGGACCCAACCGGGCTGGCGAAGGTAAGTTAAGCTTTTTTTTCTTTTAAATTAAACCTCCCCCGCGCAACTCCCTCCCCACGTGCCCCCCACCCACGAGTCATGCGACTGATTACAACGCTGCTTGCAGCGCTGTGATTGCCTGTTGGAGGCAGGAGAGCAGGAGTCGAGAAGACGCGGGACCCGGCGGAAAGGTAAGTTTAATTTTTTATTTTTTTTATTTTTTTATTTCCCCGCGATCTCCCCCGTGACACCCCACACGAATCACCCCCAGCGACCCCTCGCGTCCACCCGCGAGCAATGCCGGCCACTGCTGCATGGTAAGATAGTGTAGATGCACATTCTGCACAAAAATCTGAGCCCAGGTAACACTGACATCAGTACTAAAGCGGATACCTGTGCGGAAGGCGTGAGGCGCGCACACTGAAGCTGAAACACACAGGCATGCCACTGTTGAAAACAGAGGGGGCTTATTTACAAGCCCCTTGCGCCGCCGGGGCTTCACTTTTTCCCATATAAAAAGTGACGCACCGCGGCGCAAGGGGCTTGTAAATAAGCCCCTAAATGCACACCCCAGGTTCAAGTACTTCAAGTGCACACGCACTCTGCACATAGAGCATACAACCAACTCTGTGCACGTAGCTCGCAAAAGTAATCCACAGTCATTTCAGAAACAGCTCGGGAGGCTGGTAACCGCACCAAAAGCAGGAAGAAAAAATACCCAGAAACCACGCCGTTTTTCTCCCTCACTGTACAGTTTCCCTAAAAACGGCAGGGACTTTCAATGTCGGTACTTTTCACAATGATAGAATGTGAGGAGGTTTCGGAGGAACCACTTTTCAGGAAGTCTCCCAAAAAATAAAAACAAAAACATTTAATGTATGATTGTCAACTGTTTGGAAATTATACGCTGACTATTGAAAGAAACTCTGAAAGGTTATCCTACCTAGATGCAAATGTATTCCAGCGTACTGACGTCACTGCCATGCGTTACTGACAGTAGCTGTTGCCACACAGAGCGGTTTTATTACTGTGCATCGGACTCTGAGGTGAAGTGTGAGTTTGTGTTTGTGCGTCTTGAGGGGGCTTGGGGAAGGAGCGAATGCAGCAAGGACTCAGTTGCTTTAGGTAACCCCGACTCTCTAATGTGCCGTAGAGGGAAGCCTCTAGTGCGCATGTCGGGCTGGCCGGAGAAAGGCAGCCGTCCAACTTGACATGCGCATTTTGGGTCAAGCTGCCGTGCGCTCCATTCTCCCTCTCCAGTATACTACTGGAGCTGTGATGCCCATCAAAATTGAAATCCCACCCACCCACTTCACAGCCGCTATCGCCCACAGCTGAAGGCTGACAGCCGCGGGCACATTACATTACATGCCTGTAGTCAGTGTTTTCAAATAAAAACTTACATCTATATGCACATAAAAGGGGGTCAGAGGGGCCAAAATATGAGTGGGTCAATGCCCCAACGCTCAAAGGCAGGAACCGCCCCTGGGTCTGTGTGTGGTGTAAGTATAATAAGAGGCTGTGTGTAGAGGCAGTAGGGGTGTGTGTCCTATGTATAGGTGGAGTGGAGGATGGGTGTAAAGAGAGTGGAAGGTCGTTGGGGCATATTTACAAGGACTTAACGCCACCAGAACATCACTGTTAGTGACGTTCTCGTGGCGTTAACTTCTTTGCCTTATTAACAAGGCGGCATTAAGCCACTTAACGTGGCTTAAGGCCGCCTTGTAAATAATACCCTTATTCACGCAGCACTTAGCGTGAAAGTGGTGGGCAATGGGTGTTGCCACAACGCCCATTGCTTTTTGACGCTGCCCCATATTTGCAAGGTATGGGGCAGCGCCAAGAATAAGACCAAGAAATACCTGGTCTTAAACAGGCGATACAAGCAGAAATGTTTTATTTCTCCTCCTATATTGTTATTTCCACATGTGCTGCATTGAGCAGCACACATGGATAGTGCAAATCGCCTGTTAAAATTGTTCATCTGCACATAAACAATTGCCCCTGCAGCACAGGCACACTACCAAAATGGTGCTAGGGTGCCTACCCTGGCGCTAGGCAGCTTCTTTAGCACTCGCGCTAGGAGAAACACAGTGGTGAGCCTTTTTTTTGTAACTACGGCGCATCCTTGAGGTTTGAAACTGACGGAGCGTGGCGTTACCAATTTTGATGTAACACTGTGCTCCGCCAGTTTCTTGTACATATGCCCCTTTGTGTAGTGTACGTATAGGAGGAGACTGTGTGTAGAGATACAGAACATCTGTATGTAGTGTAAGTATAAGAGGTGGCTGTGTGTAGAGATAGTAGGTCTGTGTGCCGTGTATGTATAGGTGGAGTAGAGGATGTGTGTAAAGAGAGTGGAAGGTCTTTATGTAATGTACACATAGGAGGAGGCTGTGTGTAGAGATACAGGAAATCTGTGTGTAGTGTAACTATAAGAGGAGGCTGTGTGTAGGGAGAGTGGAAGGTCTGTACATAGTGTGAGTATAAGAGGAGGCTGTGTGTAGAGGCAGTACGTCTGTGTGCCGTGTATGTATAGATGGAGTGGAAGATGTGTGTAGAGAGAGTGGAAGGTCTTTGTGTAGTGTACATATAGGAGGAGGTTGCGTGTAGAGACAGAATGTCTGTGAGTGGTATAAATGTAGGAGAAGGTTGTGCGTAAAGACAGTAGGAGGTCTGCATGTGGTGTAAGTATAAGCGGAGACTGTATGTAGAGATAGTAGGTTTGTGTGTCATGTGTATATAGGTGGAGCGAAGGATGTGTGTAAAGAGAGTAGAAGGTATTTGTGTAGTGTACGTATAGGAGGAGGCTGTGTGTATAGACAGTAGGTCTGTGTGCCCTATGTATAGATGGAGTGGAGGATGTGTGTAAAGAGAGTGGAAGGTCTTTGTGTAGTTTACATATAGGAGGAAGCTGAGTGTAGAGATACAGGAAATCTGTGTGTAGTGTAAGTATAAGAGGAGGCTGTGTGTATAGACAGAAGGTCTGTGAGTGGTGTAAATGTAGGAGGATGCTGTGCGTAAAGACAGTTTGAGGTCTGTGTATAGTGTAAGTATAAGAGGAGGCTGAGTGTAGAGGCAGTAGGTCTGTGTGTCGTATATGTATAGGTGGAGTGGAGAATGTGTGTAAAGAGAGTGGAAGGTCTTTGTGTAGTTTACATATAGGGGGAGGCTGTGTGTAGAGACAGTAGATCTGTGTGTCGTGTATGTAAAGGTGGAGAGTAGGATGTGTGTAAAGAGAGTGGAAGGTCTATTTGTAGTGTATGTATAGGAGGAGGCAGTGTGTAGAGATACAGGAAATCTGTGTGTAGTGTAAGTATAGGAGAAGACTGTGTGTAGAGACAGAGGGTCTTAGTGGTGTAAATGTAGGAGGAGGCTGTGCGTAAAGACAGGAGAAGGTCTGTGTGTAGTGTAAGTATAAGAGGAGGCTGTGTGTAGAGACAGTAGGTCTGCGTGTCGTGTATGCATAGGTGGAGTGGAGGATGTGTGTAGAGAGAGTGGAAGGTCTTTGTGTAGTGTACGTATAGGAAGAGACTGCTTGTAGAGATACAGGAAATCTGTGGGCCTCATTCATGAGGTTTTGCCGTACGGCAGGGACACAGGCATTCCTGCTGCGATGCCCTACGGCAAAAGAAAAGGGCAGGAATGCGTTGTATCTATCAGATAAGGCGCATTCATGTCCTCCCCTGCGCCGGCGCACAATGGGCTGCCGTGTGCCAACACAGTCACCTTTGCACCATGGTGCAAGGGTGCCTGCGTTGTGGGGATGATTGTTTTGTCCTGGTATCACCATTATTTACAAGTAAGCATCCCTACCTTTAGCAGCCCACTCAGAGCAATAGTTAAACTTTTAAAGGGTAACTCTGCCATGTGAAACTAAACCAGCAACAGTAAGGACATGTTGGAAGCAGCTCTCCAATGGAGACGCATAACTCATGCTAACTGGTGGGAGGAGCATTTGGGAGCAGCTTAAATGCCTGTGGGTGACTGAGGAGGCCCACCTAGACACATTAATGAATACATTTCATACCTTTGGCATATGCACATTGTAGGCACAGGGAGATTGAGTCGTTCGCCCAGAATCAAACAATTTTCAGTTGTGTCAAGGCTGGGATTCGATCCTCGTCCGCACTTTCCAAAGTAAACATTGATCTGAGCCACTATACAATTTGATGCCTTGTTATTGTAAGTATAGAGCGCGGCCATGGTAAGATAGTGTAGATGCACATTCTGCACAAAACTCTTAGCCCGGGTAACACTGACATCATTACTAAAGCAGATACCTGTGCGGAAGGCGTGAGGCGCGCACACTGAAGCCAAAACACACAGGCATGCCACTGTTGAAAACAGAGGGGCTTATTTACAAGCCCTTGCGCCGCGGTGCGTCACTTTTTCCCATAGAAAAGTGACGCACCGCTGCGCAAGGGGCTTGTAAGTAAGCCCCTAAATGCACACCCCAGGTTCAAGTACTTCAAGTGCACACGCACTCTGCACATAGAGCATACAACCAACTCTGTGCATGTAGCTCGCAAAAGTAATCCACAGTCATTTCAGAAACAGCTCGGGAGGCTGGCAACCGCACCAAAAGCAGGAAGAAAAAATACCCAGAAACCACGCCGTTTTTCTCCCTCACTGTACAGTTTCCCTAAAAACGGCAGGGACTTTCAATGTCGGTACTTTTCACAATGATAGAATGTGAGGAGGTTTCGGAGGAACCACTTTTCAGGAAGTCTCCCAAAAAATAAAAACAAAGCCATTTAATGTATGATTGTCGACTGTTTGGAAATTATACACTGACTATTGAAAGACACTCTGGGTCTTATTTATGAAGGCCTGCGTCACATTTACGCCGCAGTTGCGTCACTTTTTGTGACGCTGTGACGGCGCAAATAATGTGCCATGTTGCGCCATATTTATGAAGTGATGTATCTAGGCAGAGGCGTCACTTCGTAAACCCCTGCGCTACATTATACCTGCGTCAGGTATGTTGTATGCAAGGTGGGCGTTCCCCCACAAGAAATGGTCGTAGGAGTGGTGCACGAAATCTATAAGATGTCACTGCATCACTTCAAGGACGCCAATGCGTCAAAATCTTATGCCTGTAGATCAGTGTGTCCTATGTAAAGGTGGAGTGGAGGATGTGTGGAAAGAGAGTGGTAGGTCTTTGTGTAGTTTACATATAGGAGGAAGCTGCATGTAGAGATACAGGAAATCTGTGCGTGTAGTGTAAGTAAAGGAGGAGGTTGTGTGTAGAGACAGTAGGTCTGTGTGTCATGTATGTATAGGTGGAGTGGAGGATGTGCATAATGAGAGTGGAAGATCTCTGTGTGGTGAATGTGTAGAAGGAGGCTGCATGTAACAAAACAGGAAATCTGTGTGTAGTGTAAGTATAAGAGGAGGTTGTGTGTAGAGGCAGTAGGTCTGTGTGTCGTGTATGTATAGGTGGAGTGGAGGATGTGTGGAAAGAGAGTGGTAGGTCTTTGTGTAGTGTACATATAGGAGGAAGCTGCATGTAGAGATACAGGAAATCTGTGTGTGTAGTGTAAGTAAAGGAGGAGGTTGTGTGTGGAGACAGTAGGTCTGTGTGTCGTGTATGTATAGGTGGAGTGGAGGATGTGCATAATGAGATTGGAAGATCTTTGTGTGGTGAATGTGTAGAAGGAGGCTGCATGTAGCAAAACAGGAAATCTGTGTGTAGTGTAAGTATAAGAGGAGGTTGTGTGTAGAGAAAGTAGGTCTGTGTGTCGTGTATGTATAGGTGGAGTGGAGGATGTGCATAATGAGAGTGGAAGATCTCTGTGTGGTGAATGTGTAGAAGGAGGCTGCATGTAGCAAAACAGGAAATCTGTGTGTAGTGTAAGTATAAGAGGAGGTTGTGTGTAAAGGCAGTAGGTCTGTGTGTCGTGTATGTATAGGTGGAGTGGAGGATGTGCATAATGAGAGTGGAAGATCTTTGTGTGGTGAATGTGTAGAAGGAGGCTGCATGTAGCAAAACAGGAAATCTGTGTGTAGTGTAAGTATAAGAGGAGGTTGTGTGTAGAGACAGTAGGTCTGTGTGTCGTGTATGTATAGGTGGAGTGGAGGATGTGCATAATGAGAGTGGAAGATCTTTGTGTGGTGAATGTGTAAAAGGAGGCTGCATGTAGCAAAACAGGAAATCTGTGTGTAGTGTAAGTATAAGAGGAGGTTGTGTGTAAAGGCAGTAGGTCTTTGTGTCGTGTATGTATAGGTGGAGTGGAGGATGTGCATAATGAGAGTGGAAGATCTTTGTGTGGTGAATGTGTAAAAGGAGGCTGCATGTAGCAAAACAGGAAATCTGTGTGTAGTGTAAGTATAAGAGGAGGTTGTGTGTAGAGACAGTAGGTCTGTGTGTCGTGTATGTATAGGTGGAGTGGAGGATGTGCATAATGAGAGTGGAAGATCTTTGTGTGGTGAATGTGTAAAAGGAGGATGCATGTAGCAAAACAGGAAATCTGTGTGTAGTGTAAGTATAAGAGGAGGTTGTGTGTAGAGGCAGTAGGTCTGTGTGTCGTGTTTGTATAGGTTGCATGGAGGATGTGTTGTCAGAGAAAGAAAGAGACGACACGTCGCGGCCAGGAGGTCAGCAAGCTCCCTTGAAACTACAACATACAAGGCAGTGTCTTATATAGTCTTAAAACCGCAATATGTCATACGTCCCATTAGCATGTTAAATCATACGCTCCCTCAAGCACATGGTTATCTCTTATAATTTCCGCAAGAAGCAATAGTTTCTGTAAAACATCTACCCATACGTTACAGGATGCGACTCAAGTGCACATGTTACTGGTACATTTTCACGCTCCCTGCACGACCGGTGTCCTTGACTGTCTCGTGCTTTGAAGCCTAGCAATGCTCTTCCCCCCTACGCGTCTACTGTTCTGCCGAACCACCTGCTTATCTTGTTCCTGTGTGTCGACTGTTATCTACATAGTACCAGCATTGGCAACCTACCCCACCCCTCCAACGTAACATGCATGCTCATAAATAAACACACAACACATTTCTTGTTTGGGTAAAATTGCTGCAGGTTTATTACATACACCGTTATGTAATATGGTGGGTTATCTTACGGGCGATCCAAGGGCAGGCAACCGTCTGGGCCGCCTGCCCGCCTGATGAGCCAAGCAGCACTGGGGCGAACCCCATCTGTGCTGCCACTTCTGGTGATCCTCTTCCCGGATCACGTGACACATGGTCCCTTATTACTCACGCCCCTTTCAGGGCGGAGCGTAGCATAGCAAACCCCCGGTTGTTCAGGCCCACAACCGCCCGAAGGACTAACGGGCGCCGACACGGTTTTCCAGGAACCTCCCATGAGGCTCCTAGGATTTGGCTCTGGCACCCACCATGGTGCCGCGCAGAGGTACCCTTCTGTACCCCTCTGCTTCCAGATCGCCCTGTAACTCCGCCTGCAACGAAAAAGACAACATTACAACATTCTCTGCCTCCTGCCTGCCACGAACCACGCCGGGTAAGCGGTAGGGTGGGAGACGACGTGTCCGGGCGCGCGAAAGAGGACGACAAGATGGTGGGGAGGCCTATATACCCCTCCCCCTGTCCTCGCGCCCCGGAAGTGATGCTCGCCTAGCGCGCTGTGACAAGGCTTGGGGGACTCCTCCCTGAGTCCCTGCCCCTACGGGGGTGTGGGGGTGCCCAGCTGGTACTAGAGGGCTGCCCTCTTTAGTGGCCCCCTGCGGGGGCCTCGGACAGCCGCATAGTACCAGAATTGGCAACCTACCCCACCCCTCCAACGTAACATGCATGCTCATAAATAAACACACAACACATTTCTTGTTTGGGTAAAATTGCTGCAGGTTTATTACATACACCGTTATGTAATATGGTGGGTTATCTTACGGGCGATCCAAGGGCAGGCAACCGTCTGGGCCGCCTGCCCGCCTGATGAGCCAAGCAGCACTGGGGCGAACCCCATCTGTGCTGCCACTTCTGGTGATCCTCTTCCCGGATCACGTGACACATGGTCCCTTATTACTCACGCCCCTTTCAGGGCGGAGCGTAGCATAGCAAACCCCCGGTTGTTCAGGCCCACAACCGCCCGAAGGACTAACGGGGCACCGACACGGTTTTCCAGGAACCTCCCATGAGGCTCCTAGGATTTGGCTCTGGCACCCACCATGGTGCCGCGCAGAGGTACACTTCTATACCCCTCTGCTTCCAGATCGCCCTGTAACTCCGCCACAGCTCTGGAGGTGGCCACCGTCGCCGCCAGAGCCCCCACCAAAACAGCTCCTTTCTCACCTGCAACCTCTCATTTCCAGGCCTCCTGCAAAGCTAGGGAAGAGATCCCTCCCACTGGTGATAGATGAACCCCATCTATATCACAATAGCCCTTGCCGATAGCCTGGATCAGCTAGTGTCTAATGCCACACAAAGGCCCTTCTGCCCTGTGAATTTGTGCCAAGAACTATCCACCCTCCTGCGGGCAAGTTCCACTGCTTCACATAACTCAGCCCCGAGCCAACTCTGGGCGGGGCAGATCAGATTCCCTGGCTCTCATTGCCCCATGAATTTGCTGAGCTCACCTAGCTGCCGTCCTACTAGGACGGTGTGTCTAGCACACCTGTGTCCCCACTTAAGGGACAGCTGCCCGCTTGTTGGGAGACCGCTCCCACACCCACCTGCCTACTTTTGGCTATTCGGGCGAGAAGGATTATACTTTAACCTTTGCACCGTCCATTTGCTTTCTAACTCATGACGCACAGGAATGTCCATAACTAGACGTGTGTGACAATGAGCCAGGGTGCCCTCCTGCCCTTGCCGTGCATCCCTTATTTCTTATTGGAATTTTGCCAGCTCAGCTCCCTTCGTGGTGAACCCCCCTAGGGATACCAGCTAGAGAATCCGTCTGATTAGTGCAGTGCCCACTGGCTGCCATATGGTGCCTAACCTTAAGGATTGACTAAGTCCTACTTTGCCCTTCAACCCAGAATATTCCCCGAATAGGGGGGGGTTCACACTGCCCGCCTTGCCTTTTGTGCTTGGCACCTTGTTCCCCCCTTTCTTGGGGACGCAGCACACTGTGTTAGCTGACAGCACCCCTGCCCAGTGAGGCTAATATAGCTAACCGGGCAGGGCATTTGACCTTAATTGCAGGAAAAGTCGACAGGCTAGAACCCTCCCTGCGAGAGCCCCTGAATAGGGGGGCAGGGGCGTTCACACTGCCCACCCCAGGTCAACCCCAGCGGTGGAAAATTACCTGCTCAGTTAAATTTTTCTTTTTGTTGATCACTGGACATGACAAATGTTCTTTTACATAGTAGCCTTTTGTGCTTGACACCTTGTGTCCCCGTTACTTGGGACGGCAGCACCCGTTGGCTGACAGCGTCACCACCCCGCGAGGCATCTATACTAACCGGGCGGGCGTTTGCCCCTAACTGCAGGATCATAGTCAACTGCCCTTGGTTCTGGGGTGCACTTATTTCGCCCCGTTACCCAGACGTATGCACAGACCCCTTTGCTTGCTACCCTGGTGAACACCTTAATGGTATCAAAGCTGGTTTGAAACAATGTATGTCTTGCGCCCACTACTGGAGACACCTCACCCTTTCGTGCAATTACCGCTTACGCAGCGCACCCCGCTTGCCTAACTGCCGTTGGATCACAGATGCACAGTACCTACTGTCCATCTCCGACCCTGGATGCTTTAAACCTGCCACAGTGACGGAAACCAAGCTTCCCAGTTCCCTGTTTAGCTGCAGTACACCTTCAGTGGGTCCGCTAGGAGATACCACAAACAGACACACCTATATGTATTGTGCCCACTATTGGAGGCAGCTCACCCCTTCGTGGAGTGACAACTACCCAGGTGCCTACCCAAGTCACCCAACAGACAAGTTGGCCCTGACTACCTTGTGTTCTGGTGCCAGGTTTGGGAAGAACCTTGCCTTCACTAGCTGCCCCCCTGGGAAACACAAAACAGTGCTCTGGCCGCAGCGATGCCCTCGTGTAGCATCGAACCCCTGGTCAAATAAGAGTGACAACTCCAACTTACTTAAGACTACACCATGACCATGGGTGGAGTTTAGCTCTTCCCCAAACTTCTGCTAGCGTAACCCACGGTCACGCCTCCTGTTCAGTTCACTTTAGTAATTCATGGCACTGACCCCCAAGGGCCTGATACTGGGCTGTGTAACGCGGCCCAGGGGTGACCTTAAACAATCGGCTTGGTGTGGATGGGTGCTAACATTACCTGGCTTACGTGCCATCCCTTTGACAGTCACTCCTGACCAGATGTGCCAATGCAGGTAGAAGCAGGAGTTATCCAGCCCGCCTTACTTCCTGTCCCAGTTGTCTGAGTAAATTAGTGAAACATGCACGTTTAAACTGGCAGCTGATACTGTTACTTACGCCTGCAAATGCCCTGCTCAGAGCAGCCCGCTCGACAATGGCTTCCCTTGAAAGGCGGTGCCAACAGACCTCCAAGCACTTAAGGCGGTCCCTCTGAGTAGGGCTCTAATCTAACAGCTGCCCTTGCATCGGATACCGCCTCTGGCTGTCAGCCGCTCCGTGCTACTGATGCCTGGCAGTCATATTTAACCTTGATATCCTTACAGCCTAGCAACCCTCACCGCTGCCAAATGCCTTGGTGTGAGAACGTCCACTGGTCGTGCTAGTCAATACATCTATTATTTGAATTAATAATACTGTGCATATGAATAAAACTATGCACTGGCAGCTGAAAATTTCACACGTTAGTAAATGTGAAACCTTTGGATTTGCCCCTCGATTAAGCCAGTCACCACACTAGGTGAAGTCTAGCCCTCCTGAACTTCTGCTAGTATACCAGCGAGCAGACAAGACCGTGGGAACATGAGGGGACAATATGTATCAATCCCTGCCCTTTCTTGAATACTGGGAATGCCAAATGTTCCTTAATACATTGTAGCCTGTTTGTGCTTTAACTTTACTGCCCCAACCCAGTTTGACCCCAAAACTTTGGAACAACCTTCGCAGTAACCTGCCCTTTCGTAGAACATGCCTTTAATGGTACATGACCTTCTACAAGCACCTCCCAGAAATCCCCCTCTGACGTGCTCGAGCCTGCGGCCATTCTGCTGACTGGGGGAGGGGAGTGCTACTAACCCTCAAGTCCTCAGGAAGCTCCCTCACTGCTGCAAGTGCCCCAAAGCATTTGTTTTAAAACATTTAATGGGTAACAACCCGCTTTGCGCCCACCTTACTGTGCCAGGCTGTGAGCAATTAGGTACCCCACATATCTCTTCTCTATGAAACGATGAAACAAACCGGCCAAAGCACAATGCACATGCAGTGAGTGTGCCCAATGAGACACCCCCAATAAGCCCTAATGTGCCCCTTTACCTGGATGATCCCCAGTACGAGGGTACAGACTGATGACCAAGTGCTGCACCAGCCAATAACATGTAGACATGGAGTGAATTTACGCTATCTCATGCCCTACAAGGCCGCTCGATGTGCCACCTCGCCTAAACCAAGACTTGGGTGGATCACTATGTCCTTATAGCCTGCAAACCCATCCGTCATCTGCACTGACGGATGCTGTGCCGCCATGCTGGCGTCCCTCCCCCAGCATATGTATCCCCTAACAGTGCTAAGGTATCCCAGCATGCCAAAAGGTTAGCCAATGTATTTGGATATGAGGACATGGAGTACAACATGAGCAACTATGCCCGCCCCATCTGAAATAAAAATGCCTACTGTGCTGGTAATTGTCGGCATTTGTGCCCCAACCACATCTTCCCAGGCTGTCGAAAGACTGCACACCTTTTATGAAGCTCCTGGGATGGTGAGAATGGAAGTATCTCCCCATAACATGTGTTTATTGATACTCAACTTAATGGTGGTCGACCTCAAGAGGATGAGAAGCTAGGTGAGCCTGCCGGGAATGACCTGTGACCTTGTGTAAAGCACGTGCCCCTGCAGGGGTGCCCTGACCCGCTAGCCACTAGATTCATGTCTGCCTTCTACAGGGGACTAGTGTTTTTTGTATTTTCGCACAGGAATATCCACGCATGCCGCGCTCCATTATTACTGGATAATTATCTACACTGGCAAGTTATAACCGGAGGTATTGCCTGCAAAATGCTGTTGCTCCATGTGAGGCTAACCTCGGTGTCGTGAAGTGCTCGTGAGAAAATCAGAAATTTGTGCATTCATGGACACTAGCTTTAAACGTATCTGTGCCGTGATCCCAAGACCCAAAGGCTATTCTCAGACCAAGGCAAAGAAGGGGCGATCCAACTTTGGAGCTCCAGCAAGAACATGCAGTCGCTGCCTCGGTCAGCCTTGCAACCTTCACTTATATATAATACAATATAAATCTCACTCTGCCTGTGAGCCGCAGCCCGGGCCAGGCAACTCTCCTCAGACCGCTCGGTCACCTGCCACACAGCATGACCCAAAGCCGAGCCGGTCAAAAACATTGTGATTTAAAACTTAAAGTAAGCATGCACGCTTAACAGGATTTAGTAAAGCCACCCACTGTCTAATGATTCGTGCGCGCACCGTGAAGCTCCTCTTCCAATGGATAACTCCTTTAAACTCCTAAGTGAGGTCCTGATTTGATCCAAGGAAACTTGTTTTTTATGGCAGCCGCCTGAACACAACACCACATTCGACTGCGACAGACTCTCACGCATTGCCATCGCCTCTCTTAAGTGGATTCGCTGATCACCCACCCCCGGCATTACGCAAAAAAGACACATCGACATGCAGAGCCACCTTTGAGATCTGCTGACCTGCCCCAAGCCTTTGCCACATTGCCAGACAGGCCACCCTGCTGAATAAAGTTATCCTGGGGCTGGACCAATCAATTGTTTTCCCTAGCACTTCAGACTGTTCTCTGTTATCCCAGTGCTGTGTCTGGCAGGTGCTACCCTCCTGGGCATACAATGGGCGTACCCTGCAGTCCCTTAAGCCATTGACGACCACCCCGTGCCCCACCCGTACTACAACCGCTGACTGCGGGGGGAGGGGCTGTCGTGGGCAGGTGCTGCCCCTGACCCTGAAAAGTAAACCGACCAGGGACACGACAACGCACCCGCGGGAGCCCGATCCAGCCCCGCAACAACCGATGCGGCTGCGCTGTCCCCAACAGTATACAGCTCCACGACCCGCCTGCCCGACGTGCCATAAACTCCCTCAAGGCACGAGCACCCCACAAAAGAGGCCATCTTGCCCCACCCGCAGCCACGGGTGCTTATAATAGTGTTCCGCACGACTAGTATCTGGCTGTTTCGTTCATTGCATCCAGATATATAATATAGCAAGTAACACCATACCTGCAACAAGTCAGGACTGTTATCCTTGTCTATGGTTGTTAGATGCATAAGATCAATATCCCGCGACTCGAGGTGGGCCGCAAACCTGACTCCAGCTAGAGCAGCCCAGGGCCTGGACCCGAGCCGGAAACCCCGAAACCCAGCACCCCAGTTTGTCCGCCGTCCAGGTCACCCCGCGGGATGACCGTGAATCAGCCGGAGGAGCCGATAAACCCGGGGCCCAGGTGAATGATTGCAGCACCAGTGTGTGCCACCAACCGAGGCCTGTGTCTAGACGGGGCCGCTGGCCACCCATCCCCGATGTCCCCCCGGGCAAGCCCACTCAACTGCTCGACCGCGCAGGGAAAATTGCACTACAAAATAGTGGGTGTGACGTGTACAGGGGTAGTTAATGGTGTACCCGGAGCTCGGGGCTAGAGTCCCAGAACAATCGGCAGCTCACCTCCTGCAATTCAACCTACATATGGAGGTATCATGGCACTATGCCGCACGGCGGAGGCACGGGCAAAACTGAATTCCATGCCATTCATGGACAGGTCAGCCAGCAGTCACCTCCTGGCCTTTCCTCAGGCACACCGTACCATCTGCACCGTGTGGAGGTGTAGGAGCCATACCTGACCCTCCCTTACTGGGTCCCGGGCACAGCGAGACAGCCCCCAGCCCCCCCTAAATAGCAGTAAGGGCAACTTGCCCACCGTGCCCCGATTTTAGCAAACACGGACTCCCGACACAGTAGTGGGGCACCTCTCCCGACACAGTAGTGGGGCACCTCCCCCCAGCGCGACTGAGGCCCATTGACCGTGCTGCTCAATTGTTCCCCGCCGCTTTAGATCGGCCAGGTTGGAGGCTGGAACACCGGCCCCGAAGGGAAGGGGTTACGAGCATTATAAACTCACCCCGACTAATCCGACGCCTGCGATTCTACTAGGCCCCTTATCTCTGACGAGCTGGAACTCGAGATTTTCAAAGGCAGAACCTCTCCCAGACTGCCCACTTAACCAAGACATTACATAATGTTCAATTCATCTATACAGTACTAGTACTGAAATTGCAGAAAACCCATTAGTGCTGCAAGTGCTGTGATGTTCCTAGTGAGGCTTTAACTCTTTCGTGGGCGCCCTGTGTTGCCACACATTGGGCCCGCTGGAGGTGCCAGGTAATGCTTGCTGCCGGATACGCCTGGGGTGCACCTAGCCATAATCACCGGGGTGCAAAAGAAAACTGCAAAGAGGCCCTTGCCTGTTGGAACTCTCTCTGCCCGAGCAGGACGCGGCCCCCACCCCGACAAGGCAGACAAGCACGCAGACCATCTACACCATAAGTAACAGTGAAAGCGTCACCCTGTGGCGTCGAACATGACACCTTATTACGGATGCAATCGAGGACATAACCCCCCATGTCAGTGTTACATTACGTTTTGGTACCATAGAAGCTTCAATAAAGTGCCTGCACTTCCATCCTGGCTTCTCTAGTGCTTCCCGTAACGTGGGGTTTCAGCCAGCAAGCCCCTCTCAGGAGAACAAGTGCACACCTCTTGATTGACCCGTGAAGTTATGCGTACTTATTAATAGACAAGACGAGAGGCCGGGGCGCTATCTGCCCTCAAACGGGAATTATACCGCGTGCTCGAAGAGGGATTACAGTGAGGGATGACCACACCACGTCTGAGCTACAGCAAACAGTGGCCGGGTCTTTGGCTCGGGCTGCTGTTAGTTTCTCTGATGAATTGGAGCTCTGGGGCGGGCAGCCGCCGGGCACTGACGCGCCTTTCCAACCCTAACCCAAAGCTCCCCCAGGACCTCGGTAAAACTCGCAGCCCACGTGGCTGCATGGGTAAGGGGGGTGGGATTGCGCACATCCCACGCAGCCCCTCCCGCAATCCAGACCTTAACACACGGGAGGCCCGTGCCGGCCGGCTGTGCAGCGGGGCCGGGACGAGAGCAGCGAGGCGCCCACTTCACGAACCCCGAGCATCAGAAGGTCCCCACGGAGACGCTGGTCGGGGCATTTACACTCTGGAGGGGGAGGGGGGAAACTACCGCGTCCCCAACATGCATGCTTGCCCCAGCCTCGTTCCTGCCATCTGTCGGCCCCTCGTAACCGGGACGCCACCTCCCTGCCAACTTCAAACTGTGCACACACGCCGGAGGCCCGTGCTGGCCGGCTACTCAGCGACACCGGGGACATGCTTTGCAGGACGCCCACTGCACAGACCCAGGGCGCAAAGGGGGGGGGGGAGGTTTGTGACCCTAGGACACTGGCCGGTCGCAGGGGTTGTGAGTGAACATCGACTGCCATGGGGTCGGCCAAATGGGCCGTGGGGTTACTCTCCCCGGGACGTTAATTTCCCCGGGACGCCAACCTGGCCCGGCCACCGCACACCCAACACCTAACCGTCGGAAAGGGTGGTGGGGGTGCGGGGGGATCGATGATCAACCCCCGGGCCAAAGCCTCGTAATTGGCGAGTGTGACAACTAACCTCATTCCCGATGGCAGCAGGATGCTCGAACAACCTCTCCCGACGGCGTGTCCGGACGCGCGAAAGAGGACGACAAGATGGTGGGGGAGGCCTATATACCCCTCCCCCTGTCCTCGCGCCCCGGAAGTGATGCTCGCCTAGCGCGCTGTGACAAGGCTTGGGGGACTCCTCCCTGAGTCCCTGCCCCTACGGGGGTGTGGGGGTGCCCAGCTGGTACTAGAGGGCTGCCCTCTTTAGTGGCCCCTGCGGGGGCCTCGGACAGCCGCATATTTTCTTAGAGACGCGCCCTTGCACTGCGTGCCTGCGTGCATCTTGTGACTTTCCATTTGTGCTGTGTTTAATAATTAGATTTCTTTGTCTACTAAAACGTCTGCCTGCATCTCCCCAGGCCCCCACTGTATTACTGCTTTCTATTCTGACATTGTAAACAGCTTTGGCCTCTCCTTGTACTTTACCACATACATGTCTACACTTCTTTAGGCTGATGCTTGCATTAGCATGGGTAGGCCAGCTCTCTTTTTTACAGTCTCTGTAACAGATGCGTGTAAAGAGAGTGGAAGGTATGAGTGTAGTGTGAGTATTAGAGGAGGCTGTGCGTAGAGAGAGTAGGTCTGTGTGTAGTGTAAGTATAGGAGGAGGTTGTGTGTAAAGAGAGTGGAAGGTATTTGTGTAGTGTAAGTATAGGAGGAGGCTGTGTGTAGAGATACAGGCAATCTGTGTGTGTGGTGTAAGTATAAGAGGAAGCTGTGTGTAGAGAGAGTGGAAAGTCTGCACGTAGTGTAAGTATAGGAGGAGGCTGTGTGTAGAGACAGAAGGCCTGTCAGTGGTGTAAATGTAGGAGGAGGCTGTGCATAAAGACAATAGGAGGTCTGTGTGTGGTGTAAGTATAAGAGTAGGCTGTGTATAGAGCCAGGAGGTCTTTGTGTAGTGTGAGTACAGGAGGAGGCTGTGTGTAAAGAGAGTATGTCTGTGTGTAGTATAAGTATAAGAGGAGACTGTGCGTAGAGAGAGTAGGTCTGTGTGTACTGTAAGTATAGGAGGAGGCTGTGTAAAGAGAGTAGAAGGTCTTTGTGTAGTGTACGTATTGGGGGAGGCTGAGTGTAGAGATGCAGGAAATCTGTGTGTGGTGTAAGTATAAGAGGAAGCTGTGTGTAGAGAGAGTGGAAGGTCTGCACGTAGTATAAGTATAGGAGGAGACTGTGTGTAGAGACAGATGGACTGTGAGTGTTGTAAATGTAGGAGAAGGCTGTGCGTAACAACAGTAAGAGGTCTTTGTGTAGTGTACATATAGGAGAAGGCTGTGTGTATAGAGACAGTAGGTCTGTGTGTAGTGTAAGCATAGGAGGAGGCTGAGTGTAAAGAGAGTAGGTCTGTGTGTAGTGTAAGCATAAGACGAGGCTGTGCGTAGACAGAGTGGGTTTGTGTGTAGTGTAAATATAAGGGGAGGCTGTGTGTAGAGATACCAGAAGTCTGTGTGTAGTGTAAATATAGGAGGATTATGTGTGTAGAGATTCAGTCAGGGTGCAGAAGCAGTAGGATGTCTTTGTGTAGGCGTAATTACAGGATGGGTGTGTCCATGAGGAGGATGTGTGCAGAGACAGAAGGTCTGTTTGTGATGAAAATGTAGGAGGAGGCTGTGTGTGCTGTTTTTATGTGTTAATGTGTATAGCATAAGTGAACATGAGAGATGGTGTATGTTCGCATACATTTGTGTGCATGAGTCTATGATGGTGTGTATATGAGTGCATGCGGGGAATTAGGGCGTGTACGTGCATGTCAGTGTGCATGGGAGTTTCTGAGTCAGTGTGTGTAGTATATGAGTGTGCTTAGAAGAGAGGGTGTGTGTTTGTGTGAGTGAGTGGCCGAGTGCGAATCTGGGGGTGATGTGTGAGTGTGTGGATGTGTTTGCTCTTGTTTGTATGAGAGTATGCATTGTATATGCCGGGGCGTAGCCATTAATAGTACATCGGGTGATGTGGCACCGGGGTCTGAGAGGTTCTCTGCCCCCAAATTATTGCAGTATTTTTAGGATCAAACCAATGGAAATGGGGCTCATTATCCTAGCTTCCATTAGGGCATATGGCATCCTGGCTGCACCATAGTGTGGATGTGTGCTCACAGGAGTGTGTCTTCGTGTGGGTGCCTGTTGGTCCCTGTAGATCCTGTCTTATGGAGATCACTTGAGTAAGCCCCAGTTTTTTAGGTCTTGGCTAGAGAGCGCAGCATATGCTGTTTCTTTGAGACATGTTTTTTACAATCAGTAGGCTCCAGCCCGCCCATAGATTTACTATTTGTTCACTCCAAGGTCGCTCTCATATCCTTTGTTCCCATTTGTCCATGGCATGCATGCGTCACGCCTGTTCTCCTGTTTGGCCCTCCCCCAGAGCAGGGGCCAAGTACTTGTGTCCATCCACTGCTCCTGTTTTAAGAGCTACTTTTTTCTTTGTCTTTGAGCACTCCACACAATTGCTTATGTTTTCACTTGCTCCGCCTCCCCAACACTCCCCCATCTCTGTTGCTTCTTTCCTACCCTAGATCGTGCTGTAATGTGTGTCTTTCTTTATTCCCCTCCGCACCCGCCGCCCTTACTTGTGTCCCTTTATTCCCTTACCCGCCCTCGTGCCGTTTCTAGGAAACCGAAGACAAAGTTAGTTTCTTGTTTTGAGGGCTGCGGATGCTCGTAATTTCAAGGACATCACTGCAGACAAGCTGCTGCTGCCATGATCTAGCAGGAGGAATAGAATAACTTTATTTCTGCCCCTCATGCCGATGCACGTTTAAAATAAACATGCTGCCAGAGAGAAGAGCTTCTGAAACACCACTGGTTCGCTGAGTAAATAGATAGGACTCAGCGAGCTGCCTTTAATCACCATGCCCGCTCCTCACCATGCCCCTTTCCCCTCAGCAGAGCCCACGTTGAAACTTCAAAGCTGTGATAAATCCAACTGCCCAAAGCAGGAGTGATCTCAAGACTCCAGCGCACGCTGGGGAGGCCGAAATAGCTGCTGGAGTCCATTCACACTGTTTTAGGCAATTTCAGGGGTGAGAGGACAGAAAAGAGAAACAACATTGTCTCGCCTCCAACGAAGGTGGCTCCCTCAGCACTGCAGTAGATACGCTGCCTGCAATAATCTAAGCCCCACATAGATCTCTGGACCGTATACCCAACCGATGAAGACTGTGCCCCACACTCAGCTGGCCGGTGGAGACAACAAGCATTCAACTCCACATAATTCAAAATAACGCCAAACAATTAAGTGCCACACAATTCCACAACACACAAATTCACACCGCATAATTCCACTACACACTAAACTTTTCATCATCTCATAATTCCGTGCCACACAATTCAACTCCACATCATTCCACTTCGTGCCACATAATTACAATCCAACAAATTCAACTCCACATATTTCCACTCTTCTCCATGCTACATATTTCCACTTCACATAGTGCCACTCCATGCAACATAATGCCATTCCATTCCAAACCACATAATTACACTCCTTGCAACACAATTAAACTACAGATAATTTCGCTACAGATATGTCTTCGTCCCCTGGACATATCTCGCTGTGCTGTCTTCGGCCCGTAGACATATCTCACTGTGATGTCTTTGGCCCGAGGGTATATTTTGCTGTGCTGTCTTTGGGCCATGGGTATATCTCGCTATGCTGTCTTTGGCCCATTGGTATATCTTGCTGTGCTGTCTTCGGCCCTTGGACATATCTCGCTATGCTGTCTTCGGCCCGAGGGTATATCTCACTGTGCTGTCTTCGGCCCATGGGTATAACTTGCTGTGCTGTCTTCGGCCCGAGGGTATATCTCGCTGTGCTGTCTTCGGCCCATGGGTATAACTTGCTGTGCTGTCTTCGGCCCGTGTGCATATCTCCCAGAAGTCTAGTCTACTGGCATATCCATTCACTAATAAAAAAATGTTTTAGTAAAAGGAATCAACGCCGTGATGTCATCAAGGTCAAGGGGAATGGGATGTCACTTTCACTACTGAATGCATTCTGGTGAATAAACGTCCATGAAAACATGGAGCCGGTGCAAACTAACAAGGGGGCTCTGGGGGGCGCTTTACTAAAACATTCTTTTATTAGTGAATGGATAGCCAGTAGACTAGACCTCTGGGAGATGGAGGCTCCCGGCTGAGTTGGAATCCTTGCAGACCAGCAGCCTAACATCTGATCCTTACTTCTGCACTCGGATAAGGATTGGATGACATGCTCAGTACACCCCAAGAAAGACATCCCCACGGACCACCCCACACACCCCATGTTGTGGTTTGTACAACACCTCCTCCTAATCTAGGCACTACTGCACAATTTATTCATAGTAAACAAAATAATATACCCATTTCTGAGAATCTACAGAACTGAAAACCTATTTAGTGGCAAAGCAAGTTACTGTATGAAAAGTAATAGGAAAATAGAAACTAATGAGGAAAAACAGAAACAATCAAAGCATCTATTAATTTACTAAAAAAAACAAAAACTCTAAACAATGCTTTAAAAAACAGAAATGGGGCCTTTTGTGGAATCCTGTGTAGGGTTCATATTAAACCTAGAAAAAACGGTGGAAAGCTAGTAGATGGTACCGTGTCACCCAATGAAAAGCAATGTTTAAAAAAATTATAATAAAGTCGGACATCTCCTGGTGGCTAGAGGTGGGAAAGGGTGAAGCAAAAAAGGCTCTACGAATAATTTGTAGAGAGAAAAAAAAACAGAGAACCCATTTTCAAGATTAATGACATTGATACTTAAATTAAAAAGCATATAAAAGGGAACATTTTGAAAAAAATACACTTATTGAGGTGGTTTCAACTAATTGACACATGCCATTTATCTTGAAAATGCTGATTGAACAGTTAAGGTGAAATCATGGTTTCTCAGAACTGGTAGTCTGTGAATTTGATTTTCTATGAAATGACGAACATCTCTGATCCTACATCAAAGGGCACAGAGTGACTCAGCATGACTTAAGAGTGACGCGCCCGCCCAAAGCGTGAGGTTCATGAACAGCTCAGTGGACAGAGCGCCTCCTGCGGTCACAAGTTCAAACCGCAGCTGGGCTAATGCAGCCTTTTAAATATGAGAAACGTTAAAAAAGACAACCCTTAAGCAGGCTGTGACCCTTGGAAATTTAAGATGGAAAGGATTGATGACACAAGTGTTGAGCACGCGCACCCTCATGTTTTCACTTTTTTTTCACACACTCAAGCAGCCATTGGTACTGTATCAAGAGCAAGGTGCGCGTGTGCAGATATGAATGTCACAGTGCTCACAAACATTTTTACAGCACGGTGGCCTCTGAATCATAGCTTTGATATATCAACCCTTATTCTGAAGGAAATATTCATGGTTTAAGCACATAAATCACAGATATTGGTAATATGTAAGCAGGCGCACATTTTTTTTAATAATAGTGCGTAGAAGCCCTGGTGCCATGATTCGAACTTGATACAGAGTCAGTCATGTGACCTGCTTTGTAGCGCCAAGAGTCAATTGGAAGTACGTTGTGCGCTACATAAATGGTGTATATACCATTAGACAGCGAGAAAGTGCTCAGTTATTCTTACATAGTATGTATAGGAGGGGGCTCTTTCTGATTTCCTGCACTTTGTTACAAGGTTAGTGTCCACCCCCTCCCTCCGACCACCCCCGCCCTCCCCCGCGAGGCGGCCCCTCTCTCCCAGTCCAGCCCTCAAGGTCAGGCTCAGGTGAGATATACCCACGGGCCGAAGACAACACAGCGAGATATACCCAGGGGCCGAACATAGCACAGCGAGATATACCCACGGACCGAAGACAGCACAGCGAGATCTACCCACGGGCCGAAGAGAGCACAGCGAGATATACCCACGGGCCGAAGACAGCACAGCAAGATATACCCACGGGCCGAAGACAGCACAGCGATATATACCCACAGGCCGAAGACAGCACAGCGAGATATACGCACGGGCCAAAGACAGCACAGCGAGATATACCCATGGGCCGAAGACAGCACAGCGAGATATACCCACAGGCCGAAGACAGCACAGCGAGATATACTCACGCGCCGAAGTCAGCACAGCGAGATATACCCACGGGCCGAAGACAGCACAGCGAGAAATACCCATGAGCCGAAGACAGCACAGCGAGATTTACCCACAGGCCGAAGACAGCACAGCAAGATATACCCACAGGCCGCAGACAGCACAGCGAGATATACCCACAAGCCGAAGACAGCACAGCGAGATCTACCCACGGGCCGGACAGCACAGTGAGATATACCCACGGGCGAAAGACAGCACAGAGAGATATACTCACAGGCCGCAGACACCACAGCGAGATATACCCACGGGCCAAAGACAACACAGCGAGATATACCCACAGGCCGAAGACAGCACAGCAAGATATACCCACGGGCCGAAGAGAGCACAGCGAGATATACCCACGGACCGAAGACAGCACAGCGAGATATACCCACGGGCTGAAGACAGCACAGCGAGATATACCCACAGGCCGAAGACAGCACAGCGAGATATACCCACGGGCCGAAGACAGCACAGCGAGATATACACATGGGCTGAAGACAGCCCAGCGAGATATACCCATGGGCCGAAGACAGCACAGCGAGATATACCCACAGGCCGAAGACAGCACAGCGAAATATATCCACGGGCCAAAGACAGCACAGCGAGATATACCCACGGGGCGAAGACAGCACAGCGAGAAATACCCACGGGCCGAAGACAGCACAGCAAGATATACCCACAGGCCGAAGACAGCACAGCGAGATATACCCCCGGGCCAGACAGCACAGTGAGATATACCCACGAGCCGAAGACAACACAGTGAGATATACCCACGGGCTGAAGACAGCACAGCGAGATATACCCACGGGCCGAAGACAACACAGCGAGATATACCCACGGGCTGAAGACAGCACAGCGAGACATACCCACGGGCCGCAGACAGCACAACGAGATATACCCATGGGCCAAAGACAACACAGCGAGATATACCCACGGGCCGCAGACAGCACAGTGAGATATGCCCACGGGCCGAAGACAGCACAGCGAGATATACCCACGGGCCGAAGACAGCGCAGCGAGATATACCCACGGGCCAAAGACAGCACAGCGAGATATACCCACGGGCCGAAGACAGCACAACGAGATATACCCACGAGCACAAGACAGCAAAGCAAGATATACCCACAGGCCAAAGACAGCACAGCGAGATATATACAAGGGCTGAAGACAGCACAGCGAGATATACCCACGGGCCGAAGACAGCACAGCGAGATATACACGGGCCGAAGACAGCTCAGCGAGATATACCCACGGGCTGTAGACAGTACAGCGAGATATACCCACGGGCCGCAGACAGCACAGCAAGATATACCCACAGGCCAAAGACATCACATCGAGATATGCCCAGGGACTGAAGACATCACAGCGAGATATGTCCACGGGCCGAAGACAGCACAGCGAGATATACCCACGGGCCACAGACAGCACAGCGAGATATTTCCACGGGCCAAAGACAGCACAGTGAGATATGTCCACAACCCAAAGACAGCACAGCAATATATACCCATGGGCCGAAGACAGCACAGCGAGATATACCCACGGGCCGAAGACATCACAGCAAGATATGCCCACGGGCTGAAGACATCACAGCGAGATATGTCAAGGGGCCGAAGACGGCACAGCGAGATATGTCCAGGGGCCAAGGACAGCACAGCGAGATATACCCACAGACAGAAGACAGCACAGCGAGATATGTCCAGGGGCTGAAGATAGCACACCGAGATATGTCCAGGGGCCGAACACTGCACAGCAAGATATGCCCACGGGCTGAAGACAGCACGGCGAGATATGCCCACGGGCTGAAGACAGCACAGCGAGATATGTCATGGGGCCGAAGACAACACAGCGAGATATACCTTCGGGCCGAAGACAGCACAATGAGATATGTCAACGGGCTGAAGACATCACAGCGAGATATACCCACGGGCCGAAGACAGCACAGCGAGATATGTCAACGGTCTGAATACATCACAGCGAGATATACCCTTGGGCCGAAGAGAGCACAGCGAGGTATACCCATGGGCTGAAGACATCACAGTGAGATATACCCATGGGCCGAAGACAACACAGTGAGATATACCCACGGGCCGAAGACAAAACGGGGAGATATACCCATGGGCCGAAGACAGCACAGCCAGATATACCCACGGTCCGAAGACAGCACAGCGAGATATGTCCAAGGGCCGAAGACAGCACAGCGTGATATACCCACGGGCCAAACACAGCACATCAAGATATGCCCATGATATTTCCCTGTTACATCTAACGACAGACAGAGGCCGATGCCGCCTGACTTGATACAATGAGAAATGTTTCTTCAGATAGCGTTCGGTGCCAAGGACTTTGTGCCCTCTTTGTACATTCCTGCTTAGGAGCCTCGAGCCACCTCTTTTGGCAACCATGCCAGCAAGCACTCTGGAGAAAGAGGAGGAAGGCAATAAGAGCAAACAAGCATTGGCAAAGCCGATAGGTCTCGGCGATTCCCGGGTCTAATGGCCTTGTCAATGTCTTTTAGCCATGTGTTATGGAGTGGAGTGGATGTATGCGGTGTGGAGTTGAAACATGTGTAGTGTAAATATGTGGCATGGTGGGGAGTGGATTTATGTGGAGTGTAATTATGTGGTATGGAGTGGATTTACGTGGAGTGGCATGGTGCGGCGTGGAGTGGCATGTAGTGGAGTTGAATTATGTGGAATGATGTTCAATTATATCAAAATACTCAAGACCTGGCTGTTCAACTGAATCCCCCGCCACCTCGAAGCTGCAAGGTTCTCAGCACCTAGATCACGTGTGATTAGCAGCGCTTTATAAATCCTGATTGATTTGTGGATTACATTATGTGGTGTGAAATTATGTCGGTTGTAGTGGAACTGTTTGTTTAATTGTCTGGCATGGAATTGTGTGGCGTTGAGTGGATTTATGTGTAGTGGAATTATGTGACATGGTTTGCAGTGGAATTATGTGGATAGTAATTATGTGGTATTGAGTGTGGTGGAATTATGTGGAGTGGAATTGTGTGTCATGGAGTATAATTATGTGGAGATGTGTGTCGTGGAGTTCAGTTCTGCAGTGTGGTGTTGAATTATGTGGCATGATGTGGAATTCTATGGGGTGCATTTGAGGTATGTGGTGTGTAGTGGAATAATGTGTTGTGGAGTGGATGTAGGTGTGGTGTGGAATAATGTGGTGTGGAATAGAATTGTGTGAAGTTAAATTCTGCGGCGTTGAGTGATATGTTGAGTGGAATTATGTGGTATGGTGTGGAGTGTATTTATGTGCAGTGTTGCTATGTGGTTTGGAGTGTATTTATGTGGAGTGGAATTATGTGGTAGGGAGTGGAGTGTAATTATATGGAGTTGAATTATGTGGTGTTGAGTTGTATGTGGAGTGTAATTATGTTGTGTAGTGTGGAATTGTGTGGCATTGTGTGGAATTATGTGGAGTGTGATGATGTGGCATGGTGTGGAGTTAAATTTGGTGCAGTGTAATTATGTGTTTTGAAGCTAAGTGGATATACGTGGAGTGTAATAATGTGGCTAGAAGTGTGATTATGTAGGTTGAAATGGAATTATGTGTAGCGAAATTATCTGTAGTTTAATTGTGTTGCAAGGAGTGTAATTATGCGGTTTGGAATGGAGTGGCATTATGTTGCATGGAGTGGCACTATGTGAAGTGGAAATATGTAGAATGGAGAAGAGTGGAAATATGTGGAGTTGAATTTGTTGGATTGTAATTATGTGGCACGAAGTGGAATGATGTGGAGTTGAATTGTGTGGCATGGAATTATGAGATGATGAAACGTTTAGTGTGTAGTGGAATTATGCGGTGTGAATTTGTGTGTTGTGGAATTGTGTGGCACTTAATTGTTTGGCGTTGTTTTGAATTATGTGGAGTTGAATGCTTGTTGTCTCCACCGGCCAGCTGAGTGTGGGGCACAGTCTTCATCGGTTGGGTATACGGTCCAGAGATCTATGTGGGGCTTAGATTATTGCAGGCAGCGTATCTACTGCAGTGCTGAGGGAGCCACCTTCGTTGGAGGCGAGACAATGTTGTTTCTCTTTTCTGTCCTCTCACCCCCTGAAATTGCCTAAAACAGTGTGAATGGACTCCAGCAGCTATTTCGGCCTCCCCAGCGTGCGCTGGAGTCTTGAGATCACTCCTGCTTTGGGCAGTTGGATTTATCACAGCTTTGAAGTTTCAACGTGGGCTCTGCTGAGGGGAAAGGGGCATGGTGAGGAGCGGGCATGGTGATTAAAGGCAGCTCGCTGAGTCCTATCTATTTACTCAGCGAACCAGTGGTGTTTCGGAAGCTCTTCTCTCTGGCAGCATGTTTATTTTAAACGTGCATCGGCATGAGGGGCAGAAATAAAGTTATTCTATTCCTCCTGCTAGATCATGGCAGCAGCAGCTTGTCTGCAGTGATGTCCTTGAAATTACGAGCATCCGCAGCCCTCAAAACAAGAAACTAACTTTGTCTTCGGTTTCCTAGAAACGGCACGAGGGCGGGTAAGGGAATAAAGGGACACAAGTAAGGGCGGCGGGTGCGGAGGGGAATAAAGAAAGACACACATTACAGCACGATCTGGGGTAGGAAAGAAGCAACAGAGATGGGGGAGTGTTGGTGGAGGCGGAGCAAGTGAAAACATAAGCAATTGTGTGGAGTGCTCAAAGACAAAGAAAAAAGTAGCTCTTAAAACAGGAGCAGTGGATGGACACAAGTACTTGGCCCCTGCTCTGGGGGAGGGCCAAACAGGAGAACAGGTGTGACGCATGCATGCCATGGACAAATGGGAACAAAGGATATGAGAGCGACCTTGGAGTGAACAAATAGTAAATCTATGGGCGGGCTGGAGCCTACTGATTGTAAAAACATGTCTCAAAGAAACAGCATATGCTGCGCTCTCTAGCCAAGACCTAAAAACTGGGGCTTACTCAAGTGATCTCCATAAGACAGGATCTACAGGGACCAACAGGCACCCACACGAAGACACACTCCTGTGAGCACACATCCACACTATGGTGCAGCCAGGATGCCATATGCCCTAATGGAAGCTAGGATAATGAGCCCCATTTCCATTGGTTTGATCCTAAAAATACTGCAATAATTTGGGGGCAGAGAACCCTCAGACCCCGGTGCCACATCACCCGATGTACTATTAATGGCTACGCCCCGGCATATACAATGCATACTCTCATACAAACAAGAGCAAACACATCCACACACTCACACATCACCCCCAGATTCGCACTCAGCCACTCACTCACACAAACACACACCCTCTCTTCTAAGCACACTCATATACTACACACACTGACTCAGAAACTCCCATGCACACTGACATGCACGTACACGCCCTAATTCCCCGCATGCACTCATATACACACCATCATAGACTCATGCACACAAATGTATGCGAACATACACCATCTCTCATGTTCACTTATGCTATACACATAAACACATAAAAACACACACAGCCTCCTCCTACATTTTCATCACAAACAGACCTTCTGTCTCTGCACACATCCTCCTCATGGACACACCCATCCTGTAATTACGCCTACACAAAGACATCCTACTGCTTCTGCACCCTGACTGAATCTCTACACACATAATCCTCCTATATTTACACTACACACAGACTTCTGGTATCTCTACACACAGCCTCCCCTTATATTTACACTACACACAAACCTACTCTCTCTACACACAGCCTCGTCTTATGCTTACACTACACACAGACCTACTCTCTTTACACTCAGCCTCCTCCTATGCTTACACTACACACAGACCTACTGTCTCTATACACACAGCCTTCTCCTATACGTACACTACACAAAGACCTCTTACTGTTGTTACGCACAGCCTTCTCCTACATTTACAACACTCACAGTCCATCTGTCTCTACACACAGTCTCCTCCTATACTTATACTACGTGCAGACCTTCCACTCTCTCTACACACAGCTTCCTCTTATACTTACACCACATACAGATTTCCTGTATCTCTACACTCAGCCTCCCCCAATACGTACACTACACAAAGACCTTCTACTCTCTTTACACTCAGCCTCCTCCTATACTTACACTACACACAGACCTACTGTCTCTATACACACAGCCTTCTCCTATACGTACACTACACAAAGACCTCTTACTGTTGTTACGCACAGCCTTCTCCTACATTTACAACACTCACAGTCCATCTGTCTCTACACACAGTCTCCTCCTATACTTATACTACTTGCAGACCTTCCACTCTCTCTACACACAGCTTCCTCTTATACTTACACCACATACAGATTTCCTGTATCTCTACACTCAGCCTCCCCCAATACGTACACTACACAAAGACCTTCTACTCTCTTTACACAGCCTCCTCCTATACTTACAGTACACACAGACATACTCTCTTTACACACAGCCTCCTCCTGTACTCACACTACACAAAGACCTCCTAGCTCTATACACAACCTACTCTTATACTTACACCACACACAGACCTCCTATTGTCTTTATGCACAGCCTCCTCCTACATTTACACCACTCACAGGCCTTCTGTCTATACACACAGCCTCCTCCTATACTTACACTACGTGCAGACTTTCCACTCTCTCTACACACAGCTTCCTCTTATACTTACACCACACACAGATTTCCTGCATCTCTACACTCAGCCTCCCCCAATACGTACACTACACAAAGACCTTCTACTCTCCTTACACAGCCTCCTCCTATAACTTACAGTACACACAGACATACTCTCTTTACACTCAGCCTCCTCCTATACTTACACTACACACAGACCTACTGTCTCTATGCACACAGCCTTCTCCTATACGTACACTACACAAAGACCTCTTACTGTTGTTATGCACAGCCTTCTCCTACATTTATAACACTCACAGTCCATCTGTCTCTACACACAGTCTCCTCCTATACTTATACTACGTGCAGACCTTCCACTCTCTCTACACACAGCTTCCTCTTATAATTACACCACACACAGATTTCCTGCATCTCTACACTCAGCCTCCCCCAATACGTACACTACACAAAGACCTTCTACTCTCTTTACACAGCCTCCTCCTATACTTACAGTACACACAGACCTACTCTCTCTATGCACAGTCTCCTCTTATACTTACACTACACACAGACATACTCTCTTTACACACAGCCTCCTCCTGTACTCACACTACACAAAGACCTCCTAGCTCTATACACAGCCTACTCTTATATTTACACCACACACAGACCTCCTATTGTCTTTATGCACAGCCTCCTCCTACATTTACACCACTCACAGGCCTTCTGTCTATACACACAGGGCCTGATTCACAGAACTAACTTACGTCAAAATCCTAAACTTACAACAATTTTGGTATTCACAGAATGAACTTACACATTTGGGTATTCACAGAATGAACTTACACATTTGGGTATTCACAGAATGAACTTACAACAATTTGGGTATTCACAGAATGAACTTACAACAATTTTGGTATTCACAGAATGAACTTACACATTTGGGTATTCACAGAATGAACTTACACATTTGGGTATTCACAGAATGAACTTACAACAATTTTGGTATTCACAGAATGAACTTACACATTTGGGTATTCACAGAATGAACTTACTACCATTTTGGTATTCACAGAATGAACTTACTCATTTTGGTATTCACAGAAGGCACTTACTCATCAATGAGTAAGTGCCTTCTGTGAATACCAAATGTGTAAGTTACACAAAATGAGTAAGTTACACAAAATGTGTAAGTTACACAAAATGTGTAAGTGCCTTCTATGAATACCAAAATGGTAGTAAGTTCATTCTGTGAATACCCAAATGTGTAAGTTCATTCTGTGAATACCAAAATTGTTGTAAGTTCATTCTGTGAATACCCAAATGTGTAAGTTCATTCTGTGAATACCAAAATTGTTGTAAGTTCATTCTGTGAATACCCAAATGTGTAAGTTCATTCTGTGAATACCCAAATGTGTAAGTTCATTCTGTGAATACCAAAATTGTTGTAAGTTTAGGATTTTGACGTAAGTTAGTTCTGTGAATCGGGCCCACTGCCTCCTCCTATACTTACACTACGTGCAGACTTTCCACTCTCTCTACACACAGCTTCCTCTTATACTTACACCACACACAGATTTCCTGCATCTCTACACTCAGCCTCCCCAATACGTACACTACACAAAGACCTTCTACTCTCTTTACACAGCCTCCTACTATACTTACAGTACACACAGACATACTCTCTTTACACACAGCCTCCTCCTGTACTCACACTACACAAAGACCTCCTAGCTCTATACACAACCTACTCTTATACTTACACCACACACAGACCTCCTATTGTCTTTATGCACAGCCTCCTCCTACATTTACACCACTCACAGGCCTTCTGTCTATACACTCAGCCTCCTCCTATACTTACACTACACACAGACCTACTGTCTCTATGCACACAGCCTTCTCCTATACGTACACTACACAAAGACCTCTTACTGTTGTTACGCACAGCCTTCTCCTACATTTACAACACTCACAGTCCATCTGTCTCTACACACAGTCTCCTCCTATACTTATACTACGTGCAGACCTTCCACTCTCTCTACACACAGCTTCCTCTTATACTTACACCACACACAGATTTCCTGCATCTCTACACTCAGCCTCCCCCAATACGTACACTACACAAAGACCTTCTACTCTCTTTACACAGCCTCCCCCTATACTTACAGTACACACAGACCTACTCTCTCTATGCACAGTCTCCTCTTATACTTACACTACACACAGACATACTCTCTTTACACACAGCCTCCTCCTGTACTCACACTATACAAAGACCTCCTAGCTCTATACACAGCCTACTCTTATATTTACACCACACACAGACCTCCTATTGTCTTTATGCACAGCCTCCTCCTACATTTACACCACTCACAGGCCTTCTGTCTATACACACAGGGCCTGAATCACAGAACTAACTTACGTCAAAATCCTAAACTTACAACAATTTTGGTATTCACAGAATGAACTTACACATTTGGGTATTCACAGAATGAACTTACACATTTGGGTATTCACAGAATGAACTTACAACAATTTGGGTATTCACAGAATGAACTTACAACAATTTTGGTATTCACAGAATGAACTTACACATTTGGGTATTCACAGAATGAACTTACACATTTGGGTATTCACAGAATGAACTTACAACAATTTTGGTATTCACAGAATGAACTTACACATTTGGGTATTCACAGAATGAACTTACTACCATTTTGGTATTCACAGAATGAACTTACTCATTTTGGTATTCACAGAAGGCACTTACTCATCAATGAGTAAGTGCCTTCTGTGAATACCAAAATGTGTAAGTTACACAAAATGAGTAAGTTACACAAAATGTGTAAGTTACACAAAATGTGTAAGTGCCTTCTGTGAATACCAAAATGGTAGTAAGTTCATTCTGTGAATACCCAAATGTGTAAGTTCATTCTGTGAATACCAAAATTGTTGTAAATTCATTCTGTGAATACCCAAATGTGTAAGTTCATTCTGTGAATACCAAAATTGTTGTAAGTTCATTCTGTGAATACCCAAATGTGTAAGTTCATTCTGTGAATACCCAAATGTGTAAGTTCATTCTGTGAATACCAAAATTGTTGTAAGTTTAGGATTTTGACGTAAGTTAGTTCTGTGAATCGGGCCCACTGCCTCCTCCTATACTTACACTACGTGCAGACTTTCCACTCTCTCTACACACAGCTTCCTCTTATACTTACACCACACACAGATTTCCTGCATCTCTACACTCAGCCTCCCCCAATACGTACACTACACAAAGACCTTCTACTCTCTTTACACAGCCTCCTACTATACTTACATTACACACAGACATACTCTCTTTACACTCAGCCTCCTCCTATACTTACACTACACACAGACCTACTGTCTCTATGCACACAGCCTTCTCCTATACGTACACTACACAAAGACCTCTTACTGTTGTTACGCACAGCCTTCTCCTACATTTACAACACTCACAGTCCATCTGTCTCTACACACAGTCTCCTCCTATACTTATACTATGTGCAGAACTTCCACTCTCTCTACACACAGCTTCCTCTTATACTTACACCACACACAGACATACTCTCTTTACACACAGCCTCCTCCTGTACTCACACTACACAAAGACCTCCTAGCTCTATACACAGCCTACTGTTATATTTACACCAACACAGACCTCCTATTGTCTTTATGCACAGCCTCCTCCTACATTTACACCACTCACGAATAAGGCATCACGAATAAGGCATCACGAATAAGGCATTAGCTTGGGTTGCCTCTTTTTTAGAAAATAGGCACCAGATAGTAACATTGGGAAAATACACATCAGGCAAAAAAAGGTTGTCAGCAGGGGTTCCGCAGGGCTCGTCCCTGAGTCCAACCCTCTTTAATTTGTACATGGCACCACTTCTCTTTTTAATGGACTCTTATGATGTTGAATCCATCGCATACGCAGATGATACCCAACTGATCATCACTCTGGATAAGAACTCTACAGTGGTGGAAGAAAGTTTCACCACTGTCTAACAGCAGTGATGGATTGGATGAAATTGAATCATCTGAAGTGTAACAGCTCCAAGACAGAGATCATGCTGTTTGGAAAGTCCAATGTCTTTAGACCAATACAGTGGTGGCCACCAAACCTGGACCCTCCACCAAAAACTGTGGACACGGTGAGAAACCTGGGAATAAAGTTTGACCCTACTCTTTCTTTTCATAAGCATGCTCTTACTGTGGCAGGCACATGTTTTCAAATAATAAAAATTCTTAGAAAATTCTTCGACCTACTTCCGGTCTCTGCCAGGAAGACAGTTGCAGCAGCCCTAATTTTATCATGCTTGGACTACTGCAATAGCCTGTACGCAGGAACCAAAAAAGTGGTCCTAAAGAGGCTGCAGGTGGTTCAAAATGCAGCAGCAAGGTTGGTACTTAAACTACCCAGAGATTCTTCTTCACAAAGTGCATTAAAAACCCTTCACTGGCTGCCTGTTTACAAGAGGATCTTTTTTAAGGTTCTGATTACTACTTATAAAGCGACAAAAAAAACTGGACCACACTATTTAAATGCTAGAATCAAGCCTTACACCACACAACGTACCCTACGGTCATCCTCGGAGAACCTCCTGACAGTACCCAATTTCAAATTAAAATCCAGAGGTGGCAAGACATGGGTGACCCTTGGAGCCAAAGCTTGGAATTCATTACCAACTGCACTTAGACATACACAAACGGAACCTGCTTTTAGGAAACTCTTAAAAACTTGGATCTTCACTATCTCTGACAGTACTGTGCTATCTTATATCTGAGCTTTTGATATCTATTTTTTTCTACCTCTTAGGTTACCAGTGTCTTCCGCAAAGCGCCAAGATACTCCTTGGAGTGTACGTTGCGCTATATAAAAAACAGTCATTCATTCATTCATTCACTCACAGGCCTTCTGTCTCTACACACAGCCTCCTCCTATACTTACACTACGTGCAGACTTTCCACTCTCTCTACACACAGCTTCCTCTTATACTTACACCGCACACACAGATTGCCTGTATCTCTACACACAGCCTCCTCCTATACTTACACTACACAAATACCTTCCACTCTCTTTACACACAACCTCCTCCTATACTTACACTACACACAGACCTACTCTCTCTACGCACAGCCTCCTCTAATACCTACACTACACACATACCTTCCACTCTCTTTACACACAACCTCCTCCTATACTTACACTACACACAGACCTACTCTCTCTACGCACAGCCTCCTCTAATACTTACACTACACACATACCTTCCACTCTCTTTACACGCATCTGTTACAGAGACTGTAAAAAAGAGAGCTGGCCTACCCATGCTAATGCAAGCATCAGCCTAAAGAAGTGTAGACATGTATGTGGTAAAGTACAAGGAGAGGCCAAAGCTGTTTACAATGTCAGAATAGAGAGCAGGAATACAGTGGGAGCCTGGGGAGATGCAGGCAGAAGTTTTAATAGACAGAGAAATGTAATTAGTAAACACAGCACAAATGGAAAGTCACAAGATGCGCGCAGTGCAAGGGCGCGTCTCTAAGAAAATATGTAGATAACAGTCGACACACAGGAACAAGATAAGCAGGTGGTTCGGCAGAACAGTAGACGCGTAGGGGGGAAGAGCATTGCTAGGCTTCAAAGCACGAGACAGTCAAGGACACCGGTCGTGCAGGGAGCGTGAAATTGTACCAGTAACATGTGCACTTGAGTCGCATCCTGTAACGTATGGGTAGATGTTTTACAGAAACTATTGCTTCTTGCGGAAATGATAAGAGATAACCATGTGCTTGAGGGAGCGTATGATTTAACATGCTAATGGGACGCAGGCCCGGCTCCAGGAATTTTTATTTGGGTGGGCCAAGGGTGCATTTGGGTAGGCCACTGCGGGCCCAATTTGTCGCTTCTTGTGGTAGCCTACAAGCCCTAGATTACATCATACTTGCAAACAGTCCCCATTATACAGCCGATAGATTCTGTGTGTATACAGAGCATTTGGAGAGTTATTTGAAAGTAAGAGCAATGTCTGGACCTAAGTGCAAACCCTCAAATTCCAACAGGCCAGGCTTCAACACAAGTACTTCCAGGTCCGATTATCCACTTTTCTACCATCCCTCTCCTGTGCACCTTATCTCACAGCTGACTTTAGGCCCCAGCCCCATATCAGCCACCATCCAGCTCCACTTTCATTATTCCAGTAAAAACATTAGTAATATCACCTTCAAACTTAAAACATTGAATATAGCAGTAAATATAATTAGCACGCACTTTAAAATATGTTCCACAATTGCCCTAATTACCTGACTGCTAATTAAATAAAAATAGAAAGGCCATGACAGGGCCAGCTTTAGCGCTAGTGCGAAAGTCTTTTTTGGCGCCCCACCAATGACCTCTTTCTCCGCAGATACCATTACTACCACCCTCCAACAGTGCCCCTCATCTCTCCGTAGCCCCCCATGACCTCCTCCTTGGATTCCCTCACTGCCACCCTCCAACAGTGCCCCTCATCTCTCCGTAGCCCCCCCATGACCTCCTCCTTGGATTCCCTTACTGCCACCCTCCAACAGTGTCCTTCATCTCTCCGTAGCCCCCCCAATGACCTCCTGCTTGGATTCCCTCACTGCCACCCTCCAACAGTGCCCCTCATCTCTCCATAGCCCCCCCATGACCTCCTCCTTGGATTCCTTCACTGCCACCCTCCAACAGTGCCCCTCATCTCTCCATAGCCCCTCCCACTCATGACCTACTCCTCAGACTCCCTCACTACCACCCTCCACCAGTGCCCCCCATCTCTCAATAGTTCCCCCCCCTCCACCCCATGACCACCTCCTCGGTTTCCCTCATTACCACCCTCCACCAGTGCCCCTCATCGCTCCATAGCCCCTCCCCCCATGACCACCTCCTCGGATTCCCTCATTGCCACCCTCCACCAGCGACCTTCATCTCTCCATAGCCCTTCTCTCATATGCATTTCATTTGTTGTATAGCGCTACTCATATCAGTGTAGGGTGTCACAGTACTTTACATCACACACATATTATACCGAGACAATGAATCATACAAGTATGTAAATCAGTCTATAGGGAATGTCACATAAACCAATGAGGATTACAAGGTGTAGGAATCACGTCATCCATAATGGTGGGCAGTATATTTTAAGAGGGTTTGGGCTGGGGAAGCACAAACTCAGGATTTAAAGCATACCCCAGTGGTTGGGGGTTGGATTTACTAATAAAAATGTATATCTGCCCAAACTCTTTTTAGCAATATTAAAATAATGAAAGATTGGGGAAGTTCTAACTATAGAGCAACACAAAACAAAGTGAAGTTCTAACTATACCATTCATGCTTGTATGCAGCTCTTTGATGACAGTTCATAGGTCACTGTCCTATGTTAGGAGTAGAACTTCTGAACTGCAAGTAACACAAGAATCTCTGTGACAAAGGCAGTAACCCACTGAACTATCCACATAAAATACAGTTTATCTGCATTTCAAAACTACCAACAAAGGATTGCTCTCCAGCAGGATCATTAATCACCAGTTATCTGGACATGTTTATTGTTGTCTTGCATCCCTTATAAAAACGATTTAAATGAAGCACGCCAAAGTATGTGCCTTGCTGGGCCTGTGCAGATTATAAAAATAAGACCAAATAGTAACACATTCTCTTACCTACTCGGTTAAGTCAAACTTTGTGTCCCAGCCTGATCTGATAAGCAGCTGCAGGGGTCAGGAAAGGTGAAACAGAATAAAAAACTTATTTTCTCCAGTATTGAAATAGAAAAGGAAATATCCACGCAGCAGGACGGTAGACAAAAATGACTCTGTGCCAAATAAATAATTTTTCCCCTTGCCATGCCCCTTTTGTACCTGCAGGACATAGCACACCTTTCTAAAAGGAGTTATGTGATTGGGTCTGGGCTTTTTCTCACAGCCATCCCCAATCAGTAACTCCCAGAACAGGAAGAAAAACAACGTTCGGAGAAACGTTTTAAATTATAGTGCCCATTTTCTATTGGCCTTCATGTCCTCACTACGAGGGCCAAGGCTCATGTTTGGGTTGGCCAGGCTCATGTTTGGGTGGGCCTGGCCCACCCGGCCCACCCGCTAGAACCGGGCCTGATGGGACGTATGACATATTGCGGTTTTAAGACTATATAAGACACTGCCTTGTATGTTGTAGTTTCAAGGGAGCTTGCTGACCTCCTGGCCGCGACGTGTCGTCTCTTTCTTTCTCTGACAACACATCCTCCATGCAACCTATACAAACACGACACACAGACCTACTGCCTCTACACACAACCTCCTCTTATACTTACACTACACACAGATTTCCTGTTTTGCTACATGCAGCCTCCTTTTACACATTCACCACACAAAGATCTTCCACTCTCATTATGCACATCCTCCACTCCACCTATACATACACGACACACAGACCTACTTTCTCTACACACAACCTCCTCTTATACTTACACTACACACAGATTTCCTGTTTTGCTACATGCAGCCTCCTTTTACACATTCACCACACAAAGATCTTCCACTCTCATTATGCACATCCTCCACTCCACCTATACATACACGACACACAGACCTACTGCCTCTACACACAACCTCCTCTTATACTTACACTACACACAGATTTCCTGTTTTGCTACATGCAGCCTCCTTCTACACATTCACCACACAGAGATCTTCCACTCTCATTATGCACATCCTCCACTCCACCTATACATACACGACACACAGACCTACTTTCTCTACACACAACCTCCTCTTATACTTACACTACACACAGATTTCCTGTTTTGCTACATGCAGCCTCCTTTTACACATTCACCACACAAAGATCTTCCACTCTCATTATGCACATCCTCCACTCCACCTATACATACACGACACACAGACCTACTGTCTCTACACACAACCTCCTCTTATACTTACACTACACACAGATTTCCTGTTTTGCTACATGCAGCCTCCTTTTACACATTCACCACACAAAGATCTTCCACTCTCATTATGCACATCCTCCACTCCACCTATACATACACGACACACAGACCTACTTTCTCTACACACAACCTCCTCTTATACTTACACTACACACAGATTTCCTGTTTTGCTACATGCAGCCTCCTTTTACACATTCACCACACAAAGATCTTCCACTCTCATTATGCACATCCTCCACTCCACCTATACATACACGACACACAGACCTACTGTCTCTACACACAACCTCCTCTTATACTTACACTACACACAGATTTCCTGTTTTGCTACATGCAGCCTCCTTTTACACATTCACCACACAAAGATCTTCCACTCTCATTATGCACATCCTCCACTCCACCTATACATACACGACACACAGACCTACTGTCTCTACATACAACCTCCTCCTTTACTTACACTACACACACATATTTCCTGTATCTCTACATGCAGCTTCCTCCTATATGTAAACTACACAAAGACCTACCACTCTCTTTCCACACATCCTCCACTCCACCTATACATAGGACACACTGATCTACAGGCATAAGGTTTTGACGCATTGGCGTCCTTGAAGTGATGCAGTGACATCTTATAGATTTCGGCACCACTCCTACGACCATTTCTTGTGGGGGAACGCCCACCCTGCATACAACATACCTGACGCAGGTATAATGTAGCGCAGGGGTTTACGAAGTGACGCCTCTGCCTAGATACATCACTTCATAAATATGGCGCAATATGGCACATTATTTGCGCCGTCACAGCGTCACAAAAAGTGACGCAACGGCGGCGTAAATGTGACGCAGGCCTTCATAAATAAGACCCAGAGTTTCTTTCAATAGTCAGTGTATAATTTCCAAACAGTTGACAATCATACATGAAATGGTTTTGTTTTTATTTTTTGGGAGACTTCCTGAAAAGTGGTTCCTCCGAAACCTCCTCACATTCTATCATTGTGAAAAGTACCGACATTGAAAGTCCCTGCCGTTTTTAGGGAAACTGTACAGTGAGGGAGAAAAACGGCGTGGTTTCTGGGTATTTTTTCTTCCTGCTTTTGGTGCGGTTACCAGCCTCCCGAGCTGTTTCTGAAATGACTGTGGATTACTTTTGCGAGCTACGTGCACAGAGTTGGTTGTATGCTCTATGTGCAGAGTGCGTGTGCACTTGAAGTACTTGAACCTGGGGTGTGCATTTAGGGGCTTACTTACAAGCCCCTTGCGCCGCGGTGCGTCACTTTTTCTATGGGAAAAGTGAGGCACCGGCAGCGCAAGGGGCTTGTAAATAAGCCCCCTCTGTTTTCAACAGTGGCATGCCTGTGTGTTTTGGCTTCAGTGTGCGCGCCTCACGCCTTCCGCACAGGTATCTGCTTTAGTAATGATGTCAGTGTTACCCGGGCTAAGAGTTTTGTGCAGAATGTGCATCTACACTATCTTACCATGGCCGGGCTTTATACTTACAATAACAAGGCATCAAATTGTATAGTGGCTCAGATCAATGTTTACTTTGGAAAGTGCGGACGAGGATCGAATCCCAGCCTTGACACAACTGAAAATTGTTTGATTCTGGGCGAACTACTCAATCTCCCTGTGCCTAAAATGTGTATATGCCAAAGGTATGAAATGTATTCATTAACGTGTGTAGGTGAGCCTCCTCAGTCATCCACAGGCATTTAAGCTGCTCCCAAATGCTCCTCCCACCAGTTAGCATGAGTTATGCGTCTCCATTGGAGAGCTGCTTCCAACATGTCCTTACTGTTGCTGGTTTAGTTTCACATGGCATAGTTACCCTTTAAAAGTTTAACTATTGCTCTGAGTGGGCTGCTAAAAGTAGGGATGCTTAATTGTAAATAATGGTGATACCAGGACAAAACAATCATCCCCACAGCGCAGGCACCCTTGCACCATGGTGCAAAGATGACTGTGTTGGCACACGGCAGCCCATTGTTTGCCGACTCAGGGGAAAAGGACATGAATGCGCCTTATCTGATAGATACAACGCATTCCTGCCCTTTTCTTTTGCCGTAGGGCAGCGCAGCAGGAATGCCTGTGTCCCTCCCGTATGGCAAAACCTCATGAATGAGGCCCACAGATTTCCTGTATCTCTACAAGCAGTCTCTTCCTATACGTCTCCCTCCGAAGACAGCACAGCAAGATATACCCACAGGCCGCAGACAGCACAGCAAGATATACCCACAAGCCGAAGACAGCACAGCGAGATCTACCCACGGGCCGGACAGCACAGCGAGATATACCCACGGGCGAAAGACAGCACAGAGAGATATACTCACAGGCCGCAGACAGCACAGCGAGATATACCCACGGGCCGAAGACAACACAGCGAGATATACCCACGGACCGCCAAACTCATTCTCAGTCCCATGTGTTTGGGCCGCTGCCCTTCATGACCCCTGCGACTCAGGGTAACAAGGGCTTGCACCGGGTAGGAAAGGACATGCTTGTGATGCTAGTTGCTAGCCCTGTCTACATCTAATTGATATGCTGTCCATTTTGCACTTGCAATTTTCACCAGCTGCTTGTGCAAAATGTAATCTCTGCACTGTTGCAAAGACAGATGCAAAGTTGCCCAACAGCGGTGAAATCTGGACCAATGAGGAGGCTAGCAGGCTGGTACTGGTTGGTTTTTACATTTCCACGTTTGCAAAGTTTCATTTTTGATCTTAGGACGAGCAAAGTATTCTGCATTCGAGACAATTCTCACTGCGAGATAATGTTCTGTCTCATTGAGCCCAGCCAAGCTGAAAAATGGATGCAGAATTTTTTCTCTAGAAGTTTCGCGTTGGCAAACCATGTTACTGCACAGTGGCATTGACCACTAGACAGAAGGTCTCCAGGTGTTTCCTGTAAATTACATCACCTGAGGAGCCATTTAATTATTATTAGAGTCACAAACGTCTTGCGGAAGTGGCAGAGCAAGAAACTTCGCTGCGTTCTCTAACTTGTGACGTTTTTCACGGAGCTTTGAAAAGGTTGCCAAAACAAATGTTTGCACGCACCTAGTGAGCAGGCAGCATGTTGCCTGCAGAGCACACATGGAGTCGGTGTTGCGCCGAGAGCTCCATCAGCCATCAAAGTCAAGAAGTGCATACACCGCAGCTATGTAAACTTATAAACTCCTGCCTGGAAATAATGCAAAGATAATTACAGCGTAAGCCCTCTTCTCTTGGGAGGTTTCAGGCTTTGAAACAAGACATTGAAAAGAGAATCCACAGTGTAAGTGAGGTGGAAATCCACCGTCCTTAAAAGATTGCCAGGCTTGGGCCCGCTATCCCTCATTATCTGAGTCTTAACTTCCAAAAACAAAATGGCGGCGGCGCATGGGCGACAAGGAGGCGACTGAGGGCTGGTGTGTGCAGCCAAGGGCTGGGGGAGCTTACATTTCATGCTAGGATCAGGGTAAGTGCTTCACCAGGGGGTCTCTGGGGGCTGGGGATATGTTAGGGCGTGCCCCAGCGCTCCAGGTACCCACATAAGTGAGAAGGCTTTCTCTCGAAGGCTTGTTAGTGCAGGTCTGAGGGATGCCAGGCAGTGCCACACAGGAGGCTTTGTCTCTGCATTCAACACCACCAGCAAGCTGCTGACAGGTTTATTAAGAATTCATGCAACGCAAGCTGCTGTCCTGCATGGAGGTGAGAGAGATGAAAAGCACCATATTTCTACTAAGATATATCGCGCTTCGACTTTGCGGCTGTCCGAGGCCCCCGCAGGGGGCTACTAAGGAGGGCAGCCCTCTAGTAACATCTGGGCACCCCCCCCCCCCTCTCGGGGGGCAGGGACTCGGGGGAGGAGTCCCCCAGCCCGGTGGTGACGCACGAGGCAGCGTCACTTCCGGGGAGCGCGAGGATAGGGGAGGGTATATAGCCTCCCCCCACCACCGTTCTTCCTCTTCTCGCGCTGGACACGCCGTCTCCCACCCTACCGCTTACCCGGCGTGGTTCTGGGCTGATGGGAGGCAGAGAATGTTGTAATGTTGTCTTTTTCGTTGCAGGCGGAGTTACAGGGCGATCTGGAAGCAAAGGGGGACAGAAGGGTACCCCTCCCTGCGCAGCACCAAAGGGGGTGCTAGAGCCAAATCCTAAGAGCCTCATGGGAGGTGACTGGAAAACCGTGTCGGCGCCCCGTTAGTCCTTCGGGCGGTTGTGGGCCTGAACAACTGGGGGTTTGCTATGCTACGCTCCGCCCTGAAAGGGGCGTGAGTAGGAAGGGACCATGTGTCAGGTGATCAGGGAGAAGGATCACCAGAAGTGGCAGCACAGATGGGGTTCGTCCAGTGCTGCTTGGCTCATCAGGCAGGCAGGCGGCCCAGATGGCTGCCTGCCCTTGGATCGCCCGTAAGATAACCCACCTTATTACATAACGGTGTATGTAATAAACCTGCAGCAATTTTACCCAAACAAGTAACGTGTTGTGTGTTTATTGTCAGCATGCATAATTTGTTGGAGGGGGGGGAGCGTTGCCAATGGTGTTGCTATACCCCTGCGCTGGCACACTTGAGGCTGCTGTGGTGTTGGGCCTCAGGCCCACATTATGCAAATGGTAGACACAGACACCAGGCGAGGTAGTGCAGTAACTGGCCACGAGCACGTGCACCCGGGCCCTTTTATTGGCGGGGCCACGTCACTCGTGACACCCGGGATGGATGGGTGTGGGGGTGCACTGTGTCCAGCCCTCAAGGGAGTGGCTGGGGTTACAGCTTCCTGCGGAACACTAGAACGTGTCCGGCAGGACACTACAGCTGCCTAGCGCCACCGCAGGCACCCTTGCACTAGAGGTGGGCGAGCCAAAAAATTAACAGGGAGAGCCGAGCTGAGGGTCTGGCTCAACTCTAAGAGCCCGTGCAGGTGCCGAGCCCTGAAACTATTTGGCATGTAAATAATGCAACAAGCATCATGTTAGAATATGATGGTGCTGGTCAAAATGTTTTAAAAAATTGTATTCTTTAACATGCTTTTGGCTTTCAGTACTTAAGATTATATCATTCTGCTGAAAAGCATTTTCATTAAAAGTGATGTTTTTACAGATGAACAAAAAGGGATTCCTGCACCTCCCTCCCTGCACTTCTGGCATGCCCTTAGAGAACTAAGAGGCAAGTCAACTGTCACGTGTACCCTAAACATATAGTGTAGATTATTATTACTGATAGAGCAACATTATAGTCTATTAAACAAAAAACAAGAGGTTTTTGTGTAGCTCGCTTCCTGTAGCAGGCATTCGAAGGCTCTCGCAAATGTGATAATGAAGAAAAAGGATTCCTGGTGAAAAAAATATTTGTGCAGGATCACACAAGTTCAGCAAGTGGGGAAACTGGGATTTCTTGTTTAACACTGCTATCCGGCCGCTACACGGGTATCTGTTTCTCTCTTGTCCTTTTTACATCAAAGGTGTGTCATCAAAGCTTGTCTTTATGTTTTTGGCGCACGAGGGGACAGCCTGAGTGGCAGGCAGCCGCCAAATCAAAGCTCGGGTCGTTCTGGGTTCGAGGCGTCATGAGGAACTTGAGCTGAGCTAGGCATCTGGCTCGAGGTTTCAGAGGCTCGCCCCCTCACGGGTGCCTGCGTTATGGGCAGGATTGTCTTTCTGCAGGAAGAGATACCTTCCAGCACAAAAACAATCCTAAAAGGGATTTTCCTCCTTTTGTCTGTGATGCAAATAACAAGGAAATACCAAGTTGTATTGCGTTACATTTCTTTACAAAGCCACTCAAGGCCACCCAAACCAGGCCTTGCGTGCTTTGCACATTCCAGATAAGACTTTCCATGAAATATCATCTTTTGTAGTCATCCTTCCATAGCAAGCATTAGAGTAACATTTTGTACATTTCCAATTGATAGTTTCCGTGCTTGTACTGTCTTGGCTGTAAGTGTAGCCCATGTCAGAGAGTAATTGTTTCCCATTTTGTGATGTGATGATCTTGCCCTTTCTGTCATTATGTCTGAAAATAATGTAATAATACAAATAATTAAATGTACGGGGAGCTGCGGGAGTGAGTACATTAGGGGCTCTGTTTCAAGATGGTGCACTTCTGCCCTTTGGCAGGTTGCAGGAGGACAGTGAACTCCCAGCGGGTCAGTTCCTAGCTCATGGCCGCCTGGTAGCCGAAAAGCATTGATTGTGGCATATCTCAGGTACGGAGCCTGAACAGTACCCTCTGATACATGCCCTCCACATCATGGGCAGGGGTTGCTGACTTATCATATGGTTTGTTCGTGCCGTGGTACACACCACACATGATTTGTTATCCACGACTCGCAGAAGTTGGGAGGGTGTTGTCAGCCGGGCACTAGCGAAGAAAGAATGGGAGAGAGCACTTATATACCCTAGGAAACTGTCACGAAACGCTAAGTTTCAATACATACAGCATAACATTCTGCATCGCGCCTACCTTACGGCAGCAACGCTCCACCGGATGTTAGAGTCTGCTTCTGATTCCCCTCGGTGTCACCAAGCAAGGGTGGACATGGTGCATAAGTTCTGGAGTTGTCGGGAGGCTGTGGCATTATGGGGGGGGGTGGTTCAAGTGCATTAGCAGAGGTGACTGGCCATGCAAATGTATGCATGACAGAGGGCTCATTATTGGGGCTCTTCGAGCGCACGAAAACTGCAAAAACCATGGATCGTTTTATTGACTTGGCGCTGCATATGGCTCGTAGGCTCATTGACATGCACTGGAAGGCCCAAACACTGCCTGGTGTTGCCCACTTGTGTGCGCGACACTAAAGTGGGGAAGGGCAGAGGCGGCAGCATTGAGACGTGAGCCCGCGGATTACGTAGGACTCCCATTGCAGCGGACTGGGAGCTGCTGAACCTACAAACTTAGGGGCAGATTTACAAGCCCCTTGCGTGACTTTTGCGCTGCAGTTGCGTCACTTTTTTGACGCAACAGCGGCGCAAACAATGCGGCCTATTTACAACGTGACGCATCTAGGGAGATGCGTCACGTTGTAAAGCCCTGCGTCACATTATACCTGCATCAGGTATAATGTATGCAGGGTGGGCGTTCCCACGCAGGAAGGCCTCGTAAAAGTGACGCAGTGAAATCTACAAGATTTCACTGCATCACTTTTAGGACACCACTGCGTCAAAACCTTACGCCTGCTTGAAGCAGGCGTAAGGAGTGACGCAGTGTATTGGTAATAGGCCTCAACACGCATTGCTGGAGTTGCGTCGTGCTTGCGACACGACTCCAGCAATGCGTGATTCTTCGCCAACAGATGCGTCAGAATTTCTGACGCATCTGTCATTCCTTGCGCCATAGTGCGCCGTATTGTAAATACGGCGCATCTATGGTGGCGCAAGGGTTTCTAAGGGTGGCGCAGGGAAAGTGACGCATCTACACAGATGCGTCACTTTCTTGTAAATCTGCCCCACATAAGGAGAAGCTGAATGGCTGAGTCCTATGCACGCACTCGCGTCCAGTTTCGGCCTCTGGGTGTCCGGGGTGGCACGCCGCTTCTTTTCTTTCTCTCTCCTTCCCTCCCCTCCTTCTCCTGCCCTCCCCCCATTCTTCCTACTCATTCTTGTTCCCTCATATCATCTCTCCCCGGCCTAGCCTCCATCTAACTTCTTTCCCAAGAATATCTTGCGCCCCCCATAGGTCTATGCTCATGCCAAGTATCCTTTATGCACATCCAAAAAGCTGACTCGTACGGTAGGTTTCACACGTATCATATGTTGTAATGCTATGGCGTGCAGTAGAACTATTGGGGCAAATGAAAAGCGCGCCGAACACTCAGGGAACATTTCACGTCTGATGACACCACTACATGACCGGTTGTTATATACTGTTTCATGTTTAGAAAAAGTAGGACCAGTGACTCCTGTCAGTAATTTTGCGTCGACCGCAAATGTAATGTATGGGAGTGTCTACTGACTGCAATGGATATGAAGATTCTGATATGATGTCCATGTGTATGACATAATGTTGAAACTCAAAATTGGTTAAAAGAAAAAATAATACAAATAACTAAATGATTAAAATATTTGTTATATGTGTTATTCACATACAAAGTTATGCTATTCGTTTTCTATTTAATACTTCCAAATGTGTTCTTGCTGGTAATTGCAGACTTTATTTTCTGATTTTTCGCTGGGAGTGTTGTAATGTGAGACAGGTGGCTTCTTTTCAGTTGGGGCAAAAAAGTTTGTTTTAGTTTAATTTTAAACTTTTGTGAGGAGAGAGTGGGCCATGTGTGGGTTAGCCAGAGCATGGTGAAGGGGGTGGGGGCGGCACAGGGAGATACTTGCAGAAAGGCAGAGTATAAAGACAGTGATAGACATGAGACCTATGCAGAAGTACAATTTCAGAAAGATGTGGTGAGAGAAAGAATGAAATTGGCTGAAAGAGTGAAACTGTAGAGGACAGTCTGAATAACAGAACATGACCGAATGAAGCACTCTGAAGGCTGCTTCCCTGCGACAGACCTTAGTAATGTTTAAATCACAGGTCTGGCTTGTTTTAGGGGTATGTTGATCAGTGGCGGCTCCTCCGCTAAGGCAGAGGAGCGTCGCCCCACTGCTATTGCAGCAGTGAAAAAAAGAAAATGATAATAACAAGAGGTTATCATTTTCTTTCGGGAGTCGGGCGGGGCTGGCTCCCTGACACCAGAGCGGGGGAGGAGTGGTTTGCACTCCTCTAAGTGCGCATGATGGTTTGGCCAGCCCTCTAGGGCCGGCCAAACCGTCATGCGCACTTGGCATGTTCTCCATTGTGCTGTTGCACAGCCCCTTGAAGAACATGCCCAGCCTCCCCAGTCACTGCCTGAGCGTCCAAACAGGATGCTCAGGCCAATCACGATGCTGCTCCTGATTGGCTGGGAGAGCCCAGAAGCCTGAGTGCTTCCGGTACTGCCAGCAGAGGAGGAGAGGCGTGCGGCGGCGGGGGAGGCGTGCAGCAGAGAAGGTAAGTTTAACCCCCCCGCCTCACAACCCTGTTCTGAGCGAGCCACCACGGATGTTGATTATTCTATGTCTGGATACAATAATAGAAAACTCAGAGACGTGCAAATAGTAGTCATTGCCCTGATTTACTCACGAGGAAGTGTCACTCGAAGTGTCACACATTCAGCGATAGAATGTCACTCATTCACACACTAAAACCATAGAAATGTCACACATAGGGAATCCAAAAATTTGGCAGCTATGATAATGGCTTTGGCAGGAGAAGATACACCTCTCTTTGGAGCACTTTCAGCGAGAGGGGCTATGGCCTCTAAAGCCTTTAGGGATGGGGCTCGTTTGGAGGACATCTTAAGTCTGGGTATTGGTCTAAAGTGTGAACTTTTAAGAACTTTTATTGTAAATCTGTGGAGCATGTGCAATGACGGTTGTTAATATGCTTTGCACATTCATAATATGAGCCTCTGGTCTTGCAATAAAATTGCATGTTCTCCTAGGCAGCTGTGAAGGAAAGTCCTGATTTTATTAAAGACAAGGTTTCCGGTGGCCAGCACCAACATTTAATCATCAACACCGGTGCTTTTCATGAGCACCAGTTAAGGACACATTCATTTACAGGGAGATTAAGTGATTTGCCCAGAATCACAGGATGTTGAGCCACGACCGAGACTTGAACCTGGTTTCCCAGCTCCAAAGTCAACTGCTCTGGCCATTATGCCACATCCTCTCCCCACTTTCATGGTTAGTAGTTGGTTCTGTTTTAGGCGGCACTAACAGGAGAAATGGGCTGGTGCAAGCTACCTCCTGTCAAGAGCCCCAGCACTTATTTTTTTTAGTTCCTACACAGATCTGCAGGTACACCTCAGCCATGGATGTGCGCCACTTCCTCCTGTGCCTTTCATTCTGCACATTCTGTGCTTTGAGCAAGCCAACAGACAAGAAGGAGCGGGTTCACCACGACCCTCAACTTAGTGATAAGGTACATGATGACGAGCAGAGCTTTGATTACGATCATGATGCTTTCTTGGGAGCTGAAGATGCCAAAACATTTGACCAGTTAACACCAGAGGAGAGCAAGGAAAGGCTCGGGTAAGAATATATGTATTTTGTTTTTTAACCAAATTGTTTTGATTTCGGTAAATCTTTATATCAAATGGTGTGTGTGTGAGAAAATTAGTTAATTAAATGGTGTAGTTGTGCAAACTCACTGTGTAATAAAGTCAATTTCGTATCTAGTCCAGTCAGGTTTGTTTGTAAAACCATAGCTCAGTCCTGTGTAGCTGTGGCTCAGAGCAGTTGGGCTTTAGAAAGGAACACATATAAAACCTTTAGAAGTACTAAAACAGTTAAATGAGAAGAAAATGCAACACAATATTAATCAGAAAATAATTTTTAAAAATAGGTTGTATTTTTCTTTAAATAGACACCTCATCGGAGGATTCCGGAGATGTGAATTTTTAAAGAAACAATAAATCACAGTCTCACTTAACGCAATAAGAAATCCAAAGTGTGGATTGAGCCTGTCTGTCTCCTAGGAGATTCTGGACAGGAGAAGCAGCTTCCAACTCCCTGGGCAGCAAACCTTGTCTGAGGTTGCTGGGACCTTATATAGTCTGCTAGTGGCTGCTACATGTATACACTGATTGGTGGTTGTATCTGATGTTTCTATTGGTTTGAGTTAGTGTCCTCATTGGTTGGGTATTTGAGGGTTCTGATTGGTTTCTGGATCTGTGATTCAATCAATGTAGGGTTGGGACTAGGGCTAGGGTTATGATTTCTATTGGAAGCAGGGACTAGGGCTTCCTGTTTTATTGGTTGTTGGGACTAAGGTGGAACTAGGACTAGGGTTAGGCCTTTAATTGGAAGTAGCGATTAGGGCTTCTGGTGTTATTGGTTGCTGGACTAGGTGTGGGACTAAGAGTAGGGTTAGGCTTTCTATTGGAAGTAGTGACTAGGGCTTCCCGTCCCATTGGTTGCTTGGACTAGGGTTGGGACTACTGGTAGGGCTAGGGCCTCTATTGGACATAGAGATCAGGGTTTTTTGAACTGATTGGATGCTTGGAGTAGGGCTAAGATTGGCTGTAAGGTCCTGATCTCCTATTGGTTCTAGCTTTTAGGGCTAGTGTTGTGATTGGATAGTATTAGGGCTAGGGTTCCCATTGGCTGACGGGGTCACCTGATTACTAGGGGTATCAAAGGCCAGGGTTAGGGCGTCTCAGCCCGGGCGTCGAGGCTAAGGGCAGAGAGGACAAGGGTGAGTGCCTGTTTGAGCCTGTTAAGGGCAGAGAGGACAAGGGTGAGTGCCTGTTTGAGCCTGTTCGAGACGGGCCAGGGCCAGGAATGCTGCCCATCTTCCCATTAATTAATGTGTCTATTACTTTTCTCCTGAAAAAGCATATCTAATGCACTACCCTATTTCACATCCGCTACCTCTATCAATATTTTTAATCTGCATATACTTACCTCCTTTATGCATCTATATACTCTCAATGTACTTATGGATCTATATATTTATCACTTTCTTCTAATTTAGCATTTCCAATGCACTACCCTATTTCTCAGCCTATACTTCCCTCAATATATCTTCTAGCCCAACTTTCTGACTCATCTCAAACTTCTTTCTACTACTTTTTCCAATTCACTACCCTATCTCACCCTATACATCTATCACTATATCCTCTACACCCACTCTCTCATTTATCGCAAACGCCATACCACTACTATGTTCCCCAAAATAACCCTTTCTTGACTCTCTCCTACTCTACCCCTCCTTGTATCTTCTGACACCTCCCTTACTGTACCAATGCCCAAGACAAACCTTTCTAAACTCTTCCCTCTGACTCTTCCCCTCCAAAAACCCTTTTTACTCATCAAAAAGCCTCCTCCTACTGCTATGACCTACAAAAAGAAATCCGTCACTCTTCTATCCCACAACTATCCTTTTCAATCAAAATAACAGACTAGCATGTTCACTTCACTAATTCCATATTCCACTATACTAATTCACCACTAATCCTTTATGGGTTCCAGAGTAGCGTGCTACTCGCCAACAAAGCGCTTCAACACCCACCAGGGGTAACAGGCGCTATATGAATGCAAACCTTTCTTTCCCTTCTATCCCTCCACTATCCTTCTCACTCCAAATAACTGACTAATATCCACCACTCAAATTACTTTCATATTTCACCATACTAATTCACCACTAATCCTTTATGGGTTTCCGGAGTAGCGTGCTACTCGCCCAAAAAAAAAAGCAATTCAACACCCCATCAGGGGTTAGAAGCGCTATATATATGCAAACCTTTTTCCCTCTTCTATCCCTCCGCTATCCTTCTGAATCCAAATAACTGACTAACATATCCACCACTTAAAATTTACTTGCATGTTTCACTATACTAATTCAACATTAATCCTCTATGGGTCCCGGAGTAGCGTGCTACTCGCCGAAAAAGCGCTTCGACGCCTCGTCAGGGGTAGTAAGCGCTATACAAATGCAATTACAATACAATACAATACATCTAACATGAATGGGAATGCTTCAAAACAGACTGGAGCGCTAAGAAATGCAACCTGCATGTACAAGCGCTTTACCAGTCCAAATAGTAACCTAACTTTACACCAATATTCAGTGCTGTGGAAATCAGGGCCTTTTGGTTGAGTGCATGGAAGACTCTTCAGTGTAGTGCTCTTCACTCATTCACTCACACAGAATCAGTGACCAGGATGGGATCAGATTTCAATGCGGTCACCATACTAGAGAAAGGTGAAGCCGGAGACTATGGTCGCTGCAGTGGATGCCAGGGGCAGCGTGTTACACAGGAACTGGCAATTAACAAATACAGGGATAATGCAGTATCCACTACATAGCTTACCACTACATCATTAATGTATGCATGCATTTACTATTCTTCACTCCACATCCACTTACTTTGACTATGCAGTCTGTCAGAACCCCTGTCAGAGGGCCACGGGACACGCAGGGGTTACTGGGCCCAACCGTGGGGGTTGCAGCATTTTACTCCTGATGTCCCTGGGCCTGACCTACTATGGATCCAGAGCAACTGGGCCAAGAACCCCTTCTGCACTTTACTCTCAGTGGAAGCTATGGTCGAGCAGTCCACGGCTCCTTCGGGGGGGGGTGAATACAGATTAGTGAACACGACGCATAACTCAAAGACTGCACAGCAATGTTAATAAATCAATGTCCCGTCAAATACTTATTTTGATAGTAAAAAGAAGTATTTTATTTCTAACTATACGCATTCAAAGCAATATTGCAACATACATAAACAATATCCCATTTCCCCTTGAGGTTGCAGGTGTAATATTTCGCTAGCAAATCCTTCTCCCAACCGCTCTTCGTAATGTGGAAGGGGTTATTCCCCATTCACTGGTGGACGCCTCCAGGGAATGCTCACTAGTAGGCCTTAATTCAAGAATCCAATCCGACTCTTCGTAAAATAGTCAAAAGTGTCTTGGCGCCGCAGCGCCCTTTCCAGCGAGTTCCCCGGGCCCGATAGACCCGCAACCAGTCTTACCCGCTGCAGCAGCAAGGATGCTTGCAAAGTCCCCGCAAGTGCCCCGACCGTAGACAATCACACTGCTCCAGTCCTGTGCGGAGAGTCAGCTACACGCAGCTCTCTCCTAAACTGATGCTACTGGCTCCAGCGATCGGAGGTGCTCCGGTACTCCTCCTGCACAATAAGTTTTGCGCTCCCTACACAAGGGGGAGGGGAAATAGGATACCTGTGCTCCCGGCTGGGGTCCCGGTGATGCAGTGATGCACACATTGCATCTTCCTCAGCTCCGGCTCAATCCTCGTTGCTTTGTGGTGACCCACAGGTCATGGCTCAGATTTTTAGGGCAACGGCTGATCCTTGCAACCACTTAGGCATCAGCAGCCCCTCCTAGCATACGGGGTTGCCGTAACTCCACTGGCTGAGGCGCCGGCCCTCGCCACACTGTAGTCCGTACCATACGGGGTCACCACTAGGCTCCGTGCAGGCTTCGGCCTTTCTGTTCCGGCAATAGCTTTCACGGCGACCCCTCCTGGCATACGTGGTCACCGCCACAGGTGCAACACGGCTTCACTTTTCCCACGCAGCACTCGACTCATGGCTGTCTTCACAGTGGCCCACTCCTAGCATATGGGGTTGCCGAATTGTATCTGCACATGGGCAATGACCCGATCAGTGCAGCAGCTGTTTCCTCACACCTCGCACCGAGAGTCCACTTGGCTGGGTTCCCCACTGGACCTTGATCCCTCCAACGCTCTCCTCTTTCTCACAGGGTGCAATGGTCTTGGCAAGCAGGTAGACGCTGGTGCTCCAGAGCCGGTGGTCTTGGATTCCCTGGTTGATGTCCCCTCACCCAGCAGGGACATTAGCAGGCCTGGGCCCCAAGTCCTGGTCACAGCCAGAAGTCTTGCAAAGCTTCCCCTCCTCACACTGCCCATCTGGCTGCTTGGCAGATGACACATTTTGGGCTCTCAACCCCCCCTTCTTATTTATAGTCCATTTCCAGACACCAAATTTGATTTAGGGTCTTTGAAGTTTTATGTTGGGGTTCGGTTTCTTTTGAAGTGCACAGGTTTCTCTCTTCTTTCTCTTGAAAGGCTGTCAGCCACAAAATCAGAGACTCTGAAGCTGATAGTCCCACAACACAGGCCATAAGAGCCTGTGTTGAGGGACTAGAGGGACTAGAGTCCATACCTGGATGTCAGCCACAGTGATTTGTGCATCAAATGGTTAATCCCAGACACCCAGCACTTCTCTTTAAGATTCCCTTATCAGCCAAATCTCCTTCCTAAGATGTGTCCAGGCCATTTCCTTGTGATCTACCACTGAATCAAAGAGCCCCCTTTGAAGTATACATGGGGAGTCTCTCTCCCTTCTCCAGTGTGTCCCACTCAGCTCACAGGAATGCAGAAATCCACAAAACTGTCGGGGGGGGGGTGGTCTGGGCTTCCCAAAATGGAACCAGGGGTCCTCCATGTAATGTACCATTACAGGCATACTTGCATTCAGTGTATGCACAGAGCACACACAAACCAGTACTCTTACCGCCATGCATTTTGCCGCCCCAGGCACACATAAATTCAGCACACACATTCACTCTTCGTGCACTGCTAAGTACTGTAGCCTTTCTGTATTGTGCATGGTGTGCCACTTACAAGCACACACATTCACCATGTGCGCTCGGCACAACACTTCATCCTTCATTGTACTTCTCGCTGGAACACATACACCCAGTACATGCATTCACTACGTACGTCCTGCACAGCACAACATCTCTCATGTAATGTATCCCTCACAGGTATACATACACCCAATACATGCACACACCTTGTACGCAATGCACTGCACAGACCTGCTCTATCCCTGTACTGCACTGTACCCTTCTCAGGCTCACATACATCCAGAGCAGAGTCACCACTACTGCGCTGCACAGCACTTCACATCTAACTGATGTAGGCCAAGGGTGAGTTAAGCCCACAGCAGCATAACTTAAAAAAGGTGAGTGAGCTGCTAGGCCTCACTCTAGAGACACTATCTAGGACTGTTACCTCCACGCATTGTGCCATCACAGATACATCTACATCCAGCACGCACATTCATTCTGTGCGCGCTGCTCAGTACTGTAGCCTTTCTGTATTGTGCCATTGTGCGCTATTTGCAAACACACTGCCTGCACACACGCTCTCCATGCGCACTGCACAATACTTCACTCTTCATGTATTGGACTTCTCGCAAGCACACATACACCCAGCACATGCTTCCACTGCGCACACACTAAACAGTGCTACATCTCTCAGGTAATGTATCCCTTGCAGGTATATACCACTCACCATGCATGCACAGCACAGCACTGCTCTATCGCTCTACTGTACCCTTCCCAGGCACACATACACCCAGCGCAGGTACACCACGCATGCGCTGCGCAGCACTCCACATCTACCTGAGGTAGCCCACGGGTGAGTTAAGTACACTGTGGCAGAACTTTAAAAATATGAGTGAGCGTGTAGGCCTCACTCCAGTGACACAGGGTAAAAAGGTCCTGTTCACTACTAGTGACCACTACATGGTATGCTGCCACCACCACACTCGTGCTGTTTAACGTCTTCTGTCACTGTGCGGGAACTGCTTTGGGCGCCCCTCCCAGTCCAATAAGACCGCAATCCGTGAGATAGGCCTATGTCATGGCGCACACGCATGGCCCGTGTTTGCCCATGAGTACAAAAATCAGCATTAGGGATCCAGACAATGGTACAGTTGGACACTCAGGGCAGGAGTAATTGCCTGTAGTAGCAGCTAAATCATTGTCGGTAGTAGGTGTTGAATCATTGTCTGTAATAGGTGCTGTATCATGACCTGTAGTAGGTGCTGAATCATGGTCTGTAATATGTGCTCTATCGTTGCCTTGAGCAGATAGTGTCTCACTGCCTATAGGGGGCTGTCTAGCATTGCCTGTAATGGATGCCGCATCATTGCCTATAGTAGTGTCTCACTGCCGTATCATTGCCTATTGTAGATAGTGTCTCAATTCCTGTAGTCGGCGCCGCATCATTGCATGTATGACTGCTATATCATTGCCTGTAGTCGGTGCCATACCATTGTCTGTAGTGGGTGCTGCATCACTGCCTCCAGTAGGTGCCATACCATTGTCTGTAGTGGGTGCTGCATCACTGCCTCCAGTAGGTGCCATTCATTGCCTGTAGTGGGTGCTGCATTTATTTGAGAGGTTTTATATAGCGCTGGCTAGACCCGTAGGTATCAGAGCGCTTTACAGGAGACGGAGCAGCACAATAAATATAAACAATTGTTCAGGGTAAAGCATAGACAGTCAAATACAAAACAACAACTTGAATTAGGTACAAAGGCAAGGGCACAAGCAATATACATAAGAGGAAAGCATAAGGCTAAAACAAAAACAGTCAGTTTCATCACCACAAAATGGTATGGAAATAAGATTGGAACGGAACAGGGTAGTCACCATGGGAGGAGGAAGGAAGGAGGAGCAATTTTACAAAGGTAAATAAAAGCACACCGGAAGGGCTCAGCAATAGATTGAGGGCCAACACTCTGGAGGATTAACATGATATGAACAGCAAGGATTAAAATAAATAATTGGGAGTTGAATAATAGGGTGAGCGAAGGAGACGAGATAGGGGTAGTGAGCGGAGGGGAAAGATGGGAAATGGGGAGGGGGTGGAGTGGGGGACAGGTAACAGGAAAGATGGTGCTGGATAAAGTGTGGGGGCAAGGAGAGGGAAGGGATAAATCAAACAGGATCATTTATACAGGGAGAGATAGAGAATAGGGTCAGAAGAGAGATTAAGGACCAAAGAATTTGTTGAGGAGGTGGAATTTAAGGTCTTTTTTAAAGCTGAAGTAGGAGGGGTTGCAGCGCAGGTCTTTAGACAGTGAGTTCCAGATGTTCGGAGAGTTCCCGGAGAAGGAGCGAGATCGGGTAGATTTCTTAGAAAACAAAGGGGGTATGAGGAGGAGAGAGTTGGTGCTTCTCGTCGGTCGGGAGCACCCTGCTTTGTTGAGTTTATTAGTAAGGTAAAGCGGGGTTTGTTGGTGAAGCGCTTTGTGTGTAATGCATGCAGTCTTGTAGAGGCATCTGCCTTCAATGGGTAGCCAGTTGAGGGCTTTGAGGGTCGGTGTGATGTGATCAAATCGTTTGCAGTCAGTGATGAGTCTGGCCGCCAAATGGAGCACAGATCTAAGGGGAGCAAGGTGTACTTTAGGGGTTCCGGTGAGGATAGCGTTGCCATAATCAAGTTTGGAGAGAACAAGAGATTGGACAACACATTTGAGGTCCTCAAAAGGAATGAAGCGTTTAATTTTCTTCATGTGTCAGAGAGTGAAAAGAGCTCCTTTAGCAGAATTTTCTATATGGTCATTAAGGGAAAGGTTATTGTCTAGGGTAAAACCAAGTGATTTGGCCGAGTTGGATAGGGAGAGCGAGCAATTAAGGGCATTGAGGTCAGAGATACAGCTTTGGATGGGGAGTCGGTTATTTTTAGAAGGTAGTCTATCTTTACCTATAGTAGGTGCCCCATCACTGCCTATAGTGGGTGTCGCTTCATTGACTGTAGTGGGTGCTGTATAGCACTTGTGATATAGAGGGGATATACCTCCCAGAAGGCTGTTGGCTGAGGGAGGCCTGGTCATGTGGAAGACCAGGTATGTGAGAGAATCCCCAGCCCTCCCAACTTTTCAGCTGCTCCAGCCTCTTAGAATGTTGGCATTGCGCCAAGGAGCAGCGCACCGCCAAGGAGCAGCGCACCTCTGGCTTCATATTATTGCTGAATGATTCTATCCGCCAGTGGATACCGTGCACCAGACCCGGCCTTTCCTTACTTAAAAACGGTTTATATTCTAATTGCAATTGTATTTATATAGTGCTTGCTACCCCTGACGAGGCGTCAAAATGCTTTTCAGCGAGTAAGACGCTACTCTGGAACCCAAAAAGGATTAGTGGCGGATTAGTATAGGTAAATATATGTTAATTTGAATGGTGGACATGTGAGTCTGTTAGTTGGATTGAATAAGATAATGGAGGAATAGAAGAGGGAAGAGTCTGGAAAATGTTATTTGGGAGATCACAGTAGTAAGATGAGGTTTGGGATGAGTAAAAGGAGAGATGGAGGAGGGAAGAGTTTCTAGAAAGGGATAATAGTAAAATTAGGATTCGAGTGAGCCAAGGAGGGATAGAGAGGGGAAGAGTCTAGAAAGGTTAATTTTGGAGATCATAGGTTTGGGATGAGTCAGAGAGTGGAGGTAGAGGACATATTGAGAGAGGTATAGGGTGAGACAGAGTAGTGCATTGGAGAGAGTCAACAATGTTTGTTTTTTACATTTTTACAATTTCTTTTTTTTCTTCTGCAGTGTTGTATACTTTATAGGGTGTCCATAAACGGGCTTTCTAGAATCATGTCCTTATATAGGCACAATTCGCCTTGCCCTTATATAGGCATAAAATCCCAGACCTTATTTAGGCATAAACCATGCACTCCAAATACAGGTATGGATTCCGGCATCTGTCCACCCTAGCGTCTCAACGAGTCCATGAAAAAAACAGACCCTTAGGCTGCGGGAGTTTCCCTTGCCCAGGACTATTGATTTCTTCAAGGACTCATATATTATGCATGAACCATTATTGCTTAGGGGTTCATTCATGACGTCTTTCGCTGCCCAACTCACGTCAATGCTAACATTTTCAGGTATAAATATACCTTCCCAAACCCCTGTAAATCAGAGGAGACCTCGACTTCAGAGGAGCCCGATTCCCGGCCGGACGCACTGAGAAGACGCTGTCATTCCTGCACGCAGAGAGTCCAGCTTCCAGTGATCTAACTTCCCTTGCGGGGTGTTGGAGTTCGAGTCCGGAAAGAGATTCCTACCTCTCTCATTCTTCAGGTATGGAGCAGACTAGAACCTAGAGGGACTCTTGGCATATTAGACTCTTGGAATACTAGGCGTAACATACTCTTAGTATACTCTAGTCAGGAATACATCACCTACTTCTACTTCTCCCTACACCTAGGATAGGTTAGGAACACTGGGGTAGAACTAGGCTAGAAACGCATCGTATGAGTACTCGCATTTTTAGGCTGTGTCATTTTATGTAAATGCATATATGCTGAAAAGATAATGCTAACGCAGTATTATTTATTTCTACTGCTCACTCTGTACATTATTTATCTCGCATACTGTCTTGTGATCGTAACAGCACATCTAACTTACAACAGAAACAAGACTGTTCAATAAACCTTTTATTGAAACGCCCGTCTGTTATTTCTGTGTAACTTTGAGAATAACTGAACCATGCACGACTGAGCTGAGTGAAATAGTTATCTATTGTTTCTACGACTCTGGGACACGTCCTGATTCTGTAAGGGAAACACAGTGGTCATGTTTTGCGGCTGCCAGAAACTACTCCCTTCTTGTCGTCAAGAAGTTTCTAGTGGCCTCTGAGCTAGCTGGCACAAGTAATTAAGTTTAATATACTCAATAGGGACATACTGACCTTAGTCCTATGTCAAACCTATAGGATATATTATTCCAATGCGCAGAGCCTATTAGGGAAATAGGAGCTACACTACAGCAGTAGAAGTAAAGTAATAAATATACAGATACATAACTACATAGAAAGGGTATACATGTATATATTTTTTCTTCTACAGTAGGAGTAAAGTAATAAATATACAGATACATAACTACATAGAAAGGGTATACATGTATATATTTTTTCTTCTACAGTAGGAGTAAAGTAATAAATATACAGATACATAACTACATAGAAAGGGTATACATGTATATATTTTTTCTTCTACAGTAGGAGTAAAGTAATAAATATACAGATACATAACTACATAGAAAGGGTATACATGTATATATTTTTTCTTCTACAGTAGGAGTAAAGTAATAAATATACAGATACATAACTACATAGAAAGGGTATACATGTATATATTTTTTCTTCTACAGTAGGAGTAAAGTAATAAATATACAGATACATAACTACATAGAAAGGGTATACATGTATATATTTTTTCTTCTACAGTAGGAGTAAAGTAATAAATATACAGATACATAACTACATAGAAAGGGTATACATGTATATATTTTTCTTCTACAGTAGGAGTAAAGTAATAAATATACAGATACATAACTACATAGAAAGGGTATACATGTATATATTTTTTCTTCTACAGTAGGAGTAAAGTAATAAATATACAGATACATAACTACATAGAAAGGGTATACATGTATATATTTTTTCTTCTACAGTAGGAGTAAAGTAATAAATATACAGATACATAACTACATAGAAAGGGTATACATGTATATATTTTTCTTCTTCTACAGTAGGAGTAAAGTAATAAATATACAGATACATAACTACATAGAAAGGGTATACATGTATATATTTTTCTTCTTCTACAGTAGGAGTAAAGTAATAAATATACAGATACATAACTACATAGAAAGGGTATACATGTATATATTTTTTCTTCTACAGTAGGAGTAAAGTAATAAATATACAGATACATAACTACATAGAAAGGGTATACATGTATATATTTTTTCTTCTACAGTAGGAGTAAAGTAATAAATATACAGATACATAACTACATAGAAAGGGTATACATGTATATATTTTTTCTTCTACAGTAGGAGTAAAGTAATAAATATACAGATACATAACTACATAGAAAGGGTATACATGTATATATTTTTCTTCTACAGTAGGAGTAAAGTAATAAATATACAGATACATAACTACATAGAAAGGGTATACATGTATATATTTTTCTTCTTCTACAGTAGGAGTAAAGTAATAAATATACAGATACATAACTACATAGAAAGGGTATACATGTATATATTTTTTCTTCTACAGTAGGAGTAAAGTAATAAATATACAGATACATAACTACATAGAAAGGGTATACATGTATATATTTTTTCTTCTACAGTAGGAGTAAAGTAATAAATATACAGATACATAACTACATAGAAAGGGTATACATGTATATATTTTTTCTTCTACAGTAGGAGTAAAGTAATAAATATACAGATACATAACTACATAGAAAGGGTATACATGTATATATTTTTTCTTCTTCTACAGTAGGAGTAAAGTAATAAATATACAGATACATAACTACATAGAAAGGGTATACATGTATATATTTTTTCTTCTTCTACAGTAGGAGTAAAGTAATAAATATACAGATACATAACTACATAGAAAGGGTATACATGTATATATTTTTCTTCTACAGTAGGAGTAAAGTAATAAATATACAGATACATAACTACATAGAAAGGGTATACATGTATATATTTTTTCTTCTACAGTAGGAGTAAAGTAATAAATATACAGATACATAACTACATAGAAAGGGTATACATGTATATATTTTTTCTTCTACAGTAGGAGTAAAGTAATAAATATACAGATACATAACTACATAGAAAGGGTATACATGTATATATTTTTTCTTCTACAGTAGGAGTAAAGTAATAAATATACAGATACATAACTACATAGAAAGGGTATACATGTATATATTTTTCTTCTTCTACAGTAGGAGTAAAGTAATAAATATACAGATACATAACTACATAGAAAGGGTATACATGTATATATTTTTTCTTCTTCTACAGTAGGAGTAAAGTAATAAATATATAGATACATAACTACATAGAAAGGGTATACATGTATATATTTTTTCTTCTTCTACAGTAGGAGTAAAGTAATAAATATATAGATACATAACTACATAGAAAGGGTATACATGTATAAGGAAGATAATTTATCGAGATGTAAAGTTGTATTGTACAAACTCAGACTTTCAAATGTTACTGTGCTTGAAGCTTATTCATTTATTTATTTTTGTAATTTAATCTTTTTCTCAATATTTCAATAGTGAAGCACTTGTAGATAAAATAGTTATGATAATATTTACATATTGTGATAGATTAATAAAACAGAGACTCATAAGCATCTACTCAAATAACTTATATGAAAACTATGCAGTGACCTATAAACATGTTAAGCATAGAATAATATATATATGTATATTATCTACTGGCGGTCGCCAGTAGATAGTTATAGTTAGGACCTATTTTCCATAGGAAATCCGCAACATTCTATTTGAAATAACTCTTGCGTCGGTTGACGAATCTTTGCGAAATTTTCAAACTTTATGGCCCGCTCCGGTCCGCTCCTACCCTGAAAGTTTCGGGGTGATACGTCAAGCGGGGGCCGAGAAAAAGGGGGTCCCAAACGTGTTTTCCCCATTCATTTTCCCATAGGAAACTTTAGCCACGGCTACAGCCCGAACTGCTGAACGGAATTACACAAAATTTGGCAAAGAGGTAGTTCTTGGTTCAGAAAGAACCCTTTTGTTAAATGGTGTAAATCCGTTCAGGAGTTGCGGAGAAATTAAAAAAAATAAGAGTCAAAAAATCAATTTCCCATAGGAAACTTTATGCAAGGCTACAGCCCGAACTGCTGAACGGAATTACACCAAATTTGGCAAAGAGGTTGTTCTTGGTTCAGAAAGAACCCTTTTTGTTAAATGGTGTAAATCCGTTCAGTAGTTGCTGAGAAAATCAAAAGTAAAAACACATATATCTCTGGGCGGAGCCTAACCACACATGTCATCGTGAGATCTGATTGGCTGTCAGCACTTCATCCTGGAATTGCTGGCAGCCATCTTGGGACCAATATAAATGATAGTACCCCATTGAAATGCATTGTAGTGAATCGAAGATTTTGAGGGTTACCAAAAGGAGAACTATAAAGGGTGATAACAGACTTTAGTTACATTAAAATTCATTTGTTGATGGTACCATACTAATTTCAGGAATTGTGGTGTGTTCTAAGGTGATTTTACCCTGTGAAAAACCTTCTGCTGGGATATCATGAATCATGTTTGAGAGAAAACTATTTTCACATGCTTGTCCCATACAGTTTTGGAAGGTGCTCCAGAAGCTAAAATGAGAGCATATTTTCTGTAAATTCACATTATCTTTCTCAGTCATGTGAGAATGAAGTCTGACATTCTCAGTAAAACATGTACATCCAACAATGGCAGAGACTGTCAGTTGATTCCTTTGTGTTCTACTGCAGCTTCCCAGAGTGTTCTAAAGAACAACTAGAGTGCTAACAGCCTTACTTATGACAAAAGTATGGCACACCTGAAGCCATCTTGATTGGAATAAACTGGTAACACTTAAAACATTTAATTTAAAAAGGAACAAAATGATGGGGTTCATTTTGTCATAGCAATTATGGTTAGTGCTGTAGAAAGAAAAATTAGGACATGTTTCAAGTGTGATCTCAAATATCTTCCTGTTATATTTCAACAGGAGCAGCCTGTCAGTTGATGCCTTTGTGTTCTACTGCAGCTTCCCAGAGTGTTCTAAAGAACAACTAGAGCGCTAACAGTCTTACTTATGACAAAAGTATGGCACACCTGAAGCCATCTTGATTGGAATAAACTGGTAACACTTAAAACATTTAATTTAAAAAGGAACAAAATGATGGGGTTCATTTTGTCATAGAAATTATGGTTAGTACTGTAGAAAGAAAAATTAGGACATGTTTCAAGTGTGATCTCAAATATCTTCCTGTTATATTTCAACAGGAGCAGCCTGTCAGTTGATGCCTTTGTGTTCTACTGCAGCTTCCCAGAGTGTTCTAAAGAACAACTAGAGCGCTAACAGTCTTACTTATGACAAAAGTATGGCACACCTGAAGCCATCTTGATTGGAATAAACTGGTAACACTTAAAACATTTAATTTAAAAGGAACAAAATGAGGGGTTCATTTTGCCATAGAAATTATGGTTAGTGCTGTAGAAAGAAAAATTAGGACATGTTTTAAGTGAGATCTCAAATATCTTCCTGTTATATTTCCAGTCCTGCCAAGTATCACGCATCATGTGTGACACTAACGCATTTCAGTGTGGTGTTCCGCATCACCGCACTGAAATGCTTTGTCACGCATTTTAATGCCACTGTCTTGGGTGCTACTACTAGCACGCCGCCGCTCTGCTGCTCCCAGCAGAGTCACTTGCCGCCAGGCCGCTGAGCGCTCTCTGGCTCATAAACAGTTAAGGATCGCAGCTCTGGCTGGAAGTCAGAGTGCTGCAGTGCTGCTAGCTACATTTGTTACAATTTGCGGCCTCAGGCGCGCCTGCCAGGCAGCCTTAATTAATATTCCCGGCCCCGCCCGCGCGCCGCGCGGCAGGCTGTGAAACTGACACACAGCCCACACTCACCAGGGCGCCGGGGCTTGCCCATTATCCGGATGTGATTGGCTACTACCTAGCCTGGGGGTGAGGTTTGTGGCACAAAATAGGAGGTGCGGTCACGTGACCTCCTGCTGCCGCGGCTGCGCGACGAGCGGCCAGTTAAATTGAAAAGTTTGAGCAAACAGCAGCTACACTGGCTATGGCAGCGCTGCTCCTTGCATAGCGCATTAATTATGTAAAAATAATCCAGCACGTGAATGAAGGGAGCCGTCCGAGGCGCCGGCGGATGAGTGAGCCGGTGTCGGAGCAGAAGTTTACACCAAAGTGCAAGCAGAGTTGCGGAGCCAGGCCCAGAATCGTGGCCGAGCTGACGCTTGCCACTGGAGCAGTTGCCGCGGCCACAGTAGGAGCAAAACCAAGTAAGTGACTGATTCACTTAACATTTACCCAACCATGATAGCGCCAGCGCGCAGCTACACCAACGCCGGTCGTCTAGCTCTCCGCATGGCCCGCTGCGGCGACAGCTAACAGCCCGGTGTTCAGCTTGGAATTACCTTGTGACAGCCGCAGCCCGCCAGCGCGATCCGGCACCGCGGGGCCGGGCAGCAGGCAGTGATGCACTACCCTTCAAGGCCAACATAACCTGCCAGGCCACAAAACCGCTTGGCACAATCTCACGAACCACTGTGGGCAGCACATAGATTCCTACAGAATTGGCCTGAGATACCTCCTACCAGGACCAAGATGGCACCGGAGGCCCAGGCAGCCCTAATCAGTGCAGACAGCGCCAGCGTGCAGTGACCACACTGGTGCCTGTCAACTTTCAGCGCGGCCAGCACCAATTAGTTTAAGTCAAGAGCCTGTATATAGTAGCTCTGGGACTGCCTTACTCGCAGCCTACAGTAGATCTGGTGCTGTGGGGCTGGGCAGCAGGCAGTGGTGTTCCAACTGGGGCGGACACCGCTCAGCAGTGCTGGTAATCACTTTTATTAGGGGTGAACAATCACTACTATAGTTAAGGATAAATACAGTGTCCTGGTTGTCTGTAATGTGTGCCTCGCACTCCTTATTTCTGGTGTTTTCCAGCAGTTTTAAGATCTTAGAGTTTCTCGTTGCTCAAATGGGTGTCATTTCTGATATTTAATTATGTTTCCCTCGTCTTCATTACTTTGATTTTGCTTGCGTCAAAGTGTCACTCATAGTCGTTGAAATGTCACTCATAATTCAAGTAAAATTATGAAAATGTCACACATAGCAATCTGAAACCTTGGCAGCTATGTATTTCAACAGGAGCAGCCTGTCAGTTGATGCCTTTGTGTTCTACTGCAGCTTCCCAGAGTGTTCTAAAGAACAACTAGAGTGCTAACAGCCTTACTTATGGCAAAAGTATGGCACACCTGAAGCCATCTTGATTGGAATAAACTGGTAACACTTAAAACATTTAATTTAAAAGGAACAAAATGAGGGGTTCATTTTGCCATAGAAATTATGGTTAGTGCTGCAAAAAGAAAATTTAGGGCATGTTTTAAGTGAGATCTCAAATCCTCTTCTATTTCATTAGAAAATTCTGACATGCAGACTGAAACAATCACTTTCAATACCAGCAGTAGACTTCCAGTTAACTCCTTGGTGAGCAGTAGCTTTACTACAGTGATCTAATGAACAACTAGAGTGCTAACATTCTGAATTTATGGCAAATGTGTGACACATCTGAATGCCTTCTTGATGGAATCAAAGTAAAAAACTGAAAGCATTTCCTACTGAGGAGACTGTAGTAAATGAGGAAATTAGGAAACTTCATAACAAATAAGTCTCCCAAGATGGCCACCAGAGAAAAAAGAGCCCAAATGTAGCACAAATATCACCCAGAGGTAGCCCACGTATAGCCCAATGACAGAAGTGTGCAAAACACTTTTTATTTTTTGTTTTTTGCAGTTTTATATAGTGCAGACTGGTCAGGTATTGGAGTGCTTTACATGAGCATTGGTTACATCACACAAGGACAAATTCATGTTGGTTGACCCCTACACTACCCAAACACCACTGCACTACCCTAAACCCTAAAACACTACCCCCAGCACGACCCCCTTCACTACCCAAACACAACTGCACTACCCTAAACTCAAAAACACTACCCCCAGCACGACCCCCTACACTACCCAAACACCACTGCACTACCCTATACCCTAAAACACGACCCCGTACACTACACAAACACAACTGCACTACCCTAAACCCTAAAACACTACCCACAGCATGACCCCCTACACTACACAAACACCACTGCACTACCCTAAACCCAAAAACACTACCCCCTACACTACACAAACACCACTGCCCTACCCTAAACCCTAAAACACAACCCCCAGCATGACCCCCTACACAAACACCACTGCACTACCCTAAACCCCCCTACACTATACAAACACCACTGCATTACTCTAAACCCTAAAACACTACCCCCAGCACGACCCCCTCACAACACAAACACCACTGCACTACCCTAAACCCTAAATCGACCCCCAGCACGACCCCCTACACTACCCAAACACCACTGCATACCCTAAACCCTAAAACACTACCCCCAGCATGAACCCCTACACTACCCAAACACCACTGCACTACCCTAAACCCTAAAACACTACCCCCAGCACTACACCCTACACTACACAAACACCACTGCACTACCCTAAACCCTAAAACACTACCCCAGCACTACCCCCTACACTACCCAAACACCACTGCACTAACATAAACCCTAAAACACTACCCCCAGCACAACCCCTACACTACACAAACACCACTGCACTACCCTAAACCCTAAAACACTACCCCCAGCACGACTCCCTACACTACCCAAACACCACTGCACTACCCTAAACCCTAAATCTACCCCCAGCACGACCCCCTACACTACCCAAACACCACTGCACTACCCTAAACCATAAAACACTACCCCCAGCATGACCCCCTACACTACACAAACACCACTGCACTACCCTAAACCCTAAAACACTACCACCAGCATGACCCCTACACTACTCAAACACCACTGCACTACCCTACACCCTAAAACACTAACCCAGCACGACCCCCTACACTACCCATACACCACTGCACTACCCTAAAGCCTAAAACACTACCCCCAGCACGACCCCCTACACTACTGCACTACCCTAAACCCTAAAACACTACCCCCAGCACGACCCCCTACACTACCCAAACACCACTGCACTACCCTAAACCCTAAAACACTACCCCCAGCATGACCCCCTACACCACCCAAACACCACTGCACTACCCTAAACCCTAGAAAGAAACCCCCACCCCATGCCCAATCCCCCTTACCTCTCACTCCTCGTGGTTCCTCTCTCCTCGTGGTTCCTGCTTCACGTCGTCTCTGAGGGGCGGTGCACGTCGTTGTGAGGAAACGGAACAGCCTCTGTTTGCTTACAACGACATGGATCGATCTACATGTTTTTAGAACGCATGGTCATTTACCATACATACCTTTACAACAAAATTCGTTGTAAAGGCATGCGTGGTAAATGACCATGCGTTCTAAAAAATGCGTAGTAATGACTTCGTGATGTACAACGCATGCGTGGTAATGCATGCGTTGTAATGGTATCGCAAAGTAAAAAGTCGTTGTAACGGCTGTTTACCGATCGAAGCTGGCCCCTGTTCTTCAGTGAGACGTTTATTTGATTAATTAGGAGGAAGAAATGTGTTTTTTTACCGAAAAGTGCATTCCCGGCTGTTGTATTGTGAAAGTGTCCGCGTGGCCTGGTTTCACTTCCGGTGAGAGAGTGGAAGAGTCTGTTTGGATCTAAAGGAGTTCTGTTGTTCGACGGGGCCGGCGCGACATGTCATCAGAAAACATAGCTAATGGAAAGCGTCCTCCCTGAAGTGTGGAGCAGTGCCATGAGAGGTCAACGAGTGTGCGTCCCACCGCAGTATGACCGTACCGCGTGACCCATGTGCCACCTCCAGGGTACGGGAGGCAGAAGCGGCATCGCAGGTCCTCTTGAAGACCGTTGTAGCACTAATTCTACATTTTGGTACTAGGGCATTTTAACTTCGTTGTTCCTGCCAGATACAAAGAGAAGATCCTGTGTTATTCAGTGCCCTCGTTACCTTTTTTGTGGGTTGTGGTGCTTGTCACTTCGCTGCCCCGCCGGTGCACACGACTGGGCACCCCACCTCCTGTGCCATCTGCAGGGCCTCTGCCCTCGGATCACTGGTTTCGGTTTCTGGAGTGGCAACATAAACAGTTGCTCCCAAAGGACTAGCCTGAACACTTAGGTGAATATCCCCTGCACCAGCATTCCACTGAAATTCTTTCCTAGCTCTCCCACGTCAACGAGGACGTCATAATAGCACGGCTCCGCTCGCGACACCGTATGACGTCATCGCAGCCATAAGAGAACCTCGTCGGCATGCTGACGTCAGTTCCACCCATTTTTTCCGTGCCACCGAGGCAAACAGGGGACCGAGACATTTTCACATGTATACATAGTATAATAAATAAATATATATTCACTGAAAAAACCATAGGTTTCAGGCACGTTATAGTTAGAAATTAGCATTTAAAAAACCTTAGAAATTCACTGAAAAAAGCATAGGTTTCAGGCACGTTATAGTTAGAAATTAGCATTTAAAAAACCTTAGAAATTCACTGAAAAAACCATAGGTTTCAGGGGCGTTATAGTTAGTTGGACATTTCACTCGTACAAAACCATAGAAATTCCCCCGTTATAGTTAGTTCAGCTAACTATAACTCGCGCGCCCGCAATGCACTGCTGATGACGTCACATATTACATCACTCATGACATGGTCAGAGACATCACTCATGACATCACTGATGACATCTCAAATGACATCACTGATGACATCACTGATGACATCATCCAGTGAATGTGTGTTTTTCTGAAAATTAAATATGTTTTATATATGTATATCTCAAGGTCGATGGAAGAATAAATGGGTATATAAGTGTCTAAATGGATGATTTTGTTTTGTAAAATTGATTGTATAACTGACTAAGTGTATCTTAGTGAATACATGGGTTAGTGAGTAATGTTTAAATATGAAAATATCTGTATCAGTCTCTCACTTTGTGTATAAGTGGCTGCATGGGTTGGTGAGTAGCTACATGAGTGTCTATATGGGTTATTAGTTGGTTTTTTGAGTATCAGTATGAGTGTCTGAGTGTCTGTATGGTTCGGTGGGGGTATTACTTAGTGCATAGATGCATGAATGAGTGACTCACTGTTTGTATGTGTTGAAGACAGCATGTGTGCAGGACTGTATAGGTGGATGAGTATGTGTATGGGTGTGTTAGTGAGTGAATGACTGTCTCAATAGTGTCTTTATGAGTAACTACATATGTTTTAAACTAGTATATGTGAGTATTGGTGTATATAAGTGAGTATATGTGAGAGTGAGAGATTGGAAGAGTTCCTGTACAAATAAGTAGGTGTTTCTATAAGTGATTGTTTAAGAGAGTAAGTATGTGTAAGTTTCTGTAGAAGTAAGTGTGGTAGTGTGTGTATAACTGTATATGCAAGTAAATGGATGTTTGATACTTTGTTTGCATGTGTGACTATGTGTGTGAGTAACTCTATGGATGAGTGGCGGTGTGTAACAGGATGTATAGGTGTATGAGTACATATGATGAGTGAGTACATGTATGAGTGACTGTATAGGGACTGTTGGTGAATGAGTGGATGTGTGTGTAGATCTTGGAATTACTGAATAGGTGTGTTGTAACTGGTATTGGTATGTCCATTGTTTTGAAAATGTTAGTTTGTATTTTTGAGTGTGTGTATCAAAGGTTATATTAGGGTGAGAGGAGGTCTGCCACTCTATCACAAGGATGATGTCATCAGTGATGTCATTTGAGATGTCATCAGTGATGTCATGAGTGATGTCACTGACCATGTCATGAGTGATGTAATATGTGACGTCATCAGCAGTGCATTGCTGGGCGCGCGAGTTATAGTTAGCTGAACTAACTATAACGGGGGAATTTCTATGGTTTTGTACGAGTGAAATGTCCAACTAACTATAACGCCCCTGAAACCTATGGTTTTTTCAGTGAATATATATATATATATATATATATTATCTACTGGCGGTCGCCAGTTGATAGTTATAGTTAGGACCACGTTTCTATTGGAAAAGCGTTTTTTGATTTGCTTATAACTTTGGCGTTGTTTGACGTATGTTTACGAAATTTTCCAAAAAACTTCTCTTTTCAGATCAGCTCCTATGTTGAAAGTTTGGGGGTGATTCGTCAAGGGGGGGCTGAGAAAAAAGGGGGTCCCAAAACGTGTTTACTCCATGCAATTTGTATAGGAAACTTTAGACAAGGCTACAGGTCAAACTGCTGAACGGAATTGCGTCTAATTTGGCAGGGAGAAAGGTCTTGGTCCAGAAAGCACGCTTTTGTTTAAATGTGGTAAGTCCGTTCAGTAGTTTTAGAGAAATATCAAAATTTATAGATATCGATATTTGAGAATTCTGACATCTGATTGGCTGAGGCGTTGCGAGCACGAGCGTGCGGCTCATTGGCTGCGAACTGTTGAAACTAGGAAGTGTTGGCAGCCATTTTGTGACTGAGTTGAAAGGCGTAGGGGGAAAAATAAGAAAATCATTGTATAAGAGGGTATAGTAGGAACACTGTGGTCTTAGTTTAAGCAGTCTGTACGGTGCAGAGGCAGGGAGTTTGAATGTTGCGTAGGCCATGGAAATCACGTCCGCAGAACAACGGTGCGTGGTATTGCGGCAAGGTTGTGTAGGCTCTGGAAATCCCGTCGGGAAAACAATGTGCCGTATTGCGGCAAGCAGTGTGTAGGGTGCACACACAGGTAGTGTGAATGTTGCGTAGGCTGTGGAAATCACGTCCGCAAAACAACGATGCTCGGCATTGCGGCAATGTTCAGTAGGCTGTGGAAATCATATTGGGAAAATAACAATGCGCCGTATTTCAGCCTTCCTTTACCTTCCTTTAATATAATGCGCAGTAATGTTTACTTATAATGCGGTGTTCACTTTTATCATGGACAGTGAACAAAATTAACGTTTAATTGGCTGAGGTGTTCCAACAACGAGCTCAATGTTCATTGGCTGCGAACCATTAAAAGTAAAAGTGTTGCCAGCCATTCCCTCCCCCTGCGCGGAGTAGCAAGGACATCTGATTGGCTCACATGTTCCAAGCAGGACCTTCCAGAGGTTAATGTTCATTGGCTGTGAACCATTGAAAGTAGAAGTGTTGCCAGGCATTTCCTCTCCGTCCGCGGAGTAGCAGGGACATCTGATTGGTTGACGTGTTCCAAGCAGGACGTTCCCAAGCTTAATGTTCATTGGCTGTAAACCATTGAAAGTAGAAGTGTTGCCAGACATTCTCTCTCCCTCCGCGGAGCATCAGGGACATCTGATTGGGTAATGTGTTCCAAGCAGGACCTTCTCAAGCTTAATGTTCATTGGCTGTGAAGCATTAAAAGTAGAAGTGTTGGCAGCGATTCCCTCCCCCTCTGCGGAACACCATGGACATTTTATTGGCTAAAGTGTTCCGAGTACAAGTTTGCTCATTATTGGCTGGGAACGTTTGACTGTTGTGAAGCGTTTTGTGACGCACTTCAATGGAGTAGGGGAAAACAAAGTAGTAGCGGGGAGGGTAGGAACACTATTAACTCTGTAAAGTGGTCACAAGGTGGTGAACAGGGATTGTGAAGGTAAAAATTGTTTTTTATATATTTTAAGGGCCATTTATATAATTGGCGTGGGGTGTACAAATCACGGCGGGAAAATAACAGTGTGTTGCGGTCTTCTTTTTATTAAGTTTGCGGGTGGGATACTTCCCAGTAGCACTATTTACTTAGAATGTGGTGTTTACTTTTCTGAAGGGGAGGTGTGGTTGCGCAGCAAAAATTTCAGTCTAGGTTTCAAACAGTTTTTATTAAGCAATTACAAATAAACTTTCTTCGAAAACTGAAGCTGTATATATCAAAGAGGTGACAAATAAAAACGCAATTCATAAAATATCCCTTAAGCGTGGCCACACCCTCCCTTTTTTTTCTGCTATAGTTTGTAAAAGTGTTGCCCCATATTCTTGATAATATAAAAGGTCATGAGTTACTTTTAGATAAAGTAGAAAAGAAGTGCTACAAGAAACACTCCCGCACTACATCATCTCAGGTCACAAGAACAATAACAAGTAAAAAACTGTTAAACACAAATGACTTTATATTACATAGAAATGTACGTGTTGTATCCTGGTTTCAATGTGTTCATGCTCTGCTAGTGAGTTCTTCCTAGAATGATGTAATATGGAATGTTGGGGGTCAGAGACTACAGTTGGAGAAGGGCTGAGCAGCATGCTGGCTGCTCCTGGTGGGGCTAGTCCTGGACTGAACATCTGGACATGTAACTTGTACAATAAATACTCCTGTAATACTCTTACCTGTCTGGAATAAGTTACCACAATTTTATGGCGACGAGTTGTCTCAAAGAACCTGCGTGTGTACTTTTCAAGACCTCCATTTTCAAGAAGGAGTATCTGGGAACCTCATGTCAAGGTAAAGCAACCGCTGTACATACAGCTGTGCACATTCATCATTTAACTGGCACCTCAGCCCCACCAGTGACCCCACATCGGTCGCCCTCTACGCATCAGTGCCAGCTCCTGTCTCAACTGCAGCTCAAGTCCCTAAAACGTCTCAAGGACTCAGTCCCTGCTGTCCCTACAGCGTCTCGACAAGCAAAGTAATTGGACTGCCTTGAAGTGTTCCTGTCTTCAGTGTTACACACCACGGGACGATTTTTGATTCACACGGTAGCAGTTTATGGTTGTTTTGACCAGTGCCACAAGGAAACCGACCCCGTGTTTGAGAAACATCTTCATGTTGTCACAAATTTACTTAAGAGAAGAGGATCTTCCCAACACGAGGACGCACCGTGAAATACAGAGGCACACTTTGGAGGACGTGTGAGGTGAGGCATTTCAGTGTCTGTTATTTTTGGCCCCCTCTGAGATATCGAGACTTTCGCTGATGTCCAACCGTCATGTTTTGGTTTAAACATGAGGCGCGTGTCTCAACCAGCGCGTGCACCTACCTGTGTCATGGCGTGTGCAGCTCCTTAGAATCCTCAGTGTTTCCTGGGTTTCCTGCTCCGCGCAATCCTTTGTGACGCCTGCTGGTCTACTACGAGCGTTTTGGTTCACGCATCTGCCGTGAACCACACTGCACCGGCGTCATACTGCGTGGCGCCATCTTGGAGTTGTCTCCTATTTCCCCTTTGCCAACCTCGTTCTCTGTGTTGGTCTGGATGCAGCAAGTGTGAGGAGACAGAGCAGAGTATTCCCTCCACAAAACTGGCACCGTCACCGTTTGGAGATCGGCAAGTACGACCTTACTCTCCTTTTGACAGCTGTCCTCCGCAGAACTGGCATCGTTCCCTGGATTTCTCCATCGCTGTGTTACATTTGCTGGAGATTGAGGCACATTTATGTTTGCGCTGCAACAAGTGGTTTGTGCTGTAGCGTGTCTATCCTTGACTCTAGTTGCAGGCGATCAGCTTTTCTTCTGCTTATCTCCTAGGGTTTGTTTTTAACAGTATTGCCTTACAGTGTGGTTAATATGATTTATTCAACAGGGTGTATTCTTGCATTACGTTATGTAGCTTTGTTTTGAAGGCATTAGCAATTGATGTGCATCTTGGGTGAGAAGCCGCTCACCGGCGTGGACATTTGTCGTATGATTTCTTTTAGGCATTGTTTTATTTACGATGCCTGTTTACAGAACTTATTTATTGTTATATTTACGAGGAATTTTATGTTCACAGCACACGCATCTCAACTTCCTCAATCTTGTTACCAAAGGGATGTATACTACAATAGTGTTCTTAATGTATTTTCAACTACGGAACCAGTTAGGTCGTGTTATTTTAAATTTGCATTCTCAGCTACAGAACCAGTTAGGTTACGTTTTTAAATTTGTGCAGAGTTTCCTTGACATGATTATCTAGTACAGCACATTTTCACTGCATTCTCTAGTGTACCTTACCCCACACGGGGTGTACAGTCTTTTCAGTCTCTACGCTATGATGTAGAACAAGAGTCTATTACTCAAGGTCGCTGGTACACTACTTTTTTTTATACTTTTACCCTTCATACAGTGTCGTGAGGGTTTCTGTCACGTCACGGAGTACACAACGTTATTACCTCCATGCGAGGTGTCTGTACTCTAAGTGTTTAGCTACCTAACCAGTGCACAAGGTTCCTACCTCCTCACGAGGTGTGTTCCATGGGGTGTCGTCCCTTTTTGTACAGTGCACAATATTTTTACCCTCACACAGTGCACGACGTTGTTACCCCCATGTGAGGTGTGTTTCATAAGTTTTAGTTTTATTGCCACTGTGCACAGTCTTCTTACTTCTACACGAAGTGCGTTCTTTGGGTTGTTTCCCCATTGTTCGGTGCACATTGTTTTCATCTCCACATGAGGAGTATAGCGTGGGTTTCAGTCCCATTGCTACTGTATACAATGCTTTTGCCTCTTCACGAGGTGTCTCTCGTGGGTTTTGTCCCACTACGCAGTGCACAACATTTGACCTTTCGAGGTGTGTCTCACACTGTCTCTAACCTTCTCTACATTGTGCACGTTTTACAGTGTGGGTGTTTCTTTATGGCAACAGTGCACAACGTCTTACCTCCTCTCGAGGTTACCCCTGCACAAGCGAGTCGTTACCCTTATTGGGTGTATGGATTGGGTTCCAGTCCCATTTCCATAGTGCATGGTTTACGTTACACTGGGCGTTTGTTTTTTATGGTTCATGTTTCATTGTCTACACTATAGCCCAGTGCTATTCTTTATTTTGATTCCGTCTTCAATATGTGATGGAGAAGTATGTGTAATCATTTGTATTTCTCTTCTTCTCTGTCTTCTTGTTTCCTCCTGCTCTGACTTGCTTCCTCGCATACCTGTCTGGCCAGTAGGTGTGCAGGTGGTAGTCATTGATGGTTTCTCCTTTCACTCTTTCTTTTCTTTGGTAGAACCGAGGCACAAGAAAAGAGAAAAACAGTCGCGAAAAAAAAGGAAAGGGGGCAGGGTAGAAACACCCTGACCCCCTAGGCCTGCTCAGGAAGTCCCACAAGGACCCCCAGGGCCCAAAAAAGCATTTTTTTTTTTAATCGGCAAAATGCGCGCCGGATCCGCGGATCCGGCTGCAAAACAAAAAAAAACGAAGCGCGGGCTCTCGTGCTTCGTTACTAATTAGCCCCCGGGTGTGCCAAGTCCCGGGGGCAGTGAAAAAAAAAGTGTGGGGGGCCCCAATCCCCCCAACACTGCCCCGGGGACCGCCACCTTCCCGGGGCTTGAATAATGAGTTGCGGGGGGGCACGCAGCCCCCCCGCAGCCCTGGGGATCGCATCCCCCGGGGCATGTTTTTTTAAAGTTTGGGGGGCCTCTAAGGCCCCCCCAAGCCCCGGGGACCGCCACCCCCGGGGCTTTCATTATTTATAATAGCGGGGGGCACACTGCCCCCCCGCAGCCCCGGGGACCGCCACCCCCCGGGGCTTCATTTAAAAAAAAAAAATACCTGTGTGGGGGGGCTCGAGCCCCCCCACACGCCCCGGGGACCGCCACCTCCCCGGGGCACTTAAAATGTAAATTTGGGGGTCCGTTACGGACCCCCGAGCCCCGGGGACCACCACCTCCCCGGGGCTGTGCAGATATTGGGAGGGGGGCCGCGCGTCCCCCCTCCTGGAGCCCTTGATGGCCCTGGGGACCGCCACCCCCAAGGGCCGGCTCCTGCAGTGTCCCGGGGTGCCCACCCCCGGGACACTGCTGTTTGCAATGACAGGGCGGGAGCCTCGCGGCTCCCGCCCTGTCTTTGCAAACTCTGCTTTGCTTCAATGAAGCAAGCAGAATTGCTTTTCCATAAGGGGAGCTGCATGTCAGCAGCTCCCCTTGTGGAAAAGCAATGCCGGCTCCCACAGGACGCGGGGAGCCGGCGGACCGTGGGGGGATTGGGGACCCCCCCACGGTCCCCAACGAGAGGCCAGGCCCTGGGGGATGGGGTCCCCGGGGCCATGAGTGGCCCGGGAGGGGGGCCACATGGCCCCCCTCCCCCATAATAAAAAAAAAAAAATACGCAAAAGCCGGCCCCGGGGGATGGGGTCCCCGGGGCCATAAATGGCCTGAGGAGGGGGGGCACGCAGTCACTGACCATGTCATGAGTGATGTAATATGTGATGTCATCAGCAGTGCATTGCGGAGCGCGAGTTATAGTTAGCTGAATTAACTATAACGGGGGAATTTCACGGGTTTTGTACGAGTGCAATGTCCAACTAACTATAACTTTCCCTAAAACCTATGGTTTTTTCAGTGAATTTCTAAGGTTTTTTAAATGCTAATTTCTAACTATAACGTGCCTGAAACCTATGGTTTTTTCAGTGAATATATATATATATATATATAACTATAAGTAATATATACAATTCTTAAGCAGACCTAAAGAATAATTATATAGTTCAGAACCATAGTTACTATACATATTCCATATTCCATAGTTTGGCAGCTTAAACAAAGAAAGATGTACTACCCATGGTTGTTTTTCTTGTATGGTGGGGTTTTGAGACGAGGTGCCAATCTTGAGCGAAGTTCCTTTGCTGAATGTATTTGGTGTTTTTATTCCTGATGAAGAGCGGTCCCATTCCATGTATTGCTTTGTGGATGATACAAAGCAGCTTGAAGGTGGATCTTCTGGCAAACGGTAACCAATGTAGGGCCCTCAAGGCAGGGGAGATGTGGTCTCGCGGTTTGATATGCAAGAGTAGTCTGGCAGCAGAGTTCTGAATCTGTTTTAGTCTTTTCATAGTTGTTAAAGATGATCCATGGTAGAGGCCATTGGTGTAATCAAGTATAGACAGTACAAGAGAGATGGTAGCCTGGACCTTGTGTGGAAATCCCAGGTGGGGGAAGATGCGTTCCAGAGTTTTCATGGTAATGAAGCTTGATCTTGTTAATTTGTCCACTGGGGCATTCATTGATAAGTTGGAGTCCATGGTAATTCCAAGGTTTCTTTCTTCGTTCGATACTTTAGGCGATGTTCCCAGATCGTCAGGCCAGGCGCAGAGTGGGTCATAATTTTTCCTGTCACCACATGTGAGTATTTCCATTTTTAGAAGCATTCAGTTTGAGATGGCTGCATGCCATCCTCTGATCCACGGTTCTGAGGCAACTGAAAATTTGTGAGTTTACAATGTCTTTGATGCTTTTCATTTTAAGGAGTATTTGTGTGTCATCGGCATAGTTATAGCACGTGAGGTGAAATTCATTGATCATTGCCGGTAATGACTTCATGTAGATGTTGAAAAGCATGGGTGAGATGACAGAGCCTTGAGGGACCCCTGCTTTTATGAAGTACGGTTTGGATGAGAAAGGTGGAGAATGGAAGACATGTGTGACATGTGTGACATATATGTTACAAACTGGTGTAATGTGGTGTTCTAGATAGAAGAGAAGCAAAGCCACTGCTCCCAAAATGCAAACGTTAGTTAGTGTAGCCTGGTGTAAGCCCTTCCCACCGACCTGGTGAAGCAGATTGTGGGGGGGGGGGGAGGGAGGGGAGTGCCCCATGTTCTCTCATCCATGCACCACTCACGTTAGGCGGGAGACTTAGGGTTTTAATCTTGAAATGACGTTTCCTTTCTGTGCATATCCAAAGGCCTATGTGGGCTTTGCTAAAAAATTGTTTACAGTCTGAGATCCTGTTTTTCAAAGTAGCATTGTTTTCATCCATGCCCTCTGGCTGCTGCATGTAGCTCTGTGCTCTAAAACTATTTATCTGTGCAACCCGGAGCCTCCAGCACAAAGAAGCAACAAGGGCCCATGCGGGTGGCTGGGCTGCTATGAGAACCCTCACACTCCTCCCCTGGGACATGGGTTGGAGTGAGCCCAGGGTGGGAGAAGTGTGTCCTTGGTGGCATGGAGGCAGCTGGTAATCTTACTCTGATCACAAAAAACTGAAGTGTGCCTAAGACCCCCTCCTGCCCCCTCCCCACCCAAATGGACCCAGCGGCCTCCGGCGCTGCCGGGCATGAGGTAGCTTTCACAGTCTGCAAAATCAATAACCAAGTAGGTTCACTCTTGGAAATAACTAGGTCTTGTTGCCAGTCTGCAAAAACAAACCATGATCCGTATTTCAGCAAGTTAAATTAAAAGACCTTACTTAGCTAGAGTTCCATTCCCCAGTGGAGTGCAACCCTTTATTCCACCACTGCCTGGGCAAGTGCAAGCATTATGTTTGTGATTCCAGCAGTGTACACATGTTTGCCTTCTTGTTTAATTGTTGTAGCCTGTTCTCTTCTCCCGACGTTACCCGGAAGTGGTCCAACTGTCTGCTTCCGCAACGGTTTTACTTGTGCCGCTGGACTGTGCACCTTTATTTCCAAATGTTCTGATTTCGCGCCATTTTGAGACACTTCCTTAGAGGAGATGGGAAATCTTTAGTGACAAATAGGAATTCAATGTTGAGTCTTTCGAATTATTTAATGTTTTTGAGGCCAACAAGTCACAAATCTGAATCCATAGAGGATGGGCTCTAGGGGTGTGGGGCATGGTATGGGGGGTGAGTTGGCTTGCCCGTATGGGAGCCAGGGGTGGGGCAGGTGTGGGATGAGGGTTGTGGTGTTTATTTTTCAGAGCATTTGGGGTATTATTTTTGACGAATTGACGTGGATCAAGGTCGGTCACAGTGCAAGTAAATTATGCAGCTTGATCAGGGAAAAGATCTTTGGTGCTGGCAAATCCTGCTGAGTTGTGGGAAGAGGAAGCGCGTGGGTAATGTGGGTTTATGGCGATAGCTAGTAAGGGCGGAGGCTCTGGGCAGCAGCTGCATATCTTATCATGGAATATTATTGGGTTCAAGTCGTTACAAAAGCGGAAATTGGTACGGGAGAAACTGAACAATCGTAAGGCCACAAATCTTGTGTCTTCAAGAGATTCATCGGTCTCAGATGGAGAGCTCAGTATTAAAAGGACTTGGTTATAAGACCTTATCCCTCGCTTGTTATACCTCTTCCCAAAGGGGGGTTGCTTTGATGGCCCTGGATAGCCGGCGGGAGGTTTTGCGTCAGATAACAGATTCGGGGGGACGCTGGGTGGTGGCAGCGATCCAGAAGGGCAGGGATCGCTTTACTATTTGCGCTCTTTATGGGCCTAATACGAATGACCCGAAGGTATTTGATTTATTTCATTGGAGCTGCATCTTTGGGCCCACTCTATATTGTTTGCGGCTATTTTAATGTCACACTGTGCCCTAAGAAGGATTCAGCATCTCAACTTGTGCCCTCAGATCTGTTTTTCGATGACCTCGCCTGCCGGGGGAAGCATGGGATGCGGGCGGTATTACAGCTAATATCTTCATACTCTTTGGTCAATCTTTGGCATTTTAGCATCCTAGTGATCCGGGCTTCACATTCTACTCTGCTCCTCATAAGACCATGTCAAGATTGGACATGTTTTTGGTTAGCAATACGCTGGCTTCTTCTTCTAGGATCATTCGCAATCCAAGGGTCCCTTTGGACATAATGCGCTGTCTTTGATTATTCAACTTAAGGAGCCAACTCAGGTATCTGGACTCCGCAGCTGGACATTCGAACACAGGTTACTCCTGGAAGAGGGTTATGCTAGCTCATTAAATGTGCTTATAGGGGAGTTTCTTGAACTTAACTTAGGAACGGCATTACTTCATGAGGTCTGGGATTCTCTTAAAGCGTTCTGTCGAAGTCAGACTCTTCAATTTGCTTCTAATCAATGTAGGATGGCATTGGTGGAGGAAACAGGAATCCGATGATCTTTGGCGTCCGTTGAATCCGAGTTAGAAAATAATATTAGGGGGAGGGATGGACTTTGGGGCGGGCATCTCTTGGAACAGTCTGCCATCCTCAGAGCTTCCCTCAAGAAAAGAATCTGGGCGAGGGCTTTTAAAAGTAGTAGGGCTCGACAGCTGTCATATTTTGAGAACAGTGAGGAAATGGGGCGGATTCTGTCATTTTGGGTAAAGGATAGATCTAGTGCCAATAATATTCACCAAGTTAGGGATGAGCATGGCCTGCTAGTTCCTGACCCTGTCCTAGTATGCGAGGTCTTCCGTCATTTCTATCAGTACCTCTATAGGGAAGACTGCCTTTCTTCCACTGAGGATATCGCTCGATTTATTCAGCGGTATTTGGACCACAGGGTGACCCCTGCTCAGCGGTCTAAGTTGGAGGCACCTATCACTTTTGTTGAGGTTAAAGAGGCTATCAGTTTCCTGGCTAGCAGGCAAGCATCGGGTCCTGATCAGATACCATCTGAATTTTACATCACCTTTTCACAGATCTTGTCCCCAGTGTTAAAGGATCTTTTTAATCCAATTGATCTTTCTGATAACGTCCTCTAATCTTGGAGGGAGGCAAACATTGTTGCCTTTCCAAAAAAGGGGAAAGATTCCCACCTCTTGGGGGTTATATCATCCTATTTCTTTAATTAATGCCAATTCTAAAATGTATTCTTGCATTCTTGCTAATAGGTTGTCAGCAATTATCTCGCAATTGGTGGACCCAAACCAACATGGTTTTATTCTGGGCCGTGATACAACAGCACATGTCAACACGGCAATTACAGCTTTGGAGGCTTGAACAGTGAAATTCCCTGGAATCAAGCTATAAAATGTAATAATGGATAAGTTTAACATCTGTAAATAATATGCAAGTTGGGTACATTATCTAGCACCACATATGAATCTTGTTATATCTCTATTAGCTTCTATCCTATAAATGCATATATATAATATCTAGCCCATTTGAATTACATCTATGATGCACTATTTTTAGTTTCATAATTATTTAACGAATTGGCCTTATTTAATAATTCACCTTAGATGCAGATAGAGTTCAATATCCATACTTCCTGTGTAGGAAACCTTTTGTGATGTAGAGCAGTCACTTACGCCATAGCTAGACGCAGATGCGGTATTAATTATCGTATATAAAAGACTAGGTCAATTACTGACAGTGCAGGTTCAGCGATACTCTACCAATATGGCGCCCGTGAATATATGACTAGCATGCTAGAATATTGGTTATTATCCAATAGGCACTTTGTGCACTGATATGCGTAGCGCACCTTTGTTTAATGAGATATGATAGATCATGCACACAAAAAACCATAAAAACTAGGTCCATCATGGTCAATGTACTGTGAATCACATTCGACCAATATGGCGCTCATGTTTACCTGACTCATCCCTAGTACATCAGAGGACTGGATATTACCCAATAGGCACTTCACGGACGGGCGTGCGCAGTACACCCTTTTTAAACAAGTATCTTCATGGCGCACAAAATATTCGAACAGTCTTCAGCCGCCAATGCTACGGCTACGTTGTGCTGTGTAAATTAGCTGGCGTGAACCGGACGATTGACGGAGCTCACATGGAATGCTCTCTCACGATTTGAAGAACTTGACGGACGGTCGATACCCATAGGGTATGTGTGAGAGACCTACAGCTACTCGCATGTCGTCGTTTTTATGGGTAAGAGTAACAAACTTTTAATTCTAGTTCTCTTCCCCATGGTACTGTGATTTAAGCTGTTTAATTAACTTTTTGAAATAACACCCTTTCATGTATAAACCGCGCTATGCTAACAATGCCATTGGTTAGAAATATAAACGCTATCAGTGCGTTATTAAATAGGCCCTTTCATTAACATGTGGCTTTACAACACCTCCTTTTTTTAAAAACCATTAGAGACCATTGTGATGAAAATATGTGTGAACCAGATATCGTTAAATCAATATGGTTGCACTAAATATGCAACATAAAAATACACATTTAGGAATGTGTTCTAAGGAACTTTTCACATATTCTCTTATAGGAACTTCATTTTAAATTATCAAGAGATACCATCTAGCCATCTTATATTTCCATAGGTAAGTCTGTTGCCTGTCTGACTTTATTAGTTTTAAAAAATAGGAATCATTGTATATAATAGCTTTCCCTTTCCTAATTTTTCTATGGCTTTTTATCATTAAGCAACTCCTGAAGATTCGGTATTGGAGCTGCTAAGCCATATCAAACTAAAAATAATGAACAGTCTCAACATCAGTGAATCTATATACCTCAATTAAGGTAAAGGTTCGCTTCACATTCTTGATTTTAGACAGACACCAGAATATAGTTACGATGGGTGTTAATACATGTGTGCATGGGCGATAAGTTTACTTTACTTTTCACAACCACTTTTTGGCATTTTCCTAATAAATATTCAATGACAATTGGATTTTTTATTAGGTATTGTTTTTTGTATCTTCTGCTTTCTTTCTTTTAAAAAACTAGATATCTGTTTTTTTGCCTGTGACAACGCAATCATGTTAAAAGAATTAATAAATGTATTGATTGTAAATTGGAGTAGGACTGACGCTATGTAACCGCTGAACATTTCTTTCACTAAAAAATTGTTCTGTTACTATTTTTCTAGGTTTATATTATACATGGCTACCTGATGAAGGCATAAGGCCGAAACGCGCGTAGGATTACACCCTTAGCCATGACATATGATTGTCTTTGTTTGTATCCATGCATTCTCGAAATTAATTGCAAATTCATGAGATTAGCATTATTAGATAAACCAGTATACTTGAGAGAATAGGTCAGAAATGAACAGAACAATATTTGTTTTAATGTTATGCATATATCATTGCATTTTGTCTTTTTATAATATATAAGGAAAATATAAGAAAAAAGAAATAAGAAAGAATTTTTATATTAACAAATGATGAATGAATAAAAAAAAATAAAAAAATGTGTTTGTGACATCAAACAATTTTTGGGTGGTTACATAATTGTTTATTGCATTTAGACAGTCCATTGCTCACCATGTTTCCTATATGGTTTTTCACATATGCTCGGCCATAGGGAGCCCTTTTGGTATGATTTGTTTGGACGCCGAGAAGGCCTTCGATCAGGTCTCCTGGCCCTTCTTTGGGAGGTAATGGAGTCCGCTGGTCTGGGTTCCATTTTTGTTTCCAGGGTCCGGTGTCTTTACCAGGGCCTCAAAGCTAGGGTACGCAGCGCAGGCCTTTTTCTATGACCCTATTTCTATTCTTAGTGGTACCCGGCAGGACTGCCTGTTATCCCCACAATTGTTTGCACTCTATACAGAGCCGTTCATTCAATCCCTCTAACGAAACATGGATATACCATCTTTGAGGCTACATCGGTACGAGGTCAAAATTCTTGCGTATGCGGATGACATCGCAATTCTGACATCTGCTCCAATTGGGGGATTCAGGGCAGCTGTAGCTGCAGCCAAATCATTTGGGGAGGTTTGTGGCAGTAAGATGGACTCTGATAAGACTCAGATCTTATCTAATGTGGCTTCGCCAGCTCAGGATCAGGGGTGGGTTCAAAATCTGGTATAACCTTGGGGTCACTTTGGCAATTAGTATTCCTGATATTTTGGAGAATAACTATGGGAAGCGGTTTCCTCACTTTGCGGAGGTCTTCCTTATGTGGAACCACCTGGATTTGGGGATTATAGGTCGCTGCAATCTTATAAAGATTACTAACCTCCCGCAGTATTATTTTCGCTGTATTTTACTTTTTCTTCCAGCTGCCTTTTTTGCCAGATTGGAGACAGTATGGCAGAAATTTATCTGGGCCTACCATAAACCTCGATGTAAGATTCAGTTTTTACAGCAGTCCTAGGAGGATGGGGGGGATTTTGCTTCCTATTCTCAGGTTATATTTTTTGGTGTCTTTTTTTACACAACTTTGGTTGGTGCTGGGATGGACGCCCTGGCCATTGGCTGGTATATTTTCAGAGTTTCTCCCACTCAGCGAATCAGTTGTCCCTGGTTCAGGTATTGTCGATACAATGTACTTTAAGCATACTTGCTTTAAGAACTTAAAAGTTTTTCCTCAGGTTTGGTGTTCTTTTAGGAGATTGTTTCCGGGTATTACTCTGTTTAATCTGCTTATATACCTGGGCTACAATCCTAATTTTCCCAACGGCATTCATGAAGGGTTTCGGGAGATATTGAGAAGTGAGATATCGAGAAGTGTTAATCTGCTGACCTACGGACAACTTTTTGAGGGGGATGTTTTCGTTTCATTTAGCACTTTGCAGCAGTTGGTCCCCCTGCCGTCTAGGTTTTTCTTCAGATAGCTACAGATGCAGCATTTTATTTTTAGACTCAAGGAAGAGGGTTTGAATCGTACCAATGATGTCGGACTGGATCTTATTAGGAAAACTCCTCTTAAAAGAAATTATGGGGCTGCCTATAAGGCAATTTATTCGGTTTCACATTTTCAAATCGAAGACGGGTTTCAGTCGTGGGCTAATAAGTGGAGTTCGTGGCTTGGTACGGAAGTTACCGGGGCTGATCTTCAGCGTAGTAATGTGATGGCCCATTCAGTTTTGAATGTTTCTTGGATTAATATTCATCATCTTAAATGTACTAATAATTGGTATTTTACTCCGCATCGTCTTTTTATTATGAAACTGCGGCCGTATGATCAGTGCTTCCGGGTCGGGATCTGATACAGTTCATGTTTTTGCATCCTGTCCTGCGCTTCGACTGTTTTGGCAATTCGCCTTTGGTAAATTGGCAGTATATCTAATAAAGCGTTGTCGGTAGATTTTAAGCTCATTATAATGGGGCATTCACCAGCTATCCCCCCCTTCCCCTTTTTTTCTGGTGTTTATTTTTTTCCATCACGCTAGCGACGCTGGTTGTGGCTCGATTCTGGCTCATTAGTGATCCACCCGACCCTTGGATCTGGTGGCGGGAAGTCTTTTATACGAGTAGGCTAGAGATGGTGTTAATCGATAATGACCCTTGGAGGAAAAGGTTGGGTCGGATATGGGATCCTGTTCGTGGTTGGTTGGCGGAGATGTCAGCCATAAGAAAAGGTAAGTAACAATCTTCTTGGAAGGGGCAGGATGGAAGGAAGCTCCTGCTCCAATGGTCTGATACTGAGGCAATCTTCCCCATCACTGAATGTAGACTCTGATTGCTCTGTCGTCTGGAAATAGGTTGTGTTTGACCTTTTTCTTAATCCTAACCCTCTGTTTTTATTTTTACTTATTCTCATTTTATCTGCTTTAGGAATTTTAAGGTGTTTCATTATTTGTACGCAATTACTGTGTCTGTGTAGTTGTTTGGGTTGTTTAGTGGGCAAAGTTAAAGCTTTAAAAAAATAATAAACAAGTAAATAAATTAATGAATTGACTCTTTCTCTTCCTTAGACTACATGGTGCCTGAAAGACCAGAGAAGCTCGACCTGTTTTCTCCATAAAACTAGCGACGCCTCAGAATATAACTGTATAGCTTGCCATGTAAGGCGGGACCCTACCCTGTAGGTACCTCTCCTCTCATGTATCTAGGCTCTCATATACACACAATGTACAATCAGAGCCTCTGGGGAGGCCGAGCCGTGATACTCTACCCAGATTTACCGGTGGCCACCCTATACCTTGGTTCACGTGAAAAGGCCACTGCTCTCCTACAACAACCAGCTGCCACCAGGAGTAACTAGTGTTATGGCCTGATTATGTGGGCGGCAGCCACGCATGTTAAAAGGAGTACCACTTTGGATGTACCGCTGTCCATCGGACACATAGTCTAGCAGCACACCAGAGTCCTGTAGAGCACGGGGGAGGAGATTCAAGAAATGGGGCTTCTTCTCAACCAAACATACTGGACCAGCCAGAGTTTCAAAGTGAGGAACACGTGGCCACGTGGATGGGGTCCTGGACGTTCGACCCTACATTAAGGGTTAAAAAGCGGAGAGCAGCTCTATCCGTGAATGCCGCGCTTTACGTGTGATATAGAGTCTGAAACTAGTGTTGCACAGAGTGATAGAGCTAGTCCAGTCCTCTCAGCACACAGCTTTCACTGGTTATTCTCCCAGGCACTAGTAATTCCATTCCATGGTTTTTTTGCTCACTGCGCAGCTACAGTCCAGCCTTTGCCCAGCTCTACAAGGTACAGTCCAGCCTCATCTCTCACATTACGTTCCCTCTGCACAGGTTTGTCTCTCAGTTCTTGTGACTCTTCTTGAGTCACTGTTGTGTTCTTGTGGTCCATGAGAGGTCTTCGGCTGGACATGGCGAGTGTTTCTCTCTTTGCTGAAGACTCAGCAGAGGACCAACAGGGTTAATAATTTTGGGAGCCCTGGTAAGAGCTGTAACTGGGTAGCAGAGATGGGTTTCCTAGTATAACCTCAGTGCCCAATTTGTAAATAAATAAAAATAAGTGCAGGAGCACACAGTGTCTATTAGAAGCCGCCACAGAATGCCAAGGTTGTTGAATCTCAACGCTTGCCTTGATTCCACCTCATGCCTCTTTGTTTCTCCATCCTACACTTCCTGTCCTTTTATCTTACTCTTGCAGGTTCTTTTCATATGTTTCCTCATTTGTCACTGTTTTCATATCTTTACTCTATGTCTCTCTTTCTCCTTTTCCCATCTTTTCTCTGTCTTACTTGGGGTCAAAGTCTAATGATGAAGCATAAGTCCAGGTCCACAAAACATGAGTGTCGGTGTCCACCACTTGCTGCAACCACCAGCACAAATTAGGCACTGGAAACTTCAGGCTAGATTTAGTAACTATTTGCACTGCGTTTGTGTAACTTTTTTAATGCAAACCTGACGCAAAGTGTTATGCTGGGATTTACTATCCAACGCGAATTAGGATTTGAGTTAGATAGTTTCCCAAAGTAACTCAAAGTTGCGCTTTGCACTGCTTAGTGTTACTTTGCATCAAGGGGGCGTTTGACTGCGGTACATTGGCGTTCCTGCGCAACCACCCCTGGGTTTTGATGCAAATCCCTATCTACAAACATTCATAGACAGGGATTTGCTCCAAAATCGTACGCCTCCTCGAGGCAGGCATAACCAGGAGAAATGTTTTCATGTCCTTGTTTTTCCTACTTTGCATGCCTGCTGCATTGTACAGCACACATACAAAGTGGAGAAAGTATTAAAGGTGTTTTGTCCTCCAAGAACACACCCTTGCACTATTGCACAAGGGTGTGTTTATTGGTGCATGGCAGCCTAAAGTGAGCCATGCCAGAGAGAGAGGAAAATAGCATATTATCTTAGTAAATATGGCGTTGTTCTACTCTCTCCCTTTCACGACCCCTCCCTTTGCGCTGCATTGCATTAATTTTTCGTAAATCTGGGTTCTCGTTGGCAAAATGTAGACCAATTGCTTCACAACTTTTAGCTAACCAAAAGAATAAAGTCTGCCTTACATGCAGGCTGGTTTACATGATACATTGGAGGCAGTTTGCGTGAGTGGCTCGTGTCCATGGGGAAGTGGAAGGCTTTGGCCCTGCGGACGCCATTTAGTGTGTGCTCTGAACGTACGTCAGCCAGGGTAGGAGGTTTACTTGTGCCAAACCAATGCACCACAGGCTCCATGAATGGGTGCCAGTGTTTTATTTGTCTGCTTTCTCTGCGAGAGTGTACACAACCTCCCCTGCACTGGGATCACCCTGTTTATGTTTTCATAAGACCCAGAGCCCTCTGCCCAGCCTCACTTCTCAAACTCTGGATTAGGTGTGTATGTGGAGCTGAAAGAAGTGGCAAAACCCTATCATTTGGGGCTTTTCGGAGGCTTTAAGAAGAAACCTAATTGCACATTTAATACCAAGGGACTAGAAAGTATGGGAACCTGGTAGAGAAGATAACCCCGGGTTGTAGGCACATTCTAGGTGTGGGGGCAGGGGGGTAGCTTCAGGGGGTGTTTGGGGTGTTGCACCCTCCTAATAAATGTATTCTGTAGTAAATAGTTGAGTACAAGTGCTTTATGTCGGGTATGGTGAGGTGTTTGTCGGATTTCACTTGTGAGTTTTACATACACATGCAGACAAAAAAAACACACACACTCTTGTCTCTGTTTAAAAGTCTTACAAATTGTTACTTTGCAAAATATTGAGTTATAAGGACCCCTCACAATCTGCATTCTTCTCCCTTCCTACTGCTCCTTAAGTCTCCCCCCTCCTGAATTACTTCTTGTATAATGTATTTTAACTAGCGTGATTGTTGGGAAATATGAAGCCTACACCCCCCCAATCTTACTGACCAAGCTACGTCCCTGTGTGAAGAGCACCGGGACCAGTTTGGGGGGGGGGGCTCACAGGCCGAGACTCCAAATATCCATCTGCAAAGTAAAGATGCTTTTTACAGGGCAACCCATAGGTGTCCGCTCATGATAGCCTAGGCCACTTTGTGTTTATGTAAAATCTGCCCTTATTTTGTGGCACCTTACAGAAGGGGCGGTCTATTGTAATATCTGGCGCCTAGAGGCCTGATCAGATCGCATTAAGCATGTGTCGGTGGCCTGCGCCTTTGTCCAGTCAGGCCACGCCACAAGGCACAATAGGCACAATCTACACGTTGAGCATCATTGACACAGCCACTTAGAACTATGAGCATAAGTTTACAGCTTCAAGGTCACACCTACCAGTTATCCGCAAGGGATGCCCATTAGGAATAAATGGTTTTACTTCCATGTGAATCTCTGCTACACATGCATAGAATTACGCAGTAGTAAATTTCACGCAAGTGGTTGGTAATGGGTGGATCAAAGCGTGGTTTGCTGTGTAAGTTTGGGAACGCCCACAAACGTGTGAGATTGTGGCCACTCACAAGCTCCTATCTGACCTTTTCTGCCCTGGAACGAATCAAACATTATGTATAGTTACGCATGAGGGACACAGTGAGTTGTAAAAATGTCACATGACATCCCAGACGTACGCTCCAGTCGCAGCATCCACACAGCCCACAGGGAATGTTTGTGAATTGCAAAAAAGTGTAAACCTAAGTCTCAGCATCTTTCGGGAATTGGGCCCTTTGGGCTCATACCTGCCAACTTACAAATTAATGACACCGTGTGAGGAGGGAACAGGGCCTTGGAGGGTCGGGGCCTTGTGCCGAGAGCTACCTAAGAGGCACTCTGCCCCGTACCAAGCCCCATCATCCAGAAAAATAAAAACAAAGGTTCATTGAGGCTGTCACCGATGTCTTCACATCTCTTAATGGACATCGGCTGCTTACAGCCTCCGAAAACGAGCTGAAAATCCACTGTTTGATTTCGGCTCCTCATCGGGTGACCGTGTGAAAGGAGCCGAAATCGTGTGACGCATGGTGGTACCGTATGAGTTGGCAGGTGTGTGGGCCTATACTTCGTCAATTCTTACAGTACCCTGGCGGTACCTCGAGGAGGCGGATCTGTGATCAACGTCCCTCAAGCATCAGTCATTCTATGAGGAACAAATCCGACGCAATGACCCTTGACGGGAGACCCCGCGGCCCACACTCAGTTTACAAAGTGAACCTACTCAAACTATTATTTCTTTGTAATGAAAAACGTATATATTCTTTCCAAGTCTTATTCAGTCTATCTTTGCATAAGATGTGGGGTGCCTTTGTTATCCTCTTCCCCACCTAGCTTCAGGCAGATAATCTCCATCGCTCCTAAGGGCTGTTGGTTACACCTCGAATCCGAGCTCGCAAGATTCCCAGGTCCATGGCTGTGTACCTCATCCAGTCCAGGTGTTTACCTCTACATTTTGTGATTTCAAGTCCTGTCTCTCCCATTATGTAAATCAGGACTACAAATCCCAGAATGCAAAGAAAACTCCCGTAGTGTATGAGCTTCTGGCGCATGGTGGTTCTGAGAAACCCAAGAACTTTGCACAATATCAGTTATTCTTATAATGGGTAACCCCTTCAGTAATTAATATGAGAGAAGCCACTGTGGGAGGTTCTACTTCGGGAAGATTGTTTGAGAGTTCATGGCAGTGAGGGGACATGTCCTTCTAGGAGAGCGACATCTCTCTCGCGTTAGTTGCTAGCGGGCTGCAGACTACACGCTTCGATGCCTAGTGCCAAATATCCATCATCCGGAAACAGGAAATATGTCACTTCCCTTATTCTATGGTAACCAGAAAGAGCAACTGCTCAATGGTCATAATACGTTACTGCTTCACAAATGTGAGAGTGCTGCATCACAGCCCGGAAAGGAGGTTTGCAAAACAGTTTGCAAACTCCCCACTAACAAATGCAGAAAAGTCAAAACTGTTTGCAAATTTCACTAACAAATGCAGAAAAGTCAAAACTGTTTGCAAACTCCCCACTAACAAATGCAGAAAAGTCAGATCTGTTTGCAAACTCCGCACTAACAAATACAGAAAAGTCAAAACGGTTTGCAAACTCCGCACTAACAAATACAGAAAAGTCAAAACGGTTTGCAAACTCCCCACTAACAAAAGCAGAAAAGTCAGAACTGTTTGCAAACTCCCCACTAACAAATGCAGAAAAGTCAGAACTGTTTGCAAACTCCGCACTAACAAATACAGAAAAGTCAAAACGGTTTGCAAACTCCCCACTAACAAAAGCAGAAAAGTCAAAACTGTTTGCAAACTCCCCACTAACAAATGCAGAGAAGTCAGAACTGTTTGCAAACTCCCCACTTTCAAAAGCAGAAAAGTCAAAACTGTTTGCAAACTCCCCACTAACAAATGCAGAAAAGTCAGAACTGTTTGCAAACTCCGCACTAACAAATACAGAAAAGTCAAAACGGTTTGCAAACTCCATACTACTAAATGCAGAAAAGACGCTGAGACTGCATTTCACAGCCATGTGTAAAATGCAGTATTTGTGGTTATGGGTGATTTACAGGCGAACTCATGCTCAACTCACCTTCTCCAATCCTCATTCCCTCCCACGTCCCTTTTAGTCGCACCTTTGCCTGGTGTGATCTTGAACACGGGTAGAGTCCTGGACTCACAGAATTCACAAGGACAAAGGTGAAGTGATGTGCTGGGCTTAAGCACCAGTTTAGATCTAAAACATATGGCAGGTGAGGGCATCCCAACCAGCCAATGAGAGGCCGAGTTACACTTCAGCTTTTGGAGTGAATCAACTGATCCCCAAAAATTCCTAATCTAGGCCTACAGCGATGAGGCATCCTGTAATATCCGCACTGTCTGAAAATTCATGTTAATGATAGACATCTGATAAAATTCTCAGTTAAAATGGAGTCACCACTCCTGCAGTGCTTAATTTGCGCCGGTGTTTACAGGTGGTGGGCCCAGCTACTGTTTCTCCTGGCATTTCACTGCTGCTGCCCAAGTGCCTCTCCAGTGTTGTCATGTAGTTCCTATAAAACTATATAGGATCTGTGCGTTTAGACAATATAGACTGTGGGCTTGGTGTCCAGACTGATTCCAGACACCCCCACCGGGTATGTTTGTCTGTATACCAGTTAGCTCACAGTGCCACTAGAAACCCCTCTTACCAAGGAGAGAATAGTTCTTGGCAACTATCGAACATGACAACTCTGTCCCATCAGTGATCTTGGAAACAGAACAGTACTTTTTGCTCAGTCACTCGTGCTCACTTTGTCTAAGAGAGATACAAAGAATAAACTGTGGGGTCGTTTTTCAATAAGCATTTATTGAACCAGCGTCATTCTAGTGTAAAATAGGTGTGCTGAAACAACCAGAAGACAGAAACAGATATAAATGATTATAAGCACCAACAGAGTAAAAGGACGGTAGATTTCTACCATAGTGCTAAAACAATAAATACAGGCAGGTATTAAAATACAAGACAGTAAAAATGCGTACTCCTACGAGGCGACCGTAACTAGATGTACCTAAGTGTACCTAGCATGTATGTAGGTGTAGAGCCAAGAATCCCTCTAGGATAAAGTCAACCCCATTACCTGAAGTGAGAGATTGTGGGACCCCGTCTTGGTCTCGAGATGGATACCCCACGAGGGATGTCAGACCACTGCGAGCTGGAGTTTCTGCATGCAGGAACCTCAGCGTCTCACGTCAGTGTGTCGGCATGGAAGTCTTTTTCTCCTCTGACTACCTCAGCAAGATATGGTGTGTATATATACCCAAAGTGGTACCCTCAGGGGTTCTACCTTGCTGTGTCATGTCGCACTTAGGATAACAGAAGGAATGACCCTTATACATAGTTATTATGCAGGAGATGGTAGTCCTGCTGAGTTTCCAAGAATCCTCATGCATAATGGATGAGGCTGGTTTTCAGGGAAAACCCCACGTCCTGTAAGCAGTACCGTACTAGGTAAAAGGTCAAAGGTCAGTCCCAAGAACTGTCATGTAGGGTAATGGTAGGGGAATATATAGGTGAAAGGTTAGGTTGCTACCTGAGCCTATATTGGTGTACCTTTATGAAACATAACAGTGTGGCATGAGTGGGCTGATTGCACAAAAGCTCCAATGGAGCAGCGAGAAGCCCTTTGTGTTCAGCCCACTGGTCGGAGTGACCTTTAGCAGATCAGCTTATGGCCTACAAGAGGAGGACATTGTTGGAAGGAAGGTGGAAGGCACGGCCAGTGCTCACACTTAAAATGGAGAAGATGTGCTCTGTGCCCCTGTTCAAGTTAGACTGGTCTGAGGGACAGTGCTTCATTAGTAAAAAACAAAAGTGCAGGGGCCCAAAGACTTCTGTACGACCCCGACAGTGGTGGGGCCAGATTTCAGAGTAGCCAAACACCATGGCTGCCTGGTCTTGATTCCACCTCACGCCTCTTTCTCCCACCGCCCTTCACTCCCTGTCTCTTTATCTCATGAGTATCAAGGCTGACTGGTCTTGATTCCACCTCACGCCTCTTTCTCCCACCGCCCTTCACTCCCTGTCTCTTTATCTCATGAATATCAAGGCTGACTGGTCTTGATTCCAGCTCACGCCTCTTTCTCCCACCGCCCTTCACTCCCTGTCTCTTTATCTCATGAATATCAAGGCTGACTGGTCTTGATTCCACCTCACGCCTCTTTCTTCCACCACCCTACTTAATAGCGCATGGCATAAATATTGTGTCCTAAACATCACTTACAAAAGTATTGCCCAATGGTGTTAACAATATAAGATCCACAGCGAATGGGACAGCATTTTCATAAACAGTATTTAGGACACGTTTATGTCAGACAGTATTAATGTATGAATATTGTGAAGTACAACGGGTGGTGTTAGGTTCGAAGTCAAGCACTTGGGCATAGAGTGCTCAAGGTCAGCACAGGATTTCTGCCATTTGAGGTCATCAGACACGCGAGGGATGTTGGGTTATCTAAACTGGAGGACCAGTTGATGCAACAAGACCACGCAGAGTACCAAGGCAATGTGGTGATGCTTGGACCTACTGCAAGGGGTGTGTCACCATTTTACACATCACATGTCTGGAGGCCGCGCCCAGACCAGTGAGGCCACCTCTGATGGTCTCAACTGGAGAACAGTGTCCAGTTCTGTTTCACATCTAGAATGTTCTCCAGGCTAAGACCTGGAGCCCAGACCTGCAGTGCATGGTCAGTTCTGGAGCCTCCCTGGAATGCTATGTGCAGTTGACAACATCTGTCCTTTTGTGTTCATTTCTGGATGCCAGACCTCAAGTATGGTGTCCTGTTTTGGAAGTCACAACCTGAGGAATATGTCCAGCTCTGGGTGCCTCCGCTGGGGTACCATGTGCAGTTATAGTTGCAACATCTGGAATATGGTTCACAGTTTTAGGGGCCTTGACCAAAGTATTGTGTCCAGTTCTGGATGCAAAATCTATAGTTCTGTGTCAATTCCTGGAGGATTTACCTTGCATATTGCGTGCAGCTGTGGGAGGAAAATGCGCTGCATTGTGTAAATTTCTGAAAGGGACAAATGCCCTGATTACGAGTGCATGGCACTAGAGGGGCACAAACCCCACTTGCAAAATTGACGTTACTGTGTAGTAACACCCTTCCAATACTATGCAAGTATGAGTAAAATCCCACGGTATGGGGAATAACCGTATGGGGACAAATTTACTTGTCATAAAACTAGAGAGAATATTCAGTTCTATGAGGATTAACGCATACATGTACCCCTGCTCTAAGCTCTGGGTTTGGTGGGGGTGGAGGGATAGAGTGTGCAGAGTAGGGAAGTCAAGAAAAAGCTCATTCTGGCAGGGGCAGACCTGTTTGCCCTCTTTACCAGAAATAAAATCAGAAAGGAGGCACGGTTGCTGCTGCACCCAAAGCTTCTTGCAATATTTCCGGGTAGAATACTACCAGGTAAAATGGAGTCCGGTGTTGCTAACAAAACTGAGGGGCATATTTACAACGAAGTGGTGGAGTGCAGCGTTAGCCTTCCTGGCTTAACGCCACGCTCCGCCACTTCTGAAAAGCAGGGCTGCCCCATATGTACAACAATACAGTGCAGCCCTGCGTATCCCCCTGCACTGGCGCTAAATTTAGCAGCCTAGCGCCAACGCAGGCACCCTTGCACCATAGTGCAAGGGTGTCTACGTTGAGGGGAAGATTGCTTATGTGCAGGAAGGTCCCCCTTCCTGCACATAAACAATCTTCAAATGGGGTTTTGAAACTTCTATGTGTGCTGCTTAATTCAGCACACATAGAAGTTGCAAAACGTCATTTTTATTTATTTATTGTTTATGTGCAGGAAGGGGGATCTTACTGCACATAAACAATCAAAGGCCTTTTGCTGTTTCCATGTGTGCTGCACAACGCAGCACACATGGAAACAGCAAAAACTAGGAGAAAACAAACATTCCTCCTCGTTGCGCCTGTTTAGGACCAGGTTTTCCCTGGTCTTAATTTTGGTGCTGCCCAATATTTATGCCACCCTTGTAAATATGGATGTTGCGGTGGAACGCCCACCGTAACACCCATTGCCCTCCACTTTCACGCTAACCATAGTGTGAAAGGGGGCCTTACTTACAAGGCAGCGTTAAGCCATGTTAAGTGGCTTAACGCTGCCTTGTAAATAAGGTGAAGCACCTATCGCCACAGGAACGTGACTGAAAGTGACTCTCCTGTGGCGATAAGGGCTTGTAAATATGCCCCTGGGTGTGGGATTACCGACCCATTTCGAATCAGGCGGAGTGGAATTCTATACGGGAATCCCACTCAACTTCACTCATAGTCAAGGCCAGAGGGAGTTTTGTGTCTAGTTCTGAAAGAGACATGTGGAGACTGATAGAGAACTTTTGTCTAGTTCAGGGTGAGACTTTACAGAAGAGACATCTGCAGCTCTGGGAATACGTTTGGATGTGAGATATCAAGCTCTCTGTCTGCCATTGGCTTGGCCTCGTGATGCTAAGAGCTGTTTAAAAAGGCGTGTGTCTTGCAGGGGGAATGGAGGCGCCTTGACGGTGACCTTGCACTAGTGTCCCTGCCAGTGTTGCTTATTTGTTTTTCTGCCTCCAAGGATCTGTGCCACGGTTTCTGTACTCCAGTGGGTTTCGTCGAGTTTTTTGTGGTGCCTGTGCCCCAGGCAAATATTCAAGTGTCTGTGCCCCTGTGCAAACATATCAGTGTCTGTGCCACCGTGCAGATATCCCGGTGTCTGTCTTGTACAAATATCCAATTGTCTGTGCCACCATGCAAATATTCCAGTGCATGTGCCCCAGTGCAAATATCTCAGTGTCTGTGCCACTGTGCAAATATCCCAGTGTCTGTGCCACTGTGCAAATATTCCAGTGCCTGTGCCCCAGTGCAAATATCCCAGTGTCTGTGCCACCGTGCAAATATTCCAGTGCCTGTGCCCCAGTGCAAATATCTCATTGTCCGTGCATCTTGTGCAAATATCCTAGTGTCTGTGCCACCGTGCAAATATTCCAGTAACTGTGCCCCAGTGCAAATATCCCAGTGTTGTCCCAAGAGATCTGGGTTTAATCCATTGTTCTTTTGCTCACCATGCCATCCCAGTTTAGACCCAGCCATATGCAAATCAGTCTTGACCCTGTGCCTCATGGGAACAGTCCAGGCCAAACTGCCAAGCCAGGTCCTCCCTGGACTGGAAACAAGCATCCTGGGACTGGTTTGGGGGCATCACCCCTCATCAGCCAGACTAGCTTGAATCCAGTGACACAGTGAGCCCGGGACCCACGTCCGGTCATACCCGGCCCACTTAGGGTGAGAAAGCAAAAGACACACAAATAATGGACGAAATGCAGAACAAATCAAACATTGACCCCCGGTCAAGAGATCTGGGTTAAATCGATCGTTCTTTTGCTCACCATGCCACCCCAGTTTAGACCCAGCTATATGCAAATCAGTCTTGACCCTGTGCCTTATGGGAACAGTCCAGGCCGAACTGCCACATCTGCAGTAATGGACAGTCTGCACCCACATCTGAAAAAATATAAAGAGATCTTGTAGTAACTGGGCTTTCAGACTGATAAATGAGTTAAACTTGAAGTCCCATAAATATGTAGGCTCAGATATCTATGTGCTGTGGGAAAGTGATATTGTACAGACAGTGACACTTCTAAAGAAACAAAGAAATTACAGACAGATGCCCTTTTCAGCAGTAGATTACTCCCGCAGCTACAGGTTACAAGACAGACTGGGAAGGCCCTCAGGAGTAATATTGGAAATCATATTTTCATGCGTGGAACAATATCCCAGTAGAAAGGGAGAGACACAGTAAGGAAAGAGTGTTGGGTAACCAGGCACTAAACACACTCTATGCTGGACTCTTTCAGAGATTCTAAAGGGGCCATCCAGTGAAAAGTCAACAGTTTGTCTTCTTACCCAATCTTACATCAACAACAGCCACCAGAGTTTGGTTCACACAAGGTGCAACCCTTTCCCAATTATTCTAACAGAAGAACACGTGTGTAGAAACTTCCTATTCACAGGCAACTGCCATGGTGGTTAAAAGATGGTCGAAGGAAGGAAGTGTGTTGAAAGAAGTTCCTGGAATCCTCTTGCATGGTCTCCACACCAGTGACGCAGCACAATTCTTTAACTTGTGATCTCAGGCACATTAGGGTCCATTCTCACGTCACATCACAGTCTGAGGACGCGTGGGGTGCGCACAAACGTGGTAAGCACAGAGACGCTGCGCGTAGATCCATACGCAGACATATACTGAGGGGTGCGAAGGATTATGAGCCATGGAGTACATTTATGAGGTTGCCTCTGAGAGGACCATGTTCATTTTATACTACTGTGTGAGTGTTCAAAATCACCTGCTCCCTCCTGGAGTAAACTTTGACTGCTCAGTCCACCTACCCTTGGAGAGTCAACTATACAAAGAGAATAACTGGGCACCCAAGTGGAATGAAACGGTATCTTTAATATTGGGACACCAGTGTCAAACACCACTGTCCAACGTAGATACTGCCGAGTAACCATTTACTGCTCCGAGGCCTAGAGAAAAGGCCACACAATCCCTTTCTGCCAGTTTTTAACTTATCTTCAAACATGGGGCTTGGAAACAGATCCTTTATAAATATAATGCTGGTAATAAATACTATAAGAAAGCAGATTATTGTTGGGTGGGGGCAGGTGCCCATCTCAAGGAATAAACACTTAAACTTTTCAGGGTGATCCTCAAAATCATTCAATAAACCTGAGCTCAACCCCCGGTAGCCATGGCACAGACGGGCTTAACTTAGGAAAAAGGCCTCTTGCAGCTTGTTTTTCCCTGCACCCACACAGGTCATCACACAACTAGCCCTCGGAGTCCACTTCTTTGTCCTGGGTATAAAAGGGAGCAGGTCCAGCCCTGCAGGGATCCTCTCAGGTCACAGACACCAGGTCCAGGCATCTTCTGATCTTTGCAGGTCCAGAAAGTGTTCTGAGGAAGGTTTCTGTGGGTGCCACATTTATGGTTTGCACGAGCCTGAATACTCCCTAACTAATGGGGAAATACTTCCCGGGGACAACCCTCCCCACTTTTACAGCACATCCTATTTGCACTTACTGCAAACATTCCCACAGTGCACCTCACTCCTAAAATCCAAGAAGGGTGCACTCTTCCTCTCTTGTGCAGAGCTCTTGTGTCCACAAAGAGGCGTGGTCAGGGAAATGTGCAGTCCCCTCCCCTGTGTCCACTCCAAACCAGTTATGGGGGTAGCTTCTCTCCCATTGGGGTTGGAGCTAGGCTGTCCAACGTGGGTAATGGGAGCAAAGGTTTTCCCTTCTTCAGGTCTATCCCTATGCTAAACTATGAAGGGGCAGCCGCACCTCTTTCCCTTTCAAATGAATGTAGTTCATGGGTCCATACCAACTGTCCTTCCTGGACTGATAGGAATCACACACCCCACACTTAGTCCATCCTATCATGAGACTTAAGCCATTGTTTGGCTCAGGAAGCAGTTTTAACACCTCATTAGGGTCAAGCACTTGCTCGGCAGCTGCTGGAAGGCTGTTGAAATGTCCATCATCTCCTTGTGTTTGCGATGCAAATTAGCCCCCAGGAGCTTAATGAGGGGAATGATAACTTTCTAAAGGTTTCTTTTCCTAAATATTTATGAAAAACCTAACTTCATCAATGTCAACCATTGGTAAGCCAATTTAACCATGTTTAAAGAAGGAGCACAGGCACTTTATTGCTGTTTAACAGGGGTAAAGTGCAAAGAGTTTTTAAAAACAACACAAATAGTGTCCAGAAAAAGGCAAAAATCTGGGGTGATATGCAGAAAAGGCAGATTCTCTCCAAATACTGTATTAAAAATCTAGGCAGGGCTTCTAACACTGTGGCATTTCCCAGGGAACAGCAGTCCTGCTCCTCATCATCGGATGTACCCCGCTACAGCCATCATAGAGTAGACAAATTGGAAATTATGGCACCGGGAGGCTTCACGTGTGACCAAATTGTATGCTCTTGGACACCTGCTTTTTTTAACATATTCCTCATCTACCAGTTAAAGCGTATTTGTAGTTAGGCTTAAAGCTGCTAGTAAATGTTTGATAAAAAAATGAACTGGAACCCGACCAACAACTGGGGGGAGAGAGCTTCCAGTCTGCCCGCCAAACTGTGGTGTAGAGGGAAGGTTAAGGGCCTTAGAGCAAGGAGTCATGGATTACAGTCTTGGCTCACCTACTCCCAAAAACTGATCTTGGGCAAATCATGCTCTTTGTGTGCCTTTGTCCCCTTCTCTGAAATTAGGGGCCAGATTTATTAACGCTTTGCGCTGGTGCAAAGTCACAAAAAGTGATGCAAAGTGGCCAAGGTGTTGATCTATTATTTACTTTTCTGCATGAAACTTGCTGGCAAGTTGTCTTAAGTTAATGCAAATAGCACTTTGCGCTGCTTTGCTTTACTTTGCGTCAATGGGGCATCTTACACGCGAGACAGCAGAGACCTCGGACCCTTAAACACCTCTGCTGTGATGTGGTATGGGAATAGTTTCTTACTGGACCATCTCAAAGCGCCTCGTGGCTTTGTGGAGGGTAAGAGGCACTATTCAAATGCTACAGTACAATACAACAAAGTGTGCTGCATGGTAGTGATGCTAATGAACAGAATCTTCAGCAGGCAAGGAGCTGCTTGGCAATACCCCCAGTGGTAAACATTTCATATAAGAGAACCAGTGCTTTATTTGAACTGGGGGTTTCCGGTGTTCGGCACCAGCACTTAATTGTCAACACCGGCTGTTGTGACAGTCTGCCACAAGGTGGCACTGTCTGACTCATTTAGAGATGACCTCAACAACTTTTAATCATTAATTCAATATACATTAAAAATGAGTATTACCGGCTGCCCAAGCCATTCTTACAGCTTTGGGGGCCTGAAATAGTCTGAATTGTGACACTTGTAGGAGTGTGATTGTTAGTAGTTGTGTTGTTACTATCATTGGCAGCGCTGGCTGGGACAATGTGTGGTTCAAGCTGCAGTGCCGTCCTGACCAGAGCCCTGGCACTTAGTTTTTTTACAAATTAAGCACTGCTGAAGAACTCCTGGGGTAAAAAACACTCTGGGTGTAGAGACAACCTCGGTGAAAAGCTTTGTGTGAGACTTCTGAGTGAGAGAAAACCTGAGTGAGAGAGATCTTGAGAGGGAATATCTTGAAAGGTCAAAGAGCGAGCTGTCAGTCCAAGACGTTAATACACAGGTAGGTGGTGGCTTTCATGGCCGTCCGGGCAAATCCGTGCATGGCTGCCTTGGTGACGTCACTACTACAACATGGCGTCTGGAGAAGGTGCCACTGGCTGTTCATCTATAGGTTACAGTGATTAACTTACCAGCTCATCACTTTTATACCACACGGGATGCCAGCCAGAGGCTTGGGTACCCATGTGCAGGAGTGTGTGCCCACCCTGCACCCAAGCTCTCTCCCAGCTCCCCTTCGAGGATCTCGGGTGCCTGGTCGCATCCAGACAGGAGCAGAGAGGGAATGAATGGTAAAGCAGCCAGGCAGGAAAGAAAGAGGGCTGCATGGGTGTCAGTCAGGGGGGTCGAACAGCCATCCTCACACACGTCTGCACATGGCGCGGCTGCTTGCCATTATACCTTGGCTTAAGTGCTCTGGAGTTTTAAAACAGCTTATGCTGCTGAAATGTTGAATTTTTCCCAAGGTCTAACACGTGTTCAAGTCCAAGAGTGCCACCCACATACCTACCGAGGAGTGTACCCCCTCTGGGTAGCGTCAGAGAAGAAGTCTCCTATTTTGACTTCTTGGCGCTTTTCTCAACTTTCCTGCCCAAAATCAACCTTGCAATAAGTGTAGTGTGGAGGGAGGCAGGGCTTCTGCTCGGATATCTGCAGGGATCAGCAGAGAAGCCTTTCTTTGCACCCTGTGAGGGTTGTTTCAGCTGGGAGTGGGTGGAGGTGCTGAAACTGTGGCTTGTACAGGAAGGACGCGTGGCGGGGAGGAGGCTTTCCGTTCACTTCTTCAAGAAGGGGGCTCAGTGTGGGCTCCCCGGCTTTGAAAACCCTTCAGACCCATCTGGCTCTTTTTTAATATATAATGGAACAAAACCTCATGAGTAGACACTTACATTTTAAAGGTCAGAGTCAAGTTTCTATTCAAAACAAAGAGCAGCTTCCAAGTCTGTACTGTACTATATTACCCACAATCAGGGCTTAATTTGCAAAAAAATTAAGTGCCAGAGTTCTCGTCAGGAGACCACTGCAGTTTGCACCACACACTGCCCCTCCTATACTGCCAATGACACTACCAACACAAGTACTAACCATCACACTCCTGCAAGTGTGACAATTCGGACTATTCCAGGCCTGAAAGCTATAAGATTGGTTTGGGTAGCCGGTAATAGTCATTTTTAATTTATATTGAATTAATAATTAACTGTTGTTGTGGTCATCTCTAAATTAGCCAGACTACGCCACCTTGTGGCAGACTGTCACAAGCGCTGGTGTTGACAATTAAGTGCCGGTGCCAAGCACTGGAAACCACCGGCTCAAATTAAACACTGCCCAGAGCACATTTTAAGATGAACAAAGCTGCAAAGCACACAGTGGGAGTGTCATAAAACCATTTTGTGCAGATAAGATTTACTTGGAGTGCCATCTTCGACTGGGATGACCAGACCGCCTCGCTTCGCGCCACTATTGACACTTCTTCTGGTCCTGGGCCACAATAATACTAAGACCACGAAACAGCGCGGTCAGCAGAACACTGTACCTCAACTTATACCTCTTAAGTTCACATAAGACATATCTGCTATGAGGGTTGTCCATCACCAGCACTGTATAGCCAAAAAATCAAACAGCACCACACGAACGGGCATGGAATAACTGAAGCGATCTTTCACACATTCAGGGGCGGCTACTCCGTTTGAGGGGAGAAGCGTCGCCCCATAAATAAAAGCCCCGGGCTAGAGCTGAAAAATAAAATGGTAATAAAGTTTATTTATGACCATTTTATTTTTCAGCAACCAAGCCGTCCCAAACTGAGTGTCAGGACGGGGCGGGGCCAGTGCTGCCGAGTGGCAGCAGGAAGCTGTGTGCTAAAGTTTAAAATGCGCGTGTCCCTTTTGCCGGCCGTCTTGCGACGGCCAGCCAGACATGCGTATTTTAAACTTCTCTAACTCAGCTGTCTAAGACAGCTGAGTTAGAGAAAGAGCAGGCCTCTAGTGCTCTTAAGAGCGCTGAGTGAGCCGGCTCCCTCCAATCCTGGCGCTTATTAAGGTCTAATCCTGATTATCAACGGGATAAAAAACACATTACAAAATGGCCGACTCCTTTTTCACAGCTTTCGACTGGGAGACTTGACAATCACCCTTGTCGCTGTCGGCAGCACATCGTCATCACACAGGTGCGTGTATTTCAGCCTTAGTATATATACGAGCTCCTTATGGGGCTTGGTTCTGACGAACTCTTTAAGATCTCGACTTTGGTCTATGCCGCTACGTGACTTCATATTTGTAAGTAGCTAGAGACTAATGATGCGCCTTGGTTACGTTTTCATGTAGCTGGAACCAATGTATAATTTTGCGGTTGTTGCACTCTATTGCGTTCTGAATTCATTCTTGTTTATAGTTTGTCTTTTGAGTTGGTCATAATATTCAAAACTTTTTTAAAGTTAAGAAACTGTTGATCTAATATACTAGGATGCATTTTTTTTAAATGGCGTCTGTTCGTGTAACATAACACGATATGAACTCTTGTCGAAATTGAAACTTCGGATAACAATGACCGAGATTTTCGCAAACGATATTGCCACATTTTAGTATCAAAATGTGGTTTTATGAGACAGTGAGTGAATAATTGGGAGTTATACTGATTTCTTTCGTTAAGTTGTCTTTTCCGTCTTTTCTTTTCAACTTAACTAAACTTTATTAAAAATGTATGAAGCTTTGGTTTCCGTCTTAAGTATATGCTAACAACTATGGGTCAGACATGGGATTTTAAATAATTGGCTTAAGATTTGTCTTTACTGAATACCTCTAACCCTGACTATTTCAGTCAGAATTAGAGTAGTGTGCGTGTATACGCATTAAACAGCACACATTGTCACAGCGATCATGTCCATCAGATATGCATAAGTATATGCTGACAACTATGGGTTAGACATGGGACTTCAAATAATTGATTTAAGATTTGACCTCACTGAATAACTTGAACCCTGACTACATCAGTCAGAATTAGAGTAGTGTGCGTGTATACGCATAAAACAGTACACATTGTCACAGCGATTATGTCCATCAGATATGCATATGCATACAGTAATGATTGGAGGGTAATCAATCAATTTTTTATCTTTGTTGCAGATTCTGGGTCACTAAAAACCTGTATGCACTTCAGCACCCACGAAAATATAGTAGTCGTGTGTGTTCCTCTTTACCTTCCAATACCAAGGTATGCTGGACATTTTTTGTTAGCTTTGGGGTAATAATATGACTATGTTATGCGTTGAACTAATTTCTGTATATTAAATTGGCTTCTTTATTTAAAATAAATATACATATATATTTCTTTACAGATATTCTTTGCTACAGATATATTTTCTTCTGACATGAATTTTTGTTGTGCACTCCTTGTGCAGACTACTTAAAAACATAACAGGTATGTCAGACAAATCACAAATTCTTTTTAGACAATAATAGAACTGCTCTTTTTATAACATAGGGCAAACAGTTATTTTGAATAGCAATAATAATATGGACTTGAGACAATGACTGTTAGAGCAAGATAATGAGAGCACAAATGATGTATATGCTCACACACCATAATGATGGTGATTTTATTGGGTGTATATGTTTGCCTCTCTTCAATATTAATTGATGGTAAAATGATACAATGCTATGTTCATTTTGCAATAATTGCTTTGATCCATTTTTGTATTTAGTAAGATTCTCCCTGTACCAAATTTATTTAGAAATGTCTCCTTATGAACAAGTTGAATATATTTTGATGTCTATGTTTGTCATGTCAATAATTTTATGATGATGAGATTGTCAATTTGGTCTAAATTCTGTGCTATGTAAATATTGTGTTTTTAATGTTAATATTAATGTTTGTTAATATTAATGTTTGTTCTGTATGTATTTTTATAGCCTTGAAGAAGTCCCTTTGGGACGAAACGCGCCGCGTCGGCTATGAATTCTGTGTTGTGTTTTTAAAAGAATTTTGAACAAAGAAATAAAAGAATAAAGGAAGGATTTGTATTTAGCAAACCGAAGTCTTACTCGATTCACTTGGGAGACGTTGTGTTGATGTTCAATCATTGACGATTATATATCACTGTATAATTTTTTGAAACTGTACTTGACTATAGTTGTGTGCTGAGCCATCCTGTTTCTCATAAAACCATTTTGTGCAGATAAGATTTACTTGGAGTGCCATCTTCGACTGGGATGACCAGACCGCCTCGCTTCGCGCCACTATGGACACTTCTTCTGGTCCTGGGCCCACAATAATACTAAGACCACGAAACAGCACGGTCAGCAGAAAACAGTACCTCAACTTATACCTCTTAAGTTCACATAAGACATATCTGCTATGAGGGTTGTCCATCACCAGCACTGTATAGCCAAAAAATCAAACAGCACCAAACGAATGGGCATGGAATAACTGAAGCGATCTTTCACACATTCAGGGGCGGCTACTCCGTTTGACGGGAGAAGCGTCGCCCCATAAATAAAAGCCACGGGCTAGAGCTGAAAAATAAAATGGTAATAAAGTTTATTTATGACCATTTTATTTTTCAGCAACCAAGCCATCCCAAACTGAGTGTCAGGACGGGGCGGGGCCAGTGCTGCCGAGTGGCAGCAGGAAGCTGTGTGCTAAAGTTTAAAATGCGCGTGTCCCTTTTGCCGGCCGTCTTGCGACGGCCAGCCAGACATGCGTATTTTAAACTTCTCTAACTCAACTGTCTAAGACAGCTGAGTTAGAAAAAGAGCAGGCCTCTAGCCGGCTCCCTCCAATCCTGGCGCTTCTCTCACACTAGTGAGAGCAGTGCCAGGATTGGTTAGCGGAGTTGGCTGGGTCCAGCATTGGAGCATGCCAGGAAGAGAGAAGACCGGTGGAGGAGGACTTCGCGTATCAATGTAAGTGTGTTTTATTTATTTATTTGTCACCTGCCCTACCACCAGGGCACGAGTCGGGGGTACACGCAGGTGGACGGCGTCCACCCACTTTTTTCACAGGGTGGACCAGCGGCGTCACTAGGGGGGTGCAGGGGGTGCGAACCGCACCGGGTGACACCATCACATGGGGTGACACCGTGAGCCTCTGCTTTAAATCGCTACATAAATCAGGAGGAACCCATGCTTTAAATCGCTACATAAATCAGGAGGAACCCGTTGGGTTCCTCCTGAATTATGTAGCGATTTAAAGCAGAGGCTCACGGTGTCACCCCATGTGATGGTGTCACCCGCCCCGGTGCGGTCCGCACCCCCCGCACCCCCGGACTCGGGAGTTACCGCACTGGGTGACACCAACCCTAGTGACGCCACTGGGGTGGACGCCGTCCACCCTGCCAAGAAGTTGGGCCCCACTGACAAAGATGCTGAATTCGTCCCGGTGTAATTTTCAAACACCGGGACACTTTCAGCAGCGCCTGCACGTTGTTAACTATTGTCGATCTGCAACAACGTGCAGGCGGGGACGGGATGGGGCTCTCTTATTTGTGACTCCTGCTGGGCCCATAACAAAGGCCGAATTTGAGGGGTGATAAGGCCTCCTTTTGTTTGAGTCTCCTGGCTCGCAGCAGTCAGGAGCCTCACACCTAGAAGCAAATGCAGCAGAGGGGAAACAAAGGTTAGCACTTCACACATACTTAAGAGAGGCAGCTTTTCACTTTGTTCAGGCTCTGTTTAGGAGATATGCATGCACTGTAAGAACATCAGATGTGTTGATCTTTCCCAGTATTTGCACAAAATAAATAGCATTTATATAGCGCTTACTACCCTAGAGGAGGCGTTGTAATAATTTAAATATCACTATTTTTTCTTTTAAAGCACTATGGGTAGATGAAGCTTTACGCTGACAAAAGGCAACATTGGTGTATGTGTAGCTTACAAAAGTGTGAATCTTCTGCCTAAATCAGGAGGGTTTGCAAGTATACTCGAAATGTGCTCAAATGTACTCATGATAGACCTGCTAAACATTTATGTGAGGGCTTAAGATCTGATGTCACTTCTTGTGATGCCACTTCCTGTGACGTCACACGCTGTGATGTCACACGCCTCACGCTCCGCGATGTCACGCGCAGTGATGTCACGCGCCGTGATGCCACTTGCATACTGATTAATTAGGTTAGTCCCCCCACTTCTTTTTCTTGGACTTGTGCCCTGCCTACCACCCTCGGTACATGCCAGCCGTCACTGCACACATTGCTGGACAATTTGGAGGACTTTAATATAGTCCACGACTGCAGGCCGCAAATATCCATACACTATGGCTGCTTCTTTACATATCACAAAGACACTCAGATATGAGATGATAATAAAAACACTCATCCCAACTGATCTCTCCACTTCTCTCTCCCTCCAACCATGCCAGCTCAGAACCACAACTATACACAAAATCTCACATTGGACAACCAAAAAACTGTGCGTCTATCTCTTACATGTCATCATCCACCGCATTGCTACTCGCTGCGTCCCATAACAGATAACCGCACCTCAGTGGCCATCACATGTAACATGGAAACACTTCCCACATAGGATCAAAACAAAGACAACATACGTCCTACATGGTGTAGTGCGCGACCCATGTAGGAAAGCGCTTCAGCGCCCCACCTATGGGTAGTAAGCGCTATATAAATGCTGCAATACTATACAATACAACACAACTTTTGATTCATTGCTATCATGCGTGTTACTCTAATAAGTTAAATGAAAACAAACCGAGACTACTGCTCCCAGAATACATTAGGTTGTCACATGAAAGCTCAAGATTGAACACACTGTCTGTGATGACTCCTACCGGGGAGCGTAAATGATGGATCATGGCTCAGAGAATCTGGGTTAATGGAGATGTATGTTTACAGGTGGAACTGACTACTGTGGAAAAACCCACCTGTGTGGTGATCTTTCAGCAGTTGTGTGCAGATGTTTAGGTTTGGGGTGGTGATATGTGTGTGACACGATCGAAGAGTCTAGTGGGAGGCCAGTAGAAATGCAGTGAACCCCCACACATGGTGTAACTTTATGGGGTTTAACAAACATCTCCAGTGTGTTTTTGACACCCAAATGGCGCTCTTAATTCCAGTTCTGCTAAAAGCTCTTGAGGCTTCTCGAGGCTTTATTTATTTTCTGTAGTTTTCATCCCCTGCCCTCACCCAAGTCCCTCAGCAGTATATCAGGCTGCTGAAGGGATTGAGCATGGGCCAAGGCCTCATTCCTGTGACGTCACTGGAGGTCAAAGGCAGTATAAGGTCACTCCGTTATCCATAGCGTTTTATTGACTAGACATCCACAGTGTAAATGGAAAATAAAGGAGTAAGTGTGGGGGGGGGGGGGGGAAAGGATGGGTAAGGGCCTGCCTGACAATCTCTGATGTATCTAACTTTCCATGCGTGCTCTTCGCGAGTTATATAAATCCCCCCACACACAAAAACAAAAATGTACACAAATCAAAGACGTCTACTGCCCACGATTCCCATAATTTTGTGAAACTTAATGAATGAGGCCCATATAAAATTGAATTTTGTGATTTTAAGGGTTAGAGAGTTGTATGGGCTGTTAGGAGAAATGCATAGACAGCTAGGTTGGCTGGAAGGTTTTCTTGTATGATGGCTGGCTGGGCTGGGGAAGAGTCAGTAATGTGTTCCAAGGCATCTTGAAATGTGTTTGCATGTGTCTCTGCCTAACCAGCCTCTCAGAAGAACTGGGTTGAGAGGTAGAACTGATCAGGAACGAATGGGAACTGAGTTCAATCAGGAACTAATGTGAACTGAGATCAATCGGGAACTAATGGGAACTGAGTTCAATCGGGAACTGAGTTCAATCGGGAACTAATGGGAACTGAGTTCAATCAGGAACTAATGGGAACTGAGTTCAATCGGGAACTAATGGGAACTGAGTTCAATCGGGAACTAATGGGAACTGAGTTCAATCAGGAACTAATGGGAACTGAGTTCAATCAGGAACTAATGGGAACTGAGTTCAATCGGGAACTAATGGGAACTGAGTTCAATCAGGAACTAATGGGAACTGAGTTCAATCGGGAACTAATGGGAACTGAGTTCAATCAGGAACTAATGGGAACTGAGTTCAATAAGGAACTAATGGGAACTGAGTTCAATCGGGAACTAATGGGAACTGAGTTCAATCGGGAACTAATGGGAACTGAGTTCAATCGGGAACTAATGGGAACTGAGTTCAATCGGGAACTAATGGGAACTGAGTTCAATCGGGAACTAATGGGAACTGAGTTCAATCAGGAACTAATGGGAACTGAGTTCAATCGGGAACTAATGGGAACTGAGTTCAATCAGGAACTAATGGGAACTGAGTTCAATCGGGAACTAATGGGAACTGAGTTCAATCGGGAACTAATGTGAACTGAGATCAATCGGGAACTAATGGGAACTGAGTTCAATCGGGAACTAATGGGAACTGAGTTCAATCGGGAACTAATGGGAACTGAGTTCAATCGGGAACTAATGGGAACTGAGTTCAATCGGGAACTAATGGGAACTGAGTTCAATCGGGAACTAATGGGAACTGAGTTCAATCAGGAACTAATGGGAACTGAGTTCAATCAGGAACTAATGGGAACTGAGTTCAATCGGGAACTAATGGGAACTGAGTTCAATCAGGAACTAATGGGAACTGAGTTCAATCGGGAACTAATGGGAACTGAGTTCAATCAGGAACTAATGGGAACTGAGTTCAATAAGGAACTAATGGGAACTGAGTTCAATCGGGAACTAATGGGAACTGAGTTCAATCGGGAACTAATGGGAACTGAGTTCAATCGGGAACTAATGGGAACTGAGTTCAATCGGGAACTAATGGGAACTGAGTTCAATCAGGAACTAATGGGAACTGAGTTCAATCAGGAACTAATGGGAACTGAGTTCAATCGGGAACTAATGGGAACTGAGTTCAATCAGGAACTAATGGGAACTGAGTTCAATCGGGAACTAATGGGAACTGAGTTCAATCGGGAACTAATGGGAACTGAGTTCAATAAGGAACTAATGGGAACTGAGTTCAATCGGGAACTAATGGGAACTGAGTTCAATCGGGAACTAATGGGAACTGAGTTCAATCGGGAACTAATGGGAACTGAGTTCAATCGGGAACTAATGGGAACTGAGTTCAATCGGGAACTAATGGGAACTGAGTTCAATCAGGAACTAATGGGAACTGAGTTCAATCAGGAACTAATGGGAACTGAGTTCACCTACTTCCAATTTAACTTTTCAATGGTTCCACTTCTTTTATTAAGCATTGCATTGCTGTTTCAAGAAGAGTAACCTTTGGCACTTAATTGGCCCCATTACGTACCCTCCCGTCACTACTTCCTGTACTCATTCTACAAGAGTAGTGCTGCAACTTGAAAGTGATTTGCCCTGCATGCATAAGTGCGTGTCAAATGGTGCAAGCATGGCGTAGTGAGTGTCTTGTATTTTTATTTTATCATTTAAAACAACATTTTGTTTTGTTCAAACGCCTTCTATTTCCTTTATAGTTTCTTCACAGTTTAAGCTGGATCGCCAATAAATGTCACCACTAGTGTCCCTTCTCTATGTTTACTACTCCTTGCCTTGGTCTTGTTTATGCCAGAGCCTCGGCCTACCCGAGCACGGAGCTGCACGCGCTGGGGGGCACGTGCTCCGGACATGCTTGAGCTTGAGGCCTGCCATGGTCCTTGCTGGTGCGTGCCCTGGTCCCAGAGCTGTGCCAGTCCGGGCCCACCCATGTGGGGGTGGGGGACTTCTGTCTCTTTACCCAGCCCTCACTGCTGAACCCAGGCACGGACTTCCTTCTCCCTAGACCCCCCTGTGCCAAGGAGTCTGCAGTGAAACTCCCCTTAAGTTTTCACAATTATTTGATTAAACTGCCAATGTTTGAATATGTCTAAACATATGTAAACATTGCCGTTAGGTTCAGTTACCCCCTTTAAAAAAGGCAATCAATTCAATCCCTGATTGCCAGACATGCTATTCAGGTCAACGCCCTGTTATCAGCACCAGGCTTCTCTCGGCCATGCAGGCTGCCCGGGGTCCACGAAGGAGACCCGCTAAGAGGGCGGCCACCTTAGTGCCACAGGAGGGCACAGGAGGCAGCCTTCCAGTGTTTGGGACCCTCAGTGGTCCAGGTGCCGCGTCACTTCCGGGGAGGGGGCAAGGTACATATACCTCTCCCCGCCCCCTGGGCGCCCTCTTGGCCCATTCCCCTGACGCCGTTTGGACGTGTGCCGAGTCACCAGGAGCTGTCCACGCAGTGAGTTTACGATCCTCCCCCCCCTCCCACCCCCTTTTTGGGGCTGGGGGTGAAGCCCGGCCATCGTTGAGGCTGTGGTCCGTTTGGGCAGCTCCCGGTGGGCACAGGCCAGCAGCCCTGGCTTAGGCCACTCGGCTATGCGTGTTGGGGGGCGGCCCTGGGCAGGAGGCGCCCCGTGGACGAGAGGGACGGGGTGTGCAGCCGGGCACTCGCTTCAGAGCAACGGGAGTGAACGAGCAATACCTCGCGTTGGGAGGGAGGGGCGCAAGGGGCTCCGTACTCCGCCCTCACCTCCGGTAGCGTTGGCCAGCCAGGGCCTGTTACTCCTGTTTGCTAGGCAGAGAGCCGGCATAGGGTATAGGTATAGAGGATCCGAGCCGGCTACTCCCCGTGCCGGAAGGGTAATGTAATCACGGTGCTCAAGCACAGCGCACCAATATTTCCGGTGAGAGGATGGGATCCGACGGCTAAAACTGGGACGCGGGTGACGGAAAGCAGGGCTCTAGCTCCGGGGTCCCGTCCACATCCGGTGAGGCTGGGCAAACCAATTGTCTCCCAGTGCCGGGATACTAAAGTTAATACGGTGCTCGTGTTAATCGCACCAATACATCGGGGCAAAGAGGAGGTTGTCCGGCGGTGTGACTCCGGACTTTGAGCCACATACCAGGGTTCGCGCCTCGGATTCATGTCCACATCCGGTGAATAGGGGCGACTCAATTAATCTCCCCGTGGCTGCATGGGTAATGTAAATAGGGTGCTTAATGCATTTCCCAATGCCGGAATCGTCAACGTAATTAAGGGGCTCAACGAAATTGCACCAACACCTTAGGCCGGAGAGGATGTGGTCTGGTGCCAGAGACCAGGGTTCGAGCATCGGGTCACGTCCACATCCGGTGAGTCGGGGCGAATCACTGGAGCTCACCGTGCCTGAATGTGTATGTGCTCAGGGGGAGGGGCCTGCAGGGGAGAGAGGATGTTGTCCGTCGGCTAGACTACCGACTGTGGTGCTGGTAATCGGGGTTTGTGCATCGGGCCGCATCCACTTCCAGGGAGTCGGGGGCAAATCACGAACCTTCCTGTGCCTGATTGTGTAATGTGAATACACGGCTCGAGTAAGCGCTCAAATACCTGCGGGTCGAGATCGCGCTATATAGTATGCAAAAAAAAAAAAAAAAAAAAAAAAAAAAAATGCGAGCGGATGAACTGTGCAGGAAGGAGCATGATGTCAACTGCCGTGGTCTTTCAAGGTCCGGGTAGGTGCAGGCACCGCGGGCCAGGGGGTAGCAATGCAGGGGGACCAGGGGCATTGGTCTGAGTGCTTGCGGGGCACAGAAGTGCGTGTGATGCGGGGGGGGCCAAGGTTAGAGCGAGGGGGTGAAAACCGCCATGTGGTGGCCGGTTTCTTCACTGGGGATCTGCACATTAGGCTTGGTAACCTTGGCGGGTAGGCTAGTTACCGATGTGTTGTGAAGTTGTGCCACACAAGTTATCTGAAAGAAAGTACGTTAATTTGAGTAAAGCAACTTTTCGGGGCCAGGGTTAGGGAACGATAGCGACAATTGCAGGCAGGTGGGGCCCTGCTGCCACCTTCTATGCTCTTAGCCGGGGCATTTAGATCGTGCACAGCCTCATCATCTCTGATTTTAAGCACTTTCGATAAGTTTACATCGAAGCCATAGCAGTGGCTTATATCTTCCTTTGGCAAGGTCAACAGCCCGGGCTGGCTGTAAGTGGAATGTGACGTGCGTTACAGCTGCATGCAGCGACCGAGGAGCCAGAACAAGGAGCACACTTGCTAAGCAATGATTTTATGCTAAGCAAAGATTTCACAGTAATGGTTTTAGTCCAACGCCGAAGCGAGACCTTCTAGGGACGGGCCAGAACCATAAGGCGGCACATGTGAGTTGTGCAGGCTAATCGCTCCTCTAGGCCTATTTCTTGCCAGCCAAATAGGGATGACCTGCACATTGGAGGAACATGCTGGTTTTAATCTATATTTTGTTTCAAGTACAAGTGGCGATCAGCGGGGCAGGTGATGGGCATAGAGTGGCTCTCTGGACTAAAACGGCCTGGGTTTGGGCAGGACAAGCAGTCAGGGGGTTGGGCGAGGCTGGACTCCCTGAGGGGGTGGGAGAGCTCTGACATGAGTTGGACTCCAAATTAGCAGTGCAGGGGCTAGGAAAAAGGAAAAAAAAAAAAAAAAAAAGGCATTTGCAATGCAATAGGTGTCGCATTGCTCCGTTGCTGGGGGCTTCCGGGGTATGGCACGGAAGGATAATGCTATGTTGCCGGTGTCTGCGTTAGGCGCACTGTGCCTCTGAGGCCCGGGATGGCTCGTTTTGGGCTGACTGGTTGTTCAGCATGCGGGGCAGCAGCCTAGATGTGAGCTGGGACTTGTTTTGGTTTTCACATCTTCACTTCGCCTTAGGAGATCACAGCGGTCCGGTACTGGTTCTCTAATTATGCTCCGATTAGGGTTTGCCCTACTTGCGACTCCCTGCGCCAAAGATACAGTGTGTCTTTGAGAACAGAGACCGATTTTATAGTGAAGCAAACCTGGCCCTTTCAGGAAGACCTAAATCAACCTAGTGGAAACGGTAGTACCATTTCAATGGTACAGGGCGTCTCTCTAGGCTAGGCACTGCACCACGCGTATGGATTTGGTGCTACATCGGGCCTGCCCGCATGACGTAATTAGTGGGGCTACATCGATGCGGGTAAAGAATTTTGACAGTGTCTAGAACACTGCTCCTGGTACTAAGTATGGTTGGTTTTGGTCAAGGTCGTCAGGGAGAGTGGGGGCCACATTGCATGCACGAGGAAGGGTGTCCCACTCAGTTAACGCAGGGCGACAGGGTCGATGGCAGCGTCGGTGGTAGTCTGGTGGTATGCTTGGGTTGTCAGCGTTGGTGTTAGTCAGGTTGCATGCTTGTGGTCCGAGACAGCCACATTTCAGGTAACAAGTTGGGTTATAGGGTGTGGCCTATAGGTGGCACTGCTCCTTTCAACCGGCATACATTATTGGCAGTAATATTAGTGAGCTGCTGCTGAGTTCCAATGCCGAAAACACGAGTCACTACCCCTGAATATTGACGCAAACACAATTAGAACTTGGCCAGAGTGCTCGACTAGGTGGCTCAGCGAGACTGGTCGTGCCTCACCTCTTGACGTATGGCGGATGGTGAACCCAGGTTGCGGTGAAGAGACAGCGGGTACTGGTCGAGCTTCCTGCATATTCCGCGAGCGGCCTGTTCATTTCTACCATCAGATTTTCATTTTGTTTGTGGCCAAACGGTGGGTGTTGCAATGACACATCGCGTCGTCGTTCATTCAAGTTGGTGCAGTCTGGTGTGTAACCTATGCTGGTTTTCCTGGTTGTGGCCATGATGGTGTTGGCAATTCCAGTGGTGGGTGCCGGCCCGCTTGGAGGGAACATTTACATAGGCATCTGGGACTGGGTAGATGATCACACCTATGCCCCAGTTAGATGACAGTGCGCCACACATGCGTGGTTGAATTTTATTAGAGGGTCTCGGGATTTTAGTCACTGATGAAAGGCTGTAGTCAGATTGTTTTCCTTGCACATCAGCCGGTGCTGCGCTTCGGGGAAGCATTCAGACTCGACGACCATGGGGTCAGATTTGCACTAAGTTTTAAATGAAGAGGCATATGCTGGCATAGTTGTGCCCTACATAGCCAAGAAGTTTGTACCCCAAGAGTATAGCAGTAACCTAGGTTTGATTCCGCTATCCGCGCTTGAAAAGTTTATATTCCATTCTCCCAGGGGCACAGGCTGTGGTTATGGTGGCAAAAGTTTGATTAATGTGCCTGGATACAAAGTTCGTTATGGTCGTACTGCTTTACCATAACTGCCGTGAGGAAGGTTTATATCAGCACAGTATGCATCAGTTTCGTGTAGAAGGAATGCAGTGCCACGGGGTGGCTCAGAACAGGCAACGTAACATGATGTATGTTGGTGGGGCGTGTGCGGTTAGGAACACGCTTAGGCAGAGCCCTTATTTGGATGTACTGGGAGCATTCTGTTTACGGGACATGTGCTCACTTGCCAACGGCTATTCACGTGTCAGTTGTATGTGTTCCCCCATGCGGATGGAATTTAACTGCCCTTGATTGGCCAGTGATTCTTCTTGCGGTCTCCACAAAGAAGGTGTCTTGTTTGGTTATTTCTATAGGAGATTGCTGTATGGTGGGGTGGCGAGTGTTGCCGATATTGGCACTATGGCCTGGCGCCCGCCTGGGGGCCATTAAGGTCCCCCGGGGGGCCGCCTCCCAGTTCGAAGGCCTCTGGCTTACATCCAGTCTGTGAGCCGAGGCGCACAGAGGTCCGGTAGGGCAGGTGGTTGGCGCTTTACCAACGGTATCAACCAGTCAGTCAGTTCTTTTCAGTTTTGGGGCTGGGCGCGACTCTTGGCTCTCCTGCTTTCTGAAGGGGCACTCCAAGGAAGTTCGGCAGAAGCGGGGTCCCCTCCGACTTGGCCCCTCCAGCTTCCTGCCACATGGCTGAAGAAGGGTGTCCAAGTGGGACACCTGCCCTGGCACCCCTCCAGCTGGACGGCCACTGAGCGCTCTTACACTCCCCCTCCCTGCGTTACCACTGTCTGCTGAGCCACTCATCGACTAACACCCAGCTGCTTCTAGGCGCAAACAGTGAACGTGGGGCGTGGAGAGCCAGGGGCCAGAGGAGAGCTCACTGACTAACACCCAGCTGCTTCTAGGCGCTAACAGTGAGCGTGGGGCGTGGAGAGCCAGGGGAGAGCTCACCGACTAACACCCAGCTGCTTCTAGGCGCAAACAGTGAGCGTGGAGAGCCAGGGGAGAGCTCACCGACTAACACCCAGCTGCTTCTAGGTGCAAACAGTGAGCGTGGGGCGTGGAGAGCCAGAGGAGAGCTCACCGACTAACACCCAGCTGCTTCTAGGCGCAAACAGTGAACGTGGGGCGTGGAGAGCCAGGGGCCAGAGGAGAGCTCACTGACTAACACCCACCTGCTTCTAGGCGCAAACAGTGAACGTGGGGCGTGGAGAGCCAGGGGCCAGAGGAGAGCTCACTGACTAACACCCAGCTGCTTCTAGGCGCTAACAGTGTGCGTGGGGCGTGGAGAGCCAGGGGAGAGCTCACCGACTAACACCCAGCTGCTTCTAGGCGCTAACAGTGAGCGTGGGGCGTGGAGAGCCAGGGGAGAGCTCACCGACTAACACCCAGCTGCTTCTAGGCGCAAACAGTGAGCGTGGAGAGCCAGGGGAGAGCTCACTGACTAACACCCAGCTGCTTCTAGGTGCAACCAGTGAGCGTGGGGCGTGGAGAGCCAGAGGAGAGCTCACCGACTAACACCCAGCTGCTTCTAGGCGCAAACAGTGAACGTGGGGCGTGGAGAGCCAGGGGCCAGAGGAGAGCTCAGTGACTAACACCCACCTGCTTCTAGGCGCAAACAGTGAACGTGGGGCGTGGAGAGCCAGGGGCCAGAGGAGAGCTCACTGACTAACACCCAGCTGCTTCTAGGCGCTAACAGTGAGCGTGGGGCGTGGAGAGCCAGGGGAGAACTCACCGACTAACACCCAGCTGCTTCTAGGTGCAAACAGTGAACGTGGGGCTTGGAGAGCCAGGGGAGAGCTCACCGACTAACACCCAGCTGCTTCTAGGTGCAAACAGTGAACGTGGGGCGTGCAGAGCCAGGGGCCAGAGGAGAGCACACTGACCAACACCCAGCTGCTTCTAGGCGCAAACAGTGAGCGTGGGGCGTGGAGAGCCAGGGCAGAGCTCACCGACTAACACCCAGCTGCTTCTAGGCGCAAACATTGAGCGTGGGGCGTGGAGAGCCAGGAGCCGGGGCATTCTACGGCTTCTCTGTGCTTAATTTAAAAAATATATAAGTGCCATGGCCCTCGTCAGGAGACCTCCGCGTCTTGCCCCACACATTGCCACTGCCAGCATCACGAATGACTGAACCAACACAACCACTAACCAGCACACTCTTACAAGTGTGACAACTCAGACTATTCCAGGCCCCCAAAGCTATAAAATGCCTTCGGCAGCAGATATTCGTTTTTTTTTTAATGTATACTGAATTAAAAAACAATAGCTATTCTGTTCATATCTAAATTATACAAACAGTGCCACCATGTGGCAGCTATTATAACTGCAGGTGTTAACAATTAAGTGCTGGTGCTGAGCACCGGAAACCACCGGCTCAAATTAAGCACTCGCTTCAGCCACAATTGTGTCCTTAAAACTGGTTGTAAAGGTTTCTGCCCAAATCAGTACTTGGAGTCCCAGGGTGACCAGGTCTAACCAGGAGGAAACAGGCCCCTGAAAAACTCGTAATTTAGGACTGTCACGCGGCAGTTGGCACAGTAACCCTGACGTCCATGTTATTCCCCATTCCTTAGGGCATACAGTGATTAGTTGTAAGCCCCAGTATGACTGTAAATGTGGAATAGGACAGCCGCTGTGAGTAACAGCAGGTTCGGTTCTACGGTACAGTGGAGTTGCGATGGAGAACTTATGCACCCTTCACAGTGCGCTCTGGGGAGGGGGGGTCACTTTTGGGGCATTATCAAGGAGCTGTTCTGCATTGGCACACACTCCGGCTTATGTGCCAACGTGTGTACAGTAACAGTTACCTAATCAGAACCTTCTATCAGTAAGTGTGGTGATGCTTTGTTTCCTTTATTTTACACTCATAGGAGTGTTTTATTTGTAGGAAGTGTGTTTAATGTGTTGCCTCCTGTTCCTGATTCTGATGTTTGCAGCTGTACCAGCTGTTGCCACCCCCATGAAGAGTTCCTGCTCACTGTTCCACACCCATTTTGCTGACCTGTTTTACCTGGTTCCTCTTTCCCTCTGGGTGACACAGCTTCCCCTGGTGTTAGATGACAGGGTGGGATCCCTACCCAAACCTCTACTGGAGGGGCCTACCGCCCCCAGCTGTCAACAAGCTGAGGCTCCTAACTCTCTCTGGTGTGACACCCCCTCCTGTCCACCCACCACCACACCAGAGTGGGGGCTTCTGTCCCCCACATCCCGTAACGAGGAAGCTTAACTAGCCGGTTACACCTGTGTTTACTATCGGAGAATTCTAAAAATGATTCAAACTACAAACAATAAGTGAGACTGCCCCTTTTCACCATCTACAGCCCACCCACTTCTTTGGCAGATTCTCTGCCCACCCCAAATATCCCACCATAGAATTACACTGTGCCCTACAAGGCACCGACCGCTCGGTACCACTACTTTTTGTACTATAGTTGGTCTTTGACTGGGCTACGGGAAACGTCTGGATTTCCCTACATTTTAACAAGTTATTGTTGGGTGGGCGCTTTCTGATGACCCAGCCGTGCCGCTTATGTCAGCGACATCCCCCTGGGCACTGCAAAGCGACCGCAAAAAGCGGTTTGTTCAATTCAATAAAGATTTAGAAAAAAGCTTTGAAAACAAAAGTTCAATCTTGTTGTACTCATTTCTTGAGATTGAATTTATTCCAAAATTACGTTAGATAACTAAACACATTGCCATCATGATGTGTTTAAACAAATCTCCCGATGCATTTCGGGCCAAACGCCTTCGTCAGGGTAAAAACAACTGTAAGAAAAACGAAAGACAACAGAGCATCACTATAAACAACCTGGGACATATCCAAAGTCCCTGCACCTGAGTAACCCGGTGTCAAAAAGTTGTGCCATTGCAGTAAAAACTTTTCTTACAGTTGTTTTTTCCCCTGACGAAGGGCGTTTGGCCCGAAATGCATCGGGAGATTTGTTTAAACACATCATGATGGCAATGTGTTTAGTTATCTAACGTAATTTTGGAATAAATTCAATCTCAAGAAATGAGTACAACAAGATTGAACTTTTGTTTTCAAAGCTTTTTCTAAATCTTTATTGAATTGAACAAACAGCTTTTTGCGGTCGCTTTGCAGTGCCCAGGGGGATGTCGCTGACATAAGCGGCACGGCTGGATCAATGTTCTAACACCCAATTCAGAGGGTGATACCCCCGGTGCACGCTACAAATTACTAATTTTGGTTTAATACTTTGCTGTGCGTGCTCATACACTTCACGCTTTCTGATGACGTCATTTTCTTTAGTTACCTTCTCAAATGTCCCACAGTCACTGCAAGATGTGATTCTGCGACCACTCTTTAACCACATAAATATGATTTTACTGCACTTGCCACAGATGTCACGGTCAGCAGCATAACTGGCACAGTTTAACAAAATAAAGTGTGTCTGGCTTAAATTAAACTAAATTAATTTTTAAAAATAGATGCAAAACTTTGCAAAAAATAAATGGTCACCTTTCTTTCAGCTGCTAATAGTTGTTCAGGTATTAAATTAGGTGACAATTTTGCCCAGATCATGTACACATCCCTAATTCGTGGACTGACAGAAAAGCTTCTGATTGTAGTTGGCAACAACATCTTACATACTTACATTTAATTCAAATGGAGGATAAAATGATTCCCTATTTGCCATAAAACTGTTTTGCTGGACTATTCCCCCAGATCCATATGAACTCACAGACACTCTTTTCAAAGCAACAGTTGTTTCAAAATGGCACTTGAAGTTCAGAAGAATTCCAACATGGTTAATCTTTTTTAAGGTCCAGTTTCTTAAATCCTAAAGTGCCGCAGAGACAGGCACATAGTAAATATGTGATGTACAACTCTGATCTGTCCTGGGGTTTCCTCGTGGAAAATGTACTTGTAGACGCCATTTAGTGTGAAAAGAACAGAAGTAAGACAAGTTTTAGAAATAACTGGGTTGCAGCAGTGAAAACAGCTACACCGTTGTTGTATGAAGTGCAAACATGTATGCATCATTCCTGCTAAATTCAATATCGTATGTTTCACTATTGGAAGGCAGTAAAAACAGTGTTAATAAAATGCCATTTCTGTGTAATCGTTCAAGACAGATCAATAAGTGGTGGTGAGTAACATATATATGTTCTGCTGAATGTGTTTAATCTCATTTCCTACCAGATCTGTGCATTTCATTTTTTTATCACTGGTGCCCCTTTACTTAATCTAAGCCCCCATGACTGTATTATTGCACTGGCTCAGTGGGCGGAGAAAGAAACGAGTCCCATGACAGAACCATAAACTACAAAGAAGGTTAAAGCCTCATAACACCTTGTGGATTCTAGGAATAAACCGTACCTTCCTGAACCTAAGGGTGCTCAAATAGAGCTGCCACTAATTAATTGTAGCAACATTGGCCGTTTACTTAATAGGTTTATTAATTAAATATATAATATTGCAGATTATCGGTATCATAGGAGGAGAACCCCCAACCACATATGGATCGAATTGTATTGAAGAGAAGAACCATATAAGATGAACTTGAATACAAAATTAGATAACACTTTTTTAAGTAAGTAACTGCCTATAATGTGAGTGGGAGTGTATGATAAGGATTGTTTAGTAATGAGAAGTGACCCTGAGAAGTATGTTTTCGGTACCCGTGGTGCTTGATTGATACTTCCTTTGCAATATTGGTCCTTAGTGGTATGAATGGTCAATGAGTTGTATAGTAACACATTCGGAGCCTGTTTTCAGTGATGGTAGAATTCCTCCTTCATTGAATATTTATACATGCATTGTTTTTGATTTTCTATTTTTAGAGTCAACAATACTGTTTTTAATGTAAGAGTCTGTCCTGAAGAAGGTGGTGTCAACCAATTACAATCCACCGAAACGCCACGTCGACAACTGTTTTTTATATAGTATTGTTTTTATAAATCTTTTCTTAATCTGTACATTTTGTATGTATGTTTGTGTAAGAGACTCAAAAATATATGTTTCATTCGTACATGATTGGCAAATGAAATGAATGTAATTGGAAATAATATAGAATTGTGTGACTTGTATTACAAAGAAATGTGTTCACTGAAAAATGTTACATAGACAAATGAATATGATATACATGAGAGAAAACTTATAAGAACAGAATTCTGTCCTCTCTTGCAACGATATTTTATGTATTGATTTGGGTTTTAAAGGTGTATATACAATCTTTTTTCAATAAAGGAGGAGATATTTTTTCTAAAATAAGGCTTATAGTCTGTATGTAGTGTATGTATGACTGGGCATGCTCATGGGAGAGGCAGTTAATGAAGAAAGAACATCATAGGGAACGTCTCTTTGTTACTATGTATTATTGCACTGACCCTTCATGAATCTAAACTCTGTCCTTAGCACCTACGGCCATATGTACAAAGCATTTTTGTGGTTGGAAACGGCCCAATTTGCAGAATAGGACCATTTTCAACCGCAAAAATGATTTTTCATCACACAAAGAACAAATGACGATTCTGTAACACGTTACGGAATCGCAATTTGCATTTACAATTCAGTATTTGGAAAGGGCGTGTTTAGAGCGTCCCTTCCAAATACAGAATCGCAGTGCTGTGTATGAAGTTTTCGCTAACAAATTACGGTTGCAAAACATTCATTTTTGTTATTGACACCACAAAGGAGGTGGTAACCCATTTGCAAATGGGAAGGGGTCCCCAAGGGACCCCTTCCTCTTTGAGAATGTTGAAACAAATATTTTTTAAGAGCAGGCATTGACCCCACTGACCAGTGCTTACTCTTAAAAATTGAAACTTAAATGTTCCATTTTATTTTTTGAAACACACCCCATTTCCTTTAAGGAAAACGGGCTGAATGTTAAAAGAAAATGATTGCTTTATTAAAAAGCATTAACAGACATGGTGGTCTGCTGACTCCAGCAAGCCACGATCCCTTTGATGGCTGCAATTCCTAATGGGTGGCAAACTGTGACCTACTTCATAAATATTTATGAGCTAGGTTGATTTGGGATGTACTAGGAATCATTATTTAGGAGCTGTACATTTTTGTGCATTAGTAATTTCGATTAGCCTAATTGCGATTTGGTAAGAACTCAATTAAGAAATTGCAATCCCTAAAGTTAGCAGATATGGCCCCTAGTTCCATGCCCTCTCTTGTCTTCAGGCTGCACATGAATCCCTCCTCAGCATGCAACGTCAACATGGCTTGAAAATGTAACCCTGGAACACTGCTTAATTTGAGGTGGTGGTTTACGGTGCTCAGCAATGGCACTCAATTGTCAACACCGGTGCTTGTGACAGTCTGCCACAAGGTGGCACTGTCTGGCTAATTTAGAGATGACCACAACAGTTAATTATTAATTCAATATACATTAAAAATTACTATTTTTGCGCCCAAGCCATTCTTATAGCTTTGGGGGCCTGTATTAGTCCGAACTGTCACACTTCTAGGAGTGTGATGGTTAGACGTTGTGTTGTTACTATCATTGGCAGAATGGCAGGGGCAATGTTTGGTGCAAGCTGCAGTGGCCTCCTGATAAAAGCCTAGGCACTAATATTTGTGCAAATTAAGCACTGCCCTGGATCCCACCCCAGTACCCTGCCCGCGTCTCCTTCCCCACTCTTAATTTCACATTGTTTCAATTTTGCACTTTTCCAATCCTGGTCAGTGAGCACCAGTACTCCATATTGACCCTTGACCCCGCTTGAGGCATCCAACCTGGGGCTGTCGCATGCTAGGCGGTGTCAGTTGATCCAATCATATTTCTTCCCTGGTTGTCTACCTATTGGAAACGTGTGAGGTGGCCAGTTTTTCTTACAGGTCCACACTTTGGCCCTCTACGGTGCTTGGCTGGTCCCTTTTAGAAAGTCAAGACACCAGCAATCTCTTCTCTTACAGATTCCGAGACAGTGGGATGAGACTAACCCCTACCAAGCCTTTAGAGAAGCTTTTTTGTAGGTAATCGAATACAATAAAACAGTGCTGTATTGCCAGGGCTGAAGGAATTACTAGAGCTTTATTGTAATATTACTTTGTTCCTTCTTCTGACATCATTTGTACTTTACAGATTCTTCTAGTGTGGAGTTTATACCGTCTGTACAAGAGTTTTGAGGCGGCCGCTGTCAAGCCTTTGCCTTTTGAAATGCTTTGGAAATGTTTGGGCTACTATTCAATGATCAATACACAAAGAGGGGACTGGGGGGCTTTTTTGGAGAGGTCCAGCATAAGTGCCCCAGAGCAAGTCTGCAAAAGAAGGTTATGCTGTTCCTCGGGGATCCGTGTCAGAACACAAGGGAATCAAAGCCAACCCGACCGGATAGGTTCAAAGTTGGGGATCCAAATATTGGATTATAATGCCCTCACACACCCAGTTGGGTGTCATGCTTCATCATTTGGGCTGCTCCTCGTCGGGTCGGCGGTGCAATACCCGACAGGCTCCCTATAGTAGGGGCACTTTAGCGGAGATCTTTTTCCAATAGCCGTATGGTGAAGTGGGGGTGAGGGGCCAGAAATGTGTAGATGTATGGATTGAGGGTGACATCAAATTTTATTCAATAGGTCTCCTACCCTAAGTAAAAACAGGCAATAAGGCGCTCGACCAAACGTATGTTTTGGAATGTGGTACAAAGATATACACAAATGGTCTAAGTTGCTAAAAACTTTTGACAACACCACCTTAAAGTTTTAAAATAGGTGATGGCTGGATAGGTTGTAAATATTGAATCTGATGCTCACATGTACACTACCTTTCCTTTCCTCACATCACACACTTTTCACAACCCTCCCTCCCCTTCTTTTAGGTTGCACCTATTTTAAAACTTTAAGATTTACATGTATTGTACTATGTATATGTATTGATTGTTCTAATTGGTGATGAGATTAAATCACAACCATTTGATGGTATAATCCGAAGGTGGTGTTGTCAAAAGTTTTTAGCAACTTAGACCATTTGTGTATATCTTTGTATTTTGTGTTTGATTATCGTCCACTGAGACAATCCTTTTTGTACCAGTTTGCACCCGAGTCCAGTGGATTTGCGGGCTACCCCATTGATACTTAACTAATGTTTTGGAATGAGCGTACTTATTGGTGAAAGGTCAACATGTTTCTCGCTCAAAGTGAAGTCTACAGGCGATTCGTCAGGACCAAAGCAATAAAGACTATCTACAACTTAGAATTGGTGACGTGGAAGCATACTCACATCAACCAAGCAGCTACCTATTAGTGTACCTGATGGTACTGGAACTACCTGTGAGAGGAGACTAAATATATGACATTGGTTACATCTGTATAGTACACATGTCTGTCAAATCTCCTATCCCTTGTGAGGCTGACTCTGGAATATTAACCGGTGAATGGTGGATGCCAATGCATTACACACAATTAAAAAACATTTAAAAACAGTGCCACACAGTGAGTGCACAAGGTGAGCTAGTGTGAACTACAGCCCTTGTGGCACGATGTACCAAGCAGCAAACATATCCTATGTGGACTCACCCAATGTTGCGGACTAACCAGGCATCAGCAGTACCCGGTAGGTTGTACACGAGGAGTTCCTCATGTACTGGAGTAATACGTTGGGGAGACAATGAAGGGAACCAATATTAGTTTCATTCTGTTCAATATATTCGTATTGCTGACCCAAACTATCGGTCTCACTCACAGATTCATCAATATTCAAGCACTTATTCCTTAATAAAACCGCCTGCCCATGTAGTTATACAATGTGACATCAAACGTGTAGGCAAGCGGGTAAGTAAATGCATATTTCATCAGTACCCATCCTTAATGTTGTGAGGTTCAAGGGGGGGGTTATTCATATTGCTGCGTTGACGTGCTCCTATTCAATGAGCCATCTTGTTTATCTCTGCCCCTGTGCCTGGCTTACTCTTCCACACATTGCTACACGTTTGGTAGCTCTTTCTGGAAGCTTACAGGCCCTGCTCAGCAGGATTGTCAACTTTTATTTATCACCTTTGTTTAGAAGTTTGTGGTTTTCTTTGGAAAATCCCTGAAGCAATAGCTTCTCTTTGACTCATACAAGGAAGCAAGCTTCCTCTTTTATGACATCCCTGGTGTGTATTGCTTGCAGCTGCCGTCTTCCCACAGTTCCCAGTTCTGTCTCTTCCTGCTTGTCTCTGTTTACACCCTGCCGTTCTATAGCCTCTATTTAGTCATTGTTTGTCTTTGGTGTGTTTTTTTTACTCTCATTTTGTATCCTTCTAGGTGAAAGACAGATTTTAATATTCTCCAATATTTCATCTTGTTGGTGTTCTACCTCAGTATTGAGTTTTAAATATCGTCCTGCCAAAAAATCGTATCCAGGACCTCAACTCACACAATATTGGGAAGAAAAGTATTTATAGGTAGGTATAGATTTACTATTCTTAACTCCATACATGTGCACTTTTTGTAAGGTCAGCCCGCGGGACTATCAGCCATGTTCTGACCTGCAGGAGTTGTTGGGGGCGTCCTGTGGGCATCAAACATCCGTTTACAAATCGCAGCTCACATTTCCCACTGGAGCTCTTTCCCATAAGGTCTTGACCAGAGTAGGTCTCAAGACTTCTCGGCCATACAGGAGAGTTGGGGAATGGTGCTGGCAGAGGCGGAGTTTAACCGGAGGATTCCTACCGCACAATGTGGAGTCCGTAGGATAAATGCCCTGCGTTGCTATTCTTTGGCTAGTGGAAGTGTTTCTGTGGCACTGAGGATTGTTCTGAGATGTGTGTAGTTGACTCAGTGTTCCATGGGGTCACCCTTGAATGCACACTCCTGTTTCTTCTTTATTCTCAAAGATCATTTTGTTTCTTTTCACTTTGAATGTTTAAAGAACACATACTGCTTCTCCTTTCAAAGACACCCAGGCTTTGTTGCAAGTCTTTTCTTGCACATTACAGAAATAATGCCATGTAAAGAGGCAGCTTTCACCGCATCTCCTAGAGGTCGCACTGGGCTGGGGGTCTCCAGAATCATGGGCAGGTCAATCATGTGTGCATGAAAGAGAGGCCTCAGACCAACACCCCTGGTACGAAAGGTTCTATTTTCACATCATTTACTCTTCATTCGGTCTCAGACCACAATCCATTGATTACATTATACACCTACTCGCTAAATCGATTAGAAGACATCTTTCACTCATGGCTGCCAGAAGGGTGAAAGGATTTCAGGAAGACCACAAAGTAAGTTAGTATTTCCTTTTCGAGAACTTTTTGGGTTTTGCCTAGCCAGCGCATGTGCTGTCTCTTTGAGACATGCTGTATCTACTCTGTGGGCTTACATCACGCCCATCGTTGTTGATTTGTCTGTTTGCGTGTTGTTTAAAAAAAACTTGTTTTTTAGTGTTCCGGTGTATTGGCCTGTGCAGGGTGTAAATATGGTCTGTGTTTCTCACAGCTACGTAGAACATCTCTCTCCCTTTGGAATGTCAATGTTCTTTTATTTAAGACATGACAGAAGACTTTACTGATTGTGTTTCCCACAAAGATACCACATTAGTTATTGGGCGGTGATGGGTGCCTCCCTTACAGAATGGTGTAATAAGGAGGTTTATTAAAGTATACAAAACAGTGATGGATGGAATGCTTGAATCAGTCTCAGTCACTGGTAATTACTTGGGCCGCATTCCGTTCATTGGTATTTTGCACACCATGCCACCTCAGTTTGGACCACGCCATATGCAAATCAGTCTTCACCCTGCTCCAATGGGAACAGTCCAGCCCGAACTACCCTGCCAGGTCCTCCCTAATCCAGAACACAAGCAACCCAGGACCGGTTTCACCCTAGTTATGGGCTCATCAGCCAGGTACAGCTTGGTTCCAGTGACACAGTGTGAGCGGGACCCACGTCTGGGCCTAGCCGTCCCACTTAAGGTGACACAATAAAGTATACAAAAAGTGATGGATGGAATGCTTGAATTAATCTCAACCACTGGTAATCACTCGGGCTGCATTCCGATCCATCGTTATTTTTAATTTCATGCCCCTCAGTTTGGACCCAGCCATATGCAAATCATTCTTGACCCTGCTTCAATGGGAACAGTCCAGCCCAAACTACCAAGCCAGGTCCTCCCTGAACCGGAATACAAGCAACCCAGAACTGGTTTTGCCCTTATTAGAGCTATCAGCCGGGTATACCTTGGATCCAGTGACAGAGTGAGCACGGGACCCGCGACTAGACCCATGGGCCCTGAAGGTGCCCACCTCGAAAAAAGATCTGATTCCATAGTTTTACTAATGCTTCGTGCAGAGTGCATAACCCCCTGGGTTTCCTGCTTTTCCAGTGCACAGCCCTGTAGCTCCCCCTGGCAGTGCTCGCTTTTGGCCGCCCAAGACCTCGGTTCGAGACCCCGTGCCCCGCACTGGTGACTTGCTCTATTTTTTTATCTCTGCTGTTCTATTTAATTTATCTCTGCTGTTCTATTTAATTTATTTCTGCTGTTCAATTTCTGCTTAATTTAATTTCTGCTTTTACCCCTGTTCTTTTGTCGCTTAGCCCCTTATCTCCTTTTTTTCCTCCTCTTCCTCACTTCTCCCCTCGTTGCCGACCCTCGCCGCTGCTGCCCCCGCGGCCCCTCCCACTCCAGTGTTTTCCCACTCCCACCTCCCAGCTGTCCCGCCCTCCCCCGACCTCTACTTAATGGAGGCCGCTGCGCGGCCGCGCCAAAGGCAAGCCCGTCTGCGCTTGTCCGCGACCTGGCCGCGACCAGCGCCAGGACCCCTGGTCCTCCGGCCTTCTAACGATACAGCTCCTCGGCTCTCCACGAACTCAATGCCGGCAAGAACTACAACTGCAAGCTCTCCTCACCTCTCGACACCCACGGACCGTTCACCTGCCATCACTGCCGCCACTCCTTCACCTTCGCGAAACCCAGGACCCTACACCTCCCTCCAGCAACAACTCTGTTGCACCCCAAACCCTGAGATGCATCCTCCTCAACGTCCGCTCCCTCCACAGACACACCACGGAAATCTGGGACCTCCTTGACAGCACCACCCCAGTTACTCACCGAAACCTGGACGAACTCCGCCTCTGGACCAGACATCGCGATCGACATCCCAGAAGGATACAAGTTCACCTGGAAGGATCGCCCCAACCGCCCCGGAGGAGGCATCGCCATCGCCCACAAGGCCAATCTCCGGCTGAGCACCTATTCCTACGGGCCCACAGACCTGATGGAAAACCTCCATTTCAAGATCCAGACCAACCGGTCCTCCACCCTCCGAGGCACCCTCATCTACAGACCACCCAGACCCCGCTCTCCTTTTTCTGACTCCATCACCGACATCATCACACTGCACGCTGCTAGGAGACCTCAACTTCCACCTCGACAACCGCCAGGACCCCAATTCCGCCTCCCTCCTGGACAACCTCCACACCATAGGACTCAAGCAGATAGTACCAGAACCAATGCACACTGCTGGGCACAGCTGGGCACATCCTCGATCCCGTTTTCACAGCAGGGCCATCACCTTCAGCCACACCTCCGAACTCCCATGGACGGACCACTGCTGTGTTCACTTCACCTTCAAATCCAACATCCCCCGCAGGCGCCCGCATCAGCTCCAGCGCAGAAATTGGTACAAGATCACTAACGACCAGTTCGCCGCCGCCCTCGGCAGCTCCGCTCCCACCACCACAGACAATGACCCCACCACCGCCGCCCACAATCTACACAACTGGATCACCGACTGCACCAACACCATCGCCCCCCTCAAGAAAGCCTCCAAGCCCCACGCCAAGAAAGCCAGCTGGTTTTCCACTGAACTTCGAGACTCCAGACGCACCTGCAGATGACTCGAAAAACTGTGGAGGAACTCCAAAACCCCGACAGACCTCGACAACTTCAAAACAGCTACCGCTGGCCACCACAAGCTCATCAGACTCTCCAGCAAGAAAGCTCTTCAGGACAGAATCTTCACCAACACACACAACAGCAAGGTACTCTTCGGCATCATCAAAGAGTTTGCCCAACCCAGCAGCGAGTCCACAGACATCACTCCCTCCCAGGACCTCTGCGACAGACTCAGCGCTTTCTTCCATCACAAAATCAAGACCATCTATGACAACTTCGACGACAACAACTCCCACGAGGAACCCCCTCCCAACGCTCCCTACAGCACGCAGCCGAGACTAGACAGCTGGACTGCCCTCAGCATCGAAGACACTCTGAGAATAATGAAGACCACCCACTCTGGGGCCCCCATGGACCCCTGCCCCCACCACATCTACCACAAAGCCGCAGACATCATCCCCCGAGCTTCAACGTATCATCAACCGTTACTTTGAGACCGCCTCCTTCCCCGATGACTGGAAACACGCAGAGATCAACCCTCTCCTGAAAAAACCTTCAGCGGACCCCACTGACCTCAAGAATTTCTGACCGATCTCCCTACTCCTTTACCTGGCCAAAGTCATGGAAAAAGCCGTCAACAGCCAATTCGCCGCCTTCATTGAAGAAAACCACATCCTCGACTCCTCCCAATCAGGCTTCAGGAAGAACCACAGCACCGAAACCACACTCCTCGCAGCAACAGACAACATCCGCGCCCTCCTTGACAGAGGAGAGACTGTGGCCCTCATCCTCCTAGACTTCTCCGTGGCCTTCGACACCGTCTCTCAGCACACCCTAGCCCGCAGACTCCACGACGCGGGAGTCCGGAACAAGGCCCTCGACTGGATCCTCACCTTTCCTTTCCGGCAGAACACAACGAGTCAGACTCCCCCCATTCCTCTCAGAACCGACCCCGACCACCTTCGGAGTCCCAGAAGGATCCTCCATCAGCCCGACCCTGTTTAACATCTACATGGCCCCGCTCGCATTCATCGTTAGAGCACACGGACTCAACATCACATCGTACGCAGACGACACCCAACTCATCCTCTCCCACGAACCCAACATCACCAAACGCAAATTTCAAGACGGAATGGAAGCCGTCGTCAGATGGATGAAGAACAGCTGCCTTCAACTCAACACAGACAAAACCAAGGTACTCATCATGGGCCCACACCCCGACGCCTGGAACGACACCTGGTGGCCCCCCTCCCTCGGGCCTTCCCCACAGACCAGGCACGCAACCTCGGAATCATCCTGGACTCCGAACTCAAAATGGACCGCCAGATCATCGCCATCACCTCCTTCTGCTACCACACCCTCCGCCTCCTCCGTAAGACCTTCAAGTGGATCCCCCCGAACACAGGAAAACTGTCACACACGCCCTCATCAGTAGCAGACTGGACTACGGCAACGCACTCTATGCCGATATCAACAAGAACCTCACCCGCAAACTCCAGAACGTCCATAACGCCGCTGCCAGACTAGTCCTCAACCTACCACGCCAGAGCCACATCAGCCAACACCTATGGATAATACACTCGCTCCCCGTCGAGAAGAGAATCACCTTCAAGCTTCTCACCCACGCACACAAGGCCCTCCACAACACCGGACCCGCCAACTTGAACCACCGCCTCGCGTTTCATGCTCCCCAGCGATCTCTCCGCTCGGCCCAGCTCTCCCTCGCAACAGTTCCTCAGATCAAGAAAAGCAGAACAGGCGGACGCTCCTTCCCCCTCCTCGCGGCCAAGGCATGGAACTCCCTACCTCTCCACCTCCGACAGACTGCATCGTTCCATAAGTTCCTAAAGGACCTCAAGACCTAGCTCTTCGATGGAACTCAGTGACCCACCAGGATATGCGGAACCTCCCCCCACCTCCTTTCCCTCAGCGCCTTCAGACCCGTTCCGCTTTATAAACCCTCTGATTGATTGATTGAGAGTACCATCTCATTAAGCATGGCACCCAGACACTGTATGCAGGAAGCGCATAGAGGCAGGTATCGCCGCACTGCAGGAGGCGCTGGATGTTTATACTTCATTTTATTCCTTCTTTTTATTCGTCACCTCTTACATCTTTTTATTTTCTGCCAGATGAATTTCGCCTTTTGACACGTGCTTTGCATCCGGAATACAAGGGCCAGCCGCCAGTCTTGAGAGTTGAGCAGATGCGCCCTGAGGGTGTTTTTGTGTATTTAACTTTAAATTATGTTTTAGATACACATTGACATCAGAAGCTGTTTGTTTTATATGACACAGGTGCAGGTGTGCAGCTGCCATGGGTTTTATGTGACCACTATTCATTGGCTCTCTGTTTGCACAGACGGGGGGCAGATGATTGGTCAGAATGTCTTTGTGCGCTTGGATAGTTTTAAAAGTTTTTTATGGCTTTGTTTTAATTTACAAAATATGTCATTATATATGACCTTGTGGGGTCTGTCGGCTGCCCTTGGCCACGCCCTTTTGACCTCCTAGGGGAGGGGGTGTTTAAGGGTCAAGCACTGACCTGGGTGGTACTGCTGTTGTCCACCTATTCACAGTCAGTGGCCACCCCTTCTCAAAGGTCTGAGGCAAAAAGCTGCTGCATTGTGGGGTCCATCAGGGGTCTCTCTGATACCTCTGCCATTTGATTATCCACATTAATGGCTTCCACATTTCCAACCAATCAGGAGACGCTCAAGTTTTACCAGCACTGTCATATTCATGACTTCAGTCACTGATGGCTGATTTGGTGAGGGTAGGACCCGCAAAGTGTGCCCCCATCATGGCCTTTGCATCACTTTTGGAGCTCTTCTCAGGGACTTCTACCATTTGTTTTTGCATTGTTTATTTAGAACGAAATACCCGGTAGCCAGTCCGGTCCTGTTTGAGGAACCAGTCTCCTGAGCAGAAGACATGCCATGTTGGTCAGAAATTATTAAATCAGACACAGGGCTGTGCATGGTGACCGGACCAGAAACTTTGGAATCTATAGCCAGGGTCACTGTTTCTAGAATTACGTGGCAGGGGAGGATCAAATTATGCGGCAGGGTTGAAAAGGTAAATTCTGCAGCATAGCGCGGCAGATTTTGTGATAGCATTATTTTAATATTTTGTCATTTTTACACATGGGCAAATGTTTTAACTCTTTAGTACCAGTTTAACAGTCAAACACATCAAAAAGCAACTGAAAGGTGACCAGTCAATCTTCAATAAGGGCCTTCTACTGTGCGGCAGCACCTGTTGATGTGTTTTTAGTAACTTTTGATCCGTTAGAGCTTGAAACAATTTTTTTCGTTTAAAAACTGCAAACTATGCAGCAGATGATGGATGTGAATGCGGTAAATATATAATTACATGTGGCAAATATGTGGCAAATTTATAATTACATGTAAAGCGATGCATAATTCCAGTGGGCCTGTCTAAGAAACAGAGAAAAGGACCGACAGATGGATGCCACATTCATGCACAGTGATGCTCTCATTACAGGATTCATGGCCATCCTCATACTGCCAGGAATTCGTGGTGGAATCAGGATTACAAGCTGTGTGGGAACACCGCACAACCAGGTTCTTTTTCTCCCACATATTTTGCAAGGAAAACTCTAGTAGAAAGAGCGCAAAGAAAAGGGAAAATAAGCAGGAATTGGTTCTCATATTCCATTTACGTGGCTATCCTTCCGAAGGTGAAAACTCAGGGGCATATTATCAAGCCCCAGCGATAATTATCGCTGAGCGCGCTTAGCGTGCTTTTAATTATCGCCGGCTATCGCTGGAATATATCACCAAGCTAGCGCTGTATGATCAACGCTTAGCGCTATGGCGATAAATATTCCAGCGATAGCGGGGTTTTCCATGGAACATCGCTGGTTTACCAGCGATGTTCCATGGAAAACAGCGATAAGCTTGATGATAGGCCCTGTGGCCTTAGCCCCACAATCCACCTCCCATGTTAGGTATGCCTTAGTCAGGAATTTAGCAGACGTTAAATTCCTGAGTTAAGGCAGAGTTAGCGCGATTTAAATTATCGCGAAGCTGCCTTCGCGATATTTTCCCATGTTGTTTTCACAGCCACGTCTACTTTGCATCTCATTATCGATGCGAGGCGTGTGAAAAACGGGAGCTAAGTCAAGGAAACACGCGCTAGCGTGTCCTTGTAAATAATGCGATATAATTATCGCCGCTTTGCGCCCGAAAAACGGACGCTAAAGCGGCGATAATTGTATCGCCGGCCCTTGGTAATATGCCCCTTAGAATGGTGCACAAATACCTCACACCAACATTGCCAGGCTTCATGCTATCTGCAGTTTGCGTAGCCATATCGGTGCAGCGGTTTCCAGCTATCCTGTATCCACTGTGTGGAAGAAATACAGGTCCAGATTGACTAAACTTTCACGCACCGCAGCGAGGGAACTTGCTGCTACATTGAGTGAGAGACGAGGGAGCAATAATGTGCAATATGTACTAAGATATGGTGCACTTCTGCTCTTTTCTAGCACTGGCGTACAGCGTTGTGCCTAGCGCAGACGCAGACACCCTTGCACGATGACACAAGAGAACCTATGCTGTGGTCAGAATAGTTTTTGTGCAGGAGGGGATACCTTCCTTGACAAAAACTATCCTTAGAGGCTTATTCCTCAGGAAATAACGAGGATATTTAAAGATATTTCACCTTGTTACACCCACCTCAGTTACGTGCACTGGTTTGGTGCAAACCAACGATTAAAAGTCTTTGTAAATATGGGTTCGCGTCAAAAAACATGGGTGGATGCACGGGAACAGCCATGCTCCACCCATGTAACACTTTCCTGAGGCAGGATAAGTAACCCATCGCAAGGTTGTGTTACTTTTGGGTAAAATTCCACGCTAAACCACGCAAACCTTGATTTGCACGGCTTAGTAAATCAAGAGATACATTTTGTGCTGTGGCTGCACCAAAAAAGTGGTGCAACCATGACGCAAAATGTTATTAAATGTGGGCCACAATTTGAGGTGGAGACAAGAGTGGCCTGACAATGACCGTTCAGTTCTTGACCACTGTTTGGGGTGTGGGTGATACTTCATTTAATAGTCTCATCTGGCGGCAAAAGTATAAAACAAAGAGTGCTAGAGCTGAGCAGAAAACACAATCAAGTGAGACAAGGGATGGGGTAGGGGTATCTCAAAGATACTGAGCCTGTTGCCTGGCCCCAGCTACTTCATAGTCTATTGAGCCCAGAAGTACTTTTATTATTAGTCTTTTTATTGGATTTTCAAGAGCCCAGAAGTATTATGAAGCGATGGGTGCCAAATCTTAGCATGCTCGGAGGATTAATGTGTTATGGGTGGAAAATCCCTACACGCTATTAGTATTATTGTGTGATGGGTGGTAAATCCCAGCATGCTCTGAGGATTATTGTGTTAGGGGCGGTAAATTCATGCATGCTATAACTATTAGTGTGTTATGGGTGGAAAATCTTAGCATGCTCTGGGGAATATTTTGTTAGGGGTGGAAAATCCCTACACGCTATTAATATTATTGTATGATGGGTGGTAAATCCATGCATGCTCTGAGGATTATTGTGCTGTGGTGGAAAATCCAAGCACGCTATGAGTATTATTGCATTATGGGTGGCGCATCCCTGCATACTATGAGTATTCATTTGCTATGGGTGGCAGTTTGTGGAATGCTCTGGGTATTACTGTGTTATGGGAGGCAAATCCCTACATGCAATAAGCATTATTGTGTTTTGGGTGGCAAACCTGCGCAAGCTACAAATATTATTGTGCTACGGGTGGCAAATTGTAGCATGTATCCAGAAATATTGTGTTATCGGTGGCAAATCTCTGCATGCTATGAGCATTATTATTTTATGGGTGGCAAATCTCTGCATGCTACGAGCATTATTATTTTATGGGTGGCAAATCTCTGCATGCTATGAGATTTACTATTTTATGGGTGGCAAATCTCTGCATGCTATGAGCATTATTAATTTATGGGTGGCAAATCTCTGCATGCTATGAGATTTATTATTTTATGGGTGGCAAATCTCTGCATGCTATGAGCATTATTAAATTATGGGTGGCAAATCTCTGCATGCTATGAGCATTATTAATTTATGGGTGGCAAATCTTGCCAATCAGTGAGTGTTCTGGTTTATGGCTTGCAAGTCTGAAGAAGCTATGAATATTACTGAGTGATGGGTGGCAGATAAGAGCAAACACTTATGATTGCTGAGTGATGGACCACACACCTGGGCATGTATTGGTGAATATTATAGAATGATTGGAAGCTGCTTTTAATAGCAGTGTACCCCTAGAACTAGATGGCAGACTTTGAGACAGTCGAGGACAAGCGCAGAAGCAAATGTAGAACTTGTTTTCATAGAAAGGGTGGTAAATGCACATGCAGCTTCCTTGCAGGAGTGGTAGAAAGAAAAAACAAATTACATAATTTGAAACCGTTCCTGCATATAGACACCTGAAAAAGGGAAGACTGAGAACTCAAATATGACGTTGGAAACCATGTAGGGCGCGCGTGTCTTGAGAAGGCATGGAAGAGGTAGACTAGATAGCTTCAAGTAGTGGTCTTTGTCTGCCATCGCTTGAAGAATTAAACATTGTGACTAGAATATAGATCAGCAGACAGGTGGACAGGTGGACAGACAGACACAAGGGTGTTTAATTGGTGTTGGGGATATTCAACTTATAATTCAAAACTGTGCATATGAAATTGCATTTGAGGTGCCCAGTCAGACCTTGGCCTCTCCTTGCAGAGATCACTTGAAAAGGAAATCTTCAGTTTCCGTAACCAACCCGTTTGCAAGTCCCTGCCATCTTTGGCCTTTTTTTTAATAGTCCTTCACATATAGCAATGTAATTGCAGCATTGCTATATGTATGTAATGTGCATCTTCTCAGGACTAAAGCCTGTCTTGTTTATAACTACCAAAATGCCCATGGCTTACCCCTTCAGTCCAAGAATAAGCACAGAGTGCTACAGGAGTAAGTCACACCTACTCATTGCAAAGGCTGTCTCAACGGGGCCAAGGTGATTAGCAGATATCTAAAGAGCTGCCACTCCAGCTAGCACACTGCAGGCCCCTATGCTAACTGCACCAAGTTTTCTTTATTTTTTTTGGGCGTTTTATATAGTGTGAACTAGACCTAAAGGTTTCAGAGCGCTTTACATTAGCTTTAAATTAGCAGCAGTTGAGTTACAGACGGACAAATTCATTTTTTGTTAGGCACGGGGAGATTAAGTTATTTGCCCAGAATCACAGGATGTTGAGCGTCCCTGCCGAGACTCGAACCTGGGGGCTGATTACGATGGCAGGCGGACAGCCATCGTAGCGGTGTTTGGGACCGACCGCCATGCGTGCGGCGGTCCCGTCTACCCTATTAGGATGGGACCGCCACCGCTGCAGTCAGTTCCCGCACTGTTAACATTGCGGCAGTGGCTGCCAACAGCAGCACCGCCGCAATGCCGAAAAGAGCATGTAGTGCATTGCACTGCACTACGTGGCAGGCACTACACTGTGCCTGCCACATGGTGCAGTGAAATGCAGGGGGGAACCATGGGTACCCCCCCAGTGCACCCACACCTCCACCCAACACAAGGGGGGCCCGCAACAGGCCCCCGAAACCAATCCCCGCCAGCCTTTCCATGGCGGCATCGCCGCCATGGAAAGGCTGGCTCACAGCCTGCATCCTAATATGGCGGACGGTGCCTGCTAGGCACCGCCACTATATTAGTGGCCCTGCTCCGCCCGCCAGGCAATCGGTGCGATTGCCATAGGCGGAAAAACGGTGGACAGACTTTGCGTCCACCGCAATACCCACCGCCATCCTAATATGGCGGTGGGTAAATCTCATTGTGATGGCGGAACGATCACCACCGCCGGCCCGACGGTGGCGATCGTTACGCCATCGTAATGAGCCCCCTGGTTCCCCAGCTTCCAGGGCGATCGCCCTAGATGTTAGGCCACATCCTCTCCCAGGTTTAATCTTCTAATGTAATAGGTCATATCAGAGCAACACCTGTAAACCTGTACTTTGGTTAATATACTTGGAAAATGATGCTGTACAATTGACTCCCAATTGCAGGAAGATGTTTCTACAAGACTGCTTGCATCACCCACAAAGCCCTTCACACACATAGCCCCAACTATCTGGAGAACAAACTTTCGAAAGCTGGTAGAGCCACATCTCTAAGGAGCTCCAACGCACTTCTTCTTATACCTCCCAAACTGAAAAAGAAATCCTCCCAGACACGTTCTTTCTCTGGAAATGCTCCCACGATATGGAACTCACTCCCTACTGACCTGCGCTGCAACCCCTCATTTTCCTGTTTCAAACGGGACCTTAAACACCTACTGCTCAACAAATACTTTAACACACACCCTAACTGAGCTATGTTCCCAAAGCTCACACCCACTCTGCCTTGACCAGTTGTAGCGGTTAAATTAGTGTTTCAGCGGTCCACTATGCCTTGTACATTTTTTTAGCTCAAGCGGTTCCTATGTCTACATGCAAAAAAACAGACAAAGAAAATCGTTCGACCGCTGCGGCCGAACGATTTTCTTTGTCTGTTTTTTTGCATGTACTTCAATCTAATGATCTAGCATTATACGTAAAGCGCTCTGATACCTTCTGGTCTAGCTAGCGCTATAAAAAACGTATAAATAAATAAATAATAAATAAATTGACCATTTGCTCCCAGTTTGTAATACAAGTTATTACAGAGAACAACCCGCCCCCTTGTCGCCTTTGAGGCGTGTGGCTCGTTCACTGTGCTGGCTTGGCCCCCTGGGACCTGGTGTTATAATATTCCCTGCTTCTCTGCCAGTGCTCCAACCTTAGCCTGGCCACTCTTTGGGTGACTCGGCCTCACATGTGGCAGGCTGAGGAGACTGTGAAGAAGGATTTGAAGGTCCCCTCTGATCTCACAGTAAATTAATTTAACATGTCCCAGAGGGTACAGCTTTCATTTACATTTCAGATAACATGTCTTCAGGGTCCGCCTTGGCCTACAGGGTAATCAGACAGTGCCCAATGGGCTGGTCTCACAGATCAGTGTGTGGGCTGGTTTTTAGCAGTTTTTGGGCCGGTGTTATGGGCAGGTGGGCCAATTTTTACTGTTGATTTCCCTTATATTAAAACAAACATTGCCTGCAGCAAGCACAAATCCATGCACTCTCCCATATCTTGTAAAAAAGCATATACTGCTTGTCTTTATAATTTAGAACAAGCCCAATTTGCAAATGTGGGCCATTCTTTTCACTATCTGATTCGCTAATGTGGCTACTTTTATTTTGGTGCCCGGTCCAATTTTTTGTCCCTGTCCGACCCTGCATTTCTTGTTCAAATATCTAGTGGGGGGAACTGTAAAAATCCAGGATTTTCTCTGAAGCCCTGATTTTGAATGCCCTGGATGGGCAGCTGCTGTTTGCCACTAATTCAAATCCTTCTTTTATGGAACAGAATTCATTGGGTGCAATAAATTGCCCAAATACTGAGTTTTTAGGGAACAACAGTCATATTTTTGTGCTTACTACACCAAAATCCACGTCACAGTAAATACCGTACTCCTTTCCCCTGTTAAATTCCATCGAGTTTGACCTTCCGAAATCTAACGCAGACTTTCTTGCTCACAGTAATTAACAGCTGCAGCAGTGCTTAATTTGAGCCGGTGGTTTTCGGTGCTCGGCACGGCACTTAATTGGCAGCACCGGCACTTATGCCAGTCTGCCGCATGGTGGCGATGTCTGTCTAATTTAGAGATTACCACAACACAGTTATTTATTAATTATGTATACATTAAAATGACTTATACCTGCCACCCAAGCCATTATTACAGCTTGGGGGCCTGCAATATCAGAATTGTCACACTTGTAGGAGTGTGATGGTTAGTAGTTGTGTAGGTACTGTTGTGGGCAGCGCTGGCAGGGGCAATGTGTGGTGCAGGCTACAGTGGCCTCCTGACGAGAGCTCTGGCACTTACATTTTTTACAAATTAAGCACTTCTGCAGTAAACACTTGGTAAATTTCCGGAAGATAGATAAAGTTTCTAGCTCAATTTTACACAAAAAAAGACGAAATTCCCTCAGGATTTCTCCAAATCTCAGGAATTACAGAGAGTGTCGGTGAATAACTGTAACTGCAGGTCAGATGCTATGAATAACAGAAGGTCCTCTGTCCTTTTTAGTAGCAATATATTTATTTGGGGCTTTTATAGAGTGATGTGTGCCTCCTTGCAGTTACTTGAGAGCTGCTTATTAGAAAAAGCAGAAAGTCAACTTTGTGAGGTTGTTCGAGTCTGATCGGCGAGGCGGAGCTAATCTGATGTGTGTTACTCACGACCCCTCTGCTAGAGAAGTCCACGTGTAGGTCAGATCAGAGAGCTCTGTTTACATCTGTCTTCTGAACCACCTGTAATTTGGCTTGGCCTCTGTTTGTGTTCAGGGATTCCCAGGGTCACTCCTCTGTGGTTGATCTGTTTGAAGTGCTGCAGGCTGATGGGGAATTGCAGCCAGGCTTAGTCTGCAGCGCCTTGAATACATTGGATGGCGCTTGAGGCATTAACACAGAGGTGCAGGTGAAGGGGGATAGCGCATTGAGGCTGTCATCTCGTTCACGAAGTCGTGCTCCCCTGAAAAGATGTGTGTGCATTCTGCCTGTCACCGGTTTGAGCCTCACAATTGTGAGCTCAACATTGCTGACTCTGGAAACAGACAAAGCGGGTAACATTCATGTGGGCAACATTAGCACCTGTTGTCTGAAAGCAACGAGTAATTCAGCTCCTGATGTGGGCATAGCAGCGCTTTGCAGGCTTCTGGGCGCTCCGAGGAAACAGGACTCTCTGAGGCAGTGTCCTGTTGGGGGTGGCTAGAGCAGTGATGAATAGTGCCCCCCCAGGGTTTGTGCAGGGATTCCCACTCTGGGGCTGGATGTGCAAGGTGTGTGTGTGTGCCTTACTACCACAGATAGTGTCCCTTCAGAGAGATGGGCTATCTAAGGTCAATTGAGTCTAAAGACACCTGTAGGGGTGGGTGGGGGTGTTTGTGTGTGCCTTACTACCAGAGATAGTGTTCCTTCAGAGAGATGGGCTATCTAAGGTCAATTGAGTCTAAAGACACCTGTAGGGGTGGGTGGGGGTGTTTGTGTGTGCCTTACTACCAGAGATAGTGTTTCCTCAGAGAGATGGGCTATCTGAGGTCACATGAGTCTAAAGAGACGTGTAGGGGTGGGTGGGTCTGTGTGTGCCTTACTACCAGAGATAGTGTTTCCTCAGAGAGAAGGGCTATCTGAAGTCACATGAGTCTAAAGACACCTGTAGGGGTGTGTGTGTGTGTGTGTGTGTGTGTACCTTACTACCAGAGATAGTGTTCCTTCAGAGAGATGGGCTATCTGAGGTCACATGAGTCAAAAGAGACCTGTAGGGGAGGGTGGGTCTGTGTGTGCCTTACTACCAGAGATAGTGTTTCCTCAGAGAGATGGGCTATCTGAGGTCACATGAGTCAAAAGAGACCTGTAGGGGTGGGTGGGGTTGTGTGTGTGTGCCTTACTACCAGAGACAGTGTTCCTTCAGAGAGATGAGCTATCTGAGGTCACATGAGTCTAAAGACACCTGTAGGGGTGGGTGGGTGTGTGTGTGTGTGTGTGTGCCTTACTACCAGAGATAGTGTTTCCTCAGAGAGATGGGCTATCTGAGGTCACATGAGTCAAAAGAGACCTGTAGGGGTGGGTGGGTCTGTGTGTGCCTTACTACCAGAGATAGTGTTTCCTCAGAGAGATGGGCTATCTGAGGTCACATGAGTCAAAAGAGACCTGTAGGGGTGGGTGGGGGTGTGTGTGTGTGTGCCTTACTACCAGAGACAGTGTTCCTTCAGAGAGATGAGCTATCTGAGGTCACATGAGTCTAAAGACACCTGTAGGGGTGGGTGTGTGTGTGTGTGCCTTACTACCAGAGATAGTGTTTCCTCAGAGAGATGGGCTATCTGAGGTCACATGAGTCAAAAGAGACCTGCAGGGGTGGGTGGGTCTGTGTGTGCCTTACTACCAGAGATAGTGTTTCCTCAGAGAGATGGGCTATCTGAGGTCACATGAGTCAAAAGAGACCTGTAGGGGTGGGTGGGGGTGTGTGTGTGTGCCTTACTACCAGAGACAGTGTTCTTTCAGAGAGATGAGCTATCTGAGGTCACATGAGTCTAAAGACACCTGTAGGGGTTGGTGGGTGTGTGTGTGGGCCTTACTACCAGAGATAGTGTTTCCTCAGAGAAATGGGCTATCTGAGGTCACATGAGTCAAAAGAGACCTGTAGGGGTGGGTGGGTCTGTGTGTGCCTTACTACCAGAGATAGTGTTTCCTCAGAGAGATGGGCTATCTGAGGTCACATGAGTCAAAAGAGACCTGTAGGGGTGGGTGGGGGTGTGTGTGTATGCCTTACTACCAGAGACAGTGTTCCTTCAGAGAGATGAGCTATCTGAGGTCACATGAGTCTAAAGACACCTGTAGGGGTGGGTGGGGGTGTGTGTGTGTGTGCCTTACTACCAGAGATAGTGTTTCCTCAGAGAGACGGGCTATCTGAGGTCACATGAGTCAAAAGAGACCTGTAGGGGTGGGTGGGTGTGCGTGTGCCTTACTACCAGAGATAGTGTTCCTTCAGAGAGATGAGCTATCTGAGGTCACATGAGTCAAAAGATTCCTGAAAGGGAAGCTAACACATGACATGGCATACAACTGGGAAACAAACCAACCCAACATGGGGCAAACCAGATGGAGAAAGCGTGTGTGAGTGAAAAGAACAGGGTTTATTGTCTCCTCCGAAAATTCAACGCTTAGTTGAAAAGTACGGTTAACGTCGTACAAGCCCCCACAGGGACCTGGTACTTGGTTGACCCCAAAGGGGCAACACCACATGCCAGGAAGCAAGCTATGGCACTTTACCTTCACATTTATACGTGTGTGTGTGTGTGTGTGTGTGGTGTGTGTATATATATATATACATATATATATATCCGAGTAGACTCCTTCTTACTTGGCCAGTCTCCTAGGGCGACAAGAAAGAGCGCGGACCACCGTGGTTCGTCAACTGCAGTTTATTCCAACTCACAAAGAAGTGCAGCAGCCATGACGCGTTTCGTCCCTCTATATATCAAAGAAAGATATGCAGTTGCGGCCGGCATGACTCGTGGGGGTGGGTCACGCTGGGGGGGGGGGTCGTGCGGGGATAAATTAAATTTAAGCTTACCTTCGCCTCCGGTCTGCGTCGCGTCTCCTCTCTGCGCCTAACGCCTTACAGGAAGCAGGCAGCCTCCCTCTCCTCCCCTAAGCCAATCACAACGCTGCTATGGCAGCGTTGTGATTGGCTAGGACGCCGACCCCACAGGCCTCTATGGGGAGGCCATTTTCTCTATGTAGGCTGCATGCATACCAAACAGTCAGCGCCCACAACAGTGGGCAAGCCACTCCTCCCCTGCCTGGAGCAGGAACGTCCACCCGCCCGCCCCCAACCAGGCATACCCTTCTGCTTTCTTGCAGTGCGAGAAGCAGAAACATAAAATGGTATTTAAAATACAATTTTATGTTTCTGCTTCTCGCTCTGCGAGAAAGGAGTGGGGCGACGCTCCTCCGCCCACGTGGAGGAGCCGCCCCTGAAGATATGCCTCCAGATCGTGACACAAAGCACTCGCACTCCAGGATTTTGCTTTCAATGTAAAGTTTTAATTACGGCAATGCGTTTCGACCTTGCGGTTTTTTTCACAGCCTAAATTGCTCATGTGCACTACCACCTTTAAATGTCAGACAAAACCAATAAACATAGAAGAAAGAGACCACGCGTGAGTGCACGAAAGGACAGTGATGACAGACCTACACAGGGGTCAGAAGGCAGACTGTTATCAACAAAAAGATTACAAAAAATGAAGGAATTACTTTAAAGAGATTAAAATAATCACCAAGGGGCATTTTGGGCGGACAAGGTTCCTTGTGCTCATTATAATAGGAAACAATAAAAAAAACTATTTTGATGCATTTTACAAAATACGACATTTCAAGGCGTTGTGCTATTATATGTAGGTCACGTGACCCTCAAAAAGAGCACGCACATCTTGATGCATAAGATGCCAGGTTCAAAATAAACGATTGCACACCATATTACGTGGTTTAACATATCAGTGCATGGTACTTGTATGAAATTAAATCGGATAATCACATTTCAAATTCTTTTGAAAACCATCCCTCATCCCATGATGCCCAGATCCTATCGTGTTTGCAGGTCAAGTGACCATAGATTCAGTTTGTATCCTGGCACATCATGGTTGATTCCACTGTCAAAGCCAAGTGGCTTTAAAGTGCACACCCTATTCCGTCAAACACATATGCAAAACTGTTTATATACACTCTGCCAAAATCAACAATTCTATAACTCATCTGATAGGACTCTCTGATCTTTATCCTTCCAAATGAGCCATGCTTTTATCTGATATTACTGTTTCCTGGCTGAGATTTTCCGTCTCTCTCCGTTCACAGTATCTCCTCTCAAAATTTTCATTGGAAGATTATTACATAGCAGTTTTGACATACATGCCTCTTCTTTAGCTATAACTTGCAATGAATTCCCCCAATTTTAGAATTCCCTTCTTATATGTATGCATGGTGTCCCCCCATTTGATTTTGGTACTGCACGTCGTTTTGTTGAACGAGTGTGTTTCATGCACTCTGACAGTGACATTATGGATCTCTTTCCTATCAGATGATGCGATAGACGGGATGCTGCAGCCTGTGTGATGGCCAGACCAGTGCTGAGTCTATAGATGGAATGCTGACCTCTGTGCGAGGGTCAGACTGGTGCTTAATCTATAGATGCTGTGCTGTCCCTGTGTGAGGGTCAACCTCTTGCGTAATCTATACATGCTATGCTGACCCCTATGTGTAGGTCAGACTGGTGCTCATTCTGGAGATGTGATGCTGTCCTTATGTGAGGATACGAATGTTGTTTAATCTATAGATTGGATACTGCCTCCTGAGTGAGGGTCAGACTGGTGCTCATTCCAGAGATGTGATGGTGGCCTCCACCTAAGGATCAAACTGCTGCTTAATCTGCAGATGGGACGCTGACACCTGTGTGAGAGTCATACTGGTGCTGATTCTATAAATGCGATGTTGACCCCTGTGTCAGGGTCAGACTGGTATTTAGTCTCTAAAATGGGATACTGACCCCTGTGAGAGTAAGGCTGGTTCTTAATCTATAGCTCAATGCTGAACCTGTGTGAGGCGCAGGCTGGTGATGACTCTGTAGATGGGATGCTGACCCGCTATGTCAAGGTCAGAATGGTGCTCATTCTATAGGTGCGATACTGATCACTATGTGAGTGTCAGACTGGTGTTGCTTAATCTATAGATGCTTTTCTGACCCCTGAGTGAGGCTCAGACTAGTGCCAACTGTATATATGCTATGCTGACCACTGTGAGAGGGTCCGAACGGTGCTGACTCTATAGATGCAAATCTGACCCCTCTGTGAGTGTAAGACTCGTGTTTATCTAGAGCTGGGATGCTACCCCTTTGTGAGGGTCTGACCTGTGCTCACTCTAGCGATGCAGTGCTGACCCAGAGATTAATTTAGATGGGATACTGGCCAGGTTGAGAGCAAGACTGGTGCAGACTCTATAAATACAGTGCTACCCCTGTGTGAGGGTGAGAATGGTGCTTTAGCTCAAGCTGCTAAGCTGACCCCGTGTGAGGGTCAGACTGGTGCAGACTATGTAGATGGGATTTTGATCCCTGCAAGAGGGTGAGACCGGTGTTTATTCTATAGTTGGGATACTGACCTGTGTGAGAGTAACTTACTTATGCCTACTACCCTTCCTAGGATATAGGCCATCAACCAGGAGCAATCTATGGCAAGCAGGAAGAGAAAAGGCGACAGCAAACAACCCTAGCGGACTCCGGTTCTCACTTGGAAGGCTTCCATGAGTTGTCCTCCATGGACTATCTTGCAGGTCATTCCCTCGTAACAGTTCCTGATGATTCTTACGAGTTTATATGGCACACCGTAGTGGCGGAGGAGTTTCCAAAGGGTCTCTCTGTACACGCTGTTGAATGCCTTCTCATAGTCGATGAAGTTGACATATGGGGGAGTCCATTTCATCGACTGCTTAATGATGATGCGCAGTGTTGCAATCAGGTCTGTGCAAGAAGGTCAGTAAGAAAAGGGCTCCTCCACACTTTACAAATGAGCGTACATTTATAGAGATCTGAACAAAGGATTTCATACCGTTGCGGGCGATTCCCACAGAATAAACCAATTCAGAATCAAATAGATTGAAACAGTTGCAAGAAAAATACATTTTGAAAGTCTTTCATTCTACCACATGGGGTTTCTCACGGACACCGCCTGTACTGGAACTAATATTGCTGCATTTAATGTGATTCGAACCTTGAACATGTCCAATTCTGCTGAAAATACAATTTAACATTCTTTGGAAGGTCATAGTCTTGCCTGTGAAAATACATCGAAACGTTATTTTACCGAGACATGACAATACGAGTTTGTACAAAATAAGGTAAAGAGGACTGTGACTGCTTTGTTAGCTAGAGTTCGAATTTTCATTAGTGCAAAACATTTAAAATAAAAATTAACGGTCAGACTAGTGCTGACTCTATTGATGGGGGCTCTGCTCTGTGCACGAGGAGCATGCTGGTGCTCATTTTAATGTATAGCCAGCAGCACGCTGACTGACCCCGAAGTGAGGATACATGTGCTAGTCCATCTGAGGATCAGACTGGCTCCTCTCCTACTGTTATCAGGACCATGGGCCCTTCCAGGGGGTGCTACTTTCAGCCCCTGGTGCCCCGCGGTCTGCACGGTCTCTGGCAGCAGTGTGCCCCAACCCTGGCCCCTGCACCCCCGGATTTAAGGATTAAGGTGGTTTTACCCAATGAGAGCTGGCGGTGAAACTGACAGCCTCGCGCGACTCACGAGGCAGTGACAGTTGAAGCCCAGCCTTCCGACATGCCAGATCACGGCTACCTCGCGCCCCTATGGAAGTGGTACTGACAGTTGGCGGCACCGCCCCCTTGACGTCACGATCTCACGCCACTCCGCGCTAAGCCCCTCCCTGAGTAGGACGTCCCAGCCCTAAGCCCAGCCCCCGGTGTCGGTTGTACCCCCGCTAAGCCCCTCCCCCGTGGCAGACGTCTCTGCTCTAAGGTGCGCTACAAACGCCAATCTGCGCTAAGCCCCGCCCCCCGGCCGCCCCGCGCTAAGCCCCGCCCCCCGGACGTGCCTCTTGAAGCGTGCGGGGAGCCTGCGCTGCTGTGTCGGCGGTGAAGGACTTGAGGGCGCAGGTGAGTGAGGGCTCCGTCCGTGACCCGGGCCTGCCCCTGATAGACTGGCGCACCATGGGTGACCCGCCGACGGGGTCCGCAGAAGGGAAGCCTGCACGTGGCGTGTGAGAGCCGGCATGTGTCCCCCTACCCCCCCCTGTGGGGGCGCCCGCCCCTCGGGCCCACCGAGGGACCCTGGGGTGGAACGCGCTAACCCGCAGGGGCCCTCGGTCCCGGCGCGCTGTCCTCACAGGTTCCAGTGTTCGCATCCGGAGCTCCACGTGCGCTGCACCCGGAAGGACAGCCGAGGCCCAGGTCACCTTCAGCCACTCCGCACCAGGGAGGGGCAGGCGGAGGGCGCTGTGCCTGGGGACCGGGCTGGCAGCACGTGGGGAGGCAGAGGGGTACTCCGAAGGGGCCCCGCACTTGCAGGCGGTGGGTGAATAAGTCGAGAAGGGCACCTGGAGGTATCGGTAGTGAGGGCACCTTGAGGGCCGCATGGCGGCAGAGGGTGCCCTGAGAGGGCACCTTGAGGGCCCAGGGCACCTGGGAGCGTGGTTCACGGAGGGCATCTTGAGCCCTCCATTATTCACTGAGGGTGACACTGGGTGCACCAGGAGAGGGGCATGTAGTGGCATGATTTACGGAGGGTGGCAGCAGATGGTGGAGCTCGGGGGTGGATGGCACTGGTGGGTAGTAGCACACTGGCAGAGGGTGGGTAGCAGCTCTGGTGGTTGGCTTCATGCTTGGGCATGCTTCACTGAAATGGTGAATCACTGCATCTAGACCCTCGGGGCTTGCAACGGGGGAGCTGGCAAGGGAGGGGTCCGGCAGATGGCATTAAACGCTAAGAAACTAGTTAGGTGTGGCTTGCAAGAGCTTTGTGCGGAATGTACCACTCGTAAAGTGCAGTTTATAAAATAGTTTTTTTCACCAGATTTAGGTTTGGCACTCGTGCAATCCTTTAAACACCACACAGCTCTTAAGTATTCCGCAGAAGACAAAATTATTTGCCACAGTCATAAAAATTATGCCCACGAAGTATCCAGAACCCTCCGTGAGCCGAAGTGTCGTGTTTTTTTTTTTTGTTTGTTAAAGAAGTCTGGTGTATGTCGCAATGACCATGTATTTCATCATTTTTACACGGTTAGTACTATACCATGTAGGACGTGTGATTGGAAGGATTTTGATCCCATTAACTACATGGGCAGTTCACTCTGCCTTACCATCTTGGAGTTGGACGGATGAAACTGCGGCTTAAAGAACCTTTCCATGGCCTTGGATTATTAGTCTCCGTCCCTACCAATGTGCAGGACTGGATTGTATCTCTGCCCTCATGCCATGCTGCTTCCTGCAGGGGGCGCTGCCCCTGACCTTCACCCCCATTGGAGGAGCGCCTGCAGTTAATGTTCGCACATGTGATGTGAAGCCTGGGGCATGCTTGCATGGCGCTCTTGGTAGCGAGGGCAGGACGGCGTGTCCTTTGTGTTCAGGATGCCGTGTACAGAGTCCGCCTCTAACCTCGGGGTGGCACCAAGACTGCACGCTTTTCTTCCATCACCGCTCCCAAAGTCTGTGCAGTGCTGTCACGTGATGAAGTGCTCTGAACCCGAGGGAGGCAGTGAATTTGGCAGTAATTACACACCGGACAAAGAGCAGATCGGAAATCCGATCCGTTTCTTAGGACTTGGAATGGAAATCTAGAAGCTCAGACGAGTCAGTCCTCCATTGGGAGGGTTGTACACCTCTGTTGTACACCTGCTGAGGACTGCTGCTAGAAGCGCCGTCCCAGAGGAGTGCCAGTATTGGGAGTATTGCACACCTGCCGAGGACTTCTGCTAGAAGCGCCGTCCCAGAGGAGTGCCAGTATTGGGAGTATTGCACACCTGCCGAGGACTTCTGCTAGAAGCCCCGCCCAGTCCAGAGGAGTCCCAGTATTGGGAGTATTGCACACCTGTTGAGGACTGCTGCTAGAAGCCCAGTCCAAAGGAGTGCCAGTATTAGGAGAAATGCACACCTGCTGAGGACTGCTGCTAGAAGCCCAGTCCAAAGGAGTGCCCGTATTAGGAGTATTGCACACCACCTGAGGTCTGCTGCTAGAAGCGCACTCCAGAGGAGTGCCAGTAATGGGAGTATTGCACACCTGCTGAGGACTGCTGCTAGAAGTGCAGTGCTAGTATTAAGAGTACTGTACACCTGCTGAAGACTGCTGCTAGAAGCCCAGTCCAAAGGAGTGCCAGTATTAGGAGTATTGCACACCTCCTGAGGACTGCTGCTAGAAGCCCAGTCCAGAGGAGTGCCAGCATTAGTAGTATTGCACACCTGCTGAAGACTGCTGCTAGAAGCCCAGTCCAGAGAAGTGCCAGTATTGCGCACCTGCTGAGGACTGCTGCTAGAAGTGCAGTGCCAGTATTAAGAGTACTGTACACCTGCTGAGGACTGCTGCTAGAAGCCCAGTCCAGAGGAGTGCCAGCATTAGTAGTATTGCACACCTGCTGAAGACTGCTGCTAGAAGCCCAGTCCAGAGAAGTGCTAGTATTGCGCACCTGCTGAGGACTGCTGCTAGAAGTGCAGTGCCAGTATTAAGAGTACTGTACACCTGCTGAGGACTGCTGCTAGAAGCACCGTCCAGAGGAGTGCCAGTATTAGGAGTATTGCACACCTGCTGAGGACTGCTGCTAGAAGCCCAATCCAGAGGAGTGCCAGTATTGCGCACCTGCTGAGGACTGCTGCTTGAAGCCCAGCCCAGAGGAGTGCCAGTATTGGGAGTAATGCACACCTGCTGAGGACTACTGCTAGAAGCACGGTCCTAGAGGAGTGTCAGTATTAGGAGTATTGTTGTCCTGCTGCTAGAAGCGGAGTGCCAGTATTAAGAGTATTGTACACCTGCTGAGAAGGACGGTCCTCGCCCTTCAGTTAAAAACGTTAGGGTACTCAGTACCTGCCCTTAAAGCACTGCATTTCGTTACGCCTTGCATAACGTTTGAAATTGAGTATTTACTGTTGTATTACCTTGTGTGATTCACACTGCATTAAGCATTTTAAAGATGGCTTGTATTGCTTGTTTCTAAGCGCATTTTACACGAATACTCGCTATGCGCTACTTTCTCGATTCTTCAGACATTGTGGTTGCCTGCTTTACTCATTTTAGGCTTTTATGCTTTCCTGTATTTTGAGTGACATGACTTTAGGTGTCGGAGCTTGGCCTGAAACATGCCCTTACCCCGTCACAGTGCTGACAATTTTCATGAGTCTTGATGGTTCCAAATCTTTTGTTTTGTTTTTGTAACCAATGCCCTGCAGCCACCCCCCCCCCAAGGAATGAAGGTGTGTTGGATCTACTTGAAGGCAGTTCCATCTTTCTGGCGCACTCCCAGCCCCGGGTCTTTTAAGGTGCGTTGGATCTACTTGAAGGCAGCGCCATCCTGCTGGCGCACTCCCAGCCCCGGGTCTTTGCTTTTAAGGTGCGTTGGATCTAATTGAAGGCACCTCCATCCTTCTGGTGCACTCCCAGCCCCGGGTCTTTGCTTTTAAGGTGCGTTGGATTTACTTGAAGGCACCTCCATCCTTCTGGTGCACTCCCAGCCCCGGGTCTTTGCATTTTAAGGTGCGTTGGATCTACTTGAAGGCAGCGTCATCCTTCTAGCGCACTCCCAGCCCCGGGTATTTGATTTTAAGGTGCGTTGGATCTACTTGAAGGCAGCGCCATCCTTCTGGCGCACTCCCAGCCCCGGGTCTTTGCTTTTTAAGGTGCGTTAGATCTACTTGAAGGCAGCGTCATCCTTCTAGCGCACTCCCAGCCCCGGGTATTTGATTTTAAGGTGCGTTGGATCTACTTGAAGGCAGCACCATCCTTCTGGCGCACTCCCAGGCCCGGTTCTTTGCTTTTAAGGTGCGTTGGATCTACTTTAAGGCAGCACCATCCTTCTAGCACACTCCCAGCCCTGGATCTTTGCTTTTAAGGTGCGTTGGATCTACTTTAAGGCAGCGCCATCCTTCTAGCGCACTCCCAGCCTCACATCGCCCCTTTAAGTATTTTTTCATCAGTGGTTTGCATTAAGCACGTGAGGAGGACACAAACCCCACCACCTTTTTTGCTGGTTCCATCAGTTTGTTGCATCTGGCATAATCGTAAGCGAGGCACCCTTGAAGAAAGGCCGGGCTCTCTCCAGTCCTGACCCTACTGGTGTGACCTGGGCACACCGAACTGTTGAGACTGGAACCACTGTCTGTAAAGTCAGGGATTTCACCCTGGCTTGGCCAGAGAACTGCGCCCTTATGTGCCACATGCTACACTATTGTGATCCACTGGCTAGCATTTTCACACAGACATCAAATGCCTTGTTAGTTGGCTCCGTCTGTGTGAAAGGCTGGCTGCTCCTTTTAGAGAATTTCTTTTAACACACTTGCGTACTTTCTCCATATATCGAAGAATATTTTATTTTGGGCAGATTTTCTTAATGTGCGTTTTTGACAGGTTGCGCAGTCTGTGTTCTGCACTACTGTAACTTTCATGCGGGGTGGGACAGTGTTGCTTGGCTAAGTGGTGATCTTTTACATGTCCTTGCAGTGCATTATCCTTGTGTTCAACTAAGAAAGCTCCGTTCCTGAAATCCGATGCACGTAGATACATTGTCAAAATATCTCCCTGAATCGCTAAAATAAAATAGATTGTACAACTCCTGTTGAAATTGTGTATTGTCCATTTGTACTGCTCAAACGTATCAGAAAGGCAGCAGAACTTTGTACAAGGTCAAAAGGAAAGAAGTCCCCACTTGATTCAAGGCATAGCTTGGTCCAGTGAGTGGCTGTCCGGATGTGCTTCACTTCAAAGGTTTGTCTTAAGCTGTTTCCTAAAGTGATTCAGAGATGCGGCTATCCTAATGAATTTGGGTGGTGACCCAACCATGGAAGTAATCCTTTTATGTAGTAATTCATTACCTTAAATGAAATGCATTCTTTCAGTCTCTTTTAGAAAGCAATATTTATCAAAGAGCCCATTTATGTGTGTTTATTTTAATAACTTTACAGTGATGCATGCATTGGATAAGAAATGCTCTTTTTGTTCATATGCTTTCGCTACCCCTTTCACTCTCAATTAAATGGTACTGGTGAACTTTTTAGCTCTGCACCACTGTAGCCAGACCTTATGCGAACAGCAGAAAAAGAGCTTTCAGAAGTACAACCTGCAACTCCTCGTTACCAGTGCTCGATAATTTGCACAAATACCCAGCAACGTTCTGCGCAGATATTTTTTTGGGTAGAATTGTTCACTCCTTAGATTAACACTTGCATTGAAATACGTGTTTGAGTGTAAGGTACACTCGTTTTGACCCTTGGAGCTGGATCACCATTGCAGTTAAGGCATGACAGAGCAGAGAAGCCTCAAGTGATCATTTCTAAAACTCTGCAGGTCAAGCTTTTAAAGCTCAGTCTAATTACTTGGATGCTAATGGAATAGTTTCCACACAGAAGTGCTATATTTTGTCTGGGTTTTGACAGCACAATTGTCAAATAGTTATTACTAACAATATCCTTAAAGTGAGCCTGTGTCGTACCTTCTCAAGCAGTATCTTTCCCCGTCCAGCCTCTTCCAGCTGTTGGCATGAGAGGTAGTGCTTGATACTCCTTGAATAACGCTTCTCAGGAGTGGTGTCTGGGACACTTGAAATGTTTAATCTTTGGTGAAAGACCCTACACAGAGGTAACAAAAGATTCCACATGATCAACCCACCGGACATTTATGTGTAAAATAATGTGGTAGGTTTGTTGCTTGTTGATGACGCTCCTTGGAAATGCTTGACTAGTCGTCAGGGCTTAAGATGCAACGCACATCTACAGGTCTGTGCTCCTCACTTCCCAACCTTTTATCCACTGGTGGAGTTGGCATGCGAGGCTGCTGCAGCTAGCCCGGTTGGCTTCTCGCAACCTTTTATCATTAATCATTTCCCAGACACTGCTGTACTCTAGTATTGATTTTCATCTTCGAGTCTATAAACTGCAGAACTCTATGCTTTGTTTTGAACAAATTGCTGTTTGTGCGCTAAAGTAACAGCACATGCATGATTCAAGCACAGTATGCAAACAGTAACGCCTCGCCGGTGCCTTTCTGTGGAAGAGAAGAATAGACATGGAATTCGCCGTGTGTGCTAGCTCCTTCAACTTGTGTGTGTGGTTTTCTTGACCCTTACATGAGATCCTGCTTTGTCATACTCTATCCTTTTCCCTACCTGTCTTTTGGTGGTGGAGAAGGAGGACTGCCCCATTTGTGGGCACAAACTCTCTTCTACTAAAGCATTGAGAAAATGGGGAATCTGTATGCCGGCATATTTCTTTTGACACTCTTACATAGGCTTGCCTTAGAGTGGATTGCACGCTTGGCTCCACTAAATAGTGCTGCAACCACCTTTTTCAGAGTAGGACCCATTCCGTACTTTGTGCTTGCTTGGCTCCAGTGAACCTTCTAGAAAACAGGAGGTCTGGTTTCTTCTTTAAACTCCAATGCACACTTTGGTGCTGAGCTGCACGCCTTTGGGGAATGTTTTGTAGCAGGAGAATATTCAACAAGGAGAAAAAGGGACCCCATGTTGTAGGTCTCAGTTTCCGAAGTGTTCATTCTACAGAAGTGGAAAGAGGTTGATCCTGTCTAAAAGTCTGTGGGCTAGCACGGAGAGGGCATCTTCGTTGTTACCCTGGAAGACACCCAGGAAAGAAGATCTTCTGCATTCACCCACTCCCTCACGTGGTAGAATTGTTCCCGAAAGTGTCTGGGAACAGGCGATCCATTATATTCTTGTGTGGACACCTGCCCCAAACAAAATGGAGATCCAGTGCTGGAGAAGAAATGTCACTGTAGTAGGTCTTTTACGTTACGAAAACGTGCTAAAACAGAATATGAACCACAAAACTTTAATCTAGTTCCCATATTTATGGTATAATTTAACTGATGGAGACCACAGGTACCAGATTTTCGACTTTTAATATACTTTTGTAGTTTCAGGAGGACTTTGAAGCCAAATCGGGCAGTCCAATTCCCTGGCTCGCACACTTGGCTCTCTGACACAGATGTCCTGCACTGCAGTTTAGAGCACTTGCACTGTCACATCACATGGTGTCCCTGCTGGTGCAAACACTGCCCCCAATGTTACATCTGTGGTCGGTCCCCACATCAATCTATGCACACTTGTGGTATACTGTCTCCACCTAACAAGGAGCCTGCCCAGAGTTGTTGTTCTTGTTCTGCACACTAGACATCTGCTTGTGTAAAGAATTCCTTTGGGCATTCTGAAAGCTTCCCTAGGAATGCATTCCAGCGTTTGCTTAACATTGGCTTTGTGGTTGCCTACTCAAATGTTCTGGCTTTCTATTTGCTGGCTTTAGCTTGTTTTGGGCTATCCAGCATGTCTTCGTCCTTCCCGTGAAGCAAAGCTTGTTCTTCCACGACTACTCGCTTTCTGTAAACAGGCCTTTAAACTTTTGTTTTAATCTTGTTATGTTTGCTGTGCGTTCAAGGACTAAGGTCGCGTGTCGGGCTCTGTTTTCTCCGGGAACTTGGTGTTTTTGTTCCTTTCTCTGAATTCACAGTGAGAGGATATATGTAACGATCTTTCTGGTACTGGGAAAGATGGGTCTTTATTTTTTTCTTCACACAACAAAATTTAAATGTCTGTAAATAAACTGCAAATATTTCAGAAGATATCAGAATTAGGAAAGCACAAATGAAGCACTTTTTTTTTTTTTTTTCGTAATTCAGAAGTGTGGTGTGCGTATAGTTTTAACTGTAAAACTAAGTGCAAATGTACGGATCACTTCAATTGAAATGTATAGTCTATAATGGCAGTGCGCAACCATGCCAACTCCACACTCAACAACGCGCTGTCCCACTGCGCAGCTAACGTTTAGGAAATCAGCCTTCATTAGGTGGAGTAAGGCATCCATGCATCCTCCTGTCTGGACATCATGCCCCGTGGCTCAGGCATGTGGTGTTCATCAGCGTACATTTAAAATTAGATCACCTCTGATCTTGGACACTAAGGCGAAAGGAGTAACACCGAGGCCTCTGAAACCTTATGACTGACTGAACTCTTTACTGTGAAGCCGCAGGGTGGATTGGAAACACTCGGATGCTGTTCCTGAAATTCATAGTTTTTCAGCTGGATTTTCATGATCTCCGAATGATTACATCATACACTGCCAATAGGCCTAAAGATTAGGGCTGCACTGTTGCCAGTGCCCCCACAAGCTAGAAGTCTTCTCATGTTTGCCCTGGCCTGCAGCTATTTTATTCCATGTACCCCTTGTCCTGTCTCATCTGGTCAGGCAAATGCCAGGTAAGATGTGTCTGGAAGCAAAACGGTTGTCTACGTTTTTCTGCACTACAACGTGCCTAATCACACTGACTAGTCTGTCGTGGCGTGATTGGAGCACCCCTCACTCATGCATGACACCCAACACTTCCCTCACAGCTCGCAATATAAACCCGCCCACTAATTGTGCAGCTTACGGGAGCATGAAGAGATTAAATGCAATTTCCATACCCTCTTCGTGGTGGCCCTGTTCTCCAGTATTGTGAATAGTTGTCTATGCGACTCCCAGATGTGATCCAGTGGGCGCGATCAGCAGGGCGTGGCGTGCCCCTAATTCTTTAATTTAATAGATTCCGTTCCCTTACTTTTTTAATTTAAACACGTCTCTGGATGGCAAATAGCCATGGCGTATAGATAAGGATCGGTGTTTGTGGCTGTGTAGTGTACAGGTGGGTGGGCAGAGAAGGAAAAGGACTCTGCGTCACACGCAGTGGGCCCTGTAAAAGGACAGCCCTCTTAGTGCTGCTCCTGAAAGGGTACCACAGAGTGGTGCCTTATGCCAAACCCCAGGAGTCTTTACGGCAGGACCCTGGATGACAACGTCGGCGCCCCGCTAGTCCTTCGGGCGGTTGTAAGCCTGAGCAACCGGGGGCTGGCCTTGCAACGCTCAGCTCCTAAAAGGCGTGAGTAAAGTTATGGACTGGTGGTCCAGGGTATTTAATGGGGATAATCCCCACATAAATGGTAGCAGCGATTGGGTTGGCCATGGTGCAGTTTGGCTCATCAAGCGGGCAGATTAGGTTAGTGACCACTGCCTGCCCTTGGATCGCCCGTAAGTTAACCCACCACGTTGCCAAACCCCTTGTATGAAATAAACCTGCAGAAAACTGTTTATCAACAAAATTTGTGTGGACTGATTATTTTGTGCAGCGCGACCAATTACTGCTAAGCGGGGTCATTGCGATATTGGCACTATATCTTTTCCTTCTTGCCCAGAGAAGACCAGGACAGTGTCCACTTCTCCTGCTCTGCCGCTAGCAGCTGCCCCCCATTCTTGCATTACCTCCCTCTTTCTGTGTAGCTCCTCCTCACTTATTGAAAACCGTGACTTCAAGAAACGGTTCTCACCCTCTATCCTCCTTTCATTTATTTGTTCTTCCGTGAAATGAATCCAAAAAGAAAAACACTTTTGCTGGAAATGTGGTCTTTTTCTGACATTTCTCTATTCCAAAGTGCAGCCTTGGGACGGAGAGAAATAAATGTGTGTAATGTAAAGTGCTCAGACACCATACACTGGTTTCAGTGGCGCTGCAAATCAAATTAAATGCATCTGAGCAAGAGTGCGTTTATGGAGACTTGAGAGGTGGTGTTAAAGGTTGGTAGTGAGGGAATCCGTGGCGGAGGGAGTCATTGGGGGGGTGGGGCACCAACAAACATTGTCGCACAGGGCTCCACCAGCGCTAAAGCCGGTCCTGCCCTTAAGGCCAGTCCGCCTCACCTATTGGTACCTCCATTGGCCTTGTTTCAGTGGTGTTGGCTGCAACTCACCAGTCCTCGGCATTGCAGGTTTTGTACGCACACCAAACTAAGTTCACAAACTTCACATTCTCTCTGCTTCATGCACAAGCACTCTTAACATGTGCTGCCTGCTTTGGGGCCACTGGAATTATGCAGCAAAAGAAGACAAAATTATGCCGCAGTGTTGACTAAATTTATGCAGCAAAAAAAAAAGGCTGCAGAGTAATGCAGCATATTTTCTGATACTTTATTATTTTGAGATTTTTACACATGCAAACAGTCTGCGCAGAGTTTTTGCCCCATTGGTACCAGTGTAACATACAAATGCAGCTGTGAGAAAGGTAATCAGTCAACCTTTGCAAAGTGCTGTCCACTTCGCATATATTAGTTAAAATCGTAGAATTATGCTGCAGATGATGCATTATGTGGCAAATATTGCAAAGCCATAATTGTATAGAAAACATTTGCAAACTGGAATATTTTACCATTCATGTTTGAACTGCCCTTGTGGGAAAAGGGAGAAGTGCTGATGACAAACTCCAGGGCCAGGAGACAAATGGCTTGTGCTTCCACTTTTAAGCATATTTGTCAATAACTCATATTAAACTTCAAATAAACGTGTTTCCATTGGTTGAATTAAATAACGTAATAAACTGTAACTGGGTAGTGAAATGCCAAACAAATGCTAAAAATTAGAATAATTTGCTCTTTCTGGCCACACCTCTGACTGCCCACTAACCCAATCCTCAAGTTATTCACGCCCGCTGATTCACCGCCCACAATCCACACTTTTTTTCGACCACTGATGTGTTCTGCTGTGTAATCTCGGTTTATATAGTGGACGAGCTTCGAGAAACGCCCAATTCTTAGCATTAAATGCTGCCCTGTAGCTAGTTTACTTATGTTGAGGGAAATAGCAGTCCGTCGGGTTTCTGCCAGCACGTCTGGTCCTCTGGGTAAAGGTACTGTTAGTGTCGTTTGGACGGAGCACATGTGATTGCGTGCTTGTTAAGGATTGGGCACGTTTACCAGAACGAAGTAAATTATTTGCTGGCCTTGCTATCACGGGTTTTTGTGTAGCTGAAATGGGTAGCCGTGCTTGTTAAAGCAGTGTCCTGAATGTTGACTTACATTTTGTAAATGGTTCATTGATAAACTAACGGCACCCGGATGTTTCAGTAGAACAGCGGTTTAGGCATCAGTGCTGAAGGGGCCCAGTGTGCTTTCATGTGACCAGTCATTCTAACCCTGTCTGTATCTTGAAGCCCCTCTGCTGGCCTCCAGTAAGAGGAAAGTTGGCCTTTAAAACAAGTTACCAGAGGCGTCACATGTTCCATCTGACCAGAAGCCTCCGCTCTGTCCGCCAGGGCTTACTGACTACTCTACCGTTCGGGGTGAGGGTCGATCTTTTAATGTCTTGGCTCCTTCCTTTGGACTTTCCTCCTAGTCATTCATTTCTGTAATCTCATTTTCACAGCTCTCTCCGTTTTGATCGCTTTCATGCTGGGGTCTTTGAACGCAAAGGCGGACAAACTCAGCTGCCATTGTGTAGTGAATACAAGCAGCAGCTGGATTCGGAGGCGCTGCAGGGTGCCTTCCACTCTTTTAACTACTGCTGAAAAGCGCGCAGTGTACTAGCTTTTTTTTTTTTTGCATGTTGAAGTTTCCAAGGTGACTCTCTCAGGCGCTTTCTGCTTAGAGTGGAGCATACTCCTGTATGCCCTCAGGCCATTTCCTCTCCAGCCCTAAGTTCTGAATAAGATCTGGAATGGACCCAAGTCATCCTAGTGGGCCGGATTGGGCCAGGAGAGTGTGGTGCCTGGATCCTCTGGCCATGAGCATTTTTCCTCCGATCCGGATGCTGCTGCGGGAGGATCTTACTTTGCTGCTGCAAGACAGTCCTGCATCCGGCTTGCACAACCTTTACCTCCATGCTTCTATATTGAACGACAACCGCTGCCTTGGACCTCCCGCCAGTGATAAATGATATAATCTTGGCTGCCAGATATCCATCCAAACCATTACAGTAGGTGCTGGGAGAAGCGTCCACTACAAATGGTTTGTGCTGTCCTTATCCCAACAAGGACTTGCTGTGGCCACTGTTAAAAGGATATTTGTTGGCTTTCCTTAGTTTACCAAATCAACAGTAATGTTTCTGATGCACTTCTTGAAATGGTTAACCCACATGTTTCCACTCAAACCATTTGTGATGCCGCTGTGGGACCTTAACCTGGTACTTGCATACTTGATCTGCACCCCATTCGAACCAGTGCACAGCTGTCCTGTGGATTTAGTCCCTGAAAATAGTCTTCTAGTGATGACCTGGGCCGGACTGGCTGTAGCGCGCACCGGGCGTTTCCCTGGTGGGTTGGAGGCGGGGGGCGTTTTGTCACTGGGGGCCAGTTTTGGAGTAGTATCGCCCCCCCATTAACAAAAGCGGGAGCGATGCTTTTTACTAGCACCCCTTCTCCCAGGGCCGGTTGCTGTTCCCAGTCCGGCCCTGGTGATAACATCAGCCTGTCACATGAGTGTGTTCTGGGCATTGTCTGTCAAGCAACCATATACTACCTTTTTTTTTTCTGGGCAAACTGGTGTTTCGGACTAGTGTGGTATGCTTGCCAAAAATGGTGACTCCTTTTCATTTTGGACATTCCATCACTCTTCTAGCATTCCTTGCTCCACTTCATCCCTCGAAAGGGGAAGACTCCATCATTTGGTCATCAAGAGTCTTGAGCTTTTACATTTATCTCACCAAGGACCCTCAGGTGGACGATAAATTATTTGTGAGGTTTGTAGGAGCAAAGATGGGTAGGCAGTGCAGAAAAGAACAAATTACATGTGGCTAGTCCTTTGTATAAAAAATCTGCTATGCACTGGCTAAGAATCGGCCCTCCGGGGTTCTGGAGGTCCATTCCAGCTGGGCAATTCTGCTATTTCTGCGTTGGTGCATGGATTGCCTGTCTTGGAAACCAATCAGGCTGCAATGTGTGCATTAGTTTGCACTTTCACTACTGCCTTGATAGCCAGGTCAGTCGGAAGTTTCACTTTGTCTGGTTGGTCCTGCAGGACTCTTTGGTCTGAGCCAGTCCACAGACCCACCAACTTGGGAGGTACTGCTTTGATATCAATTCTAACCGTAGATTCCTCAACTGGAGACTAATCAATCGGAGAACAAGTTACTTACATTTTTGATAACCTTTCTGGTAGATCCTCTATCTAATCTCTCCAGCACTCCCATCCTCCTTCGGTGGAATGGATTAGTTTCTCTATTTAAGGGTGCCAATTTAGACATCTGCACACTGTCTACTCTGATCAGTCAATGACTGCGTCAGACAGTGCTGAAAGTGTTCTTAAAGAAACTGATGTCTGCGTTTGTGGTGGCAGTTGTGTGGCTCCGGTGTCATTCCCGGAACGGGACTGAGTAAACATGGTGCCACCCTACACCATCTACAGCCGTACAAGAGAATGGCTGAAAAAATTCTCATAATCCAGTTTGGTGCCTGGAGTATTCACTAGGTGAGGAATCTGTAGTTGGATGGATAGAGGAGCACTACCGAAAGTAAGTAACTTACTCTCTTGGGATGTTTCATGTCTCGTGACGGATGAGGCAGAAGCTACATGTTTCTCCTGACCAGTTTGACTGTGCAGGAAGACTTACTGTTCATAAGACTGATGCCTGCATCAAGGCAGGTACTGTACATAGTTTTGGTATGAAGTGCTCTCCTGTAGTACTTTGCTGGAGATAAGGTTTTCCAAGTGACCCGCCTTTTAGCATGGACGACTACTGCATGCGTCAAGGCAGTGACACGACTGGTGGTTGAAGGCAGCTGATTGGTAGTCCTGGGGTACAGGGCTTTGACAGCATATCCAGGTCGGGAGGCCACCTGGTGACTCTCGGTGAGATTGGTGTGTTTGTAACTGTTTTATATAGCGCTTACTATCCATGATGAGACGTCGAAACGCTTTTCGGCGAGTAGCATGAACTGATCCAGCGTGATATTAGCAAACAGCATTCATACACCATATACTCATTTGGGCCCATACATTCATACTACACTAATACTTACGCTGGGTGTCAGATATACTCTTTTATCAAAATCCCTGCTACCAATTACCTTCTGATTGAAGAGTAATAACTTACCAATGGATCCTTTGCTAATTGGGAAGTTTAAAATGAGTGACATTCATTATAATACATAACCCTGAAATAACCACAGAGTCAAGAAGTTTTAAAATGTTTATCTAAAGTTTTTTAGCAGAGTAAATACAGAAAGACACGGTATTTGATCAGAATACTCGTGGAAAACCATAGAATGATTATTTCTAATCAATGACGGTGTTTAAGGAAAAGAGGAGATAGGAACAGCAGCGCAACTAAAGGTTGCATATATTTACCTAAATGCGAGAACCAAACCCCTTAGCCAAGGAGTTTGAAAGAATAGGACCCTGGAAGGATGAAGAGCAAGGACCTTCTTCGGGATCGGGACCGGACTGGTGACCTCTCTACAACGACGCCTGTGCCGTTCCCCCTCTCTGGCACTTGACTTCTCATCGATTCTTCCCTCTAATGGACTCCGCCGCCCCCTCCTCGGGACCTCTTCTGGATAGGGATTCAGTCAGCAATCGATCAGCTGGGCAGCCTGGAGCTCTTCTGTATCTTCTAAGAGTCTGCGCTAACTAACTACTAATGCTATATTCTATTATACCCTTCTACGCCCATGTACCTCCCCTCCCCTTAATGTTGCTAAAATATGGGACCACTACTTCTGATTGGGCAGGGACAGGAAGTGGATTCTCGCACCATGACAAATTTGGCTTAATTTGTGAACCCTATTGTATTAACGTTCCCTCCCCTTCAATTTAATACATTCACTTTATTTCCCACCCGTCTCGCAACAAATTATATAAAATTTCTACAGCAATTGTATTCTTTGTTACAAATTTGTACATTTAGAACATCCTCTTCGGCCGATAGGTCATGGCCTTGTGAGACGTCCAAGTTGACTTCATTTTGGCAGTCTTTCAGGGGACATGCGCAGAACCTTCTGCTTCTCTAGTTTCAAGTCACCAACCCAGGCCCAAGATTACGAATTACTAAAAGTGCAAGAAGGAAATATTAATATAAAAAATAAAACGTTTCACTGTGTACCACTTATCTTATTTCTAATCCCTTTCAATTATATAAAACCTATCCCGCATTAATTGTGTTAAGAAATGACAATTTAGTAATGACACAGGAGCAAGCTTAAGCATGTGAGAACATTGAGCAGCCATTTTATTGCACACTGCGCAGAAGCAGAAATTCCCACCAAGCAAAGAAAGACGTCACACCATGTGATCAGGTTGTGACATGCGCAGTTAAATTCCCGCGCTTAAGCGGCCATTTTAGACTAGGGACAAGCGTTATTTGTTAGAAAAACAACATAGGCAAGCTTCCTAACTATTCATGCAGTGTGTGCAAATATTAATAGACAATACAAGTTTTAATATTAATACAATGAGGAAGATTGCATACGAGCAAGTTTCATTTGCGAAACCTTGCTCCATCAATCCCCTCTCTGATGGCGTTTCTGAGCCATCAAAAAGTACCCTCAATCAGATGCCAACTTCTAGCATATCACTTCATTCTCATCTTCATTTTTAGCTTTTCTATTTTTACAATCTCCTTTCATCTTTTTGTATAATTCACTTTTCCATTCTTCCAGTTCAATTTCATCTCTTTTTCTCTTTCCTTTTTCAGTCACTTTACAAGTTCCACTCTTTCTACAACATTTACACCAAAATACTATTGTCAGAACTATTATTGCTATCCCTGCTAAGGGAACTAGTATTTGACCTATAAGTCCTTTACCTATATTAGAAAACCAGGTTCCGATTGACGATATACTATTTGTCAATCTTTCCCATACACTATCAACTTCCAGTGGTTTAAGTTCTTGCTCAAGTTTAGTTATATTCTTTATATATGTTCCAATTTCTGCACTTTTATCCGGTATATAAGTGCAACAGTGTTTCGTTTTCAATAATTTACAGACTCCGCCCTCTTTCGCCAATATTATGTCAAGAGCAAGTCGATTTTGCATCACCATTGACCTAATTGCAACCATTTCCACATTAATCATTAGAAATCCTCCAGCAGTATTTGTTGATAAACGATCAACTACTGTTGCCAATTTACATATCTTCCTTGAGTTCAGAATTACTCCCACTGAAGGTATTAATGCACCAAATATATCACCTATTATTTCTGATAAACGAGCTCTTTTATTACGTGTTAATTCGCCATTGTTTTAATTGCTTCCAGTGTTTCTTTTTACGTGGTATATCTTTGGAAAGACTATTCCAAAATAACAACTTCCATACCACCGTGCAGGAAGCCTAAAGTAAGCCTTATTCCCGCAGACATAATAGATTCCAGGAAAAACTGAATCTGTTCCTCCTTTGAGTCCCCAACCTCCCAATATTAAAAAATTGTGTTCACAATCACTGGTACCGATGAAAACATTGTTATAGTCAGTCTTTAATCTATGAAGACAAATTTTTCCCTTCTTTTCGAAATCTAGAGCCATCGCAGCTTGAGCTTTGCCAGGTGTGTAACTTCCCTCTTTCTCTGCCCAAGGTGGTAAATGAGCCTTATGCTTTGTAGCTTTCTTTTGAAAATCCTGTCTTCTATCTTCTACTAAATTTAAAAATATTTTCTATTCTTCTAATAAAGAACATGTTAGATTGTGTCTACGTGCATGTGTTAAGTCTATTGATTTCATTGTTAAGAAAAACTCTCCCATAAACTGTGCATCTAAGGCGCTAAGCACTGGGTTCATACTCTTGCGAATAGGAACTTCAGAAAATACAACATCTATATTGGAATAGTAATATTGTAATCTACCTGTACTATAAAATAAACTTGTTAATACGCTACATGAAATGCCATATGTCAGTGGTAAATGATGGTATGTTAATCCTTCTGCTACTGATTCAGGTAATTTCATACAGACATAACAATTACTAACTTCCATGGTGTCTACATACTGAAACAATAACTTCGTGAAAACATTTAAACTAGTGTCATTATCAGCTATCACATGATGAATTCCTTCATCTTCTGCCATTAGTTCTACTCTATTTCCTTTCATGTTTGCTTTCCTCCCTATAGTTTCATTATTATTCTTTTTATCTATTATCAGGTAAGGAATAGCTACAATCAGGACTAACCATGCTATAAGCACCAATACTAGACTACATATGCAAATTGCACAGCATCTTCTACAGCATTTTCTCTTTGGTCTCCCAGTATCCCTATCATCAGGCATTTTTCGACAAGGAAGATTGTTCTTCTTATCTCTGTTCCTTTTCTTCAATGGATTCTTTTGTTTAGTCAGGGTGGTCTTGTTTCTTCTTCGTAAGTCAGTTCTGCACTTGTTCCTTCACCACCACTGTCACTTGATTCTGAGCTTTCAAAGTCTTCAAGAACGATATACGTCCAATCAGGACCCCTGAATTTGTTGTTCACAAGTCTTAATCTTTTTTTACTTTTTCTTTTCCCAGACTTTTTCTCTTGGTCTGTTGGACTTGTTATTTCAGGTACTTGATCTGGATCTTCACTTCTTGTTTTTATGTGGCACTTTACTCTTTTGATGAAACTTGGCCACTGGTCTCCTTTTCTTGGCTTTTCTGTTTGTACTGTTTCTTTATTTTCGTCTTTAAGTGCTTTTTTAATTTCACTAGTTTGTACTGTTCTGTTCTTTTGTTTTCTCTAACTTATCTAATTGTTCTTTCTCTGGTCTTATTGGTTTCTCATTTGCAGCTCCATTGTGAGTTTCCAACAATTCACTTTGTTCTGTGTTTACTTTTTTATGTTCACTTTTCTCAGTCTCTATTTCTTCTGTTTTTCCCTCTTGTCCTAACTGCTTCTGATCAGGGCTTATTGCACTGTGTACTTCTGCAGCCTGACCTGCTTCTTCTAAACCTGTCTCTCCCTGTTCAAATTCTATTAATTCTTCCCTGTTTTCAGTCCAATTTTCTTTCCCTATCTGATTTGGTTCAGGGTCGTTTACTAGCTTGTCTTCTTGAGCCTGAACCCCTTCTTCACCTATCTGATCTTCTACAATTGCTTTTAATTTTCTTTGGCTTCTTGTTCGGTGAAAAACCTCAGGAACTTCGACCACTGGTATCCAATCCTGACTTATGCTCGGTTGTTCTCCGTCAGCTTCTCTTGAACCTCGAGCCTGAGATTCTTCAGCTTGGTAACCTTCAGCTTCTTCAGAGATTGGTGTCGTCTGAGTGTTTTCTTCTTCTGGGTCTGGTACTCTCTTGGTGTGACTTACGTGACTCCAATTCGGAAATCCGGCACACTTCACTGCTGTGTTTGTGGTCAATATGATTTGACAAGGTCTGCTCCACCTGGGTGATAGACACGTTTCTCTGGTGTGATTCTTCACCACCACCCAGTCACCAGGATTCAGATCATGTTCTAGTTCAGGCTGTCTGGAAACTGCGTCTTCTCCAACCTGGTGAGAGACAGAACGCACTAGGTCAGCCAATCCTTTACAGTAGTCCAACACCATATCATCAGAAATATTCACCAGTCTATCTGTGGGAACATGTGTTTGTCTCATCGCTCTTCCCATCATAATTTCATGGGGGCTCAAACCTGTTGTTCGATCAGGTATACTTCTGAGTCCCATCAGAACGAGTGGCAATGCATCAGGCCACTCCAATGATGTTGATGCACACATTTTTCCCAATCTTGACTTTATGGTGCCATTCAATTGTTCCACCACTCCAGAAGCCTCTGGACGATATGCACAATGCAGTTTCTGTTTGATTTGAAATGCTTCACAGATTATCAGGATCACTTCGTTGTTAAAATGTTTTCCTCTATCTGATTCCAAAGATACTGGGAAACCAAACCTAGGTATGAGCTCTCTTAATAACAGCTTAGCAACTGTAATGCTGTCATTTCTCCTAGTTGGGTATGCCTCCACCCACTTTGAAAACAGACACACTATGACTAATACGTATTTCAGCCCTCTGCATGGTGGTAACTGTATGAAGTCAAACTGTAGTCTTATGAATGGACCTTCTGCTTTTCCGATCTTCCCAAACCCAATTATCGTTTTCCTGCCTGTGTTGTGCATTTGGCAAATTAGACATCTCTGGCAAAGACTCTCTGTAACAGCTCTGAATTTGGGATTGTACCAATTTTGTCTGAATAGTCTAATCATTGCATCTCTCCCTATGTGTGTCTCCATGATACATTCTGGCCATTTGTGAGAGTAAACAATCTGGCATGACTGGTCTGCCATCTGTACTGACCCATACTTCATCCTCTCTTCTTTGAGAACAACCCGTTTTGATCCACATTTTTCTTTCAACTTCGTCAACCTCATCTTGCAATCTTTTCACTTCGTTCCAGGTTTCAGGTGGCATAAATAGCATAAGTTGCCAGCTGATTCCCATTCTTTCCACCCTCTTATTCACTGATGTTCTGGTTTTGGCACAATATTGAGCCACCAGATCTGCATATCTGTTGCCAATTACCACCCAGTCATCTCCTGACTGATGTGCGGCACATTTCACCACAGCCAATTCTTTTGGTGATTGTATTGCTTCTAGCAATTCTTTTACAAATTGTCCATTTTTAATGGGGGATCCTGAAGAAGTCATGAAATCCCTCTGCATCCACAGTTGGCCAAAATCGTGCACAACCCCATAACCATATTGACTATCAGTGAATATGGTTATTTTCTGATTTCTCCCAATTTTGCATGCTTTTATCAGCGCAATCAATTCAGCTACTTGTGCAGATTTTACCCCTGGTAAATAGGATGCTTCGACTATTCCAGTTAATTCACATACTGCATAGGCAGCTGTTAGTTTGCCATCTTCATGTCTCTGGCAAGAGCCATCAACAAACAGTTCTTTATCTGGCTTTTTAAGAGGCTGTTCCTCTATATCTGGGCGAGGTTTTGTGCATAGTTCTGTAATCTGTATACAATCATGTTCATCTTCTTCGTCATCTTTATTTGTCTCATGATATGGATCTGGTAATAAGCTTGCTGGATTTATTATCGTACACCTCACCATGGTTACGTTTTCTGCACCCATTATTATCCTCTCATACTTAGTCAGCCGACTAGGAGTGAGATGCTGAGTTCGTGTTCTGGTCAACAGAATCACCACTGCATGTGGAACATATACTTTTACAGGATGTCCCATCACAATTGATTCACCTTGTTCGATGCTCAAACATGTTGCTGCTACTGCTTTCAAACATCCTGGCAACGCAGATGCTACAGGGTCTAATGTAGCGGAAAAGTATGCTATAGGACGTCTGTCCAGACCATGTCTTTGAGTTAAAACTGAAAGTGCACAATTTTCTCTTTCATGACAGAATAATGCGAATTCTCTTTTATAATCTGGCATGCCTAAAGCAGGTGCTGAACAAAGGGAGTTTCTTAATTTTACAAAGGCTTCTACACTTTCATCTTCCCACTCAACAGGATCTTTTGCTTTCTTTTTGGTCATGTTAACCAAGGGCTTAGCCAACATGGAAAATCCTGGTATCCATTGTCGACAGTAACCTACTATTCCTAAGAACATTCTTACTTGTCTTTGCGTTACTGGCATTTGCATTCTTTTTATTAATGCTACTCTTTCAGAGGTTACTCTTCTTTTTCCCCTCTCAATTTGATGTCCCAGATATTTAACCGCTGTTCTGCAAAACTGTAACTTTTCAGGTGAGACTTTATGCCCTTCTTCAGCCAAAAGATTTAATAAGGCTATGGAATCAACAACACAGTCTTCTCTGGTGGTCGACGCCACAATAAGTCGTCGATATATTGAACTAAAACTGAGCTTCCTGGCATCACTAGCTTTTCAAGGCACTTTTTAGGTCGAGCCTAGAGTAGCGCGCAAGCGCTACTTCTGGCGAAGACTTTGTAAGGGGGTTTCAGAAGCAGTCCAAACGCTCGTGCGTCGTGGCTGGCCTTTTTGGGATGGTTACGCGCGACGCAGACATGTGTTTCCCATTATCGTGCCCAGACGCGTGCGCGATAATTGGAAACACATGTCTGCGTCGCGCGTAATCGCAGGCAAAAGGCCATGACGCACGAGCGTCTGGTCAGCTGAGCAGGCTGCCGCGCTCGCTCGCCCCCGCTCCTCCGTTTCGATTCCGTGCTTGTTTAGCCATGCCTTTGACCCCGCCCCTACTGTACTCAGGTTCACAGTTCCAAGCACTTCCATAGGTGGTGTCAGTACTTCCTGCATGTACTCATCTGTGGCCAGTCATGTGCCGCCCGCTGCTGTCAGCTGACTCTTCCCGGGCTGTGTGAGTGAATCTGAGAGGAAGCGGAGATTACAAAGTGCTTACCCGGCCCAGAGCACGACGCTGTGCTTCACCTCCCCTTATCCTTTCTGTGTTGCACCCCCCTCACAAACTCACCCCCAGATCTCGTAGCTGCCCGTCTCCCCCTCGGATCTCGTAGCTGCCCCTCTCCCTGCCAGGCTCGCTCACCCAGCTTCGTGCTACCCTTGCTGCCTCCGCGCACCATGCCGGGCGCCTCCCGGCTGTACCTTGCCGTGCTGGGCTGCTTCCTCCTCGGAGCCCCGAGCCGGGCCCTGCAGGGGGGTCTCCTGAGCCCCGGGAGAGTAAGAGCCGGGAGCTGAAGGAGCTCGGAGGTGTCTGGAGCTTCCGGGCTGACAGCTCCGAGAACCGAAACCGGGGCTTCGAGGAGCGCTGGTACCGGAGCCCGCTGCGAGAGGTACGTGCAGGACTGCGGGGACGAGGGAGCGTGAGGGGGCACAGTGCACACATCACCTATTTGCACAAGCTCCCTCTGTAAGCCATTTACACAGCGATTTTAGAGCAAAACTACAGGGTCTGAACTGAATGGTCCATAAGAGCTGGGGATTAGTGTTAGTGACGTGTTTAGCGTCAGTCCCCATCCCTAATCAATGTGCGGGAGGGTTGAGTGTTCGGATCAAGACGAATGTCAAAAGCTGTGACTTTGAAGACCAGAACCATAGCCAAGGTTCCACAAAAGATAACGAATTACAGATTAGACAGAAAGGCAATACTTCCGTGTCAGGCTCCATGCAGGACAGCTCTCCCAGAGGATACACAAATCTTCCAGACTCAGGCTACAGCCAGTGGTCATTCAGTGGCCTCATACTTTCGGACCCAGGGCTGTCTCCGGCTACAAAGCTGTCTCATGTTACACCGATTTCCAGGCTTATCACAGAGAACCTATACCTCGGGTAAGAGAGCTCTTATTGGTTGAATGCTGAAGTACCCATTTGTCAGGGATAACAGAAATACGTTACGTCATAGTAGCAGCATGTCCATAGCACATTTCTGCCACGTGTGTGGCCTTAAAACTCTCCTAGCGGTCCCCAGTTACTTTTTGCATCGTTTTGGGCATTTCCCCTGCTGAAAGTCAAGGTATTCAAATCATTCAGATATCTCTGTTTGTATTCTATTCTCTTGTTTGCAAATGTCTACTTTTTGAATGAAGTGTTTGTCAGGTGTTTACTCTACTTTTGGTGAATATTACTTTACCAAATGTGCCACTGATGCATGTTTAACAATCACAGAATGGCATCTCCCAAAAAATGTATCGTTCAACAAGGTGACAAGTTTAAAAGGAAAAGTGTGAAAGGCAAGACATTTGAAATAAAGTGAGAAATGTAGTAAATGAGAAAAGCATATCATATAGAAGAAATACATTAGAAATAATTAATTTTCACTATTTTAATGAATGGACAAAATAAAAGGAAACTGTTAATTAGGAAATATCAAATACTGCCATCATTATGCTTACAAATGCCTATAATATTAAGCTTTTGTATGACTGCATCAGGGGTCCAGCGTTTGGAAGCCTTGCCCCCAGTTGCAGAATTCTGCCACTGCAGAAGCTGCACTGGGCAGACATCGAGCATCTCGCCAGGCACAGACATCAGGCAAGAGATCACATAGACCAACAGCACTCAGCGGAGGCCATCAGACATGGGGCACGGATGGAAAACTGCAGGAAGGACGAGGCCTAAGAAACATCAAGGGCAGCCTCACTAATTTGGTGCAAGTCTCACTTCTTGGAGCACAGACTCACCCATTCTTTATACGTTTATGTACGCGGAGCACTACTTCACTAACTGTATTTAAACGTACTTTTTGGAGTACAAAAACTTCCACTAACGGTTTGAAAGTCTCACTTCTTCCAGCATCGGCTCATAAGTATTCGCTATTTCACTTCTTGAAGCAAAGCCTCACTCACTAGTGAAAATGCCACGACTCGGTTCTCAGTTTCACTTATTTGGTGGTGCTCCCAGCCTTGATGCACAGTCAGCCTGAGAGGGTGTCGGCATCTAGTGGTGGGACAGTCTCCCAGTTAACATGCATCTCACTCCTTGGAATACAGGATTTGGGAGAAAGTTTCACTTACTGGAGTAAAATGTCACTTAGTGAGTGTGTCTGTCTTGGGGCCCTCACTGTGTGCCTTGGTCGACCTAATTGAGTGAGAATCCTACACCTTGATATAGATTCTCAGGTATTTACTCATTTGGAGCGACTAAATACAGTATCATTCACTGAGAGTAAATCTCTGGCTTAGGTGCAGACTCTCACTTTTGAACATTCACGATCGACCCATCTACTTTAATAAGGTCTTAAGTAATAGATCTTGATGCAAAACCTGTCTAGTCCCATTGCTGTGGACTCTCTGGGGCATATTACCAAAAACTGACGCAGGGCTACGTTGGGGAAAGGAGTTGGCCTAACGGCTAGGGCGGTCGACCTCGAATCTGGGGAACTGGGTTCGAGTCTCGGCAATGACGCTGAACATCCTGTGATTCTGGGCAAATCACTTAATCGCCCTGTGCCTAACAAAACAAGCATTGGCATAGCCAATAGGTCTCGCCTTTGGGACCTTATAAGTGTTTAGCCATGCAACAGTTAATGTTGTTGCAGTAAGGATATTGTGCTGCATAACTAAATACTTATAAGGTCCCAAAGGCGAGACCTATTGGCTATGCCAATGCTTGTTCAGTATCTGGTTGAAGATGGAAGGACTTTCTGTATACCCCTGAGGAACACGATTCCATACATAGACCTTGTTTTCAAATTTTAAATGAGAAAAGATACTGACTGTCTGGGTGTAACGGAATTGAAAAGAAGGCTTGACACAGATCTATGACTGTAAACCATCCAGCATTCCAAGGAATCTGGTACAGAATTACTGCAGGGTTTGGCACTATAGGATAACATGGCTCTACAATTTTGTTGATTTTCCTCAGATCTTGAACGATTCTATATTTACCACTAGGTTTCTTTAGTCACATGATTGGTGAATTACATGGACTACTCATTACTTCTCTCAGTATATTTTGTTTGACCATCCGATTGATTTCTTCAATGACACCTGCTTTTACTTCTGCACTCATTTTGTACTGTTTTGTATTTGGGAAAATTGCACCTTCTTTTACAGTTACTTGAACTGGGTCTATTTTAGCCATGAATCCTACTTCTTTTCCCGTGAGATCCCATACTATGGGATTTACTGTATCTTTTCATTCTTCTGGCAATTCATCTTTTGTTATTAATGAAAACATTTCATCTACTTCTGTTCCTTGTTTTGCGACCATAATTTTATATACATGATCTTCATCTGGTGTTTGTACTGCCACACCATCCGGTGTGCAGAAAATAGTGCAATTCATTTTGCACAACAAGTCCCTACCTAGCAAGTTTACTGGACTAGAATCGCATACTACAAATTGATGCATTTCTTTGAAATTTCCAATTTTAACCTCCATTGGTTCAGTAAGTGGTGTTCTAATTCTTTGGTTGGCAACCCCTACAACTTGAATATCTTCACCAGAGAGAGGAAGGTTTGGGACGTCTACTGTTCTCACAGTAGACCTGGTAGCACCAGTATCCAAAAGAAAAGTAATATCATTACCTCTCACTTTTCCTTCAACATATGGACCTGATTGATCTACCTGCAGGGATGCGCCAAGTACGCATTCCTTCTCCCCTCTCCCTAGGCACCGTCATGCGTCGAACCCGCAAAAATCATCCTGCAAAAGAAATTGTGAGGTCCTATAATCATTCTTACCACTTCCCCCCGAGTAACTGATGTCTGTACCGTGCTTTGCTCTGCTTACATTACCCTGAACAGGTGGAGGTGGCAACTGACTCTGAGGATTTACCCCTTGCTGTGAGTCGTTCTGCGTCTGTGAATTTAAATTTTGATTTGGGCCATTATTGTTTCTAATCTTTTTACACTCATCCTTCCAATGCCCCAATTTTCCGCATCCATGACAAGGAAATTTCTTTTTGGCTTCTTCTCTACTCATTCGTCCTTTCATTCTCCCACCATTTCCCGAATCACCATTCGTTCCAGAGTCCTTTCCTTGCGTTTCATTGGGATTGTCTAAATTAATTCCCTGTTTCTCAGCCATTTTCACCTGTGCCCACATTACTTTCTCCTGCAACTTCTTGTGTCTATCTTCAATGTCATCCCCACAGTACTTTGCATATTTCAAATTTCGTCAATTGGTTTTCCCTGCCAACAGAGCATATGTTGCTTAATCATCTGACAAATCTCGGGCTTCAAACCATACACAAATTGGTACACAAACTGACTCATGTTTTTGTCTCCAATGTCTTCAAATCCACTGTACTGTTTGAACACCTGCAAAAGGCGCTCATAATATGAATGAACTGTTTCACTGGCTTCTTGGGTAGTTCGATCTATTTTTACCCAATCTGTTTCTTTCGGTGGTATTTTCCCCTTCAGGTATGTTATTACCTGCTGATACTTTTTCATCACATCATTTGACGGGGCACCTGTTTTTGGATCTCTGGGATATTCATCATTCGGCCAATCGACTGTGATCTTACAATCTGTCCATAAATCTGCAGGTACCACTATGTCAAACAGACCATCCAAATCCTTCAACAATACTTTTGATACTTTCACAAACCTTTCAACCCGTTTGTACCATTCAATTGGCTTTTCTCTCAGCTTTGGAAAATCATTCGTAAATGATAAAATATCCTGTCTACTCCATGGGACATGTACATAACCTCCTCCTGCAACTTCTCGCATCGGGTAAATTTTTTTCAACTTTTTCAGTTTCTTTCATCACATATTCAGAAGCTGTTCGACTTGAGCGAGCTTCTTCCTTTTTCTTTGCCCACCTAGTTCTCCATTTATCTAGGTCTCCCCATTTTTGCAAAACTAACATTAATTCTCGTATTTGCAGTCTTCTTCCAGAAGCATTCATATTTTCTAAATCTTTGTCTGAAAATTCTGCTCTATAGGGTTTCTGTAGTACCTTTGATTTCCCTATTTCAATTCCCATTTGTAGGGCTAGATTGGACAATTTTTCATGAAATAACCTTACATTTCTAGTGATACTCCTGCATAGGAACAGCAATTATTCTTCATCATAAGTGTTTAGCGTTCTACTCCTATATTTCCTGCTATCATTTCTTCTAACTCGGCTTTTAATTTCTGAATGTCTAGCAATTTTGGAGGAGTGCACAATTTATCTGATCCTTGTACCCACCTTTCTAAATCTTCAGGTGTTACTATGGTAGCACTCTTTGCCCCTGATGAAGTTATTAAACTTACATCTTTTGAACGCTCAGGTATTTCTTTTCTTGGACCTCTAACAGGTAAATCCATGAGAGATATTGTGAAATCACAATCACTAAAATGATCTTCAATTATAACTGGAGCTTCAAGTTTTGAAAATTTTCGGGAGTATTCATAGGAGAAGATACGGGTATCAGAGGAGGACAATTTCCTTGTATACCATATAAAGGCACTACTGGACCAATTGTTACAGGAATAGTCAATGAATCAGGATGTGTTTTTATCTGGGATATTTTCCGTACTAATTCTGCTCTGATCTTTTCTAATGCTTCTTTTTCATGAAGTATTCTATTCGGGATGAATTCATGTAGTACCTGAGGTACCATTGGTGTTTGTGGTGGGGCACTAGGAGGAATTCCACTTGACCCTTCCTGATACGGTGGAGGATTCCTCAATATTTCTTCCATAAACTCATCTTCTGAGTCTTCATGTCTCATTAAATGTTTTGTCTTTTCTGTACACTTGCCTCCTGATTTTTCTCCTTCTGTGAGTAGTGGATATAATCCCTCAACAAGCATTGTCCTTCTCCATTGCTTCATCTGACCTTCCCTATTCTCCCGTAAATATCTGGGAAAAAATCCTGGATATCTCCCATTACTTCGTGATCTATCACGCTCAAATGCTTCAGTCTCCCATTCCTCTAAAGCTTCGTATTGAGTCAATCTGGGTCTAGGTTCTAAATCATTCATCCTTTGTCTCAAATTTTGAAGGATTCGCCCATTGAATGTGCCATTCTCGGGGAAATTCTAGTATCCTGTCATTTTTAGTATATTCTCTCCAATTCTCTATCCATACACAAGTATGATAACCTCTCTCCATCATCATATGATGCGGGCGTTTTGGCTGGGGGAATAATAATTCCCTCTCGTTTTGATTGGTTTATCCTTTTGAAATAATTCTTAATCTTATGTAAAACTGACATCTTTTTCTTTTCTCCGTACATCTTAGGCAAGTACCGATGTATAAAATTATATTCTGCAAACCCTAGAAATCTCCTATCTGGACGATTCCCTGTTAAAGTCGGATCGCGTTTTAACATGCAATCCTTATCCACTTAGAATTTTGCTTCTAAATTCTCAACCAATCAAATCTTTGCTAACTTTTTAATTCTAAGCCAATCCTTGCGCGGCCTTTCTGGTGACGTTTCTCTGTCAACCCCTCCTTTACAATCTGCTCTTTTCTGTTCTCACGCTGATGCAACCAATCTCAGCGCGGCACCTGTGATGTCAGTACTACTCCTGACTACTGACCCCTCCTTAACAAGGGTTTTCCCACGCCCGCGGATCCAACCAATCCCAGCGCGGCGTTTTGTGACGTCAGCTCCCTCTCCGGCAACTGACCCTCCCTTTACAAAATTTTACGAAAACTTTATTTTCTCTATAGTTCTTAATTAAATTTCAGTAACAATATAAAAACATTCGCTATCGTGCCAGTTTCTCTAATTCAGAAAGATAGGTTCTCTTATACACTTAGTAAAACCTTTCCGTTTACTAAAACATACACTACGAGTAAAACCCTTCCGTTTACTCTTCACGCAAGCTTCTGAAATACCTGTTACTTCTTCAATGTTACCCTTTCTAGGTGATATAACATCAAATTTTCACCAGCATACTTCTTCCACTATTCTTATACAAAAATCCCTAACAAGTGCTGATAGTCCTGCTTAACTATTCAGTACTAATTCTGCCTGACAGATAACCTCACTGCAGTATGGCTTCTACTTGCCATCCGCTATTCTTTCTCCCCGGGGTATTCTGGACAACCTGAAACAATACTCAAAAATAACGGGTATTAGTTCATAAAAATACAAAATAAATTCTCATTACCCAATTAACAAAGAGTAACACAAACCGTCCTCTGCTTACCAGAAAACTGATCCAGCGTGATATTAGCAAACAGCATTCATACACCATATACTCATTTGGGCCCATACATTCATACTACACTAATACTTACGCTGGGTGTCAGATATACTCTTTTATCAAAATCCCTGCTACCAATTACCTTCTGATTGAAGAGTAATAACTTACCAATGGATCCTTTGCTAATTGGGAAGTTTAAAATGAGTGACATTCATTATAATACATAACCCTGAAATAACCAGAGTCAAGTTTTAAAATGTTTATCTAAAGTTTTTTAGCAGAGTAAATACAGAAAAAGACACGGTATTTGATCAGAATACTCGTGGAAAACCATAGAATGATTATTTCTAATCAATGACGGTGTTTAAGGAAAAGAGGAGATAGGAACAGCAGCGCAACTAAAGGTTGCATATATTTACCTAAATGCGAGAACCAAACCCTTAGCCAAGGAGTTTGAAAGAATAGGACCCTGGAAGGATGAAGAGCAAGGACCTTCTTCGGGATCAGGACGGGACTGGTGACCTCTCTACAACGACGCCTGCGCCGTTCCCCTCTCTGGCACTTGACTTCTCATCGATTCTTCCCTCTAATGGACTCCGCCGCCCCCTCCTCAGGACCTCTTCTGGATAGGGATTCAGTCAGCAATCGATCAGCTGGGCAGCCTGGAGCTCTTCTGTATCTTCTAAGAGTCTGCGCTAACTAACTACTAATGCTATATTCTATTATACCCTTCTACGCCCATGTACCTCCCCTTAATGTTGCTAAAATATGGGACCACTACTTCTGATTGGGCAGGGACAGGAAGTGGATTCTCGCACCATGACAAATTTGGCTTAATTTGTGAAGCCTATTGTATTAACGTTCCCTCCCCTTCAATTTAATACATTCACTTTATTTCCCACCCGTCTCACAACAAATTATATAAAATTTCTACAGCAATTGTATTCTTTGTTACAAATTTGTACATTTAGAACATCCTCTTCGGCCGATAGGTCATGGCCTTGTGAGACGTCCAAGTTGACTTCATTTTGGCAGTCTTTCAGGGGACATGCGCAGAACCTTCTGCTTCTCTAGTTCCAAGTCACCAACCCAGGCCCAAGATTACGAATTACTAAAAGTGCAAGAAGGAAATATTAACCCCTTCGCTGCTAGGCCTTTTCCCCTCCTGTGCTAAGCCTTTTTTTGGCTATTTGGGGTAGTGCGCGCTTAGGCCCCTGTAACTTTTTGACCACATAAGGTATCCATGCCAAATTTGCATCCTTTTTTTCTAACATCATGGGGATTGTAAAGGTACCCAGGGTTTGTGGGTTCCCCTGGAGGGGACCCAGAAATTAGTCAAAATACAGCTAAATTTTGTTTTTTTTTGGAAAAAGGCAAAAAAAAGGGCTACAGATGAAAGCGTCTTGATTTTTCCCTGCAAATGGCATCAAAAAAGGGGTTGTGGGGATGAAATCACCATCTTCCCAGCTTTCAGGGACAAGCAGACTTTTGTCAGAAAACCAACTTTTTTACAGTTTTGGCATTTTTCTGGGACAGCCTATTTTTGCTATTTTTTGTGCTTTCAACCTCCTTCCAGTTAATGGTAGAAATGGGTATGAAACCAATAATGGATCCTGGAAAGCCATACATTTATGAAAAGTAGACCAAATTCTGAATTCAGCAAGGGGTCATTTGTGTAGATCCTTAAAGTTTTCCTTATAGAAACTAACAGTTAAATAAAGGAAAAATTGAAAATTAGTTGAAAAAAACAGCCATTTGTGTCAACGTTTTCACCTGTAACTTCTAATTATGACAGCTATTTGAAGGCAATATACCGTTATATCCGCTGGACCTTTCTGGTTGTGGGGATATATAGGACTTGTAGGTTCACCAAGAACCCGACGAACCCAGAGCCAATAATTGAGCAACATCTTGCAATGATTTTTTTTTAAGTACCGGGTATATAGCAATTATTTTGGGAAAATGTATACATGGAAAAATTGTTATGAAAGACACCTATGTATTTCTGAAATGGGAACAAAATGTAGATTTTAGAAACAGTAGATATTTGCACATTTCCGAAATTGGGAGTACCCGTACTAGCATGAGAATTATAGGTCATTTTTCAAAATGACTTATTTTTTACACATTGTCTTTCATTTGGAAGGCAGAAATGCATCGAAAGTCAATAGGTAATAACAGTTGCTCTACAATTCTGTGTTAACCTAAGTCTCCCGATAAAAATGGTACCTCACTTGTGTGGGTAGCCCTTGTGCCCACAACAGGAAATGGCTCAAAATGCAACGTGGACGTACCACATTTTCACAATGAAAAATTACCCTTTTTTTGCTAAGTGCCTAGGTGTAGTTTTTGAACCCTAGCTCTGCCGGCACCTAGGGAAACCTAGCAAACCTATACATTTTTGAAAACTAGACACCCAGGGGAATCCAGGATGGGGTGACTTGACTGCCTCCCACCAGGTTCTGTTACCCAGAATCCCTTGCAAACATAAAAAATGGTCAAAAAAAACACATCTTCCCCACATTTCTGTGGTGGAAAGTTCTGGAATCTGCGTGGATCCACAAATTTCCACCCACCCCGCGTTCCCCAAAGTCGTACGAGAAAAATGGTACCTCACTTGTGTGGGTCGGCCTAGTGCCTGCGACAGGAAACGGCGCAAAACTCAACGCGGTCCCACCTCAATTTCGCAGTGAAAAATGACCCTTTTTTGGCAAAGTGCCTAGCTGTAGTTTTTGAACCCTACCTCTGCCGGCACCTAGGGAAACCTACCAAACACACACATTTCTGAAAAGTAGACACCCGGGGCTTCCAGGGAGGTATGGCTTGCGTGGATCCCCCAACGTTTCCTTACCCAGAATCCCTGCAAACCTCACTTTTAGCTGGAAAAAATCACTTTTTTCACACATTTGTGTGTGGGAAAGTGTGGCATCACTGGCCTCACACAAATTTCCTACCACCCAGCGTTCCCCCAGGTCTCCCGATAAAAATGGTGCCTCACTTGTGTGGGAGGCCCAAGTACCCGCGACAGGCAAGGGCCCAAAACATTTTTTGATAGGCAATGTTGATGTTGCCTCAAAACGTTTTGTGTCCTTGCATGTCGCGGGTACTTGTGCCTCACTTGTGTGGGAGGCCCCATTTTTATCGGGAGACCTGGGGGAACGCTGGGTGGTAGGAAATTTGTGTGAGGCCAGTGATGCCACACTTTCCCACACAAAAATGTGTGAAAAAAGTGATTTTTCAGCTAAAAGTGAGGTTTGCAGGGGATTCTGGTAGGAAACGTTGGGGGATCCACGCAAGCCATACCTCCCTGAAGCCCCGGGTGTCTACTTTTCAGAAATGTGTGGGTTTGGTAGGTTTCCCTATGTGGCCGCCGGACCAAAACCCAGGTGACCCCCCCTTGCAAAACCAGGTCATAATGAGATAATGTGTTTATTTCTGCAGCGTGAAAATGTTTGCACAATATTGCAAGGAAAATGTGACAGACATTTTGAGGTTTGCAGGACATTGTGGGTACCATAACTTGTTGGGATCCACAAGAGAGATATCACCATGTACTCCCATGGGTGTTTCGTTTACGACAATATCTACAGTTGGTAGGTTATTCTTAGACGGAATGTACACCTTGGCAGACTAAAAAGACAAAGATTACTGCACAGCCATCTATTCCACTACAAACACACACACACACACACACACACACACACACACACACACACACACACACACACACACACACACACACACACACACACACACACACACACACACACACACACACACACACACACACACACCACACACACACACACACACACACACACACACACACACACACACACACACACACACACACACACACACACACACACACACACACACACACACACACACACACACACACACACACACACACACACACACACACACACACACACACACGTTGGATTTGGCACGAGGGTGAGTGATGGTTCAGTATATACAATTGTATTAACAAGTGATTTCACAAAAATGAAATGCACTGTTAATAATTGAAAGGACGAGAAACTGAACCATTGACTCACAGCTCGTGAGCTGTAAAGCCACGACAAGGCACCAACCTCTTTACAGGCCATTCATACACCTTTCATACGTGTGACAAATACAAAACCATTCACACCACCAGCTGCGGGCCCATCACATTACAACACTCACACCAGCAGACAGCGCCATTCAAGGGCCCATCACTTTCACACGCCCACATTCCTAACACAGCAACCACACAACCTGATGGATTGCGTGGAGTGTCGCTCGGCTAGCAGTGTGTGTAGTGACCAGCAGCAAGTCACTACTCACACACTGCCAGCCGAGCGCCACTCCACGCACACCGCCAGCCAAGCACCAGCCTACACACACCACCATCACATTTAAGATTTTTTTATACAAAAAGAAAACGCAAACAAATTGCAAATAGATACAAATCTACTAACACAAAATCAGAAACATTGCACTAATGCCAACCTTGAAACAGAACAACAATTCTTAAACATTACAGACCAGGCAGTTCACTTTACCACTCATGGTTGCTCCCAATAATTCTTTTGCTTGTGGTACGCTCTATAACAAGCAGGCACACACAGCCCAGTGTTAGAAGGACACTCAGGGCAGTACATACGAGTCTCCTTCCGCGTACCTCTTCGCCAACAGACTCTACATCTCCTAGTGGGAAAGTCTTTTGAGGATGTAGGAGGAATGTGATCAGGAAAGTGGCGATCTTTCAATCGAGCCACATCCTCCACCACTCCAACTCTAGGAACACTTGCCTGTTCCACAACAACAAGGCTGCCTATGACAGACTCCTGAAACTGAACAAAAGTCAACTTTGACGCAGGAGAACACTCCTTGAACACAACAAAAGCATTGAAAGTTGCTAAATTGAAGAGATGGATGGCCAACTTCTTATACCAAATGTAAGACTTACGAATAGCAGTGTAAGGTTCCAACCTCTGATCTACTCTATCAACACCACCCATGTGCTTATTGTAGTCTAAAATGCACACAGGTTTGCGCACTTCAGCAATCTGACCCCAAACAGCCACAGGTGAAGTACTCTCATCATGGATGGTAGTCAGCATGTACACATCCCTCCTGTCCACAAATTTCACAGCTAGCAGTTCCTCACTACGCAAGGCACTGCACTGTCCCCTCTGAAGTTTTTTGCAAACAAGCTCTTTTGGATAACCTTTACGGTTAGAGCGGATTGTGCCACAAGCAAAAGTGTCCACTTTGAACAATTCCTTAAACAATTGCACAGCAGTGTAGAAGTTATCAATGTACAAATGGTGGCCTCTGTTAAACAGTCCTCTAGCAAGTTCCCACACAATTTTCTCTGAAACTCCTACTAAAGTGGACGGACAACCAGGGGGTCAATAGTGGAATCCCTACCAGTGTACACACGCAAATTAAAAACATATCCTGTCCTACTCTCAGACAACATATACAGCTTAATTCCATAGCGTGCCCTCTTGCTAGGAATGTACTGCCTAAAAACCAAACGGCCCTTGAACAGGACCAAAGACTCATCAATAGATATTTCTTTCCCTGGAGTATAGAGCTCTGAAAATCGATCTACAAAGTGATCAAGAACAGGCCGAATCTTAAAAAGACGGTCACATTCAGGGTGATCTCGTGGCAACGCCAAACCATTATCAACAAAATGCAGCATCCGAAGCAAAAGTAAATACCGATCACGAGTCATAACTGCAGGAAATATGGCCGTTGCCATCAAGGGACTGGTAGACCAATATGAACTCATGGACGGCTTCCTTATCAAACCCATCAAAAAAGTCAAACCCAAAAACTTCTTCATCTCTTCCAGATTTGTGGGACTCCACCGGGTAGCTCTAGAATGGGGCCTAAGTCTGGCACTGTTGTCCCTCAAAAACTGTTCAGCATACAAATTAGTCTGCTCAACAATCTCACCCAAAAATACATCATCCATAAACAACTGAAAATACTGTATAGGCAAATAATGTTCACAATCCACTCTACACCCTGCATAACCACTAAAGGCAGGCAACACCGGCTGCACCATGTTTGGATCAACCCAGAGTCCAGCACTTTCAGTAGGAAGCCTAGCAGCCCCAGGCTGCAATCCAGATGCCTCTTGCACCATCGGCACAGTAGTATCCTCCTCTAAATCAGGCACTTCATCTGCACTGAGAGTACCTTCATCATCCGATGATTCCATGTGGAAAGAAAACTCACTGCCTGAATCTTCCCCTCCCTCCTCTCCCTCAGACGCACTGTCAGTCTCATAATCCTGCTCAGAGGAAGATTCAAGAAGCAAACCAACCACCTGCTGAGCAGTAATTCTACGGCTAGCCATAATGCTTACTAATAAAGGTTACTTGTCAAACAAGTCAACAACAACAAACCCTTTGTAAAAAAAGAAATAAACAAAATGTAGCTTTATCACAAAGACCTATATACTCCAACACTATACCACTCACGTGACAGAAGCAGCTAGACTCACCACCACCTACTCTGCACAGACACAGTAAGGATCAACAATATCCCACTAAAAAGAAGAAGAAAAAAATTACACATAAGACAATGCAAAACATCGCAAAGAATTTCATGCTCTGAACACTAACAAATATGCTGCCATTATGGCACCACTTACAAAAAATTCATTCATGCATGACAATAATACTCATTTGGAGTACACACAACAAAAATATTTTTCTTACCAAATAAATGCAATTACGCAAAACTGCAGAACCACAACTGCCGAAACCGCAAACAGGAATCAAAAGCTTTACACTAGAATAAAAAGGAGGAAAAAAACATTACAATCACATATGCAAATAATGCACCAGTCCACACACAATCCACCAGCCAAGCTAAGGGGTAGGTGGGCCTAACAGTATAAATAAAATATTCACACCCGTAAAAGGGGAGCAACCCTTGCCCTTTTGGCCACTCCCCAACACAAAAATTAAAAAAACCCTGGTGCCTAGTGGGCATTCCTGCTGCACGATCACATGATCGTGCAGCAGGAATGCACAAAAGAGGCATCGGGGGAAAGGAAAACCATTTCCTTTCCTCGATGCCTCTTTTGATACAAACCCCCCTCCCCGAGCCAAACCTCACCTGATTTCCCGACGCGCTGGAAGCAAATGGCTTCCAGCGCGTCGGAAGAAAGGAAACCCTCAATGATGTCAGCGCGCTGACGTCATTGATGGGGCGGGGGAGGCAGGGAAGCCCTTCCCCTGCCTCCCCCAAAAAACAACTATCAGATTCTCACGGGGGAGCGCCAGCGCTTCCCCGTGGGTGGTCTTATGACGAGCTGGACTCGTCACGAGCACTGTGTGCCATGACGAGTCCAGCTCGTCATAAGCACCGAAGGGGATAAAGGGTCAGAGCAGGATCTCAGCGGCAGACGAGGAGAAGGAACCTCCTGGTCACAGGAACTACACGAGCATTGCGCTCGAGAAATTCAAGGATGCAAAGACCTCCATCGATTACAGCTAACTTTTCAGGGTGTAAATGGAGAGAAGGCACATCTGCCCTGCATATTTATCCACGAAGATGCCACCGTTTTGTGCAATACCTCTAATCGACTGGAGTACTTTCTACTGGCTAATCAGTAAGTGCTACCTCGTTGGGTAAATGTATAGTGCCTTTCCTACACTACAGCTGCGTAAAGGACCAGAAGAATTGTCTCCAGTGACCTGTGTGTCTGTAACTTTGCCACCGCGCCGAAAGCGCCAGGATCCTTTGAGTAAGCTGTCCATCATAGTGGGGAAAGGGCGGGCATACGTTGCATACCGCTAGTGTATGTGTGGTGGGGCTTCTAGGCCCGTTCACATGCCTCTTGTTTATAAAGGGTCAGAGCAGGATCTCAGCGGCAGACGAGGAGAAGGAACCTCATGGTCACAGGAACTACACGAGCATTGCGCTCGAGAAATTCAAGGATGCAAAGACCTCCATCAAGGATTACAGCTAACTTTTCAGGGTGTAAATGGAGAGAAGGCACATCTCCACGCTCACGAATTCTACACGAGAATTGCGCTCGAGAAAATGAAGGATGCAAAGACCTCCATCAAGGATTACAGCTAACTTGTCAGGGTGTAAATGGAGAGAAGGCACATCTGCCCTGCATATTTATCCACGAAGATGCCACCGTTTTGTGCAATACCTCTACTCAACTGGAGTACTTTCTACTGGCTAATCAGTAAGTGCTACCTCGTTGGGTAAATGTATAATGCCTTTCCTACACTACAGCTGCGTAAAGGACCAGAAGAATTGTCTCCAGTGACCTGTGTGTCTGTAACTTTGCCACCGCGCCGAAAGCGCCGGGATCCTTTGAGTAAGCTGTCCATCATAGTAGGGAAAGGGCGGGCATACGTTGCATACCGCTAGTGTATGTGTGGCGGGGCCAAACGAGCGGGGCTTCTAGGCCCGTTCACATGCCTCTTGTTTATAAAGGGTCAGAGCAGGATCGCAGCGGCAGACGAGGAGAAGGAACCTCCTGGTCACAGGAACTACACGAGGATTGCGCTCGAGAAAATCAAGGGTGCAGAGACCTCCATCAAGGATTACAACTAACTTTACAGGGTGGCAATGGAGAGAAGGCACATCTCCACGCTAACGGCGCCTCGTGCAGCATTCCTGCTGCACGATCACATGATCGTGCAGCAGGAATGCACAAAGAGGCATCGGGGAAAGGAAAACCCTTTCCTTTCCCTCAATGTCTCTTTTAGAATCAAACCCCCCTCCCCGAGCCAAAACTCACCTTAGCTCCCACGCGCTGGAAGCAAATGGCTTCCAGCGCGTCGGGAAGAAAGGGAAACCCTCAATGATGTCAGCGCGCCTCGCGCGCTGACGTCATTGATGGGGGGTGGGGGCGGAGGCAGGGGAAGTCCTTCCCCCTGCCTCCTTAAAAAAAAGAAACCGGACCGGATTCCCACGGGGGGAGCGCCAGCGCTTCCCCCGTGGGTGGTCTTATGACGAGCTGGACTCGTCATGAGCACACGAGCACTGTGTGCCATGACGAGTCCAGCTCGTCATAAGCATGGAAGGGGTTAATATCAAAAATAAAACGTTTCACTGTATACCACTTATCTTATTTCTAATCCCTTTCAATTATATAAAACCTATCCTGCATTAATTGTGTTAAGAAATGACAATTTAGTAATGACACAGGAGCAAGCTTAAGCATGTGAGAACATTGAGCAGCCATTTTATTGCACACTGCGCAGAAGCAGAAATTCCCACCAAGCAAAGAAAGACGTCACACCATGTGATCAGGTTGTGACATGCGCAGTTAAATTCCCGCGCTTAAGCGGCCATTTTAGACTAGGGACAAGCGTTATTTGTTAGAAAAACAACATAGGCAAGCTTCCTAACTATTCATGTAGTGTGTGCAAATATTAATACAGACAATACAAGTTTTAATATTAATACAATGAGGAAGATTGCATACGAGCAAGTTTCATTTGCGAAACCTTGCTCCATCACTACTCTGGAAACCAAAGAGGATTAGTGGTGAGTTAGTATAGGGAAATATGAATGAATTGAGCGGTGGATATGCGAGTCTGTTAGTTGGATTGAAAAGGCTAATGGAGGGATAGAAGATGGAAGGGTCTAGAAAGTGTTTATTTGGAGATTGTAGTAGTTGGAGGTTTGGGATGAGTAATGGAGAGATGTAGGGGGAGAGTCTCGAAGTGGATTTTTTTTATTTATGTTTACAGTAGGAGTAAAGTAATCTATAGATGAGTACATGGAAGGTGTTTGTATGTATATGTAGTAATATATCAAGATTTAAGTTGTATTTAATAAACTCAAACATTAAAGTTTTAGTGTACTTTAAGCTAATTTATTTGTGTGGGGATTTCTTTTTTTTTAACTCTGCATTCTGTTTTTCTACTGGGTCTGGGCAACAGAAAACTGAAATAAGGTGGTCTATTAAGGAAGTGGGAGAAAAGACCTAATGTAGATTTGGCCCAACTGTTCCTGTGGTTAAAGTTAAGTAACATCTGCTTGCTCCAATCTCTACTCACTGAGCAACAACAATAGCGCAAATATCATTCGCCTCAAACTGTGTCCTGCACATTTGTGAACTGCAATTGACTTTCAGCCTGTATGTAGTCTATAGCTGGAACCAGGCTAGAAGAAATGGAGCAGAGTACGGGAGAGTTGTACAGTCCTGGGCAGAGAGGTGAGCAAAGGACACCGCTAGGGATAAGGAGGGTGTGGTGGAGGGGGGGGGGGGGGGGCTTACAGACTCTGTGCCAGGCAACTAAACTAACTTCTATGAACAAGCATTTGCAATGCAATCGGTCTCGCATTTGTGAAAGTTAAAGCTATTGGTGTTGTAAATTACAATATATATATATTTTTTTTTTTGGTTTGTTTGTTTGGGTGGAGCATACTGCATATGTATGCCACAAGGCACCGCCTCGACACAAGATCCCTTAAAGCGCACTGGTATTCTGGTTGTCAATCGCACCCCTCCATAGGATGTAGGTGTTGGGGGGGGGGGGGGGCTTGAAGAGTTGGGTAGGCACGAGGGGGTCAGCCAGGGGTCAAAGCTTTGCATACATGTAGAACAGGATGCCTCTGCTTGGGGTCTTGTGAAGGTGTCAGTAACACTTCTCCCTGTAGCACAGGGGAGGTAGCGACTGCTTGGGTGGGGGGGCACACACAGGGAGTGTAAGCAAACGAATAGTGGAGCTAATGTGCATGTGAATGACATCTTGCAGTGGGTGAATGAGATTCCACAGGGCTGTGGTATGTGCATTGATACCTCTGCTCTCAACCGCGTCCTCCACATGCTGCACTCGCCCATAGTCTGGCACAGTGGTGATCCCATTGGCATGCGGCTGCTGCTGACTCTGCAATCGGTGCATGCTGAAGGATGGGCAGGAAAGTGAAAGGCACAAGGAGATTAAGTGACACGGTGGTCCCAGGTAGAGTGGTGGTAAAATTAATACAAGCAAAATAAAGCTGGGAGGGGTGGTGGAACCTTTTGGAAACATGGGCACTCTGCAACGATAAAAGAGTGCGCCAACGCAAAGAGTAAAGCTAAAGGATGGCCGTAATGGGCTGATGTTCCTCCCCTGGAGTAAGACACGAGAAGGCGGTACTTATAAGGAAAAGAAACCACATGGAAGCAAGCATTTGCGAGTGACGCTCTCCTTAACCAATCATCTGCAAGGGGCAGATTGAAAGCCCACATAGCGAATACAGCATCTCTTCCTGCCTTGCGCATGCGCTCTGTAGGCCCAACCTAAAATCATGTCATTCTTGTATCTCGGCACAGGCCATTGTAACGGCAGGTTGTAACTCGCTCCGTTCAGCTGACCATAAACTTTAGTGGTACAGGGGAGGGCTCTGTTCACATCTCTGGAGTTGGCTGGTTCCCGTGTGTGGCCTAAGAGAAACGGCGCCTTGATGAAGCCTGTGGCCAAGGGCCGGGCCTCAGCTGTCCCCTGTACAAGCGGAGTTGCTGCCTTTCTGCCCACCCACATTTTGTGCTCGGCAGTAACCAGAGAGGGAGCCCCTTCAAGAGACCTGTATTGCCTGAAGGGCAGGCTGGGCGCCTTTATGACCCATCCGATATCAAGCTGCAAGGCCGTAAGGGAGCCACCAGTTCTCTCCGATGCTGTGCCATTGCTGAGGGACAGGGCGCAACCCCCTTTGTTGTGGCCCTGCAGCTGCCTGTGCTCTGAGGCAGAGGGTACTCTTCTGCTAACTTTGCCCAAGCTGCCAGTACCTGCTGGCATCCTAAGCCGACCTCTGGCCTGCATGAGCAGGAGGGCAGGAGCTGCGTGGCTGAACAAGACCTTTCCAGGGCAGTAATTGTCATCCGGGCGCTGAAAGTGAATGATTCGGCACTCATTCCTTCCTTCATTCACGCGGGCCAGAACTCGTGCCTGGGCTGCATCAACGTTAAACCATCCCCTGTGCTGCTGTGTGCGTGAATGCACACGTGCTGCCTTGGAGTAAGAGTGTCTCTGTATGCAGTATGGATTCTACTAAGGCACCACCCAAATCTTAACTGAATAACCTGAACTTAATAAGTTTTGACTTTACACGCGCCATTTAACTGGTGCCAACTCTTTTGTTATTTATATACCTAGCTTTCTAAACCTACATTGATCCTCTAAAAGTAAACTTAACCGTTTGACTGCTGACTATTTTTTTATTTTATGTCCGTGAAAAGTGCTTCTACGCTGATTGGCCTGCGTGTGTCGATGGATGAGTGCTAGATTTAGTACCTGGTATGAGTGGGTGGATGGGAGAATGAATTCACGTGGGCCGGCGCTCATTTATGGGACTTGGGTGATTGTAACTGGGCCGAGTGATTTGGCCACTGATATGGGTCTCATTCCACCTGAATGTTTTATGTGACAAGCCATTGGTTCTGCATGTGCCAGTTCTCCTGGACTCTTCCTTTTAATCTGGCCATTTCCTAGTATCTCTGAGAGGCTTGCAACTGTCTCATGGAATGCATACATGGCTATACATCTCATTGGCAAGACGACGTGGTTTATTTTGCTGATGGCTCTACTTTTTTTTCTTCTTTAGGTTGGCAAAGTTTGGGGCGAAGCAAGCATTTGGAAACTATGGACCAAGCTAGGTCAGCTATATCCAACATGGTGAGTCTCAATCCTTCTTCCACGCCAATCTTTCTCGCTATTTTTTTTAAACATTTATTTCAAGTTGTGCTAAACTGATAACTAGTTGTGCTGATGTTGCTCATTCTCCTGAATAATTCTAAAACGGGAGTGCAGAAGGTAGCCAGTTGAGTAGGAAGCCGATTCGGTGCAGCCTCCATGACCTTCTGGAGCTACATGCTCTTAGTATTTCCGCATGCTTCCAATTAGGCTGCAAATGTGCAAACACTGGGTTTTTGGACTATGCCTTTAAATATGTTAATAGGCCGTTGAGTGGGCGTGCCTGAAGTGCAGCAGTTCCCTGGTGCTGGGATTATTTTGAGAAATGGCCACACTAGATCAGCCTCTCCTTCCAGCTGTTGGTCTGTTTTTAATACTGTTTGCCAATAAACGTGTAGGAAACCTCCATTGGTGTTCACTGACTTTCGCTGGTGTAACCCTGTGTCTTGGAGTTTATTGCGCACAGATTCCATATTGTGTAGGGTGACCAGAATTTTAAAGCCAAAAACCGGGACATTTCCCAAAAATAGGACTACAATTTTACTTCAACCCAGCGCACAGAGAATTGCAGAAGAGGCAGTAAAAACTTACATAAAATGCCAATTTCAAAGTGCTTGTGTAAATCTTCTCCGGGTGGGAACATTTCCCCCGTAATTGAGATTTATAGCGTGTAGTGGTATTATCTGGTTAGCAAAAAAAATAATCATGCTGTAGGAATAGTTTCTCCCCGCCCCCCTTTACTAATCCACTTAATTGTATTTGGGTTAGATGGGAATGTGTAGCTGGCCTCCCATATTGAAAATTGTTCTACAGTTTAATTGTTCCTTCCTATGTGCCCCAAGATGTTTCCTCTGTCGTACTTTGGAACATGCTTGGCTACTGCCAAAGAAGCTCAATGACTGCATTATCTTCTTGACTGAAGGAACTGTAATTGGTGGATGCCTTTTTTTCCCCTCCCATAGCTTTTGATCCAATTAGTTTGTCTTTGACTTGGGAGGTGTGAAGGGATTGTTGGCTTACTTTTGAGGAGATATTTGACCAGTGCAAGATTTCATGCCTTCTTCAGATGACAGAAGAATAAAGTGGGTGACACATGGCGAGCAAAGAGGGGTTTTATTGGTTATGTAAATGATTTAGAGTGAAGGCCTTTGTAGAGAACATAGACGCTGACTGACCATGTAATTGAGAAGAGTAAACCATGAATCGTTAGAAAAATGGTGGAAGATAAATTTGTCATTACTGTCAAGACATGCCTCTTTCAGTAATGGCCTTGCCGCTATGTGCCCTCATAAGGAAGGTGCATGTGCAGCTAATTGCTTATATATAGTGAATGTATTCTATTACATTTGTAAAAGGCATGCAGTGTTCTAGCCCTGATCCTATTTTGCTCTTCGGAGTACACTTGCTTGGCCAAACATCTTTCAGCAATATTTCGACTGGTAATTTTTGGCCATTGACCTTGCAGAGTGGCTAAAGGATGCTCTCAAGCTTAGTCATTCTCTCTCCCTGTTTCTGAGCTGGCTGAGAGCATCAGCAGTGCAGACAGGACGGCAAAAATCTTCTACAAACAAATGACGTCACTTTATTGTTAAATACAGAGTACTGCATGAGCAGTTTTTGTGTTCTATACCAAAATACTATCAACTCTCAGTACATTTGTCTTTTTTCTATATATTACCAAGATAGTCTGAATGGCTTTTTTATGACGCTTCCCCTTTTTTTGTGCCAATGTCGGTCTACTTTTTAGGTCTCGTCTGCATGTGCTGTCGCTATGGCGACTATCTCTTGTCTTAAAAACGACCACTCTATGAAGGGGCTTTTGGCCCGCCTGTTCCTTACCATTTGTTGGCCTCCTTATCACTGTTTGCTGCTTTCTAATTCAGCAGAATATGCGAAGCGTCACTTCCGTTTGTTTGAGCACATGGACCAAGTACAGATTAATGTTAATGCCAGTCCACTGCTCGTGCTATGATGGAGGTACTATTTCTCCTTTTTTGTGTTTTTAAAAAAAAAAATGTATTTATATTTTTATAGCGCAAGCATGACCCGAAGGTATCTAGGAAAAGGGGATTAAGTGATTTGCCCAGAATCACAGGATGTTGAGCCAACGCTTGACTTGAACGTGGTTCCCCAGTTCGGAGGACAGCAGCTCTGCCCGTAATGCCACGTCATTCTTCCCACTCACATCCAGTATCCTGACCACCCCCCCCCCCCACCCCCTCCTTGCTTTCAGCTGCTATACAGCATGGCTTAAAAACATTGACAAAGCCAATAGATCTCGCAAAGGTGAGACCTGTTGGCTTTGACATTGCTTGTTTAGGTGTTGACTTCAGATATCTTTTAGTTGTCTGTTGATCGATTGTAGACTGTACATACAGTGGGTTTTGGGCAGCCCATCGCATAACATTGGTCTGATTTCTTGTCTCTCATTTGCTTACTTCTTACTTGATGGGTTTCCTTCCTCTGGTGCTTGTCCCTCCCTTGGAGCATAGCTTCATTACCATCCTTTTAATTGGTTCACCTATAGCCTTTCATGGCTCACATCCGGATGCTACCTTTTTCTATGTCTTTGAATGCTTTTTGGAAGTGCATATGTTTTCTTGCTCCTTCCCCATGACCTGCTTACCCCCTTCCCATCTCCTCCTCCTACACTCGACACGTGTCTCCCCACCCCATCAGGTCATCTGTGAAAGCACGGCACCATGGATAGTTTTCTAGGTTTGAATAAAGAGCAGACTGTACTGCGTTGGTTTACTTTTGTCTCCTGCCTTGGACATGTTGCATGGAAGCTCAGCTTTGGCACACAGAGAGCATTTATGGCACTGTGAGGGATGGGCTCCTCCAGCCACTGCTGCATGTGAGGCAGCAGGTTTACTTGGAGTGACTGCAGCGGGCAGGTCTCCTCTCCCCGAGGGTGTTAAAGCTGCTCCCTGGGTCTCGTCAGCGACCATACGATCGGATCATTTGTTCCACTTCTGAGTCCTGTGGAGAGTGAAAGGCAAGCGTTTTCCTTTGAACTCTTACATCATCAGGCAGGTATTCTGTTCTATTAGGTACTCTTTTTGTTACTTTTAAGCTTTTTTACAGACAACCAGGTTTTCAAATTCTGTTCAGTTTCCTGTGAAATTGGAGCAGTAAACCTTGCCGTTAATAAAAATTGAAAACCAGCATTTGCAATGCAATAGGTCTCGGATTTGTAAAGAGTTGGAGCTATTGGCGTTGTAAATGACAGTCTTTTACCCATGTGTTTTGGTTTTGAGTGGATGTATGTGGTGTGGAGTGGAATTATGTAGGTTGGATTGGAATTGTTAGTTGTGGAATTGTGTGTGGTGGAATTGTGTGGTATGGAGAGGATCTGTGTAGTAGAATTATGTAGCATGGTGTGCAGTGGAATTATGTGGATAGTAGTTATGTGGTATTGAATGTATTGGAATCATGTGAAGTGGGATTGTGTGTCATGGAGTGTAATTATGTGGAATGGTATTTTGTGGAGTGGTATGTAGTGAAGTTTAATTATGTTGTATGCTGTTGAATTTTGTGGCATGATGTAAAATTCCGTGGTGGATTGGATGCATGTGTGTTGTATAATGTTGAATTATGTGGTTTGTTGTCGAATGATGTGGTGTGGAATGGAAATGTTTAGAGTTGAATTGTGTGGTGCGTAAGTGTGTGGGGTTGAGTGAAAAATATGCTGATTGGAATTATGTGGCAAGATATGGAGTGTATTTGTGTGGATTGTTACCAAGTTTAAAAAGGATGAAACAATTACAAAGAAAGGAGGCCTTTCATTGCGCACAAATTCACAAAATTCGCTAGATGTCAAGGTTGAAAGACACGCTAAACACTGGTGAAAAGCACTTCACTTTCACTATAAAGTTAATTTAGTAACTGTGTCTGGAGATTTGCATACGGATGGCTGAAATGAAACAACCCAGAAATGAGTTAAAGAAATAAGTTATGAAAAGGCTTCAGTGCCATGAAGAGATGTTGAATAAATGCTCCCTTTATTATACAAGCATTTGCAATGCAATCGGTCTCGCATTTTTTTAGAGTTGGAGGTATTGGAATTGTAATGGAAATCTTTTTTTATAGACAACAGGATGTGGGAGCACACCGCTGACCTCTCAGGCAAGGTTCGCCCCTGGCATTCTGGTAAATGCAGTCTCTTGTAGCTCGCTCTGATATTTTCGAGAGTTTCGCCAAGGTTGGCGCAGGTAGTGCTGATCTCTAGACACATGTTTCTGGTTTATTAACCGTCATCAGTAGAGAATACAGGCTTGTATTTTGGGGTTTGCTGAGTAGGCTGCCAAACATTATATCTGGTCCGGTACCTCTCACTGGCGCGCAGGTGCTTCATCCACGAACTCGGCAAACCCCAAAATACAAGACTGTATTCTCTACTGATGACGGTTAATAAACCAGAAACGCGTGTCTAGAGATCAGCACTATCTGCGCCAACCTTGGCAAAACACTCAAATATCGGAGCGAGCTACAAGAAACTGCATTTACCAGAATGCCAGGGGCGAACCTTGCCTGAGGTCAGCGGTGTGCTCCCACATCCTGTTGTCTATGGAAATCTTTTTTACTTATGTGAGAGCGCGCAAGTGTGAAAGTGATAAAGTGAGAGAAAGATGGTATATAGAGATAGTTATTTGCGTATATAAGTGAGTGGTAGTGTGAAGAGAAGGAGAATGAGATAGTGAAAGATTTATAGAAAGGTAGAGAGAGAGTGTTTAGAGGTAGGTTGTTAAAGTTGGAGAGAGAATTGTGTGGTAGAGTGAAGAGAGAGAAATACATCCAGTGATTCTGGGCAAATCACTTAATTTCCCCATGCCTACCAAAAAATCAATGTAACCTTGTGTAATGTAACTTGTGGTGATTTAAAGCGCTCCAATACATTTGGGCCGAGTTTGCGCTACATAAAACTGAAAATAAAAAATGTATTCTGATGAGCCCAAACTTCCTCCAAAGTGCCGTACATTCATTTGCCCTCACTCTCATGGACAAATGGCAAATATGTTTTGTTTAAAGCTAACAGCATCACAATGTGGTGTTGTCTGCAGCAATTAACGACCACAATAATGTAATCCCCCTTAACCCACGTCCTTTATTTAAAGCAGACACCCTGGCACTCTCCATGATCTGCAGTCACCCCCAGCAACTCGCACCACAACATACACCAGATCAGAACACACCACAATACATACATAAGAACTTGAAAAGTACCAGCCACATCATGACATCGAGATTACAAGACACAGCTAAAATCCACGTTTACTTCACCCCTTTCCTCCGGATATCACATTCCACATTATGACACTAACACACACATACCGTTAAAACAATGCTTTGTATCTGCAACATTAAGTCGCTACTACCTGTAGTGGTACATCTACACCCTGATATACCTTCTCCACCTTTATAAGACAACAACCTCGGTAAGCCACCCGCTCTGAGGGACCAGTTTAAAAAAGTAAAGAGATGCCACTCACCCTGATACCAGAATAAAGACCCCGAGCGGATCCTTTGCAACAGTCAGCATAACAAGGGAGAAGGCGGGTCCGAAAGGCAATAAAAGTGCAACGAAAGAACATGGCTGCCCCGCGCTTACAGAGCTCGTCTGGGTCAGCTGCCTCCAATGAACCCCACAGATCGAGACCTAAAAAGGTGCTGGCGGGGCAGAAGCCGTCCCTATTCAATTAAAAAAAAATAAAAAAAAATCCTGTGTACAGACTGCTTCCGGCCTCTCATTGTGACTTTGCTTACATTATCTTTTGAAAACAAAAATACATACATTCCCGCCTTTGGGAGGTGAAGAACTGCGGTTGGAAAGGAGAAGGGATATTTCATTAGAGGCGAAGGGAGATATCAAAGGTGATTAATATTAAAATAGCTTGAACAAAAGGAGATGGCACCAGTAAATATGAATCGGTGGCATATATGCCTGGTGCAGCAGTTAAACATGCCGGCGCATTCATCCTGTGTAACAACATTACGCAAATAAGGAATTAGCATTCACGTGCTCCGTGAATTACGCTTCCACACCATTTTTTCGCCAAATAATCGCCATTGGGTTCTACTAGATGTGAGTAACTGTCTGCATATAACAGTGGGGGGCATCTAATAATTTACTGTAGCAAAAATTCAAATCGATTCAGGTAACATTTTGGATTTGGCATCTGTGACTAACAGCCTAATTTCAAAACTTCATTTCACCAGTAGTATTTCCCATGAAAACTCAGCAGATTCCGCATGTCCCATAATACAGACACGAGAAACTGGTGCAGTGTGAACTAACGAGCTGGAACTGTAACCAAGACCAACTCTATTTCATATAATGGCGCGCACAAGCCGTCTAGGTAATTTAGAACCCTTGCAATGCAGGAGGTGGGAGGCGACATACACAGACCCCTTGTTTCAATCTGCCCCTGCGATCTATGACCCCGGAATGTCATAGGGGAGAGGAGGTAACCTGAAGGCTAGGGCGGTCGACCTCAAATGTGGTGAATTGGGTTCGAGTCTCAGCAATGACGCTGAACATCCTGTGATTCTGGGCAAACCACTTAATCTCCCCGTGCCTAACAAAAATGAATATGTCCTCATGTAACGCAACTGGTGCCATGTAAATCACGGACAAAGCACTGACGTGTGTATGAGAGCAAAATAAAAGTTAAAATGAAGAACTCATGGAGTGTGTGATACGTTCGTCGATCAACCTTGCGAAGTAAAAGCTACTGTTATTTTCATCACACAGAAATGTAATCCACAATAAGTGCAGCGAAATTGCCACAATTGGTGTATGTAATATTGGGTTCCAGCCTGTGGAATAATCTTGAGAGGGACAACGTTGCGGAGTTCGAATGCCGGTTTCTAAGCTCCACGAAATCAAGCAACTGTCACCAAACTCTGACTCGGTGGTCCAAGTCAAAACGGCACGTGCGGCCCGAGGTTGTTGCAGTGTCCTTCACCCGACACCTTCCGGCTACGGAAGTCAGACCGGTGTCACCCGGACAGGGTCACCCGCCGTTGTACATTCACCACTGAGAGAATACAAAGGCTTCTTGTGGAGGGCACTACTCTTCTTATTGTACCGCCGAGTGCCGGACAGAAGGGCTCACGCAGCCCTGGTATTTTATTTCCTCATTGCACCATTTGGAACCACACAGACTTGTTTTCCATGTAAAATTGCAGGATGACAGAAACTAGAAACAAATTGACTGCGCTATTTCGGTGAGAGGGGTCCTTACACCTATTGACGATACCAGTCGCCCCCTGATAATGCCAATCTGGCAGCTCAAACACTGTACGTGTTCCAGAAAAAAGACATCCACTTTTTTTTTCTTTTTCTCTAAGCAATGATCCCTTCTTGGGCAGCACCCGTCTCCATATATGATTCAAAGTATGTCTGTACAGCGCAGATACTGGATGTACGGGCGCACTTAGCGCATGCGCCCAAGCCTCTGACAAACTTTAACAAGCATGGAATCGAAACCAATGCGGGAATCGAAACCGGTGGTGGGGGGGGGGGGCGCGGCAGCGAGGCAAACGCGCGTGCTAGCCACCGATGGGAATGGGCGGAGCAAAGGCGGGACATTCTCCCGCCTTTGCCCAATTGCGTGCATTACTTTAAAAAAAAAAAACACGCTAAAGCCAATGGCAGCCGGCGAAAGCAAAACCACACGCACGAGCATGTGGTCTGCTTTCAAAAGCCCATACAAGAGGTCTTGGGCTGCGCGAGCAGTGCTGTGCACTGCAACGCTAGGCCCGAGACCTAAAAATGAATTCAATGTTCAGTTTCATGCTACCTTGATGTGTTTGCTTTTCGTCCAGTACTTAATTTTTTTTTCTTCTTTTTAAACCCGCTTTACAAACTAGCATTAGCAAAACCAATATGAAAGTCTGTGTGTGTGTGTGTGTGTGTGTGTGTGTGTGTGTGTGTGTGTGTGTGTGTGTGTGTGTGTGTGTGTGTGTGTGTGTGTGTGTGTGTGTGTGTGTGTGTGTGTGTGTGTGTGTGTGTGTGTGTGTGTGTGTGTGTGTGTGTGTGTGTGTGTGTGTGTGTGTGTGTGTGTGTGTGTGTGTGTGTATTATCCTCCCCTTTTCTCCCTCCTTAGTGCATTTTCGGGTAATTTCTTACCTTACATGGTTTTCCTGTGCATTCCATTGAAAACAATTACAAGAAATCACCATATACAATTTTAATGTGATCCTTTCAGAGTTTGCCTTTATTTGGGGTTGGCCCCTCTTCATCCTGTTCTTTCTGAGTGGAAATGTAGCCCCAATCATGCACTTTGGAACTTCAGTGAAAGATAGATTGGTTAAAACCGTGACTGTTGACGCTGGCTGTCGCATTTTAAATGGACGGATTTGGTAGCGGGTGCTGTGCTGATTTTGACATTACCTTTCAATAGTAGTCTGTGAGTAACCCCCCAGTCTAAGAATGAAGCTGCTCAGGCTCCACTTTATATATTCACAAGTACCTACCCCCTTGAAAGGAATGCATCTGATGAGCAGATTAGAGGCCCTGTGGTACTGCCTCCCTAGTTGCACCCACTATTTTGTTATGGTACATCTGTAGAGTACTCCTTCCTAATAAGCAGACAGACTGTAGGCAATCTAAATTGGCCACATACTGACAGTCTTCCATCTGAAGCTGTCTCCATTCCATACCTATATTCATTCGGTCCAGTGTGGGTCTTCCAGGTCGCCAGAGAATAATCAAAAGCTCATGTGAGTTAAACATTTTAATAACAAATGGTGGACTGTGTCTAAATATCTGGCAGTGGTTCCAAATCTTACCAGTCTAAAGGCCCAGAGAAGGGTGATGATAGTCACGGAGTACAAAAGGTACATTTTCAGCATGCAGCGTTAATGAATGTTTAAGTACTCCTGCAAGATTGAAGTTGTGTGTCCTGTTAGCTGAAAAATTGTTTAAAACCCGTCCAAGGTTTCCCTCGAATTCATTTAGCATCTTTATTCGCCTGATCTAGGTGCTTTCATTCTGGTTCACAATGCTGTGCATAAGTTCGCACTTAAAAGTAGCCTTTCCCGAACGGTGATCTCCTTCCTACTGACAGTTGCCCCAGAGCATTTGGCCAGGAAGGGACTTTGTTCCCATCCCATCCCCTCCTCTGCTTTAACAAAGAGATTAGAGTGGGGGAGATTGAAGGGAAGAAAAGCTTCCAGAATGTTTTTCCCTTGATGAGACATGTCCTATTTTAACCTTAAACCCTGACGAATAAAAAAAATTCTGGACTGACTTCTGTCTGAGGCAGCTGAAGTTTATAGTCTTTCACACTCGGGCCAGATTTGCAAATAAAGACCTTTTGATTGCCATGGTTTGCTTTGTGAATGCAAACTCTAAAAGGCGTTTTTTGGGGCAAGAGCCTAGATTTGTCGTTTGATGGTAATTTGTACCTTCGACTGATTAAGTCTTTAAAATGTGAAATAAGATCCAATGGATTTATCAATACGAACCACCAAGAGTACTTTTTAACCTTTGCAGGCTTGTAATACCTTTTTAGGTTTCAAAAGGGTAGCAGTTATGTACTAGTTTAACTTCCAAATACACAGATTTCACCCTGAGCGTCCGTGTCGGCCATTGATACAGATGCAACCAGAAACTCTGCGTCACTTTGTGGGGAATTCGGCTCCTTTCCAACAATCCAAATGCACACTTGCATAGTGGGAGGTACATTTTCTTGTTTGTAAGCTGACTTGTATTGGAACGTCACTCTGTAAAATTTCCTTTAATTACTCTTTTACCATTACTCACCGACCTGCATTATGTGAGAATTTAAGAAATGCTCTGAATCTTTTATTCCAGATTCAAAATCTTCTCTTCATCTGTAACCAATTTACGTGCACTAAGAAAAAGAAGGGCCTGTGGTTTTACCTCCGGTACTTGATTGTCTCCAAAGAAGACTGGTGACATATTTTACCAGACAGGTGTAAGACCTGTAGAACTACGAAGCCCATTAGCTAGCATTGTAGACAGCCCACAATGTTAACTCAAATTTTTTCTTTAAGATCCCCATTTGGCCATATGGGGTTGGCACTATCGGCACAGATGTCTGCTAGTTTGGTTTTGCAAAGGCACTCTTTAGGGTAGATTCTGTCTTTGCTTGCAGAGAGTTTTCCCCTACTTTGCTCCCCCCCCCCCCGTCCTAACTTTTTCCTCAGCTGTCTAACGACAGTGGTGGGCTGTGGGAGCAGAAACCTACAGTTGGTGTGCAACACCCTTTACAGCTTGGGTTTTTTCATAAACCTATGACTGTCAGCTGGCCCCTCATCAAAAGTATTAATTCATAGAGCTCACCTTCTTTCCAAAAAAGCAGCACTGACCAGTTTTCACATTAACTCCTCAGACACTGACATGGGGATTTTTATGAGACTTGGGCCTCCTATGTCCATCGGTCTTCCTCAAATTGAGAGCTATGCAGCCTTTTAGGTTATCCGCACCAGATCTGTGAGCCTTGGTCGAAAAACATTTCTTCTGGTGAAATATGTGGAATCCATTCCCTAAAAGGTCCATGGTTTAAGCCAAATAGACTCCTGAAGACAGCTGGGTGGAATTTGCTGCCACTACATCAGCCCAGGGTATAAAGTAAACCAAATCCCATGGGGTTGAGCAATTACCTTCGGAGTGAAGCAGGTTTTTTTGAACCCTTTCTTTAGGTGAAAAGTAGCCCGGAGCAGTAAAAGCAACATCATGGGGTAACTTTCCAGATTGGCAGATAGTTAGGACAAATCTACATTCAATCTTTCGCAGGGGGAGGGATTTCTGCAATCTATTTGCATCGAGCACAGATCGTTGATGGCTTTGATTTGCACCTTCTCTGACTGCAGAATAGTTTTCTCTCTGGTATATGCTCTGCATCTTGAAATTCGCATTAACCCTTTTCATTTAGATGAGGTTAACATAATTACCTATCAGAATCTTGAATCCTAGTAAACTTTGGCACACATTCTCATTGCTGCCTATTGTAGTAAGCCTGGATACGTTTTCTATGTGTAAGGTTTATGGAAGACACCTGGACAAACCTCCATTTTATATTGTGCAGTCTTTGATTCTGCTCCGCAGTGGGATTTCGACTTGCTCCTTGACTTTTTAATGGAGAAAACATTCCTGATGTGACTTATTTTATTGTCCTATTGATGAGTAAAATGGCTGACCTAATTGTTATTAATTCAGTGAAAAGGGTTTGGTGAGCTTTGTTCCCCCTTTGAAGAAATCCAGATTTGGTTTTACATATTGAATGCAGTCTTCTCAAAGGTGTAGATGACATTCTATCTTTACCCGGAAATTAAATTAACTACTTAGATCTACACTGCCATGTTTTACCTTAAATGTTTTAAAGGTCCTAAAAATTTTGGAAATTGTCAGATGCCCATTCTGCAGGCCAGAGGGCAGATTGGGGCTAAAGAGCTCCAACTGTGGTGGTTGTGGTAAGTAGCCACTGGTGTGCTGTTGGGTGGATGGGAGAGAGAGAGGGTTGAACCTCAAATGTTTTAAGGGTCATAAAAATCGACAAGAAGACTCAGACATCTAAATTGACAATCTTCCTGTTAAATGGCTTCCCCCATCCTCTATATGTAATTCACATTTTCCCAGGTGTACCTTTGCAAATTTCAATAGCAGTTCTCCTGTTGCCGCTTAGTAATTCCTCCTAAACACTTTAGAGTGAGAATTTGTGTGAATGCCATGCAGCCTGTCTCGTGGTAGTCAAACGCTTGTATAGAACTGACTTGTCTGTAGCTGGTGTTTGACTTTATCTGCTTTGTCGTGCACCACTACCATAAACTGGCCTGGTATGACATACGACTTTCCTTTTTAGAGGGGTTTTGTGTCTGATTAAGTGTATAAAGATTGGTTTAGGCACAAGTAACTGAACTGCTGCCATGTCTGATTGTTAATTAATTTTATTTGTATGTCTCTTAATTCAGTTTAATGGGGAGCCCCTCTCATACACACGCTTCAGCTTGGCTCGACAGACTGATGGAGATAGTCATGTAGAACTGAAGATGGCTGAAGATGAAGAAAATAACCACACTATGAATGACCACACACTGCACCACAAAACTGTATCATCCCGCACCAGGAGTCGGGCATTTTGCTTCTTCTTCGTTGGAGCAGCCTTAATTTTCTTGATTGGTGAGAATCTGCAAAAGGCCTGTTATCCATACTAGTAGGTTTGTCTTTCAGTTTAGGACAAATAACTGCTGATCAACCTACTGGTTCACTTTACTCTTGACTGCTTTGAAGCACATCCAGGCTTGCTTATTAGAAATGTCTCCGCTATAGGTCTTTGGCCGATAACTTGCAGAACTGTACAGTGAATGCAAGTGCACTATTCAAGCTTGGGTGCCATTTTCCTCCGCATTCTGTTGCTCTCCAGCTAATTAAGCACTATGCAAATACTATTTAATTAACAAAATCACTTACTATTTGTATGCGTTTGGTTCCATTATCAGCTCTTTTATTAACTATCTTGCAGCATTGCCTTAATTTTAAGAGCTGGTTGTAGTATTTGAGGGCTGTACTGTATTTGTAGTTTAGGTGTGAAAAGAAATAGATTTTCGACATAACTGGATGTGTCTGTTTTGCAGATGGCCTTTGTTTGATGTCCAGCACGGATGTTAAGAGTTACACAATACAAGCAACCCCTGCTTCATTGGCTTGGTGTGGTTGATGGATTTTTAACTTAATTTTCTGTTGAGAAATACTTTCTCTTTCCATATCCTCCCTAGCCTAATTTCTCATCCCACCTTCCTACCGCTAAAACATTGAGGCCTTTTAGTAAAGGTACAACAGACTCTTTTACTGATGGTGTACATAATAGCCAGAGGAATGGAAGCGGGAGGTGTGGAGGCTTTGACATGTTGACAACTTGTGCTGTTTTGGCCAGTTTAGCTGTGGCATATCATGCAAATGGTTCTTAAGACTGGTACTGATCCACCTCTAAAATGCTACTACAAACCTACACTTCTGCTCTTAGACAGAAGAATGGACCGGACTGTTCTAGAACCATGTGTAGTTTGGTGTCATTCTAGCAAGGCCAAAACCCATTTTCATATACGACATGGTTCACTAACCTTCTTCTCTTTACAGGGTTTCTAATTGGATATTTAAGCTATCGTGGTCGAATGGTGGCAGCTCAGCAGTGTACTAATGGAGCAGCAGCTTGTCCATCATCCCCCAGTACAGACTCCCTTATGAAACTTGAGGATGAGGAAGAGGTTGTGAAAGAGGACCCTGAACCACCCATGCTCTATTGGAGTGATCTAAAGAAAATGCTGTCCGATAGCCTGAAGAGTATCCCCTTTCTGCCGAATATCAGGTAGTTTTTTTGTTGACAGTTTGTTACAGGTTGTTGAAACTGCCAGATGAAACGTATGTACTGAAAGCATTTTTCTTGCAAATCGCATCAAACTAAACCATTCTACATACAGATCATTAGGTTTTCCTGATGTATAGAAAGTCATTGAGTATATTTCTTGTATACCTTGTTTGGGATGATGTAATATGTGTTCTAAGAAAGTTTTGTTAATTATAAATTTTTTTTCAAGGTGCTCAAAGTCAGCAAATTGACGTTGGTGAATATTATATGGATCATGACCCTTCAAGAATACACAGCGGGTGTCTGTTCCATTTAATGTTTCTGCAGCTTTGGCATCTTCTATCTATTAATGTGTTAAAGCTTACAGTTAGTTCTTAGCAAGGATTTTCATACAAATTATTTCTGATGAACAGAATTTCCCCGGAACTGAGGATTGAACATGAACTTGTGGAAGAGCTAGCATTGAAGAGCGGTTAGGATACCGCTCCTGGTAGTGGCCCATTCATAACTGTTTCTGCTATAATGCAGCTCAGACCATGCAGACTGGGGTTCATGAAACCTAATCTGAAGCGAGTTTGGAGATGCTTTGGGACTACCCCACACCTGTTCTTTATGGCAAAAATGAATGGGAATTCAAAAAAATGTGAAAACGGACACCATTTAGCCACTGACGCAGATGGCTAAAATGAACTTTGTGCCCATTTCTGCAAGGCCTAAGGAACCCTGGAACAGCTAGGCAATTGTACCAAATATTGCAAACTGCATCTGGAACTTCTGGAGCTCACTGCAATCGAAGGACCTCTTGCAGCCTCTGTTGGGCCTTTTAGTTTGCAATGGTTGTGCCATTTTGAATAGTTCAGTTGGAGCATAGATGGACCCCTGACCACTTTGAAAATGCAGCGTCTGAGAAGAGATTGAGGGGCCCACCTGGGTAACCACTGAAAGTTGGTAAGGACTCTCTGCGAAGGTAAACTGGCATTCCTTGGAAAGCCTTGCTAGGCTACAGGGGTGCCACAGGCTGCTGAGACTCGGAAAAGTGCAGCGCTTTGAAGGGAAAGGAGTGTTTAATGGAGGGGGGGGGGGCTGCTTTCGATCAGCACTGCTCCCTTGGTGGTACTTGGCATTGTAATGTAAGCTGCCAAGCTACAGGTAAATTCATACTATCCTCCTTTCCATTCGTGGTTTTCCAGGGCTGGACTTGTTTTAAGGCATGCTTGTTTCGTCACAGTGGTTCTTCATATCAGCAGCGAGCAGACCTTGAGATAAACCTCCAGGACAATATCTTCCCTGAGGGCAAGCAACCATGTGCTTCTCTGACATGATATCCAAAAACGGACTATCTCCACCCAAGCGGGATCCCAGGATGCTTTATACTTTATTTGTTTTCATTCGAAAGGATGAGGCTGTTTCTAAACCTATTTTTTTTCTTTCTTCTTCAAACATGCATCTCAATTAGTCAAAAAGTACAGATGAAAATGTCGTTATGAGTTCACTTTTTTTTTTAAACGGGGAAAAATGTAGCCTCTAAATTGGCCTTACTCATTCTTACAGTGTCAAACTGACACTAAACATTTCCAGATAGTTGACCCCACACTGAATGATGGAAAGGCTGCCAGTCAGTTTCTTTTTCTTTTGGGGGAGGGGTGGGGTTTGTCCAAAAAGGGTGCCCAATAATGCCTGCTGAGTGAAACTTCTTCTTTTCACTTCAAAATCCTTTCTCTTCAGCCTAATTCTTGAGGGATAATGCTCACTGTTTGACTGTGCCGTTTTTTGTGAGAGCAAAGTACTGTAAGGATGAGCACGATGTTGGTACTTTCATTCCAGACTTTCACATTTTTGATTTAGGATCCATCTGGGGATTCCTTAAAAGAAACTCTGAAAGGGAGGATTTGCACCTTCGCACTAAATAGGGAGAAGTAGTACAAGTTGCCTCTGTCCACCAATATAGCAAGGATGCAGTCTCATCTGCCCTGATTGTGATAGTCTGCAGGCCCCAGAGTGTATGGACCTTACTTGAAGTCACTGAGGCATTCTAAACTTTCAATTTTGAAGCATGTCAGGCACCTTTCACTCTGGCATATTTGCTGTCGGTACAACCCTATTAAGAGCCTTTGATTTCAGAAGAGGGTCGCCTTTCTTTTCTTCAACATCCATGTGTTGTAACCCAATGACTAGCGAAAAGTTGAGACCAAAGAAATGTATACTGACAGTTCTCCATCATCGGATCTTTCATGGGTTCACATGCTTGAGTTCTTTTCTGTTGCCATGCTGGGAACCCTCTTATCGTTAGCAGAACAGTGTACCATGCATTACACTGTTTGAAAGAGCCATAGACTACATAAAGCCAGACTACCTTGATGTGTGATCCGGACTTCAGTTAATCTGGCACCTGGACCCATAGCTGTCCTCTCCTCTCGGAGGCTTCCAACTGTCAGGTTTTCTACAGCAAGTTCAGTGATGGAGTATCCTTTGAGTCTCTTTTTGAACATCGTATTTCCCTAGATTTTGAGGCTTAACTTCAACTCTGCTTTCTAGTAGCAAAGTGTTTGACCTCTCTCTGAGTTGTTTTCCCCCCCCACCCCCCATTTCAAGCCTTGAAGGCATAAGACAAATGTATGTGTAAGGCTTTTTAAAACCTGTGGAAAGAGTAAAAGTTACGTGGATCCTCATGCCAAAGCTGCTTCCTGCAGGGATGACCTCTGTAAGGATTCTTCCAAGGCATTGAAAGACTGGTAGAGAACGTTTACTCTGGAGATCATTAATGAGAAGGAGGGAGCATCCACATCTGGTGTGCAAGTATGGGCAATTCACAAAAGTGCCGGAAGTCTAAAGCCAAGACTTCCACTCTGGGTAAGGGACTCTGACTGCACTTAAGAGGTAGACCTCTATATTGACAAGTGGGCACAAGGAAAGTGAGCCTCTCAGGAAACGCTCTCAAAATGAAAAGGTCACCATTTCAAATCTTAAGTTCACACATAAGAGATTAAAAAAAATTCTTCATTGATGGTTCTGTCTGAATATGCTGATGAATAGGTTGGCTATAATGACAACTGTTTGGCAGAGGTGAAGTTCACAACCATCACAAGTTAAATTCCACAGTTGGAGTACTGTACTTTAATAAGGGCATACTTGCAACTGTCTGCGTTCAATTAGTAGATAATCAAACCTATTTTTCTAAAAACCCTCCAGTATTTTTTTTTTAGCGCCAACTCTAAACTTTTCTTTTGGAGTCTTCGGCATTGGGAATTTCATCTTTGCCTTCAATTACAGCACTTCAATCTCTAGTAGTGTCGTTGGTGCCACTGCAGTCTAAGCTTTTGCAGTATGAATCTTCCAGGCAGGAAGGAGGGATGACGAGGCATATTTACAGTAAATAGAATCCTTTATTGAAGATGAGAAACAGTTGATTGGAAGATAAAGGAGCTATGAAACCAGCTGATTTACCCATCCAGTTTGTGGATTCCGAGTATAAGGAGGAAAAGATTTATACAGCCAAATAGAAATGCCTTCAGTACAATTACTTGGGCAAAAAGCCTGATCGTCCTGAGCACTAGACTGCCTCTGGCGCAATTGACTACTTTACAAGAAGATATTTATCTGGATTACCACCTGTGGCTCTGCTGCCTTTTGATCAGGGGTCAGTGTTGACACTGCAGCGTCCATTTCTGCACTCTTCCTCTAAAGCCATAAGGCAGCTAGTTGCAAATAGCCACCTGCCAAATTCTGCCAGCAGTTTCCTTTTGCAGTACAGGGCAGTACACCCTGATTCGGGCTCTGGCAAGAACTATCTGCGTATGGGTGATTTTAATTCAAATTTCATGGTGTAAGGAAAAAAACTCCAACATAAAGTCGGTTTGTCTCTACTGTAAATAAATTATACTTTTTATTCGACTTCAAGGAGAGGCCATATTTGCAAACTGAGGAACAAGATCCTATCTCAAGAAGCTTGAAAGCTTTGGCTGTGGGCCCTCGAAGTACAACATGGATATTTCAGCAGAGCATGTGCCATGCTTACATGACTTGCATTTGGATTTGATGTTTCAGAGGTGGGGGAAATCTGCAGTCTGTTTGCAGCAGACCAAAACTCCAAATGTCCACCAATTGCATGACTGCGTGCAGTCTCCCTTGAAAATGTGCTGTGTGGATGATGATGGTGGTGGTGCGAGTTGTTTGCAATGAACTGAGAAGGAAAGTTTTGTTACTTAGTACCGCCTGAGTCTTGGAGTCTCTAAGATCAATAGTGCTGTAAAGTAACTCTGGTGGATGTCACCTGGCCACTGGTACACAACTGTGAAACGTTTCCTTTCAAATGCCAATCAAATTCAAGCCGGTGTCCTGCTGTTGTCCAGAATTAAGGGACAAGTACGTCTTTACAGTCCTTACAGTTGACATTCTGGCTCATCAAGACTTTATATAGTCATTTGAAATTAACTGTGTACAGATCTATTTAAAGGCTAGAGCACCATTCTTAATTAAAGCCTACGCTTTAATGAGGAAGAGGTTTGTGTTGGGACTAAGCAGTGAATATATATATATATATATATATATATATATATATATATATATATATATATATATAATCTACTGGCGGTCGCCAGTAGATAGTTATAGTTACAACCTATTATCCATAGGAAATCCGCGACATTCTATTTGAAATAACGTTGGCGCCGGTTGACGAATCTTCGTGAAAGTTTCCAACTTGTTGGGGCGCTCCGCTCCTACCCTGAAAGTCTCGGGGTGATACGTGAAGCGGGGGCCGAGAAAAAGGGGGGTCCCAAAACGCGTTTTCCCCATTCATTTTTCCATAGGAACCTTTAGTCGCAGCTACAGCCCGAACTGCTGAACGGAATTACACCAAATTTGGCAAAGAGGTTGCCCTTGGTTCAGGCTGGTGCCTTTTGCTTAAATGGTGTAAATCCGTTCAGTAGTTCCTGAGAAATTCACAAGTAAAGTCACATATATATCTATGGGCGCGTCGGATACGCGTACCCTGCGCGCACCGTCCCGATCACGAGCTGCATGCTAATTGGCTGTCAGCTGGCTGTCAACATTCCGATTCAGGAAGTGTTGGCAGCCATTTTGTCCCTCGGTAGAACCGAGGGACAGAAACAAGTGCGCAAAAGGGGGCAGGGTAGAAACACCCTGACCCCTAGGTCTGCTCAGGGGTCCCACAAGGACCCCCTGGGCAGAAAAAGATTTTTTTTTTTTTTAAATCGGTGGGATGCGCTTAGGGTGCGCGTATCCCGCCGAGGAAAAAAGAAACAAGTGCGCAAACGCACAAAGGGGGCAGGGTAGAAACACCCTAACCCCCTAGGCCTGCTCAGGGGGTCCCACAAGGACCCCCTGGGCAAAAAAAAGCATTTAAAAAAAAAAAAAAAAATCGGCAGGGTGCGCGAATCCTGCCGAAAAAAAAAAAAATCGAAGCGCGGTCTCCCGCGCTTCGATGTTAATTGGCCCCCGGGTGGCCCAAGTCCCGGGGGCATGGTGGGGGGGATAATTTACGTGTGGGGGCCTCAGAGGGCCCCCAAGCCCCGGGGACCGCCACCCCCCGGGGCTTTTAAAAAATGGTGCGGGAGGGCTCTGAGCCCTCCCGGGGACCACCACCTCCCGGGGCTTTTTTAAATTAAAACAAAACCAGTGTGGGGGGCTCCAGCCCCCACACGCCCCGGGACCGCCACCTCCCCGGGGCTGTGTACTGAATGGGAGGGGGCCGCGCGGCCCCCCTCCTGGAGCCCTTGATGGCCCTGGGGACCACCACCCCCCAGGGCCGGCTCCTGCAGTGTCCCGGGGTGCCTACCCCGGGACACTGTAGTTTGCTATGGCAGGACGGAGCCTCGCGGCTCCCGTCCTGCCATAGCAAACTGCTTTGGATATTGGAAGAGAGAGCAGGGAAACCTGCTCTCTCTTCCAATATCCAAAGCGATTGCTTTTCCACATGGGGAGCAGCATGTCAGCTGCTCCCCATGTGGAATACAGCAATGCCGGCTCCCAAGGGACGTGGGAGCCGGCGGGACTGTGGGGGGATTGGGGACCCCCCACAGTCCCCAACGGAGAGGGCCAGCCCCGGGGGATGGGGACCCCGGGGCAAGTAGTGGCTCGGGAGGGGAGCCACGTGGCCCCCTCCTCTACAAATTAAATTTAAAAAAAAAAGAAAAAAACAACGTAAAGGCCGGCCTTGGGAGATGGGGTCCCCGGGGCCTTAAATGGCCAGAGGAGGGGGGCCACGCTGCCCCCCTCAAAATAATAAATATAGAGGCCATGCCCTGGGGGATGGGGTCCCCGGGGCCAATACAGGCCCAGGGAAGGGGGGCCACGCGGCCCCCTTCCCGTTTTTTTTTTTAATTAAAAATTAAAAAAAAGGGGTAAGGCCCTGGGGGATGGGGTCCCCAGGGCATAAAAACAGGAAAAAGGAAGGGGGGCCACACAGCCCCCCTTCAGGGGACACATTTTTTTTTTTTTTTTTTAAACGATCGGGCCCGCAGGCCCCGCCCTTCCTTCACCACTCTGCAAACGCGCCCTGGCGCGTTTGCAGAGGGGAACGAATTCTCCTTGAATACTGGGGGTCCCTGGGGCCAACTAGCCCACCAGGAACCTCCAATATGCGCCAGGGGCTGCGTTGCAGAGACGTGTAGAGAGGTCACACCCCTTTACACCTCTCTGCAACGCAGCTCTGTGGCGCTTTTTGGAGGTATATGGTGGGCTAGTTGGACTCCGGGGACCCTCAGGATTCAAGGGGACTTAATCCCCCAACTTAAAACGCGCCACGGGGCGCGTTTGCACAGTGGTGAAGGGAGGGCGGGGCTTCAGGTGACATGTGTGCAAACAGGCCCCGTGGCGCGTTTTAAGATGGGAATTAAATCCCTTCAATCCTGAGGGTCCCTGGGGCCAACTAGCCCAACAGGTACATCCAGAAAGCGCCACAGAGCTGCGTTGCAGAGAGGTGTAAAAAGGGGTGTGGCCTCTCTACACGTCTCTGCAACGCAGCCTCTGGCGCATATTGGAGGTTCCTGGTGGGCTAGTTGGCCCCTAGGGACCCTCAGGATTCAAGGGGACTTAATCCCCCAACTTAAAACGCGCCACGGGGCGCGTTTGCACAGATGTAACCTCAAGCCCCGCCCCTCCCTTCACCATTGTGCAAATATTCCTCTAAAATCAGCCGAAATACGAATTCCGATTTACTCACCTGTTATCAGGAGAGACCTCAGTGCTGTATCTTTCAGCCCAGTACTGGTCCTGAAAAGTAATTCTAACCATACTTACCAGTAACTTGAATTTCCTTCCATAGGCTAACATTGACTGGTTTCACTTGGAAATTCTTCTAAGTGTGGAGTTTGGAACTTTAAAATATTCCTGTAAAATCAGCCGAAATACGAATTCCGATTTACTCACCTGTTATCAGGAGAGACCTCAGTGCTGCATCTTTCAGCCCAGTACTGGTCCTGAAAAGTAATTTTAACCGTACTTACCAGTAACTTGAATTTCCTTCATAGGCTAACATTGACTGGTTTCACTTGGAAATTCTTCTAAGTGTGGAGTTTTGGAACTTTAAAATATTCCTCTAAAATCAGCCGAAATACGAATTCCGATTTACTCACCTGTTATCAGGAGAGACCTCAGTGCTGCATCTTTCAGCCCAGTACTGATCCTCAAAAGTAATTTTAACCGTACTTACCGGTAACTTGAATTTCCTTCATAGGCTAAGATTGACTGGTTTTCAGCAAAAAGTTTCAAAGTGTTGATTTTCACAAACTACAAATATTCCTTACAAATCGCCTGTATGACTTAAACGCATTCTTTCAACTGTTTACAGGAGATGCACCAGTGCTGGATCCAACACTGAGTAAGAAAAAGTAACGATAACAGTTTTTACCTGCTAAGTGAATTTCCTTCCATAGGATAACATTGGTGATTCTATGAGAAAAAGTTTCTAAGTGTCAACTTTTAAAATACAATAATATTCCTTAAATATCACGACTGTAACCAAAACGCTTTTACTCAACTGTTTACAGGAGATGTACCAGGACTGAATCTAGGATCCAGTCCTGTGGTTACAAAAGTAATCCATAAAGTAACTAATTGCATTTAACTAGAAATTCACATTGAGCTGAATGTTGCATTGTGTTTGAAAATGTGTTGCCCATTGCAACAACTGTAACTACTGTACTTAAAAGTCTATTGCCTATCTGCAAAGTATTTAAACTAAAGTAATTCATTCTGAGAAAGTATTTTTTGTAATGTATAATGTAATTACAATGTAATTTAAAAAATAAAATATGTAAAAAAAAATTGTTTCTAAAAATGTAGTAAATCAGTATGAAAAAAATTAATATAACAATTAATACATTTAAAAATTGTCATTTACAAAACCTTTGAAATTCACTGAAAAAACCGTAGGTTTCAGGCACGTTATAGTTAGAAATTGGCATTTAAAAAACCTTTGAAATTCACTGAAAAAACCATAGGTTTCAGACACGTTATAGTTACAAATTAGCATTTAAAAAACCTTTGAAATTCACTGAAAAAACCATAGGTTTTAGGGACAGTTTTAGTTACTTGGACATTGCACTCGTACAAAACCCGTGAAATTCCCCGTTATAGTTAGTTCAGCTAACTATAACTCGCGCCCCGCAATGCACTGCTGATGACGTCACATATTACATCACTCATGACATGGTCAGTGACATCACTGATGAAATCACTGATGACATCTCAAATGACATCACTGATGACATCATCCACGTGATCTGATGCACCTCCTCACACCCTAATATAACCTTTGATACACCCACTCTAAATTACAGACTGCCATTCGCAAAACCATAGACACTCCAACACCAATAACTACATACCCACTCACTGATTCTTAGGTCTACACACACACATCCACTCACTCGTACAGTCTCTCATACTTACGGTCACTCAGTACAGGATTATCATATGCACTCTTACTCCTATATAGACACTCAAACAACGCCACTCATCCATAGAGATACTCACACACCTAGTCAGTCATGCAAATAATTAAACACACTGCCATTTACTCACCTATACAGTTATACACACACCAGCTCACTTACTCATACAAATAGTAGCACATTGTTACGCTCTTATACAATCACAGATACAAGCACACACTCATCCATACAGCCACTATCACAATCACTCACTCTTGCTTATAGCTATTTATATACTCCAACACACATATATACTGCCTTTCACATATGTAGTTACTCACACATGTACCACTGGGACATACATTCACTCACTAACACACTCTTACACACACTTACCCACCCATACAGTCTATCACAGATGCACTCTTGAAACCATCCACCCAGTGAATCACCCACTCACACATCTATGCACAGAGTTGCACACACCCCTCCCACACAAACACTCAGGCACCCATACAGATTCTCAGACAAGCATTCAATAACTCATATAGACACTCATTTAGCTATTCACAAACACATGCAGCCACTTACACAGCAACAGACAGACGGATACAGACATTCACCCAGTTTAGTCACTAACCCATGCATTCAGTAAGATACGTTAAATCACTCACTTATAGTCAGTCACGCACCTACTAAATCATCCATACAGACACTTACACACCCACTCATTCTTCAATACGTCTTTTCCTATATATATTAAAAATATTTAAACTTTACAGAAACAGTCACTGGATGATATCATCAGTGATGTCATCAGTGATGTCACTGACCATGTCATGAGTGATGTAATATGTGACGTCATCAGCAGTGCATTGCGGGGCGCGAGTTATAGTTAGCTGAACTAACTATAACGGGGGAATTTCACTGGGTTTTGTACGAGTGCAATGTCCAAGTAACTAAAACTGTCCCTAAAACCTATGGTTTTTTCAGTGAATATATATATATATATATATATATATATATATATATATATATATATATATATATATATATATATATATATATATATCACAGTCTCTTGCCAGTTTCTACCATACCTTGTGAAATTGGCTAAGACATGCTGTAGTGTCTAGATACGTCAGAAGACCAAATAAAATTCCTTATCTTCTGTGAGACTGATTTAAAGAGTTCTTGTGAGGAAGAAATGACGCAGATTAAAAGATAGAAGTACAAGCTTCATCATAGTAAACCTTATTTGTAATTCTGTAAGCTTAAGGCGTATTTATCTACCATTCTTAGCCTCCTACCTAAAGTTACATGGCTTTTTGTTAGAATCAAAATATCTTTGCCAATGTTTTTTTCCAAACACTTCTGCTACAGCGGGGAGGACAGTTTAATTCTCTAGATCATAAGAGGTCTTAAAGGCTACCTTAAAAAAAAAAATCAAGGACTTTTATCAATCGGGCCAACTATTAGCTTGTGGCCTTTTAAATTGGGGCAATCTAATTAGAAACCACTCTTTGCTGAATGCTTCCTTGAAGAAATCTGTAAAGGAGTGTTGTGGAGAATGGCACACACTAGCTTGAACTTTTATCCACTGATATGCAGGCTTGAAAGGAAGCCGCAGTGCTCCAGAACCTGCTATCATAAGGCGATTCTCATCCTGGCAATGGTAATTAATTTAAGCATGCAGCTGTATGAAAGAAACCAATGCTGGAGAACTGTAGTGTTCGTAGCATGTGTATCTGCAGTCAACACATGCTATGCACACTCCAGCCATATAGTGTTCGGCTCAGATTCTACAACTTGTTTTACTCTAAGCCTTTTGTTGCTGATATGATGTCGAGACTCCTTCAAGTGAGTGCGCATGTTCAACATCTTTATTGGATTGAGTTTTTCTGCCATCTGATTCGGACTGATGGCGGCGGAGCTCTGCAACTTCAGCGCCCTCGCAACTTAACGCGAAACGGACGCGAAGGAGTTTCTCCATGACAATACCTCGTTTCTGTTCTTCATTGACTTCGACAACTGAATTTGCATCCGGCAACCTTAGCCGTAATGTCTACAGAGGCACCTTCCTCGTGCGTACCCCTTCCCCCTTGTCTAAAAGAATGCTCCGCTCCAGGTGATGGAAAGCAAGAGAGACCGACTTTTCCGAAAGTGCCCGAAGTGTGGAGCGAATGGTGCATCCTTGGATCAACAAAACGTCTGCAACCTTTGCTTGTTGCTGAAGCGCACCAAACGGGATTGCACAGCCTGTAACCCATTCAAGAACAAGAAAACCCTTCGCTCCTGATGTTGAGTTCACAATATGGAGATGACGGCAGAAGCAGAATTATCCGCAGAGTACGAACAAGTCTGCACCAGAGGCGAGGAGGACTGCCAAAGGTGGCATCATCTTGTGCAGTTTGCGCTACATCGCATCTGATGACTGATCAACACGAGGATGCGAGCCAGGATGAATAGTCACACCCCCCCACCCCCCCACTTCACAACACCTGACAGGAAGACTGCAGTATTTCCATGGCCTGAAAGAACATCTGGCCAGTGGGTGTTTTCAATCATTCAGCACGGGTACTGCCTAGATATCATTTCTCACCCTCAATATTCCGCCACGCAGACACACCTTCATCACCATCATCCTCTCGAAGAGAAAGTAAAAGCACTATTGGAAGGCGCCATAGAGCTCGTTCCAAAGTGATACCATGGGAGAGGGGTGTATTCCCTCTACTTTCTGATACCCAAGAAGGACCACACTGAGGCCAATACTAGATCTTCACCATCTCACTCATTACTTATTGTCAGAACATTTCTACATGGTGACACTGCAGGATGTGATTCTACTGCTTCAGAAAGGGTGACTTTATGGCAGCACTTGACCTGAAGGACACTTACTTTCTCATCCCTATTCATCCTGCACATCAACATTACCTCAGGCTTATGTTAAGTGGATGTCATTACCAGTTAAGGTATTGCCTTTCAGGGTGACAACTGCACCACAAGTATTTACCAAATGTCTGGCTGTTGTCGTAGTCCATTTGAGAGTACACAACATTCATGTCTCAATCTATCGGGATGATTGACTGTTAAAGACTACCATCAATCTGTTACACAAATAGGGCTTCACCATCCATGCCTCTAAGTCCCCTTTACAGCCGCTTTAATTACCGTATCTTGGAGCAGTTCTCAATTGTTACAGCCAAAGCATACCCCACTGCCCAGCAGGTCCTCCATCTCCAGAACCAACTGGCTCTTTTTCAGCCACATCATCGCCTGCCAGTCAGAACAGTGATGCTCCACCTGGGCACGATGACTTCTTGTACATTGATTGTCCCACATGTCAGGCTTCACATGCGCCCCAACCCCTACAAGCGCGTCTAGCATCTCTGTGGCCACAAGCAGAGGGTGGTTTGGAGGGTCCAGTGTTGATTCCGCCCAGGGTCCAGTGTTGATTCCGCCCAGGGTCCATTGGTCATTACAATTGAGGAGCACAATCTCCTCAAGGCAGACCTATTTTGGACCCAATCCCCCAAGTGACTAGCTCCACAGATGCATCCCTCATATGATGCTGGTAGACATGACTGTCCAGGGCATGTGGAACAATAGTTAACAAACACTGCACATCAATGTACTTGAATTCATAGCGATTCAGTTGGCCCTAAAAGCCTTCATAGCCAATGTTACTCAAAGTTGTCCTCAGAACAGACATGACTGCAATGTATTATATCCTGAAACGGGTGAACTCATTCGATACAGTTGTCTCGCTTAGCACAGGAGATTTTGCATTGGGCTCTTCGCTATCTTATCCACCTTCTGGCAGAGTATCTTCTGAGTTGGACAGTTCTGTGGCAGACTTGCTTTGCAGTACGCAGCAACAAGTCCATGAGTGGGAACTCCACCCAGAGTTCTCCGTTGCTATTTTCAGCGATGGGGGACGCCAGACTTGGCGCTGTACGCCACTACAAACAACTCAAAATGCCAAAGCTTTGCCTCCAGGTACCGCCATCCAGTCCATGGCCAATTCACTGTGGCTGAATTTGCCAGGTATATTTGCCTATGCTGTTCCGCCTCTCCCACTCATTCCTTATCTTGTCAGGAAACTCAGATGGGCATGTCAGCCCTGGTACACGACCCTTCTAGAGTTGTCACTAGTACCTCACGAGAAACTCCCCAGACCTTCTCACTCCGAGCAGGGTCGGGCATCTCCAACAACCTCTCAATTTGGCTCCTGAAGTCATAGTTTGGATACTTACCGTTTCTTCCAGAGTGTATGAACGTTCTTAGAGGCATGGTGCCCAACAACCAGAAGTTGTTATGCAGCTAAGTGGCACAGGTTTGTCTATTGCTGTAGACCAGCACATAAACCCTTGTGCTCCCACAGCACAACAGATAGTATGCTATTTGTTACATTTGCAGAAATCACAGCTAGTATACTTACATTTGACTGCACCTGGCAGCAATTGCAGCATGCCTGCAAAACCGTAAAGACCAGTCCCCTTTCCACTTACTGATTAAGATGTTTATGGAAAGGCTAAAGAGAATAATTCCTCCACGGGCACCACCGGTCTCGTCATGGTATCTAAATGTAATTACTAGGTTAATGTCCACACCTTTTGCTCTATTACATTCTGTCCATTACAGTTCCTGTCATGGAAGGTTTCTTTCCTGGAGGCTGTCACCTCTCTAAGAAGGGTTTGTTAAATACATGCTCTTAACGGTAGAAGAACCTAGCTTTAAGTCTTTCAAGATATGGTATGGCTGCGGACAAATCTAATGTTTCTCCCAAAAGTCGTCTTCCCCTTTTCAATTAACTCCGACTCTTAATCTGTCTTTTTTCCAAAGCCAGAGACCGTGGCAGAAAGAACACTTCATACACTTGATGTTAAAAGAGCACTTGTATTACATTGAGAGGACCAAGCCTTTATGAAAACGCGAAAGCTGTACTCCACTTTCTCGAACCTTAGAAAGGGAAACACAATTGCTAAGGCAGGATTTGCCAAATGGTTAGTCCAATGCATACAGGTATGTCACATAAAAGCCAAACTAACATTGCCAATAGTTCCATGAGCACATTATACTAAGAAAGGTCCATCCATGGCTTTTCTAGGTAACATTTACTAAACATTGTGTGGTTGTCCAAGACGACAAGCTCTTGTTGGACAAATAGTCCAGACCCAATTCCAGACATCTGCACCATCTCATGCCTAAAGCCACCACTAGAAAACTGCTTCTCACGTGTATCTGTACTCCATACATTCTACAAATCGAGTATGCTACTTACCTTGTAAGCATCTATTCGTAGCATGTAGTGCTGCAGATTCACAATCTCCCTGCTGCCTTCCCGGCAGGCAATCGCTGGTGTCAGATTTCAGGTATAATAAATATATTGTATATACAGATATGTACATACATTTTAGTCTTGCACGTATAGTACTTGATCTTTACTATATCTTCACTAGTAGCTCCATCCTCCCTCGCCGTAATGGTTGGAAAAAATGAACAATCTAACAATGGAGCATTCACTCTAAGAAGAGTCTCGACATGACGGCAGCAACAAACCACTTCTTAGAGAAAAACAAGTTGTACAGTCCGAGCCCCACACTAGATAGCAGGAGTGTGCATAGCATGTAAATCTGCGACATTACACGCTACGAGTAGATGCTTACAAAGTAAGTAACCTACTTCTAGTACTCAACAACACATTTTCTTCCTCCTTTCTGAATCTTGAACCTATACACAACCGTTGCCCATTCCAAAGTCAGTGCATGGGTCTCTGGAGCACATGGGCCACAACAGTCATTCTGTGCTGGAAAAGGCATTATCACCCAATACAAGGTCAAGCCTTCAGCGACTGTGCCAACTCTGCCGCCACCTCCCTCTGACTATCTGGGCAGAGAATATTAATATTGCAAGAAGAGGATGCAGAAACTCTTATAGTCACTTGGGGGGGGGGGGGGGGAATTATTTTGGTGAAGAAATTCCGGCACAAAACACCCAGGACCCATGGATGGATATATTTTGATGACTCATTCATAAGCACTTTTTGGGGAGGACTGCTACTTCACCTCTTCAGTGTTTCTCCAATTGGCAGCCATGTTACATTTCATAAAATCACTAACCCGAAGTCTGCGAGACTCCACATTGAAGCATCCATTCTGGTTTCTGAGACCTGTTATTTGAGAATCTACTTCCAAAACTCCAAGCCAGTCCAGTAGTCTGCTTCATTTTGAAATATTTGGAGGCTACACTGCACACTTTTGACATCTGCTTCCATAGCCCAGCACACGGAGAAGAAATTTATACCCTTCATATTTAGACCCTTTCATCTTGTAGGAGAACCTCCACTTTCTGATTACTTAGTTTCAGCAGCTATAAAATGATACAGTGCCCTTCGTTAAATTTCTAAAGCTCCTCTGGGAAAGGACTCTGAAATTATGGGCTCTGTTGCGTAGGTCTGTCAGACCTTGATCACGGCAGTAAGCACAACTAGTTCTATTGGCTTGTTAGAAAGATACAGCAGTTCACTGATCAATAACCGTTTACATTTTATTTCCTAGAGGTAGCGTGCCATCACTTTTTGCAAAATTTGGAAGACCAGTTGCAGGTGGGTGGGGAAGTGAAAGATATATATACTTTTTAAAATAACTTGAAACTGAATAAAAGGCTATCGACGACAACTATCAGTGCAGCTCGTGCAACAATAGGCACAGTACATAGTGAGCAACTGGCGGGATATTCCATTGCATTAACAATTAATAGATTCGCAGGAGGCCATCTACCAGTGACATTACAGTGAAACATCCAAGGTTCACATCCATTCACAGCCTAATGCAAAGGACCACTAATTTTCTGTCTGTGCTCTCCGCACTTAAAGTTTTATCTCCAGCGGCTGCAAATCTTTCCCCCAGGACCACCCAAGCATCCATGTTGTCCCCAAGCTTTGTATGCTTCCTACTGTGCATTATATGGAGTTCCTCCACCACATCCCTATTCCAGTGTTCTTCCGACGGGGCGAGCTGCCCCATCCATATGTTAGCCACCCACGGCCGGGGCAACAGCAAACCCAGCTGCAAATACTTGTATACCATCTTGCGTCCCTTGGGCCTACAAGTGTTCCCCAATAAACAGAACTGTGGAGGAAGGGTGCCCCGCACCGCCGTGTTATGTGTGAACTTGACGACCACCAGGCTAAAAAGGCCTGCACCAGCTAGCAACCCCAGGCCATATGCAGGAAATCTGCTCCCAAAAACCCACAGCATGGGCATGCAAATTGGCGAGTCCGGGACATCCGGTGCAAAGCTAGGAGCATGATGTGACATGGGTGAGATGGAAGAAATTAAAGTGGACCAGTTAAAAGTGAGCGTTGCTAGAAACGGTCCTCATCGGGGCACATGCCCAGTCTGCATCCGACAGGGGAGCACCCAAATCTACTTCCCATGCCAGCCTGTTCGCAGAGGCCGACCAGCAATATCCGCCACCATAGCTTTATACAACTGAGACACCACAGGCCAACAGGGCCCCCACCATGCCAGATGTCAGAGCCGCAGGGAGCGTTGTCCAAGTCTGCCTTGCAATTGTAGCCAAGCCAGCGTAGTGTAGAAAGTGACCAGGCCCTACCGTAAACTCTGCCTGCGCATCCTCAAAGGAGATAAAGTGCTCATTGGGGTACAAGTCCCCCAGCAGTTCACAACCCCCATCCCGCCACGCTTGGAAGGATATATTGGCCTCCATGTGTCAGGAATTCATCCTGGAAGCTCCGAAGGAAGGGCAACTTGCTGAGCACTATAGAAACCAGCCTCTGCCCCACGCAAATGTTCTGTGTAACCACATACGTTAAAGTGTGTGAAATGCCCATCCCCTCCAACGCCGGGGGCTCGACACTGCCGATCAGTCCTTCCAATAGTAGCTTTTCCCAGTTACTGCAGTCTGCTATCCACCGGGCAGCATGCTACATTGTGGCAGCAAAATAATACTCCAGTCGAGGCTCCTCCCGGCCGCTCTCCTCATAACTCAAGTTGACCCAAGCCACCCTACTGCGCTTACCTGCCTAAAAAAATGAGGGGAGTAAGGAATCGGGTGCCTAAACACACTTGGCGGCAAAGAGCACAGGGAGTTCTGAATGGTGTACAGACAGCATGGTGGTAGTAGTACCATCTTGCAGATGGCAATCCTGCCCATGACCGGCAGTGTGTTCCAAAAAGGCACAGACTAACTCAGCCAGTCAGCACCCTCCTGATATTGAGCACAGCAGTTTTTCTTTCATGTCACACCCAGATAACGCAAGTGGTCCAGTTCCAACCTCAGCCCAACATCAGGCAGACTATCTGAGTCCCCACCACTGCCGCCAGTGGGAACAGTTATTACTTTCTTCGATTTTAATTTGTAGACTGGACATGCCTCCAAACTCCTCCAGTAGTCGCATCAGAATCCTGAGGGATTCTCTGGAGGCCTGAAGATTAAAACGGAGCATAATCTGCATATAGCGATAAGATGTGCCGTATTGCACCCTTGTTCTGTGCCCCAGCTGTACAATTCCCTTCTGGCCCACGCTGCCAAAGGCTCAATCACCAAGGCAAAAGAGAGGAGACAGTGGGCAGCCCGGCCGAGCCCTTCTCTCTCACCCCCCCCCCCTCCCCCTAACCAATTTCCAACTGTCTGACTGAAATCGCCCCACCTGGACCCTAGCACTTGGCCCAGTATAACGTAACCGGATCCACGCCGAAACTGCAGCCCCCAACCCCATAACCCGCAGGACCTCGAGCAGGTACCTCCAATCCTGTGTCAAGCCTTTTCCAAGTCAATTGAGACATCACCATTTCCTCGCCCCTGCCCTCTACTTCATTAAGCACATGTCGGTCGTCTCAGATTCATCCCTATTCTACGGCCCGGGATAAACCTGCACTGGTCCTCATGCACCAGGTCCCTCATCACCAGGTTCAGGTGGTTGGCCAAGAGTTTACATAAAACTTCTAAGCCTGTGTTTAGAATGGTAAGCGGCCTGTACGATGCAGAGTTCGTTCTGTCCCCACCAGGCTTGGGCAACATACAGTTGTTTCCCTCCCGCCAAGTGGCACTGAAAAGTGGTTACAATGTCCGCCCTTGAGTTCACAGCCTCTGCTGTGATCTAATGGGATGTTTGGGTAACTGCCGCCTCGCTGCGTAGAATACAGGCCAGCAGCCTGCCTGACTTATCACCCTTCTGATGCCATCTCTAATGATCATGCTTCAGTGTATACTTCTCCAGTCTGTCCCACGGATCTGCTATACACCAGTGCACCTCGGTCTCTTCTCTGTGTGAGATCGCATCAGACTACTCCTGCGTCTGCATACCTGCTGGACAATTCACAGCCGTATGCAGTTTTTTGCAGCTGGCTTCGCACCCCTCACGCCAACCCCAGACACTGCCCGCAACACTGCCTTCATAGCCTCCCACTCGGTGGCCGTACAAGCGGTTGTGACCTGGTTACGCTGTATTTGGTCAAAGCCTGTGACTTTGCCTCCTTACCTGCCACATCCTACAGGACCTCCACTAGGAATCTTCACAATGGTCTCTGCGCCGCAGTCCCCACCCACTTCAGCGTACAACAAACAGGGGAGTGATCATACAAGAACCTGGCTAAATGCGATACTCACCTGCTCAGCGAGGGGTACACCGGCCACCAGGACCCTGTCGGATCTACTGAAGGGAGTGGCTTGTATACGCCTTCAGTGACTGGTAAAGCTAACGCCAAGCTTCGGCTAGCCTAAAATTATGTATCACCACCCTCGGCATTTGTCATGCAGATTTGTGTGCTCGCCCGTGTTGGCGTTCTGTCAAAGTCCCCATCAATGACACAATTAAAGTCTCCTAACCACAATAGGGGCTCATCTGCATCCTGACTAACCTAGTCCTGTACCCTGTAAAGTGTGGATCGTCCATATTTGGAGCATAGGTATTGAGCAGGGACACTGTCTTCCTATCCAGCATACCCTGTAGTAGCACATACCTGCTCTCAGCATCCGCCTCCGCATAGGTAAGGGAAAAACGGTATACCCGGTGCCATCCAAACCAACGCCCCCCCAGCATTTGTAGAAGAGGAAGCATGGAAGACTGTCCCCTCCACTCTTAAGCCAGCCTCTCTGCCTCCGCATCTTGCAAGTACCTCTCCTGTAGACAGGCCATTTTTATGACCTTTCAGGAAGAAGAGCACCCTGTACCCACCAGCAAGAACGCCTGATCACTAGCAAGTCTCGGAGGAGGTAAACATAATCTCAACAGTAGGATTAGATCTGAATCAAGTCAGTTGGCATTGTGTCCGGCACACAGTCTACTGCAACACTGGGGACGCCAAGCTCCATGGCTGCTGAGGAGAGAGCCTAATACTTCCGTACCCCCCCCCCCCCCCATGCAATCATGGAGCATCACTCAGCACCTGCATGGAGCAGACTTCCCACATCGTGACTCTAGGCAAATCTGATGCGCCAGCATTCTGTGGCCCCCTCTGGGACCGGCCTCACCAAGAACCACGTCCAGGCACCTCCGAACCAAATCGCTCACGCACCCCCAGCCGCAGGGCCACTAATTTTGCCCCACATCTCAAGCCATTCCCAGACCTCCTCCGGTTGCTCAAAGAAGTGGTCCTTTCCCTACGAAATGACATTCAGTTTTGAAGGAGACAAGAGCATGTACTTCAGCTGCAGAGCATTCAGCTTCTGCTTGATTTGCAAGGAGCGATTTCCGCTGCTCCTGCAACTTTCTAGTGTAATCCGGATAGATGGTGATCTTATTGTTTTAAAACGGAGGGACTTCCCGATCTGACAGCATGCAATATGCAATCACTGTCCTAGTAGTTCAGGATTTTAGCAATGCTGGCCCTCAAATGAGCACCAGGCAGCGGGGGCTGCACCAGTGCCTGCCCTACCACGCAGAAATCGATGAGCCCCGTGGTCCGAGCTGTTGCCTCACCCAGTCCTCTAAGAAGACCTTCGCCGAGGGCCCCCCTCAATCCTCTCCAGGAACCCCAACACATGAATGTTGTTGAGGCAGGCTCGGCCCTATGCAAACCCCAGCCTGTGCTCCAACTCACGGATAACTGTAGTCAGTTTAGCCATCTGCTGCTCAAGGGTGGACACATCACCATATAGTCACGTTTTGCCCTCAGCCGTTATCTTATCAGCCACCTTTCACAGGTCAGCCCTGTGTAGATTAACGTCAATGGACAGTTGCTTTATTTATTTTTTGCTCGAGGGCCATCCGAAAGCCCCGGATAGCCGCCAACAATTCCTCACTCTGGCTCAAATTTGCGCTTCCGGGGATGCACAAGCAGAATCTGTGCTACTCTTCCCAGTGGCACCAGGCGATGGCAGAGCGTGAGCACTCGCGGCTTCTGTTGGGCGCACATCAACACCCAGCTCACCCCACTAATAGGCCACTGCCACTCCGGTTGGGATGCGGCCCAGGCCCAACAGACTTCTCCAATCAGAATGGACGGACAGCCCCAGAGTGGCAGGTATGCCTCCTTCTCTGGGCCTGCACCCAGCCCCCTGTCTCCTCGCAGTTGCTGACTTCGCGGCACTCCCCTCTAAGTGCCACAAGCTGGCCAGGCCTCAGCAACATGGCTGCCCCAGCATCACCTTTATGCTGGCGGCTCCAGTCTAAACCTTCATAAATTAACAGATCACAGGCGGTGGGGAGGCCTAACTCACGGCATGCACAGTCCGCTCGATGCCGGTGTGTAGCAGGCGGGTGGCAGGACAAGGTGGAATTTAGGCGATTTGGGCCGGGAGCCAGCAAGACTACATCCTGTTGGCCATTTTGCCAAGCACTGAATCCCCATTTATAAAGTTGAGCAGTAACTTGATGGCATGAAGGTCTGAGAATCATTCAAGCATTCTTCATTCCTTGCTCACTCCTCCAAGTTCATGTGCATTTCCATGTCTGCATTGCTATTCCATGCATTTTTCCCACTGCCTGTACAGCTTACTGTCAGTGTGTCTATTAGCGAAGGTCTCTTGATAGAGAAGATAAAGGTAGTTATGTGTAACACCAGTTCCCTATTGAGTGTATTTTTGTAAATTGATGGATAACCCTTCCTAGTCCCAGGTGGGACTACAAAAATGGAGGCAGAGTTGATGATGTAAGATCTTGCGTCTTTGGCAGACCATCCGAAGTAATTGTTAGACTAGTGTTTACTGGGCTGCTGTATGCTGGGTTTGTGGAGTTTCTAGTGCAGCCTTTTGTAGCAGTGTAGATTTCCAGTAGGTTAGTGATGGTCCTACATCTAGAAGCGCAGTGGGTGTATTCTGATATTGGGAATGTCTCAGCACCCCGCATGCACATGAGAATTCTGTATTGTATGACTGAGATGCCTTGCACCCGAGAACAATACTGGAATGATTGCAACTGCATTGTTTACCTGATTAGCTTTGTAAAACTCAATAAAAAAGCTTAAAGGTTGCTGGTGAGGTTTAGGGTGCTGCTGATAAATGGTGTTGGAATGTAGGGGGTATTTTATTTAGGTTCTAGAATGCATCTTTCAAATGCATGGCGATGAACCTTGCGCAGTTTGCTTGCTCTTTCTATTATGATTACCACATGTGAAATGTTAAAAAATTAATTGAGTAAAATATAAATTATTCTTTTACCTTTCAGGAAAGTTTCTAGTTCAGCCCATGAAGCAGGATCCCAGCAGGATGAAGATCTAGCTTCATATATTCACGATCAGTTTACCCAGGTCTCTATGGATAAAGTCTGGTATGATGAGCATTATGTCGCACTCCAGAGTTCTGGCAGGTAAGCTTGATGAGCTGTTCGAAGAGAATGTGAGAAGTCTTGTCACGCTCTGCTTTTAAACAACCAGAAGGTTTGAAGCATTGTACTCTTGCAGCCTGACTTTGTGCCAACTGCTGTAGTAAGATCCTAAACTGTTTGCAAATTCCCTTTTGTTGGACTTTTTAAAAATGTATTTTACATAAAACAATGTGCTATCCGTTAGAACCTGCGGGGGAGGGGGTTTGGAAGTGGGGGAATTGTGAATGGGGTTACTTATAAATTTGTAAAATGGCCTTTCAGCATGCAAAAGCGAGTGCAGACTTGAATCTAAATATGCCAGTCGAGGGAGTATGGGCAGTGTCCTTTTCTAAACTTTTTCTCCACTTGTGAGAAACCAGAAACCTGGAGAGTTCACACATCTTTTTCTAAGGGATTTCTCTCAGAAACCTATTTCTCTTAGTGTTACTAAACCTCTCCAGCTGCCATCTATGAAGTTAACCGGTTTTACTTCAGTTTCCACCTATTTTGTCCATCAGAATGCCTTTCGTAGTCATGAAGTGCCCTTCCTGTGGCAGAAAATGCTGCTTCAGACCCTCACAAGGTTAATGTGGGTTGTTTACCCTCATCCCATTCCATCAGTGATTGTGAGTTCTGTCAAAGAATGTCAAAAAAGACTGAGAAGGCAACATACTTGCAAGGGAGGAAGGAAGTTGACATCTTGGTAAGAGAAAGAGGGCTGAGAAATCAGCCAGCCAATCCTTCCTCAAGATGCCTGCACAGCAGGGGAAGATCTAAGGAAAGGAGGAGGAAAGATGATAAACAACCGTATCAGTCCCAATCAACGTCTAAGATCTGTGTGTCTACTGTCTCAGTAGCAAAGTCCTCCCCATTCCCTGGATCGCCCACGCCTTCCACAATCATCTTATGGTGGGACTCAATCTTTAATGCCAAAGTTCACTTTGAGATTTTCAGCATCTCCGTACACCCCTATCTCCATAAACACTTTCTGAAGAAGACCATGCACCCTTCTAGGTGCACCACGGTTTATAATCCCATCGGAAGATCTACTGCAGATTCTATTGGTTCTGCTCAGTCTGCCTCCTTCTCCTTGGCCTCGCACTATATCAATACCTGGATACCTTTTGCCTCTTCCATAACCAGGAGTGGTTTTATGGTAACCAATTGTGTCTCCCGTTGAGTTTGGAGGGGATGGCCTGTTTCTCCACTGTCGAGGAAACTCAAGCTTCAAATACTAGGAGACCTCGTACTCAAAAGGCAGAGAAGGTCGACGTCATGCTCCATCTAGTGACAGATCTTTGACCTCTCTGGACCAGGCTTTCACCTGTGGATGACATAACATTTCACGATTTTCTTGTGAGGTGAGTGAATAATTAGAACGTTCAGATAAACTCTGCAAACATTTGTCTATAGTTCTAGAAAGTCTTCAACAAATGGCTTATCCAGTATTGGGGTATCTTTCATAGAATCATGCCCTGTCTTCGAGATGAGAGTCCCACGGTAAAATATTCAAGCAGTGCTTTAAAAGTTTCATAGGCTATAATTGCCTTAAGCCATGTCCATAGTAGCCTATCTGTCCTTTAAAAAAAGGACCTAATGTTGGAACCCAGCCAATCAGCTGCCAGCACCCTCTAGAACACTCTCAGCAGAGGCAGGTTCTCTTAGATTTTCACCGCATGTCGTGTGGAAGAGTCTCCCTGAGTGTGACTCAGTTTTTTCTTCAACTTTCACAAATCTTGGCATCATGTCTGACAAAGGCCTTTTCCGCCCACGTAAGACCTGTGGCAAGAAAAGAGTCCATGTGGATGATCCACATATGGAGTGTATTTGCTGCCTTTACCCAAGGCATGAGGTGAGGGAATGCAAAATCTGCCGCTCCTTTTCAACTAAAACCTTCAAGGACCGAGAGGGAAGGTTGTTACTGTGGCTTCAGACCACTAAACTAAAGACACCTTCTTCGGAGGATGAGAGTGAGAGATCCTCCACATACCATAAGAGGGCCAGATCTAAAGACCCTTCCTCAGGTGAAGGTAGGAAACGTAAGCCTTCCCAGGACACCAAGATTTCAAAGAAAGACAAGGGAGCTAAACATTCCTTGGAACCGGCGTTGTCAGGGCCTTCTATGCCTTCTAGAAAGGAAGGAGATTGCACAAGAGCCTCCCCTCCAGATCCTGTGGGGTGGAAATTTCTTAAATCGTCTGTTACCTCACTCATCGACAATGAGTGTTACATCCGCGTCGACGGCAAGTGACTACGACTGCAATTCAGGCTCCAATACAGTCTACGAGAGTCTCCAGTAGCCCATCGACTAGGATTTCATCGTCGACGCTCCCTCGTCGACTAAGATACAGTCTGACGACTGCTCTTCTCTCAACGACGACACCGTCGATGATGGTACCGTTGACGACCGTCTACGACGGAATTTTCTTTTCCTGTTGTATTTTCACCGTCGACTAGGTTACTCAGGTTGCCAGAGTGACCAAGACTTTCCTATGACTAGCCATGCAGAAATTCAGTAAGGTTTCGCCTTTACTCCGGTCTCATCTGCTGGAGGGCTATGTGGAAGATGACAAAGATGATGATGACAATGATTGTCTTTATGGTGTGGCTCCCAGTCCATCTGAGCCTGAGGACAAGAGGCACAGAAGATATTTGAGGAAGGGGAGTGTGCAGCTTCGGAAACCATTGACTGCGCCTTTGATGTAGCCAATACTGGCTTTAGACAACTGGCGGGAGCTGGTGTGCTCAGACGACAAGGATGGCTGAAAGCAACCATCTTTAGACCTGAGGTGCAGAAAAAGTCTTGGATATGGCTTTCAATGGTGAGTCCCTATTCGGAAAGCACATTGAGGCATTGTTGGCGATTTTTAAGAATGACACGGACCTACGAAGTCGTTGGGTACATTGCAATACAGAGAGGTGCCTTTCAGAGGGGCTAGAGGACGAGGCTTTTCCCCTTACAAGGGAGGATACCAGAGGGCTCAACAGGATCAGCCATACCAATCACAATACCGGCAGTCCTACAATCCTCCATCTTACCGTCGGTCATCTACAGCTCGTTTCTCTCGCCAGGGAGGCTGCAAACAAATGCCTCAACAAGGTTGTGACTCGAACAGGAAGCCATGATCATGCCAGGGTACCAGCTTCCCTCCCCTCCCAACCTGTAGGTGCGAAGATTTCCAGCTATGTCCATCAGTGGCGCGAGATAACTGATCTCTGGGTGCTGGACCTTGTCACCTTTGGTCACTCTAGAATTTACTCTGCGCCCTCCGACGACTCCACCCAAGAGTGCCACCCCCCTCGTCTTCACTTACTACACAAAGAGGCTTTGGTCATGCTCGCCAAGGGAGCAATAGAGGAAGTCCTGATGCCGCAAAATGTTTTATTCTCGTTTTTTCCTAATAAAGAAATCTGGAGAATAGAGACAGATACTGGACCTGCGGAATCTCAACAAGTTTCTCAAGAAACAGACGTTCAGGATTCTATGCCGTTTAAACGAAGGAGACTTCATGACCTCGCTTGACCTGGAAGACGCATTTTCATATCCCCATCCATACGAAACTTCGGAACTTTTCAAGATTCACAGTGGCTGGTACCCAATACAAAGTACTTCCGTTTGGTCTCAAATCGACACCAAGGATCTTTAACAAGTGCCTCGCGCCCATAGCAGCCGCCCTTTGATCTCAAGGGCTCCAAGCATTCCCATATCTCGACGACTGGCTGCTTAAAGCATCAACAGCACAAAAGGCCAGTCAAGCTACAACCACCTGCCTTCAAATGTTCAGAACTTTGGGACTCGCTGTAAACCTAGATCTTCATTCCAGTCAAGTCATATCCTTTCTGGGAGCGTCCATAAATACCATCCAATACAAGGTCTTCCTATCTCATGAAAGACGGATTATCAATAACGTCAGTTATCAATAAGTCGGTCCTAGGGATATGTTCTTTAGCAATAGATCTGGTGCCATTAGCCAGACGGAGAATGAGGCCTCTTCAAGAAGAGCTACAAAAGCAATGGCAACCAGCCTCGTGATCTTTCGAGAATGTAGTAGAGATCACAACACGAATGGTAGATGCAGTGTGATGGTGGTTTCATGCACCAAATCTTGTAAAAGGCTTTACTTTCCTCCAGACTATCCCAGACTTCATACCGACAACTGACGCCTCCATGGACGGCTGGGGGAGGCCACCTGCAAGAGTTACCGATTCAGGGCAAATGGTCCTCTGTAAAGAAACCGCAGCACATCAACATCAACAGGCTAAAGGTCAAAGCCATTTCCTATCTCTTCAGGATTTCTTACCGAGGAAAACAGGCTCCTCCGTGCTGGTTCGTACAGATAATACGACCAGCATGCATTATGTCAACGAACCAGGGGGAACCAAATCTGTTACGCTATCTCAAGAAGTGCAGGAGCTATGGGATTGGACGACGCAACATGGGATCTCACTCAAGGCCGAGCATGTCCGAGGTCTGCACAATACTCTGGCGGATACATTAAGCAGAATGCAGTCCAGTTGTCACGAATGGGAGCTGGAGCAGTCCCGGCTCGACAAGGCGTTTCGAATATGGGGAAAACCAGCGTTGGACCTCTTGACAACGACTGAGAATGCCAAATGCCAGTATTATGCCAGCAGATTCCCCCTACCAGCGTCGAGGGGGGGGGGGGGGGAATGCCCTTTTTAATGCAATGGCCTGGTTATATGCTTATGCCCCCCTCTCCCAAGATCATTAATTCCCATGGTATTGACCCAGATGAAGACAGAAGGCTATTGTTGGATCCTGATAGTGCCTCAATGGCCCATGCAGTACTGGTTCCCGGAGCTTCTCTTGCTGTCTGAGTCGAGGCCCATATGCCTACAGCCATCCCCATCTCTGCTGACCAGAGAGAAGGGCCAAGTTACCATCCAGACCCGCAATCTCTTCATTTGCATGCATGGTATGAGTTCCTAGAATTCAGTGACTTGGATATCTCGCAGGAGTGCAGGGAAGTTATTGCCAAATCCAGAGGGGGCAGCACTAACCAGACATACCGCCTAAAATGTAAGATTCTATTTCTGGTGCCAACAAAACAACATTCACCCACTTCAAGCACATCCTGAGCAGATTTTGCCATATCTCCTCGCTTTGGCAAAGTCAGGTCTCACTTTCTCTTCAGGGAAGGTTCACCTGGCTGCGATTTCCCGTTGTAGGAAGTCTCCGAGTTCCTACTCTCTGTGCTTCTAGTCTTCTAAAACAATTCATGAGGGGCCTCTTCCGTGCATTTCCCCCAGTGCGTGCGCCTCCTCCCGAATGGAAGCTCAACTTGGTCCTTGCACAGTTAATGAGGCAGCCTTTTGAACCAATTCACAAAGCAGAGCTCAAGTTTCTCACCTGGAAGGTGGCCCTCCTACTGGCTCTCACTTCTGCAAGGAGGGTTAGCGAGATCCAAGCTTTTACAGTCCAGGAACCTTAGGTTCGTTGGCAGAGCTGCATAGTTATCAGTGAAATGCACCAGACTTTTATCCCAAAAGTCTCGACGCAGTTCCATCTCAACGAACCAGTAATACTTCAATCCTTTTTTCCAAACACATCTAATCCAACAGAACGGGCTTTACGCACGTTGGATGTTGAGGTGTTTAAAATTCTACCTGCATAAAACAAAAGACATAGACTGATCAGCTGCTGGTGGCCTACGGACAAGGCAGAGAAGGAACCGCAGTAGCTAAAGCCACGGTTGCCAGATGGGTCTCTTATGTGATCCAATTCTGCCAGACCAGGCTAACCAGCCTTTAACAAGAACTAAAGCGCACTATACAGGGCATTTTCTACATCAGCAGCTCTGTTCGCTGGAATAACACTCCCCATGCTGCGAGATGGAAAAGTGTCCACACTGTTACACAGCATTACTGTCTCCAATCTACGCAACAAGAGAATGTAGCTGTGGGCCAAGCAGTACTTTGTCACCTCTTCAACTAAGGTGGGCCTCTTTGGTTTTTATAGCAGAGGTGTCTTTGGGCGTCTGTTTTTCTTACTGGAGCAGTTGCAGCTACCTCTCCTGTGAGGGGAGCCAGATTTGCATTGCAGTGGCTCTTTTGAACCTCGCTAGCCCAAGGAGGCTAATCAGCAGGTCATCCTATGAGAGGGGGTGTTAAACCCTCTTCCCAGACTGGCTTTTATTCTCTGTCTCCTGAGAGCAAAAAAGACTCCGCCTAGGAGGTCAGAACAGTGTCCCGGTGGCGGGTTGGCAGAAACCAGTCGTATCACACCAGAGGCTGGTAGGTTTTCAGGGGGCCACCTCTAAGGTGCCCTCGGAGTGCATGTATTGATAAACCCACTCTAATGCCAGTGTTGGATTTATCAAGATGAGATGTTTGGTACCAAGCATCCCTATTTTCAGTGAAGCCATCATGTAGCTGGGTGAACTAGTTTTCACCATTGCCTAGCACGTGTTAAGATGGCTTCTCTGGTCATGTGTACTGGCAGTAATGGGACCAGCACAGGGGCATATCTGCTCGTGCAGATATGCCCTCACATATAATATTAAGCACCCTGCCTTCGGGCTGTGTCAGGCGTGCTGTAGAGGTGACTTGCATATATCATATACAGTGGTAGGGGACATGGCACACAGGAATGTGTAACATGTGTTTTTCACTTTTGTCTGCACCAAGACACGCAGTCTGCAATGGCTGCCTTGCATGTGCTCGATGAGTGGTCCCTTAGAGTAGAACAATTTGTGCTGCAGCTCTTAGGGACCCTCTTTAGTACCTCAGTCCCTGGGCACCATGGTACCATTTACTAGGGACTTTCAGAGGGTGCTAAAGGTTTTGCCAATTGGGAAAAGCAATTGTACAGTTTTGGCAAAGAGCTCTGGCACGGGGGATCTGGTTAGCAGGAGCCCAGTGCACTTTCAGTCGATCACATCAGGTACCAGGCAAAAAGTGGGGGCAACTATGTCAAAGTGACACTTTCCTACTGAAATCTCATAACATCGAACCGGTGGCTACTGACAATAGTGAGCCAGGGTTACTCGTTGAGTCTGAAGACCAAACTTTCCCCTGCAAACCATCAAAACAATAAGTTGCCATTCGGAAAAAGACGCAAGTTCTGTTAAATGTGCACTAAAGCTTGTTCTACTACGTCTGTAAAAAGGACTGGATCTATTCCAGATACTTCGTGGTTCACAAAAGGGCACAAAATTAGAATACAGATCAATACTGGATTTACATTCTATCAACAAATATAAACCAGTACAGAAAATTCAGAGTGTTTGCGCACCATCAATATATCGCCGCTTGGTAAGAGAAGACTGGATTTGAGCAGTAGATCTTTAACATGCATACTTCGTATTTCAGTAGTGAAACCTCACAAAAAATTTGAGGTTGGAAACTCAAACTATACACTTGCTCACTGGTTTCCAAAGCCCTTCTTCCCCAACAGATTGTTGCACATGCTGGCATTAAAAGGGTTCAGTATTTTTACCTCAAAACGCATTACAAGTCATGGCCCAATTCAAACAGGACTAGCTTCTTCCAAACAGTCTATCTCCTAGTTTTGTACATAGCCCCAGGAATTTCAAAAGGCTCTGTCTTGGATTCTGGGGCACTTTTGGCTTAAGGGGCAGTAGAGTTGTGAGAGGGATGAATGTTTGTTGGGTGATATGTGGCAGAAAGCTTTATAGTGGTAAATGCCAAAGCGGCTTCAATCCAAAGGTCCTTTCACCCATTTGCCAGACTCTTGATTAGACTGACTCAAGAAGAGGCACCCAGTGTGCTCCCCCCTCGTTGTGGAATCTGCTTCGCCAACTGCTTAAAAAAATAACAACAAAAAGTGTGTATATTTGGGGGGGGGGGGGTGTTTATGCCATCCGATATCTATTTTAAAACACTTATGTTGGATATATCTTAATGTAGAATTGCAGGTTACCTGCTTTTAATTCTAGTTCTCTTCCAGTAGATTTTTATTATTATTAGTAGGCCGTGAATTATTCCACCCTCATGCAGCAAGCTGGAGCACTTCTTACTAATATATTGTGTTTTAGTGCTAATTTTTTCAAAAATTCAATTTGGACATCCTGTAAAAGGCAATGTTTGTCAATTCTATTTCAATGTAAAATGCGAGTATTCTCTTTAGCAAACTTTTATTTTTTTAAAGGAAGAGTGAGAATAAATGGAGGACACTAGTGTATTTGGGTTAATGGGTGCAGCCTGAAAGGCTGTGGAAATTGGCACTGCTCCTTTTGAGTAACAAGTAGCAGTTATGCCTTTTTGTTGGCTCCTGGTGACATTAACTGGAAAACTGAACTCCGCTTTTGAGGGTTTCCCCCCCCCTCCTGTAAAACCTTGAACATCTTAAAACAAACCTCTTTCAAGACATGCTGTACAGTTTCTGTTTTCCTGACCAAAAAATGTTTAGGTCATGTGTGGCTATAGATACACGTGTGCTGTACATACTCCTACCATCTAGTGTTGGGCCCGGATGTGTGCAAGTTGTTCTTCTCAAGTCCTTGTGTAGTGTGCCTGTGGGGGAGGGGGAGAGAAGGTAGAGAGAGGGGGAGAAGGTAGAGAGTGGGGGAGGGGGGGGGGGAAGAGTAGAGAGAGAGTTCTTTATTTTTATTCCGCCATCTGGTTTGGACGTGTGTTCCATGCTCCTGATTGATGCCATTGTGGTGTCCCTGTCTTTTGTATCTGGTCGGCGCCTGCCATTTCCTTCGGGGCGGCCCTCCGGTCGACTTGGGCCCCTGGTGGTCAGCCTCTCCCTTTCTGCTTGCTCCGCACCCACCATGCCTCACCTGTGATGAAAAGGATGCCTTTTTGATACTGCCCTCTGTGTCTTACAAAATACATCTGGGCGGATCTCCACCACGTCTGTAATCTTTGCCTTTCGTTCGAGCACGACGAGGCCTGCCGCTCCTTAGTCAAATACTCCTCAAAACTGCCGGGCCCATCGACTTGATCCTGATTATTATTATTATTTTTTTTTTTTTCTTGGCCCTTCCCTCCAGACGACAGTAACATCTACCATTAGGTGCTAGGTAGGGCTGCATTATACAATATGGTAGACCTGCACAAGGAACCTGCTGAATAGGACTTTTTCGAAATTCTCTCCTCCATCCACTGCTCCACACAGTACTTGCCCATGCTAAAGGGCATACTCAAACCTCCCCCTGACCATTTTCAAGGAGCTGGTTAAGGCTCAACTAATCACTCTGATTCGACAAGAAGTACAAGTCTTCTCCATCCGATGACTCTCCATCCCCCCACATTTGATGCCAGCCCCCTCTTGAATTCCCTAGTAGTGCTTGCTGCCTGCAAACTGGTCCATGCACAAGGTACCGGCAGCGCCTACTGCCGGACAAAGAAAGCAAGTGCATAGATGCAGCTGGCAAGTGCATTGTGGTGTAATCGGCCAATCATTGTTGCATCAAACTCAATCAACCTATTTTCCAGGATTGAGCGGGCCCACAGGGATGAGATGGGGGAGCTTCAACATCTTAGAGGGCATGAGCTGGTTTCGGAGGGCAAGCTCATTTCTATCACCACTATTCGCTGTGCTTTAGATGCCGCCGACCCTGCTTCTCGAGGCATCCGCTCCAGCATGCTCCTTTGCAGATGCCGATCAGCCCGGCAAGAGTCCAGTCCTTCCATGCATTGCTCCCTCTTTTTCATCCAGATCAACAAGTCCCCATCCGGACAGTCAAGTGCCTCCTAGGCATGATGGCCTCCTGCATCGCCATAGTTCCCCAAGCAAGGTTACACATGTGCATGCTGCAAGAATGCTTAATGCATCAATGGTCTTTGGCAGAGGGTCATTGGGCCGATCTAGTTTGATTAGCTGCTGCACCCATTGCTCTCTGTAGTGGTGGAACACCAATTTCTTTTTGCAAGGGTGGCCTTTTCTCGACGCAGTACCACACATTACCATTACAACGGACGCATCTCACAGGGTGGGGTGTGCAGCTGCAAATCCTGACTGTCCAAGACCAGTGGGATCCCATTCACCTGGCCATCCACATATACTGTCTGGAGCCGTTTGCATTGCATGTAGCGTTCAAGGCATTCCTTCCCCCACATAGTGGGCAAGAGCTTTTGTCCTGACTGACTTGACGCCATATATTACCTACAGAAACAGAGGGCCAGTCCATCTGGCGGTGGGCTGTCCACCACAGGATCCACCTGCTGGTGCAGTACCTTCCGGGGCTGGACATTAACTTTGCCGACCTCGGCAGGATGCAGCAAGAAGTCCACATGTGGCAACTCCACCCGAGAGTCCTCCTCTAGTGCTTCAGGTGACAGGGGTTTCCAGACGTCTTTGCCACAGCTGAAAACAGAAAATGCCCTTACTTCGCCTCCAGATTCCCACAGCCACAGTTCGCATTTCATGGGCAATGCACTGTGGATGAACTGGTCTGGGATATTTACATACGTTTGTGGTTCCAAGGCTTCTGCAAAGATCTCCCTCACCCTGGTGGCTCGCGCCTGGGCCAGACAGCCCTGGTTCACCACTCTTTGCACTTTTGGTGGTTTCACACGATAAGCTCCCAAAAGGGCCAGACCTTCTCGCGCAAAACCATGGAGAAATCTGGCACTCCGACCTCAGGAGTCTCAACCCTGCGATCTTGCTCCTGCAGTCTTAAAGTTTGGTTACCTCAACCTACCTCCTGCATGTATGAATATACTCAAGGAGGCACACAGGCCTACTACTCATGCCTGTTATACCCCCAAATGAAAAGTGTTGTCTGCTACTTCCTCTTAAATCCCATGGAACCCTTAGCAGCTAGAGTCCAAAACCTTGGCTGTTACCTATTACACCTTCAAACCTGTGGGCTAGCTGTCACCTCCAACCAGTTAAACTTGGACGCAGTAGCTGCTTATCGTCTAAATGAGCAGCAGATTGCAGTCTTTGGGATTCCAGTCATTAAAGCTTTTATGGAGGGTCTCAATAAAATTCCTCTACGGGTCCCCCGGCTCTGATGTGGAGTCTCTACATCTTCCTTACAAGACTCATGGGGTCCTCCATTTGAGCAACTGCATTCATGCTTCCTTCCAGTTCTCTCTTGTAAGGCAGCTTTTTTTTAGTGGCTATCACCTCACTCAGACATGTCGGTGAACTCTAAGCTTTGAAATTGGACGAGCCCTTTATTCAAGTTTATAAAGCTAGAGTGGTCCTTCGTAGTAATCCGAAACTTCTTCCTAAGGTGGTTTCCCCGTTCCACCTTAATCAGTCTGTTGAACTCCCAATCTTCTTTCCTCAACCTGACTCTGTTGCAGAACAAACCTTTTCATACCCTAGATGTTAAACGGGCCTTAATCGATTATGTGGATAGGACTAAACCCTTTCGAAAGACTCAACAACTTTGTTACTTTTTCTAAACTACATAAAGGCAAAAAATTCAGTCTGGCATAGCCAGCTGGATAGTTAAATGTATCCAAACCTGTTATTTAAAAGCTAAAAGGGGTTTTCGTGGTTCTCAGAGAGCCCATTCTACTAGAAAACAAAGGGACCTCCATGGCCTTGCTGGGAAATATTCCCATAGCTGATATTTGTAAAGCAGCTACTTGGTCTACAACAAACACCTTCACTAAACACTGTGTGAATGTACTAGCACGCCAACGAACCAGTGTTCATCAAGCTGTACTCCGTACCCTTTTCCAGTTTTTTGCAACAACCACAGGCTAGTCACCTCTTATGGGAGGACTGCTTTACAGTCTGTGCACAGCATGTGTATCTACAACCATGCGTGCTTCGAACGGAAAATGTTACTTACCCTGTAAGCATCTGTTTGTGGCATGTAGGGCTGCTGTAGATTCACATGTGCCACCCTCCTCCCCATAAGCCTGGCTGTTGCAGTTATCACTTTCTCTTGCTTGGTCATTTTCTCTTTCTCCTGTATCGCTTTTGTCTAGCTCCATCCTCACCTGCCAAGCGGAAAATAATCTAACAGTGGAGTCGATGACCATGCACACTCGTGACTCGAAGAATTCTTCGCATAAAATCAACTTGCACACATCTGGGACCAACACTAGATGCACAGCATGTAAATCTACAGCACTAAATGCCATGAACAGATGCTTACAGGGTAAGTAACATTTTCCTTTTATGTTCACAAAATACCTTCCCTTTTTGTTGAATGACCTAGTTGTCAGAATTTGCCCAAATGGACCTGAAAATTAATGTAATGTGTGCATTCATCACTCCCATCGTTCTGACTCCTAGTAATTTTGTCAGAACATGTCTTTGAAAGACTCCCTCCTGCTTGCCCAGAAACTCAAGATACCCACGGGTGACTTTAATACATTCAGTTCGAGTAACGCAACTTCAAGTACGCATCTGCCCATACTGCCACCTCAGATAATTCCTTCAGAAGAGTTATAAAATCCACCTTCTACATCGGATTCTTGTGATGTTATCAATGTGTATGACAATAGACCGTCGGTGGCACTAATTGGGAGTATTGTGCTGCAGACGAAGAACCTATTCCGGAACAGGTTGCGAGACACTCCACCGGATGATTAGCTTCCACATGTTGGTGGGCAGGGTGCGGAACAATTCTATGTACTAGTGGCTACTTATTTTTTTTATATCTTATTTCTTCACTTCTATTTTAAGGACAGAAATAGATCCATTGGTACTATCCCAGTCCTTGATTACATCTAAACAGAGGGCCTATCTTTTGTGTGGAGTACGACTGCAGGGTCCATTCTATGCTCAAGGATGGAAAAGAAAAGCACCTGATACCGCTCCAGTGTTTCTACTAAATCTGATCAAGACTAACTCATCTCAGCCGCAGCGTAAAGGTGCTCATGAAACTTCGCATCAACGCACTGTTTGTGCCCATGTAAAGACTAGTTGGCTAGACAATGTTGTGCAAAAGACTGGTAGTTTTTGCTACAACAGCTGTCAGGATTCCAGCGCAAGTGCATCTGGTTGCTTTGTGATGGCACCTGTGGAATGACCCCACATTGATGCGCTCTCAGAAGAATGCAGAAATCGAACAAGAAAAACTTTGAGAAGAAACTTGTAGAAAATCCACCTACTGAATGGTCACTCCATGTTTTCTTTACTTTTTTACTGGACCCTATTTCTGCTGCTTTTAGGGCTTGTCTATCTCCCTTGGCTCCTGAACCTATGCTGCTACCGCCGCTCTACCACCTACTGAAGATCTCATGGATGCTGTAGAGCGTCCCAGTGAACCATCACTCTGAGATGTTCTGAGAGTAGTCATTGTAGGAGATGTCCCCTTTCCGGATCTTCAAGGCATAGTTTGTCTTCTCACTGTGTTTGAAATCAAGCCATTTGTTTACCCCCCCCCCCCCTCCCCACCCTCCCCCTGCCTTCCGCCCTAATCTCTTTTATACATACTCTTCTGGCATTCTTATTCAGGCAACACCCCAGCGCCGTGAGACCCTCACGGGTGAGGTAGTGCGCTTTTAATGTCCCTGATTGATTGAACACTCAAACTGACTCTCCACCAGAAACATCTAATCAATAGAATACATAATTTTCAACATGGGTTTCTTTGGGGGTCTAGTAAAGCAATCCCAGGGGGCCTTTAGTTTGTCCTGTGGGGACAATACAAGTCATGTTGGCAACTCTTGTCTTCCTCCACTAACCTAATAAGTCAGTGGAAAGGCTGACTCGATAGGATGTCTGACTTAGTGGAAGGCATACAGTTTTCAATAGCACATCTTTTGCTTTCATTTATTATTAAAATTCTGAACTTGTGCGTCGATCAGGTGATCACGACCCCGCTACCACCAGACGTCTGACTAACCGAATGGAGCCAGCTTGCCCCACAGGACACCCCTCCATCGTGAACTCAGTCCACTCAGTGACCCAACCAACCCATGCTCTCACCACATCTTCAACCTAGGCAAAGCCAGAACCAGCCATGTACTCGCCACCTTGTTCAACCCCTCAATTGACATGGCCACCTTCCCTGAGGACCGGAAGCCAGCAGAAGTAGACGTCCTACTAAAAAACCCATCAGCAGACCACAGCAAACTCGACAACCACCAACGGAACTTTAATATTTTGTGAAGTTCTTTGTGTGCGTTGGCGGCCTTATTTATTCTGTCACCTATGTGTTTTTTTTTTTTTTGTTTTTTTTTTTGGTGTGGCTGTTTTAATATTGTCTAGATGGTTTCAAACTCACATCTCCCAACCCCAAAACCCCCCCTCCCCCCAACCTCCGGGAACTCCACTGGCTACTGTACAGAAAAGATGCCAGTTCAGGCTCCTGACCCATGCATACAAGGCCCTACACAACTGTAGATCACCTGAACTTCCATTAGCCCCCAGACCGCTCTGCGTCCCTTTCTCCATCCTTCACCCCTGCATCCGATGATGCGGAGGTTGCTCCTTCTCCTATCTGGAGCGAAGACATGAAACGAGCTACCCTTTCATCTACAGACCTCCCAATCTCTTCCAGAGTTCCAAAAGTCCCTGAAGACCAGGCTATTTGGCTAATCAACTGGACTCCGCCAGTGCCATAGATACCCTCACGGGTGACCAGTAGTGCTCTACAAATTTACTGATCTATTTATCTCTGCATTTGTTGTTTGCCCACCCGAATCCATGGCTCACAAGTCCATAACTTGGACTTCAGGGCTCCGATCTTTATTTAGAATGTGCAAGCTACTGCACGGCCCAGACTTGGCTATAATTTGAGGAGCTGCCTCTACAAGGTTAAAGGTATCCTCAGATTGTTTGCTAGCGGGCCTTCTCGGTGTCATGGGGGGGGCCTCATAATGAAGGTTGCATTAGTCGCTTTTGGTATCCCTGTATGTGAATATAATGAGCTTGGCAACCAATATTCAGCTATTCCACACTTTCTACAATAATGCATTCCAATGACTTGTGTTAGGGCAGGCAACCTCAATCTTCTGCCTGTTGCACGCCGCCTATTGCTTCTTTTGTCTGTTTGTTTCCTGCTTCCAACCTGCCTGCTGGAATAGATGCATCTCTAAATGAGCAAACTCTACATGTCTTAGTAAACTTTAGCTTTGTTCTAAATTCTCTACATGAATTACTTTTCCATTGCTGTGACTTTAGCTCAGTTCAGATAATCAACTGTTCAGTGTTTTTTGGGAGTTGATGGGCTGAGGAAAACTAACAATTCCTAGGATCTGATCCACATTGGTTTGTGGGGGCATAAATGCTCCTTTGTATTGTTTCACAAAATAAAGCTTTGGCATCTTTGGTCAATATTGATAGAATTGCATGTTATTGATTGTTCAGTTAGTGGCTGAGTTGCTCTTACATTGACTAAATATTATTTTATCATAGTGAACCGAACACTGTCTCATTGGTAGACCGTGCTGGGAAGCGGATGGAACTCGTCGACAGTCCTTCATACGTGGCATACAGCGCAAAGAAAACAGCCATCGTAAGTAGTGAATAGTAGGAAGGCTGGTTGGACCCACTTGTCTCCTCCAAATGTCACTGTTTAAATGGGAACAGTTTAGGATGGTGCAGTGTTTTGATTCATAATCAGGGGTTCTGAAATTTGAAACATTGAGCCTTTCATATATTCAAAGGCTTTATTATTCCTTGCCCTCAGTCTGTATTTGTGCACCGGTGTAGTTAAACATTTATACTACATTGAAACTGCCATAGTTTGTGTGTCTGCCTCAATTATGTGAGCCGATCTTTGGCCATTGAGATGTAGAGATGGAGTATCCATTTTATTTAAATATTATTTTACTGCTGGCAATGAAATCCTTGGAGAGCTGTCTATGAATTCCTGAATACTTATTCGTCATTCACTGTCCAGCCTGCTCACTTAGACCAGTCGACTTCAGCTACGAACATAAGCAGTCCTTTTCTTTCAAGGTATTTTTATTAATATTCATACACATTTAATATATTTGCCCATTTGTGGTATCCCAGCACATCTGTAACGTAGATAGTAATACATACTCCTATGAAGGGCACTATTTAGTTTACATGCTTATCCTTTTGGAAAGGGCATCTACAAGAAATTATTTCTAGAAAAACGTATTCGAGAACCCAGAATGGAATAGAACTCCGAAATAGATTCACAAAGCAAAAACTTGTTTCCTTTCAAGAGAGGAAAAAATAAATGAATGTCTAATAGGCAGAAACTTTGCAGGAGAAAAAAGAAAGCTGTCACTTTAAGGCTGCATATATATCCGGCATGCCACAGATTGCCAATAGGCAATGCTAACAGCCAGTCCCCGCCAGTCCCCTTCAGATTTTATTTCTGGTCCACTGTAGTAGGATCTCAGGAACAGAGCTCTGGCTGTTTTTCTTGTCCATATATTGAATTTTCTCAGAATAAAGTCTGTTGAAAAAGTAGTGTGGTGTTTTTTTTGTTTGTTTGTTTTTTTTGCTCGGGTTTTTCATTTCCATAAACTCTTGAAGCTAAAATGCCCTTCTGCTCCTACCCATTGTGGGTCTCTGAAGCTTATGGCCTTTCTACCAGAGTGCTGTGATGTTCGGGAAAGTGACATTGAGAGGATCATTTGGCAGTAAGATCTCCTGCTTGGATGGCACAGCATTGATGGATACCGACCAGCTGTGACTTGCCATGACACTGCGAGCTTGTAAATGTCACTTGCAGGCACAGCACATGCATCTCGGTCTATATTGTGCAGTATTGACATCAATCTGACGCAAGGAATGGCTGTCATTTCATAAAAAAAATCATGAAGCTGGCTACATTCAGTGCCGTCTGATTAGCTGAAAAACACCCTTACTAGATTGTAAACAATGGGTCATCATGCCCAGTTCCATATAAACACCTGTTCAGTTTGCTGCCCAATGATTTTTAATTGGGTACAAATGTCAGCATAGTAATGTGTTCCTCGTTTATCATTCAGTTATAATTGTATTTGTAAACCTAGTTAATGGTGCATCTATGACACATCGTATGCCCTAGTTATAGGTACATGCTCTGTTCATCTTATAGTTCCTGGGATACGCTAAGCGCCATATTTTTATTTCGTATTGAAAAGGTACCAAACCATTTTGCATCTTGGGGGCTTTCAAACTGTGTATTTTGCAGCATGATTGTAAGGCCAGCAATTGGGTGCATGCACGTCTGGCATACAGCGCAGGGGTAGGATTCGTTGTACATGTGAGACTAGAAAGCCAAACTGTCTTGTAAAGGTATTTTCCAGTCTATAGCTTTCCCACTCTAACCAGAAGAGGGTACCAAACCGCTATGCCTGCTTTATTCCCTTTGTGGAGAGATTAAAGAAATAATGGTCTCTGCTGGTGTAGTTGGTGCTGCATATGTTTTAAAAGCATTTTTAACTTTCCTGCCTTTCTACCCGTAATTTTTATTTACAGTTTGCTTCAGTGAATCTTTAAAATAGTGACTAGTGTTCACTTTCAAAAGGACCGGAACAAATCGGGTAACCTTTTGAATGTTTCACTTCTCCAGTATTGGGGTATCTTTCATAGATTCACATGCTTGAATCATTCCCCGTCGTCGGAGTGGGAGTCCCACGGTACATAAAAATAGCAATATATATATATATATATATATATACCATATCCTAGGTAAATTAGAACCAGGAAGTAACGTAGCTAGAAATTAAAGGAAAAAATTCCTTCACCTTCATGACTCGTCCAAGTCATTATATATAGTCCAAAGTCCAGCCAATCAGGCGACAGCACCACCCAGAATGTTCTCCTCAGAGGCTCAGGCTCTCAGATTTTCTACCGCACGCTCGTGTGAAGGGAGTCTCCCTGAGCTCTGCTCAGTTTTCTTCTCAGTTCTTTGAATTTATTATTCTTAGGATGTCTTCTTCAAAGAAGTCTCTTTTCGCCTTTGTGAGTCTTGTGGGAAGCTCCGGCTGTTTTCAGAAGATCCCCACAAGAAGTGCATTTACTGCTTATATCCTGAACATCAGGTGAGAGAGAACTTTTCCTCAAAAAACTCTGAGGGACAGAGAGGGGCGTCTACTTCTGTGGCTACAGAAGATAAAAGACCAGGACAATCCCTTATCTGAGGTGGGGAGCATTGCCTCTGTTCAGTCTACGTCCTCCAGAAAGAGGTTTTCTGACACAAATTTGTCTTCTCCTGGGGCTAAGGTGTTGAAGAAGCAACCCTCCAGCAGTACTGAAGTGCCTTCTACTTCAAAAAGACTCTTCCACCTTCTAAGCCTAGATCTATAGCTTCTACGCCCCGAGAAAGTCAAAAAGTCTCTCTCTTCTACACAAGTGTCTGACAAAGATTTGCCTCAGAAACGGATTTCCTCGTCGACGGGCTCGCCGGCGACTCCTTCGTCGACGAGCTCTTATACTGCAACTACTACGCCGACGGCAACATTCTCATCGCCGAAGACACAAATGATCATGTCGTCGGCGTCTTCGCCGCCGACGCTGGTATCCGTCTCAGTCAGACCAGTTCCGTCGACGAAGGTGTTAGTATCTACCGTCGATGCTTCGACGACGAAGACTAAAGGAGTGTCGTCGTCGACTGTCTCGTCGACGAAGGTCCCGTCGACGAAGTCCGTCCCGTCGACGAAGTCCGTCCCGTCGACGAAGTCCGTCCCGTCGACGAAGTCCGTCCCGTCGACGATGCTTCCGTCGACGCCTACACCGTCGACGACTACTTCGTCAACGGTTTCCTTGTCGACGTTACCACTCAGCATCATGCACGGCTCTGCAGGTCTGGTCGTCGTCGACGCCTGCAGTGGAGATTACGCCGTCTACATTGCCTCCGGTGACAACGGCGTCTTCTTTATTACAAAGACGTGCATCTTCTTTAAATGTACGCTCTCCGCTCACAATTTCTCCTCCTAAGGTTCACCTCAGACTGCCGGACCAGTTGCTAACCTCTGATGATGACGATGACCAATCGGAAGAGGGTGATATGTTCCGTACCGCCAGGAGCCCTTCGGAGCTCCTCATTAAATATCAAGATGAGGATCCAGAGGATGACGTCTGTCAGGAAACGGTTCCTTTACCTTCAGATACACTGCCTACGGCCCAAATGCCTCTGGCTCTTTTGAACAATCTGCAATACATGCTAGATGATTACTATCGCCGTTTCCTCCATCAGAATCGGCTTCCTCTATGCCGCCCACACCTATGCCTCAAACTTCTTCAACTTTAAGATCACCCAGGCCTCATTCTCCTGTACTGTTGCATCACTCTCAGGACGCCCACACCTCTGACGACGATAGGGAGGAAGGAGAATTAGATGACAGATCTTTACTTTCAGAATGGGATGAGTATCAGATACAAACTCCGTCGCCTTTAACTCCTGCTCCTGTCGACTCCCCTCCTGCTGACGTTGGAGGTTTTCACCTGCTTATGGAGAGAGCTACTAAGCGTTTTCTGCTTTCTATGGAAACGAAGCAGGATGATTGCTTCCTCTATGATTTTAAGGATCAACCAAGAAGACAAATACGATCCATTCCCATTATTGACTTCATTTGGCAAGAGGGATTGAAAGTTATGAAAGCTCCTGCCTCTATTCCTGCGGTCATGCCCCGCCTTGATAAAAAGTACAAGGCTCCGGACAACTCGCCTGCATGTTTGATCGGTCAACCAAAGGCAGATTCGGTTATAGCGCAGGCAGCGCAGCGACGATCGCGGAATCCCTCCTCTCCATTATCCGCCCCTCCAGATCGGGACGGTAGACGTTTGGACGCTATTGGGAAGAAGGTGTCCACTATGGCAGCGACAACAGTTCGGGCAGCTAATTCACTGGCTATCTTAGGACGCTATGATAGGCAAATGTGGTCGGACATTGCTCCCTACATTAATATGTTGACTGAGCCTTCTAAATCAGAGGCGCTTAAGATCCTTCAAGAAGGGGAACGAATCTCGGCTGAGATTATAGACTCATCGGTGGATGTTGCCTCTACAGGTTTTCGACAAATGGCAGGTGCTGCGGTCTTGCGGAGGCAAGGCTGGTTAAAATCAACTTCTTTTCGCCAGGAAGTTCAGACTAAGATATTGGACATGCCTTTCGATGGCGAGTCTCTTTTGGGAACCATGTGGATGAGGCCCTACAGACCATTAAAAAGGATACTGAGACAGCAAGTTCTCTCGGAACACTTCAGTTTCGTAAACCGCCCTTTCGAGGTGCGAGGGGCGTGGATCCTTCTCTACTAGAGGAGGATACAATCAACAGAGACAATATCAGCCCTATCACAGCAATCAGCGCTTCTCTTCCCAGCGCCAACAACAATTCAGGCAACAACCAGCGACCTCTTACTCGCAAAATAGAAGGAAGTCTACTTTCCGAGGACGTGATAACCCTAAAAAACAGTGACAACTGCCACCTGCCACCTGCTCGACCACTTACCCCTGTACAAGTTGGAGGAAGAATCTCCCGTTATTACTCAAGCCATCGAAGTAGTCCCTCGACTGCAAAGAGGAACGGGGTTCTATTCCAGGTTTTTTCTCATAAAAAAGAAATCGGGAGAATGGCGTCCCATTTTAGATCTTCGCTCCCTCAACAAATATCTCAAGAAATTGTCATTCCGGATGCTAACTCTGCAAGAAATTCTTCCTCTCCTTACTGCAGGGGATTACATGACCACCCTCGACCTCCAAGATGCTTATTTTCATGTGCCAATTCTACCCAGACACAGAAGGTTCTTGAGGTTCAGAGTGGCCGGCAGGGACTTTCAGTTCAAAGTCCTCCCTTTCGGACTACGGTCCGCACCCCGGGTCTTTACCAAGGTCTTAGCACCGGTGGCTGCACACCTTCGACTGGAGGGAATCCAGATTTTTCCCTATTTGGACGACTGCCTTATCAAGGCGAGTTCATTCAACAGCGCAAACGTCCATACTCAGAGATGTCTATCCCTGTTCCAATCTCTGGGTCTCTCCATCAATTTCGACAAATCGCACCTCCTCCCATCGCAGGAGAGAACCTTCTTGGGAGCCACATTAAACACGTTGAGAACAAAAGTCTGCGTCTCAACCGAAAGACAAACGAAACTTTGCAATCTTGCACAGCTAATAAGATCAAAAGAGTACGTTTCAGTTCGACGGTTCAAGTCGCTTCTGGGGATGCTGTCATCTTGCATTCCTATGGTCCCCAATTGCCGTTTCAGAATGAGACCCTTGCAAGAGGAACTCAACAAACAGTGGCTGCAAATCTCAGGATCCTTCGACGATCTCATTCGCGTCACTTCACAGATAAGGGACACTCTACGATGGTGGACTTCAAAGACAAATGTAGCAGCAGGCTGCTCATTCCTCATGAAACCTCCAAGCTTCGTCATCACCACGGATGCCTCCCTAGAAGGATGGGGAGCCCATCTGCAGGGACTGACAGCAAGCGGAAGATGGGATGCTCAGCAAAAGACTTGTCATATCAACCTGTTGGAGTTACTGGCGATCTTCCTAGCCCTGAAGTCTTTCCGCACCATCATTCTCGGAGCATCTGTGTTGATACGGACGGACAACACAACAAGTATGCATTACTTGAACAAACAAGGAGGAACAAGGTCCGCACTGTTGTCTCAACAAGCCCAGGAAATGTGGGATTGGGCGATCAAACATCAGATAACCCTGACAGCAGTTCATGTCCCGGGAGTGTCCAACGTTCTTGCGGATTCCCTCAGCCGCTTGACAACATCCAATCACGAGTGGGAGCTCCATCAGCCAACGTTGAATCGAATTTTTCAGGAGTGGGGTCAGCCCAACCTGGACTTGTTCGCAACCAGTCTGAACCGCAAATGCCAATTCTTCGCAAGTTGGCGTCTCCACAACGAATCATGCGGAAATGCCTTTTTGATGAACTGGTCGCAGATTTATGCCTACGCTTTTCCACCGATACCGTTGGTTCCCAGGGTTCTCAGGAAAATGAAGAAGGAACCTTGTCGCCTAATACTCATAGCTCCCAGGTGGCCTCGCCAGTTCTGGTTCACCGAACTACTCCTTCTCTCCGAATGCCATCCCATTCAGTTGAGACCAATACCGAACCTTCTATCCATGCAGAACGGTCAGATCTGCCATCCGGATCCTGCATCCCTGCACTTAGCAGCCTGGCGCCTGAGCACCTTGAATTCGCCCACTTAGATATTCCTTCTAACTGTAGAGAAGTTCTGGCCAATGCTAGGGTGCCTTCCACAATAAAGACATACACGCTTAAATGGAAACGATTTTGCCTGTGGTGTCAAGCCAACAACATACATCCAGTACATGCAAAGCCGGAACAAATTTTACCTTTCTTCCTGCATCTGGCAAGATCAGGCCTTGCACATTCTACGCTTAAAGTATTCTTAGCAGCTATCTCAAGATTTAGACAGGATGGTTCCAACTCCTCTATTCCTCTAGGATCATTCGACAGTTCTTTAAGGGGTTATTTCGTATGTTTCCACCTATTCGCCATCCACCTCCAGCCTGGCATCTTAACGTTGTGCTATCGCAACTTATGCGACACCCCTTTGAACCTATTCATCGGACAGAGTTGAAGTTTCTTTCATGGAAAGTGTCTTTACTATTAGCCCTCACGTCGGCTAGGCGGGTCAGTGACATTCAAGCCTTCACTATAAAACCGCTGTACCTTCAATTCACAAGAGATTCCGTAGGGTTACGCACTAACCCCGTTTTTATGCCCAAAGTACCTTCGGACTTCCATCTCAACGAACCGGTCATTTTAAAAACTTTTTTTCCCAATCCTCAATCACCTGCGGAAAGGGCTTTACATACTCTTGATCTCAAAAGATGTCTCAAATTCTATTTACAAAGGACATCTTCCATACGGAAATCTGATCAGCTATTTTTAGCTTATGGAAAGATGCGTACAGGACACCCAATATCAAAACAGTCCATTGCCCGTTGGATCTCTGCTGCGATTGGTTTCTGTCATCAGCTGGCAGGCAGACCTTTACAGACAATTCCAAGGGCACATTCTACAAGAGCAATCTCTTCCTCTACTGCTCTCTTTGCTGGTGTGCCGATTCATCAAATCTGCAGAGCTGCTACGTGGTCCAACAGGCACACCTTTACAAGGCACTACTGTTTGGAAGCTGCCAATGATGCAGACACGTCCGTGGGACAGGCGGTTCTTCGTAATCTTTTAACTAAGGTGAGCCTCTGTTTCCCTCCACCTCTTGCTATTGTTTTACTATGGATTTATACAGATATATCTTGATATGTGAATACATATATAACAATAAGCTATATGTTTGTGATTACACTTTGACTGTGTTATGCATATGCTTATGTTGTGCTGATAATGTCAGCAGTATTGTTCTGGAGTTACTGCTATCTACTCTGATTCAAGCATGTGAATCTATGAAAGATACCCCAATACTGGAGAAGAACAATAGTTACTTACCTGTAATCTGTGGTTCTCCAGTATTAGTATCTTTCATAGATTCACATGCAACTCGCCCACCTCCCCTCAGAGGCTCTTTTGCTATGCTCTGTTTCATTCTGGATCACACTTGTGCTGGAAAATCTGAGAGCCTGAGCCTCTGAGGAGAACATTCTGGGTGGTGCTGTCGCCTGATTGGCTGGACTTTGGACTATATATAATGACTTGGACGAGTCATGAAGGTGAAGGAATTTTTTCCTTTAATTTCTAGCTACGTTACTTCCTGGTTCTAATTTACCTAGGATATGGTATATATATATATATATATATATATTGCTATTTTTATGTACCGTGGGACTCCCACTCCGACGACGGGGAATGATTCAAGCATGTGAATCTATGAAAGATACTAATACTGGAGAACCACAGATTACAGGTAAGTAACTATTGTTCTTGTGAAGCATATGGTTCAGAAGCACCATTAATGTCGGACAGGAAAATGTGTCCCAATAACAATTCACCTTCCAGGGAGTCTCTGCAGTAAGCTTTCTTACAGATACACCCAGAAATCAGGTTTTGAATTCCAATGGATTTTATTTAGTCTAGTGGAATTCATTGACCCTGGCTAAAACATTTTGTATCCAGACAAATGGAAAAAGACAATAACCAATATTTAAAAAAAATTGAATGGTGCTCATATCATTGAGTTCACAAGTGCAGCGATTGAATTAACTTTATCTTAGCTGAAGAGGACAAGTATATGCGGTTTTCCTGATTTATGCTTTAAGTTATTCTTGTAACTTTTATTTAGACCTGTTTTTAAATACGGTCTGCATTGGAAAAGCCATTTAGTTTAGGAAATGTAAAGTTGAGAGACCTAGTCTTTGTAAGTTTACTTTATGTTAATGGCAATGTCGAAAAAGACTAAGTGAGAGACAGAAGTATCTATTAGAAACGGAAAAACTGATGTAAAATTAACAGGCATGTGGGTATTGGAAATTGTCAAATTTGGTCATACCCTTGAATTTCAAATTTGGTCATACCCTTGAATTTCAAATTTGGTCATACCCTTGAATTTCAAATTTGGTCATACCCTTGAATTTCTGGAGGAGCCTCCGTGGTAAGAGGAAGGCAAACACTTAAAAGAGCTCCATCTAGAAGTGGCCAACTTATGAAGAAGCGAGCTGTGGTAGAGGCGCTGGCATCAGAAAAATCTAGGATTTTATTTCATTTTCTTTCTTATATTTTGTAAACCCAAAGTGAATGACAGCTAGTTTTAGAGTTGGAAAAGCCTCAACAAGTACATCAAAAAGCTTCTGTGCTTCCATGCAGAAGGTTTCTTCACGATCTGTTAGCAGTCCCTTCTTTTTAAGAAAGGTAGGCTGTGTGGTGCACCCTTATTTAGATTGGATCATAAGGGCAAAAACACGTAGAGATGACCGAAAGGACAATGTCAACATTAGCAAGCTTGGACCTGACTATCGGTATAAAAAAAAGAGCGAAAAAACTACCCCAAGCACAGATTTGGTTTTCTTGGGTGCCAGAATGTGCATAAACGAAGGAATGGTGTTCCACCCCAAGAAAGGGGAAAGAAGCAGATTTGTCAAGCAGGATGGCAAGTCATGATAGAACAAGAGTCATAAGAGCAAGCCTCTTGCACTGACCCCATGTTGCAGAAATTCAGCTTTAAAGGTCCTGAGGTATGATTTATGATAGAAATTCTGCACCTGTAAACACTTGCGTGGTAAAACCCAGCACTACTGAGCAATTTACATTAATCCCCCATTGAATGGGGTATTACTGGGTTGTGTTTTTTTTTCATTTGCAGATGGAATCCTGAGGGGATTAATTTTCCCATGTACCACCTGGTCTAATTAAATGCGAGTGAGGGTACATGTGTGTCTGTGTGTCAAAGATGACAGAGTAGGACCTGAGCTGGAGGGGGGAGAACTACATTCTTAAACCTTCTTCGTCTCCAGTTCGTTAGTGGTGGGTCTGTCAGGTGGTTGGCAACTGGGCTGAACTGCAGCCCATTCCTAATGTGATTTTTACTGGTTTGATTCTTCTGAATGGTAAAATTTGATATGATGATCCTGCACTGGCAAAATCGGGGTGCATTAACACAAAGCCACTTGTAATTGAGTGGAGCAAAATCCCTAGGAGGGGGTTCTTCATAATCAGACTGTTGTACTTGACCCTCTCTGCAGGGTCCAACCCCCCCCCCCCAAACATTTTGCTTTTACCCTCCACGTTTTGCTGGATTCGTTTCTGCTGGCCTTAGGAACCTGTGCCTATTTACCACTGCTAACCAGTGCTGAAGTGTGTGCTCTCTACTTTAACCATTTTTGAATTAGATTATACCCATTGGCATATTTCCTATATTTGTAAGTTCCTAGTAAAGTGGTACTCCATGTACCCAGGGCCTGTAAAATAAATGCTACTTGTGGGTCTGCAGCACTGATTGTGCCACCCACTTAAGTAGCCCTTTAAAATGTCTCGGACCTGCCATTGCAGAGCCTGTGTGTGCAGGTTAAACTGCCATTTCGACCTGGCAAAATAAACCTTTTGCCAGGCCCAAACCTTCCTTTTTAATACATATGTCACCCATAAGGTAGGCCCTGGACAGTCCAAAGGGCAGGGTGTAAGGTATTTAAAAAAGTGACGTACCTTTTTTTAAATTTTTACTTACTATAGGTAAACAGTCAATGCTATGACACTTCATACACCACATTACCCCATCTCAGGCCTTCCTGCTCCCCACCAGTCCGCCCAGTCTGTAAATCCTTAACAGAATATGTTCAGTTAATACCCCATTTCAGTAACCCTGTTCCAAGTTGAGAGACACGTCCCACCTCATCGTCTCAAGGTTGTTGCGTATGCCCTCCCAGGCCCCCCCCCCCCCAAGTGTTTTCAATGTCTCACACCCTCCCTCTCCATGGTGTCCCGGTTTCTCTACATGATGCTTTAGCAGCCGCTGTCGGACTCCCACCCCCTTCTTATTTTCCTTATACACCTCTTTTCATCTGCATGCATCTGTCCATCCCAGCCTGCCAATCCTACACAGTTGGTGTGAACCAACTGCCCCACCTATAGTATAGATCTTTTTTGCCACCGTACACCTGATATTCGCTAAAATATTTTCATATTAGGTCGCATCGGTAGGGTCCCATATCTCCAGTAGTGCCAATTTGTTCTTCATTTCAACTCGTCCCCCACTTGCATCCCCCCAGTAAGGTGGCGATCTCCTCCCAGAAAGGGGGCACCCTCTGGCAGCTCCACAAAGTGTGCAAGAAGGAGCCCTCCAACCTGCAGTTTCGGAGGCAATTCACTCCTCCTCCCCCCCCACCCGGTCCCATTTTTTGCGACATGGGTTCTCTCATAATGCAATCTGTGCAAGATTTTCAGCAGGATCAGCTGGTATGAAGCCTTAACCGCCACTTCCGAGGGGAAACCCATCACTGTACACTAGTCCTCTCAGTCCATTTCAGCCCATATCTTGCTCCTGCCGTACCTGCAATTTCCCCAGTGTCCCATGCATGTTCCTCATAAGTGTCCCATGTGTTAATGAAATTGCCTACGAGAGGACAAGACCCTCCAGTAGCTTCACTTTCCAACAGGGATTCGTCTTGTGTCTCCTCTTCTCTGGATAGGCGCCCCTGTAGTGTATGTCTCGGGTTTCTATATCTGAGCCGTTGCGTCATGGACGTCTGATATTACTTCTTTAAGTGCTTACATGGGACCATCCCATACCTTAGCCAGCGCTTAGAGGCCGATGTCATCCTACTGTCAGACACCCTGCAGTTTTCCCTTTAGCCCCATTCTGGTACCTTCCCACAGCTGTCTTCAGGATCAACCACTTATCCCATTGCCTTTTTTTCTATTCAGCCAGTGACCGCATAGCCTGCTATGCCATGGGGCCAAGTCTACCCCCATATAAAGCATGCTAATGGCTCCTCTTGCCCATATCCAGTCTGTACCTCTGGAAAGCTGGGTCGTCCCATGCCACGCATGCCCAGTCGCTAACTACAATAACCTGGGATTCTTTGTAGTACTTTCTGACATTTGGCACGGCAATGCTGCTGTCATATTTTGAGCTCTGCAACACCACCAATGCAATACACTGGGGTCCACAGGAGTGTCAAGTTGCCCTTCAGTTTTGGCAAAGGAGGCCTCCGGGGTCCTATATGGACTGTTATGCAGGACATAAGCCTAGGTAGCCCAGTCATTTTAAACCTCACCGCCCTACCCAATATCGAGAGCGGCAGCTTTTACATCTCTCTCCAGGGTGGCAATCAGCAGTGTTCGATTTGCCTCATAGTGGGACCCCGCCTCTCTAGAGACCCTTATGCATAGGTATTTAAACTTGTGCTATTCAATCCTAAGTGGTAACGTCATCTCACCGTCCTGTCTCCATTCCTCCATTGGGTATAGTAGTGATGACCTCCCCCCTCCAAGTTAATGGTAAAGCGGGCATGTACTTAAGTTTTGCATGCCCTGGTAGTGGAAACTCCTAAATTCATTTTCCACTACTACAAGGCTTATCTTTCCCAGAGGTGTTGCCTTATTACATTTTTATAAGTGTCCTTTCCAAATGGGAAGAGAAAGTTGGTTCATGTTTGGTGTCTCTGGAATCCCAATTTAAATCTTAACTTGTGATGAAATTGGATTTTAAATTACAATTCTGAAAATGTCACTTTGAAAGTTGCCATTTTCTTGCTTTAGCCTTTGGTGCCTGCAGCCTGTCACTGTTTACTTATCACATGGCTGGGTGTAGTGGTCTGTTGGTCTTTGTGTATTCCTCCTAGACAGCCACACACAATGGGAGCTTAGATGTGACTGGTTGGGCCATCACTGGGAGGGAGGAGCTGGGCCTAGCTTCACTTACACCTGAATAGGCTGTGTCCTGTCTCCACACAAAGGACTGCATGCCCCTTGTAGTTAGTCTGGAGCCAGGACCAGGAAGGTAGGCCTGTCCCCTTCAAAGGCATGCCTCCAGGAGCTTCTCTCCACTTCAGAGGTACAACTGTGCATAAAAGATAGACCTCGGACACCACCACTTCAGTACACTTCTGGATCTGTGGATACTCTGTCAGAAAGGACTGCTGTGCTGCAACAAAGACTGCCATTCTGCTGGTCTAAAGGAACTGCTGTTCTGCTGTGCTGCTTGCTGCCCTCTTGCTTGGGAAAGAAGAACTGGGCCTGCGACTTCATCTTGAGCCCAGGCCCCAGTGTGATTCGAAGGGCTAGTCTGCTGACCTCTTGATCGGAGTCTCCGGGACATGAAAGACTCAACAGCTCCTTGACCAGTCTTCAGCGTGTTACTGAGCCCACCAAGTGGTGCCTCTCAGGTCCTGGACCCTGGGTGTGGCTCAAGAGCTCTTGAAATCAAGCTTTTGTGCTCTTTGTGACCGTGAACGGGCCAGTTCACACCGTAACTGTGCCGCTCGCTCAGAAAATCGGCGTGAGCCACTGCCAGCCGTCTCTTCACACAGCAAGCATGGATCGCTCTGGCGTACAGTCATCGCAAAGCTCAAGCCAGCCCGTGCGCGATGCCTAGACTGCTCTTCGCGCAATGCGCTACTGCCTGTGACTCTCTCCTCGCGACCCTTTTCAACGTGAATAGCAGCCAGTCTGTAAGGGCTGAGGGGCCACGCCACCCACATTTTTCCTGGAAAGAGTGCGTGTCAGTCTGAACAAAGGTCCGCCTGGCCGACCCTTCCTTTCCAGGTCAGGCAGCCAGAAGCTGGACATCTACAACATGAGCATGCTCCTGGTGGCCTAAGCTGAATTTTGCCAGGTTAAGGATTTCCCAGCCCTGTGGGTGTGACATCCTCAGCCTTGTAAAAGTGCCTCAAGACACCCCCCCCTTCCCCTTTTCCCCTCGTGACGAGGGATAGCGTCGCCCATTGCCTCGGACCTGGGTGCTTCAGTTTAAGCCCTGAAGTGCCCATGACAGAGTGTCAATTAGTAACTAGTGACACCTCATCACAGAGTGGGGTGGGGTCAGCAGTCTCACTGACCCATCTCACTGTGACGAGGTTGGGAGTGCTACCTTTCCTCACTGGCTGCCCTAAGGTGAGCAGTGAGGGAAGGCGGCAGTCCCAATCCTCCTAGGACCTCCAAGGCTTGGGGCTGCTGGCTTCCCTCATTGACAGCCAATGAGCAGCCTGTTGTCCTAACCCTCTTGGGACCTCCGTGGCTTCCCTCTTGGAGATCTGCATGCATGGTAAGTTTATTTATTTATTTTGTATTTGGTGCCTGAATGCATGTGTATTTGTTAGTGAGTGTTATGAATGGGTGTGTGAATGCATGGGTGTGAGTGATGTGTATGTGTGCTTGTGGCCCCCCCCCCGCTCCCTCCTCCTTGGATCCTTGTATTTTTGGTCTTGTTTGATTTATTACATATTGCTCTATTTTTCTAACCTGGTGTGGGAACTTTTTGTGTGGTGTTTACACTGTTTTACTGTTTGGTGAGTTGCACAAATATTTTACACATTTCCTCTACATTGAGCCTGACTGCTCTGTGCCAAGCTACCAGGTTGTTAAGCGCAGGTTAATTTGAGGTTTGCTTGTGCCTTAACCGGACTAGGATTGTGGTTGCTGTTCGACCAAGGCTTACCCCCCCACCCCCCATTCGGCGAGTAACCCAGTTTCCATCATAACACTAGATATTTAGAATAACATTCATGTTTACGTGTTAATTGCTTGATACAGGTTCGTTCTATCAGATTTTTTCCATATAATGTTTCAAGTATTTTTGCCCAGTAAATGTGCTTTGGAATTTTTTAGGGTAAACCAGTTTATGCCCATTATGGATGCAAAGAAGATTTTTTGGAACTAGAGAAAAATGGTGTCGGCGTCCAAGGCTGTATAATCATTGTCAGAGCAGGAAGGAACAGCTTTGCTGAAAAAGTAAGTAGCATGTTAACTTTTTAAATTGTAACTCCAGAATTTGCTTGTAAAATTGTTAGGCAACAGTGGATCTTTCATAGATTCACATGCTTGAATTCTCCCAACGTCACACTGGGGACCCCTGATAGTTACTGTTGGTACAGCAATGTATCAGTATAGCAATCCACATTAAAAACTAATGGCCAAACTAGGATACACCTCAATTGCCCATTCACCTCTTTGTGACCCAAACTCCTGTCGGGAAGGGGCTCAAGGTCCCAACCCTCTGAGGCTCCAACTGCCACATTTTCAACCGCTTTGTACCTAGCTATAGGGAAAATCTAGGCTTTGCTCCTCTACTGCATTTTTTGACTCAACTCGCCTAAGAAACAATTAAGAACCGGACTACTTAATCTTTCTTAAAGGTTGTGGTACATCTTTGCTTATTTTGGGGAAGAAACTATGGGAGAACCTTTTTAGCCAAGGGCTCTCTTCGGACTGTGTGAATGGTGCGGATCCAGAAAGGTTTTTGTAGATTACCCGCACACTAAATGTATTTTCTACCTTCATACACCAGGCCACAGCCCGAAGAATTGCAAAATACTTGTCGCATTTAGCATCAAACCCTTGAAGGGCAGATAGGCTTCTACACCTTCAGTGCTGAATCACCAAGTGCTTCAGAAAAAAGTGCTGTAAAGTCTAAAAAGGGCAAACTAGAAGGTCTTAGTTTAGAAGAAGCACTTACTGGGGCTACCTCAGAGGCCAGTCTTTCTCCCACCAGAAGAACCCGTCTCTGCCTTGAAGGGACTTACTTATGATTCTGGTGAGGTCACTCCGGTGACTTCTGCAGTTACATCCGCGAAGAAAGGCAGTCAGTGCAACTATGAAAAATGTCCCATTGACTGAAAAAACAACAAAGGCCCTGTCAACGAGTGCTCCAAAACTTTCATTGTGTAACGTTCCATAGTCTTAAATATATGGTGTAGCGTAGACAGTCTGAACACGAAGATCCTTCACAGTCTCAACGACTGTTACCAGGTAAACGACCACCAGAGACGACCCCAAAGAAATCATTTGTTGACAAATTATCGCAGTCGACAAAACAATTATTGTGGGTCACAAAGACATTGACTAGCAACTCTCTTCTGACAAAGGCCTCGTCAGTCAGCAAAACTGTTTACCAACTACTAGTCTACCACCAAACGACCCCATTGATTAACTAAATCTGGGTAGTAGGTCTAAGCTGCAAGAGAACCTTCAATATGATCTACTCCTATAGCAAAACTGGAAACTAAATATAGTGCACTTCATACAGCACCTGCATGCCTACGGAACCATATTAAAACTGACTTGGTGAGTTCTGCTGCACTAGAGGTGCCTAATCCACCAACTCCCATGTGCAATACCCACAGACAAAAGGTAAATATTTTTAACGCAAGTGCCATCTTGTTGCAATACAATAGACAATTATGGAACAACATATCAGTTTCTAGACAATCGTCTGGAGGACTGTAAAGAACAATTGAAAGCAATTCTCGGAGAAGGCGAAATCGCATCTGACCTCATAGATGCCTTCAGATGTCAGCGAAGGCTGTTTTAAGATTTTATGGCTGGCTGCACAGTACTGCTGTCTGAGCAGAGGTGCAATCCAAGGTCATTGGCATGCCCTTCAATGGTCAACACTTATTTACATCCCATTTAGATGAAACCTTACATGCAATTAACTCATCTGACAGCCTTGGGAATCTTCCAAAAAGCCAACCATATTTTTATTAAAGAAATCACTATGGACTGGCACCATTTCAGTAGGGAACTTTAAACATTTTTTGTCCATAGAGGCATGGTGGTTATAAGCAGAAGAGAAACTGGAAACCAACAACAAGGTAAGAATAGCTGCCCATAAACTAACGAGGGCCGTGACCGTGGACAAAGTCTGACTCGCCCACATCCATAGAAATCCATGCCGATGGGAGGGAAAGTGAGCCATTTATCCCTCATGGTGAAAAAAGCATTGAATTGTTGGGTACTGGATGTAATTCAACATAGATACACAATAGAATCTGCATTTCCACCATGAACGCCTCATCAGGGAGAACCATCACAACTTGAAGGCACTGAAACAACAAAGCTACTGCTCAAAAATGCCTTGGAACCAGTGCCAGAAACTAGAAACGTCTGGTATTTTATTCAAGATTTTTCCTCATCTGCAAAGGACCATGAACTCCATTCACAAGAACAGTTATGTGGCATCAATGGTTCTAAGAGCTGCATTACTCCTATCAGTTCATCAAAAGCGACCCATCGACGCCGTGAGGCCTACAGCTAATGGAAAGGACGCCCTTCCGGAAATGCCCACAGTGTGGAGCAAAGTTCCCCCACAGTGTGGAGCAAAGTTCCCCCACAGTGTGGAGCAAAGTTCCCCCACAGTGTGGAGCAAAGTTCCCCCACAGTGTGGAGCAAAGTTCCCCCACAGTGTGGAGCAAAGTTCCCCCACAGTGTGGAGCAAAGTTCCCCCACAGTGTGGAGCAAAGTTCCCCCACAGTGTGGAGCAAAGTTCCCCCACAGTGTGGAGCAAAGTTCCCCCACAGTGTGGAGCAAAGTTCCCCCACAGTGACCATCACGAGGTCTGTAACCTGTGCCTCTCGCCCGACCACAACGAGGCTACCTGCCCAGCTTGCGCCTCCTTCCGCTCGAAGAAAACCATTCGGGATCGTCGAGCTCGAAGACACATCATGGCGCAGAGATCCGCTCCAGAACCTGTCGACATCTTCAACGAGGGCCCCGATGTCCCGGAGGAAGATTCCGAGGATCTACTGATCGTGTCGGAGGCAGAGGACTCAGACGATTCCATCACTCCTGGGCAACGAGTGAGTACTCCTGCCCCAACCCCCCCCACCAAAACAGAAGGCACCGGTCAAGACTTCGCCTGCTGGCCCCAGTTGCGACCGAAAATATGCTTTGGACGCCCCGCCTTCCGGCTCGGCACCGAAGCAAAGACTCAAGCCTTCCAGTTCCTAGGCACCGACCGAGCCGCATGTATTGATTCCACCGGCACCTTCGGCGCCGAAGCCAAAGGAACACTCTGCTCCGAAATCCACCTCCGTTCCAAAACCCGCCTCCAAGCATGGGGATAAGTCTGCATCGAAACCAAGACTCCACGACGCAGCCCCTAAGCCAAGGCTTTCGGAGCCGATTTCCAAGACTAAAGACTCTTCCACGCCTTCTAAGGCCAAAGAGCACAGAAAACAGCCATCACCTCGCTCGGAACCGAAAAAGTCAGCGCCGAAGTCAAATGTCCAGGAGGAGGAGCTTTTTCATCCAGATCCTATCGATCCTAAACAAGCCAAACTCCACATTAATCCCAAAACTGGACATATCACTACTGTGCCATGCCACAAGCCCGTCCCTGTGGAAAAGGACTGTGCTACTTCACCTATGCCTCCTTCTTCCCCTGTCCTTCCCTCTAACACCCCTCCTCTCCACATCCCTGTTACACCGCTTCCGCCTGTAACATCTCCCCACATGACTATCAGGACGACATGGGGGACGGTGGTGACCCTGATGACTCATTCACTGACCCAGATGACCCACCACAGGATGATTGGGGCTACAACGATCCCATAGATCTTCCAGACCTCCCAAGCCCTCCACCATATCCAACAATACCCTCTCCCCAGATGATAACATTGGTTTTGGGCAACTCATTCACAGGGCTGCTATTTTTCATGGGGTACATATACACACCAACCCACCAGAGGAAGATTTCCTCTTAGATACCTTCGAACAGTCTCAAAGAACTGTACAGACGTTGCCCATGATTAAAGGAGTCCTCAAGCATGCTCCTGAAATATTTAAAGATCCTGTACGGGCCAGAATTCTTAACCCTAGGATCGACAAAAAATATAGACCTTCCCCTGATGACCCTGCCTACATCAAAGGCCAGGTCCCTCTTGACTCCTTAGTCGTATCCAATGCTCGTAAACTGGCTAATTCTCAGACTTCAGGGGACGCTCCGCCCCCTGATGAGTCAAAATTGCTGGATGCATCTGGCAAACGAGTGGCTGCGCAGGCCACCAATCCCTGGCACATAGCCAACACCCAGGCACTGCTGGCGAGATACGATAGGGCCCACTATGACCAGCTAGAAACCCTATTGCAACACCTACCTGACCAGTATAAGACGCAGGCAAATGATCTCATTCAGGAGGGCAAACTAATCTCCAATGCGTCCATTAAGTGTGCCCTTGATGGAGCCGACACCGCCGCTAGGTCTGTCAACACCAGCGTACTAATTAGAAGGCATGCATGGTTACGCATTTCAGGCTTCAAGCCAGAGGTTCAAACCACCATTTTAAACCAGCTGTTTAATTAGAACCAACTCTTTGGTCCGGCTGTAGACACGGCCCTTGAGAAAATGAAGGACACTGACACTGCCAAATCAATGGGAGCATTGCAGTCTCCACAACAACGTGGCTCCTTTCGTCGCTCCTTCTACAGAGGAGCCTCTAGAAACACCAACACAGACAGTTCCTCTTATTACAGAAATGCCACCCAAACATCCCCCAATAGAGGATACTTTAGAGGTGGTTACCGAGGCGACAACAGTAAGGGGAGAGGCCGCGGTAGTACCAACACCCGTACCTCCCCGCTCCTAAACAGTGACTTCCCTCCACTTCCCCCCGACCATTCCACTCCTGTCGGGGGACGACTAGCACAGTTCCTACCTGTCTGGAACTCCATTACAACAGACAGGTGGGTGAGACAAATTATCCAACATGGTTACTGCCTAGAACTTACAGCTGCCCCCCCAAACATACCACCCAAGCAGCGTCCAATGTCCGCAGACCATCTTATACTTTTAAAGCAAGAAGTTCTTTCCCTGCTTCAAAAGCACGCCATAGAGCCAGTCCCTCTACTACACCAGGGCACAGGGGTTTACTCCCTGTATTTCCTAATCCCCAAAAAGGATGGGACTCTAAGGCCTATTCTAGACCTCAGACCCCACAATCAGTATATACATTCGGATCATTTTCACATGATCACTCTCCAACAAGTGCTTCCCTTACTACAACAAGAAGACTTCCTTGCCACACTAGACCTCAAGGACGCCTACTTCCACATTCCCATACATCCTGCTCACAGGAAGTATCTAAGGTTCGTACTCGATGGACAGCACTACCAGTTCAAAGTACTTCCATTCGGAGTCACCACTGCTCCAAGAGTGTTTACCAAATGCCTTGCAGTAGTAGCGGCACACCTACGAAGACAGCAAATACATGTCTTCCCATACCTGGATGACTGGCTCATAAAAGCCAGATCATTCAACCAGTGTGTCCAACACACTCATCAGACTATTCAAACACTACACAACTTGGGGTTCACAATCAACTACACCAAGTCGCACCTCCAACCCTCCCATATACATCAATATCTCGGAGCCACAATAAACACTTCCACGGCTCTAGCTTATCCCAGCCCAGCCAGGATAGCCAGTATACAAACCCTCATCACCAGGTTTCAAATACAACACTCTCTCTCCCAGCCAGAGTGTTCATGCAACTAATCGGCATGATGGCATCTTGCATTTTCATCGTCCCTCATGCAAAACTTCAAATGCGTCCCCTACAAGAGTGTCTAGCGCACCAATGGAACCAGGCTCACTGACAACTTGCAGATCTGGTGTTGGTGGACAGCCACACACATCGCTCTCTGCAGTGGTGGAACACAAAAAATGTGTCCAAAGGGCAGCCGTTCCTAGAGCCTGTTCCACAAATAGTACTGACAATGGACGCATCACTCACAGGATGGGGGGGCACACCTGTTAGGTCATACAACACAAGGTAAGTGGACTACTTAACAAAAGCTGCTCCACATCAATCATCTAGAGTTACTAGCTATATTCCTAGCTCTCAAATCCTTTCAACTCCACGTACAAAACAAGGCTGCCCTGATCCGAACAGACAACATCACAGCCATGTATTACATACAAAAACAGGGGGGGGGGACACACTCCACAACTGTCCCAACTGGCACAGAACATTTGGAGGTGGGCCATTCCACAAAACATATACCTTCTAGCCGAACACCTACCAGGAGTTCACAATCAGATTGCCGATCTGTTAAGTCGACAGACACAACAGATTCACGAATGGGAACTACATCCACAAGTTCTTCTACCTTTTTTCCAGATGTGGGGCCAGCCAGAAATAGATCTGTTCGCCACACACCAAAATGCCCAACCTTCGCCGCCAGGTTTCCACACCCGCAGTCCAAGGGCAATGCGATATGGATGAATTGGTCCGGCAGATTTGCGTACGCTTTTCCACCACTCCCACTCATTCCACTTGTGGTACGCAAGCTCCGACAACACTCTAAAAATAATCCTAGTAGCTCCCACATGGGCACGCCAACTGTGGTTCACCACACTGCTGGAACTATCAGTAGTCCCATATCAAAAACACCTCTCCCCATCAATGCTAACGCAGAGCCATGGAGAGAAGGCACCCAGATCCATCTCAACTGAACCTTGCGATCTGGCTCCTGAAGTCCTAGTCCTACCACCAACATTATTAAAGAGGCTAGACGCCCTACTACCAGAGCTTGCTATGCAGCAAAATGGAAAAGATTCGCTATTTACTGCACTAACAATGATATCCAACCATTACAGGCCTCCATGCAAAACATCATTTGCTACTTACTACATTTGCAAAGATGTAATCTTGCATACTCCTCCATAGGTCTGCATCTCGCAGCCCTTGCTGCTTACTTACAAAACAGACCACACTTATCACTCTGTAGAGTCCCTGCCATTAAAGCCTTTATGGAAGGCCTTAAACGGATCATACCTCCCAGATTACCACCTTCCCCAGTGTGGAATCTTAACATAGTACTTACTAGGCTCATGGGACCACCATTTGAACCCCTGCATAAATGTGAACTTCAATTCCTTACATGGAAAGTCGCGTTCCTAATTGCAATCACTTCTCTCAGGAGAGTGAGTGAGATCCAGGCTTTAACTATACAAGAGCCTTTCTTACAAATACATCATAGCAAAATAGTTCTCAGGACAAATCCAAAATTCCTTCCTAAAGTCATTTCGCCTTTCCACCTTAACCAATCTGTAGAACTACCCGTGTTTTTTTCAAAACCCAGATTCTGTAGCAGAAAGAGCTCTCCACACCCTAGATGTCAAAACAGCCCTAATGTATTACATTGACAGAACCAAGTCATTTCGCAAAACAATTGTTTGTAGCTTTCTCTCCACCACATAAGGGTAACCCCATCTCAAAAGCTGGGATTGCAAGGTGGATCGTTAAATGTATCCAAATATGCTACCAAAAAGCCAAACGCACATTATCAATTCCCCCTAGAGCGCACTCAACACGCAAACTAGGGGCTTCCATGGCATTCTTAGGGAACATTCCCTAGAAGACATATGTAAGGCAGCCACATGGTCTACAACACACACCTTCACTAAACACTATTGTGTTGATGTGCAAGCCAAGCAACAAGCTTCTGTGGGCCAAGCTGTCATTAGAACACTTTTTCAAACTACTGCAACACATGCAGGTGACCACCGCTAGGGGAGATACTGCTGTACAGTCTATGCACAGTGTGAGCTCTGCAGCTCACATGCCTCGAACGGAAAATGCTACTTACCAGTATGCATCTGTTCTTGGCATGTAGAGCTGCAGATCCTCACACGCCCACCCACCTCCCCGGGACCTGTATGTGTTCCAGTCCTATCTTATTTAGATATACATACATGGACATCCTTTTCTACTAACTCCATCACTCCCCATTATGGCGAAAAACAATCGGAGGATGGAGTCGATGCCCATGCGCACTATTGTCCAAAGGAGGAGTCACCTATCACATGACTACAAAAGACTTCTTCAAAGACAACAACAAAGTGCAAGCATCTGAGCCCAACACCAGATGGCGATCTAATGCACAGTGTGAGGATCTGCAGCTCTACATGCCAAGAACAGATGCATACTGGTAAGTAGCATTTTCCATATATATATATATATATATATATATATCTATCTATATATATCTATCTATCCAGACCATTAAGTGTACAACACTTCCAAACCCATACACCTACATATGTATGCACACATACATATATGTAAACATGCAGCCCTAACAATCCAAAAACAGGGCAAACAGCCAAGATTTACATCCGTTTTCCTTGTATGAAAATAAGCCTCTCAAAAACTCCTTGTAATAGAGGACATGCACTGTAATGGTTTCATACAAGAATCCTTTATTTTTCAGAAAAAGGAAGAACAGGTAATAGCAGGCAGTTTGGCCCATAGGCTACATATAGGTAACTGTCCTAGTACAGAAAAAGAACTGGCACCTTGCCTTTAAGGCTTCCAAGATTCCAAACACTTTGCCTTTAAGACCTCCAGGGGGCCCTCTGCTCCCAGCATGCCCCACAGGTGACAGTTAGGTCAGTTCTTTTTTCCGGCTCCTTCTATGAGGATCCTGGAGCTTGAGCTCGACAGTTTCTTACTTTCCTGTTGGGAATGGTTTTTCTTCTTGGGTTTTTTTGCGGTTTTCCTGTGCTGGCAGTGGTTTATCATTTTCTGACCAAATCTCATCCTTTTTTCTGTCAGAATGCTGGCTCTTTTCCGCAAATGTCCATCCTGTGGAAAGAAGATGGCCATTTCAGATCCACACTCCGTGTGTATCGCCTGTCTTCCTTCCAGTCACAAGCCTGACACTTATCATTGTCAGAGGTTTTCTGCGAGGACTCTTCGCGACAGGGAGAGGATTCGCCTTCAAGCTGTGCTCTAGAGAGGAAAAGCCCGGCTGGAAAGTGGCCTTGCGTGTCAAGAGCCCTCCTCATCAGGAACATCGACGTCGGCATCATTCTGCCTCTACAACATCGAGGAAACTGCAGATTCCGGACTGTTATCTCCGACGAAGAAGCGACCTACACAATCTCTGACGTCAAGACGGCGTAAGTTTCCGTCGTCGAGACATTGACGTCAAAGCATATTGCCTCGGGCTCGAGGTATGTTCATGTCAAGTCGATCGGCATCAAAACACCCATCGACGTCGAGGCACTCTGTCGCCTCCCCGTAGGTCGACGTCTAGCAGTTTTCCGACGGCAAAGGGGCCTCGAGACCAGTCGAAGACTTCAAGGCCATTGAAGCCGACGTCGAGGAGGCGAGAGTGTTCGACGTCGAAGTCACCGCGACACCATGGACGGTTAACGTCGAGGACGTCTTTGAGGGAGGTGAGGTCGCCGTCTAGGACAGCAAAGTCCCTAACTCCTTTGATTCATCATCCCACGTCAAGGGAGAAGCACAGGTCGACGTCGAGGGAGAAGCACAGGTCGACGTCGAGGGAGAAGCACAGGTCGACGTTGAGGCGCTCGACGTCGAGAGATAAAGAGCCTGCTGTTGCCTCGGAGGAGGTTAGAGCTGCATCTCGATCGTCCTCAAGATCTGGATCTTATCCAGGACTACATATTGTCCAGGTCTCCCCGGAGGGCTCTCCGGTGGTTGGTGAGGATGCACGGTGCAGGAAGTTTGGGGCCCTCAGTAGCCCGGGGTCGGACTTTTCCCGTACCTATTCTCCTTCACGTTTGTCCAGGGATTCTCCATCCCCTAATGAGGTTCTAAGAAGAACACCTCGAAGATCAAGATCACCGACTGTGGTTTCTTCCAGAGCGGCTTTAAGGAGGAGTCCGCGCAGATCGCGATCTCTGCATGCCCGCCATGCTCGATCAAGGGACGGATCTCGTTCTTATCATTCTTCTCCGAAGAGAAGACGGCAGAGGTCTCCCACCTGGTCTTCTCTCACCAGGTCCTCTATCAGAGATTCTCCAACATTGACGGCTACACCCCCATCCAGGGTTTCTCCCATTGATGATCTCCGCACGTTCAATGAGGTTCTCTGTAGAGGAGCGAATAAGCTGAACATCCCTATGTCGGTCCCGACTGTTTCCTCCTCAGTGATTTTCGAGACTCCATCGCTCTTCAGTTCGGCCTTTGCTTCCTCTTGTCCCATGCCTTCTCGAACCTGCTACTCAGGCCTTTTTGACACCGGCAACGGTGGGAGCAGTGCCTTCCCGCATAGTGAAGAAATAAAAGGCTCCGGACCAAGATCCGTTCCTTCGGTCTGATCCTCCTCCGGATTCCATCATTGTGGCGGCGGCTAGGAAGACTCACTCATCTATGTCTTCCTCCTCAGCGCCTCCGGATAAGGATAGCAAACTGATGGACTCTTTAGGTAGAAGGATGTGCAACACTTCAGCCTCTATCATGAAGGTCGCCAGTGCCTCCGCTCTGCTGGGGAGGTATGAAAGATCCTTGTGGGATTCACTGGGCCGTTTTGCGGATAAACTCCCAAAAGAGGATCAGCAGGACTTTCGAGAAATACTGCAAGAGGGAGGTCTAGTGGCGAATCGGGTGATTAGTGCTTCCGCTGATTCGTCTGATCTGGCTGCCCACGGATACTCCCATGGTATCTGTTCGAGGCGTTCTGCTTGGTTACGCTTGACTGACCTTAAACCCGACGTCCAACGGAAGATAACCAATCTGCCTTTCAATGGGTCTTCTCTCTTCGGGCCGCATGTGGACGACGAAATGGCGAAGATGAAGGCAGAATTGGACACGGTGAAAGCTGTGGGTCTCGAGAAACGGAAGGAATTTCGCAGGCGCTTCCGCCCCTACGATAAACGCCCGTTCCAACAGAGGGTTCAAACCCCTCAGTGGTCAGCTCAGGGTCATCAGCAGCAGCAGAGGTCTCACTTCCATCCACGGAGACCAGGTAGAGGAAGAGGGATAAATAGACAGCAGGCCTCTACCTCAAAACAGCCATCAAAGCAATGAGAGAGTGCTTCCTCTGAACACGTTTGCCACTCCGGTAGGAGGAAGTATTGCATGTCATCTGGAGGAGTGGAGACGCACAACCAATGACAAATGGGTGTTGAATATTGTTCAAAATGGATACTTGCTACGGTTCAAGACCCCACCACCATCTGTTCCTCCGGGCGGAGGAGTCCACTTGTGTCATCACATTTTACACGAGGAAGTAAACAGTCTTCTACAGAAAAAAGCCATAGAATACGTTCCTGTTCATCAGAGGCGCCAGGGGATATACTCGGTATTTCCTGGTCGAAAAAGAGGTCCGACAGTGGAATACAGGCCAATTCTGGACTTGCGCATCTTGAACAAATACATCCGCAAAGAGAAATTTCGGATGCTTGCCCTGCACCAGATCTTCCCCATCTACATCAAGGAGACTGGATGTGCTCCATAGATCTGCAGGACGCTTATTTACACATTCCAGTGTCCAGGAAACATCGAAAATTTCTCCGTTTTCAAGTTGCTCTAAGCCATTTTCAGTTCTGAGTCCTACCATTCGGGCTCAAGTCATCCCCACGGACATTTTCAAAGTGCACGGCAGTGGTGGACGGCTTTGCTCCGCAGGCGCAAAATATTCATTTACCCGTATCTGGACGACTGGCTCCTGAAGAGTTCCACTCCATCCCTGCTTCAGTCGCATCTCTCCTACAGTCTCCAGTTACTGAATAAGTTGGGTCTACGAGTCAATTTCAAAAAATCGATTCTCAATCCGACCCAGAACATTCACTACTTAGGGTCGTCGCTGGACACGGTGGAGGCAAGCGTGTGTCCTTCGGCAGAGAGGTTTTCATCGATCAGGATGAAATGCCGAGAACTCCTGCAGACTCGCCACCCGACGGTCAGACAAGTGTCCTCTCTCCTGGGGTCCATGGCTTCCTGCATCTTCATCGTTCCCAATGCCATATTGCACATGCGTCCCCTGCAGCAAGCTTTGGAAGACCAGTGGGTGCAAGCGTCAGGCAGTTGGGAGGATCGGATCACTCTGCCCCAGTCTGCCAGGGACTCCATCATGTGGTGGACAAAGCGGTCACATCTAATGAAAGGTGTTCCCTTCCATCAAGAGACTCCGACTCAGACTATAGTTACAGACTCCTCCCTGCAAGGTTGGGTGGCTCATATGAATTGCCTTCAAGTGCAAGGGCTATGGTCAGACACAGAGAGGGGATATCATATCAACTTGCTGGAGTTGAGGGCTGTCCAGCTAGCCCTAAAGTCCTTCTTTCCGTCCCTTCAGTCCAGCTCCCTCTTGATTCAGACAGACAACACCACGACTATGTTTTATCTGAACAAGCAGGGAGGCACCAGGTCCAAAATTCTGTCCCAGGAGGCACAAACATTTGGAAGTGCCTTCTGGCACGACGCCTCACCATCACGGCGGTCCATGTGCCGGGTGTTCTAAACGTCCAGGCGGACTTCCTAAGCAGAGTTCATAGAAGAGCACGACTGGGTGCTAAACACCAAAGTGGCTCAGGATATCTTTCGAAGATGGGGTGTGCCGGACATAGACTTGTTCGCAGACGCAACAAACGCCAAATGTCCAGTCTACGCGTCCAGGTTTCACCAACCAGGTTCAAGCGGGAATGCTCTGTTGATAAGATGGTCTCAGAGCTTACTCTATGCTTTTCCTCCGCTGCCTCTCATTCCAGCAGTGATCACCAAGTTCTACAAGACCAACTCCAGGATGATTCTGATCGCTCCGGAGTGGCCGCGCCAGTGGTGGTACCCGGACCTTCTACAACTTTCCGAGGTTCCACACTGGAGATTGCCTTGCTGTCCGGACCAGCTATCCAAGAGCCAGGGGAGAGTTTCACCCCAATCTTCCTTCCCTCAGGCTGACAGCATGGCTCCTGAAGTCTTGCAGTATGGACACTTAGACTTGCCAGCGGACTGTATGAACATCCTTAAGGAAGCGAAGAGACCTTCTACCAGGGCTTCCTACGCTTTCAAGTAAAAGCGTTTTTACATATGGTGCTTGAATAATGGTCATGACCCGGTTAGAGGGCAGGAACAGGTCATTTTGCCGTATCTTACACCTGGCTTAGTCGGGCCTGCAGTTTACATCTATTAAGGTACACTTAGCAGCAATCACGGCATATAGGAAGTCACCTACACAGGGTTCTTTTTTCCAGATGCCAGTGGTGAAAGATTTTCTTGAAGTGTTGAAGGTGTATCCACCAGTACGAGCCCCTTCTCCTCCGTGGGAGCTCAACGTGGTCCTGATGGACGCACCTTTTGAACCAATACACAAGTCCTCCCTGCATCACTTGTCCTGGAAAGTGGCGTTTTTGATTGCATCACGTCGGCTCGTAGAGTCAGCGAGATACAAGCATTGTGTTGTAAGGAACCCTACACTGTTTTTCACTCAAATAGGGTAGTTCTCAGAACTCATCCTAGTTTTCTGCCGAAAGTGGTCTCAGATTTCCACATTAATCGGGGGGGATCACCTTGCCTACCTTCTTCTCTAATCCCTCTACACCTCCTGAAAGGGCCTTACACTCGTTAGACCTTAAGAGGGTGTTGAAGTTTTATCTGGACAAGACCAAGGTCATAAAGACGGACCGGTTGTCAACTACGGTCCTATTAATACAGGTTTGGCAGCTTCTAAAAGGTCTATTTCAAGATGGATAGTCTCCTGCGTTTCTTTGGCCTATCAATTGGCTAATAAGTCTCTTCAGGGAAGGCCTAAAGCACATTCAACCAGAGGAAAGGCCTCTACTACGGCCCTCCTCAGGAACATCCCTATAGCAGAAATCTGCGAAGCAGCTACATGGCGGTCTGTTCATACTTTCTCTCGCCATTACTGCTTAGATTCGGATACTCTGGCAGATGCACATGTTGGGCGAGCATCTCTGAGAAATTTGTTTGGTTGATTAACTGTTTAAACTGTATCATTGTCTTTTATTCCAGGTGCTGCGTTGCTCGTCCGCGAAGAGTTTGGTATGGGCTTGCTATTCTATTCACTGCTTATGACTATTGATGAGTATCCCCTGGAAGAGAAGGATAAGTTACTTACCAGTAATCCTAGTTCTCTTCCAGGGGTATACTCCTCAAAGTCATAAGCTACCCCTCCCGCCTCACCGGACGAGCAATTTTAGTACAAGGTTTAAAGTGTGAGTTTTCGCATTAGTTTAAAAATGGTACAAGTCAGTACGCCGTTACAAAAAGAACTGACCTAACTGTCACCTGTGGGGCATGCTGGGAGCAGAGGGCCCCCTGGAGGTCTTAAAGGCAAAGTGTTTGGAATCTTGGAAGCCTTAAAGGCAAGGTGCCAGTTCTTTTTCTGTACTAGGACAGTTATCTATATGCAGCCTATGGGCCAAACTGCCTGCTATTACCTGTTCTTCCTTTTTCTGAAAAATAAAGGATTCTTGTATGAAACCATTACAGTGCATGTCCTCTATTACAAGGAGTTTTTGAGAGGCTTATTTTCATACAAGGAAAACTGATAATCTTGGCTGTTTGCCCTGTTTTTGGATTGTTAGGGCTGCATGTTTACATATATGTATGTGTGCATACATATGTAGGTGTATGGGTTTGGAAGTGCTGTACACTTTATGGTCTGGGCATACACCTGTGTATGTGTATGTGTGTATGTATGTATATGTGTATATGTATGTATATGTATATATATATATATATATATATATATGCGCTCCGGGGTCCCGCACGTGGGCGGGGATAATTCACTGCTTATGACTTTGAGTATACCCCTGGAAGAGAACTAGGATTACAGGTAAGTAACTTATCCTTCACTATTAAAATAGTATCTTTATGCGAAAGTAATACCATGAGTTACCCGTCCTTTTTAACTCTGCTTCAATGCAAGAAGACTGTTGGAGACACTGCACTAAACATGACCCAATACATGCGTGTGCCTGCTATTAAATTTATAACTAACAAAAAAAACACTGTTCAAAATGTCTTGTTTATTCCCTGCAGGTTGCTGTTGCAGACTCTTTGAATGCTGCTGGTGTTTTAATATACCCGGATCCCTCCGATTATAGGGATATTGCTGATAAAGAATGGAAAGATTTAGAACTTTACGGCCATGTAAGTACTCTGTTACTTATTGTGTTAAGGTTTCTTACCTTTGAAGGTGGAGGGAAGGTGTTATCTTTTAAAAAAAATAAAAACTTGCCTGTAATTGTTCAGCATTCTGCCTTCTCTTGTCCTCTGGCTACCGCTGTAGAATCTCCCCTTCTCTTCTCCCCCCCCCCCCCCGGAGCAAGTGGTGGGAGGTCTCTTGGGGTGCTGTGGCTTGCACCCACTTCCGCTGGGCCATTTCGGTTCCACCATCTTGGAAGTGAGACGCTCTAGTCTCCTTCCAGTGACGCGGGCTTCAGCGGACGTGCCGGCGGCGCGCCAAAGGTCCATAGGTTGGACAGACAATTAAAAAAAGGTGGAGGGTTGGCAGTATGTTACCGAGATCACTTCAAAACGACCTTTGAGCCACTTACCTCACCCGGTTTTGAGGCTTTAGCCTTCTCAGTGCAGCCCCCGGGCTCGCAGGCTGTTAAGGGACTGTTGATTTATCGCCCACCTGGTCCGAGTTGCGACTTCACAGATGAGCTCAGTCTTCTAATGGAATCCTCCATTACTAATGCGAACTTTTTGGTGCTGGGCGATTTCAACTTTCTTATGGAAAGTAAAACAGACCCAGATTCCATTAAACTGATCGAATTTATGAACACATTCGGGCTATCCCTAGTTTCCAAAGGTCCAACGCACAGAGCAGGACATATGTTAGATGCGATCTTTTCTAACTACTCAGCTACTACCCTACTCCCATCTCTCCCTCTCACCTGGTCCGATCACTGGGCAGGGAACTGGCACATTCAGACAGAGAAACGCACCATGCACAGAAATACCAGCCTAAAACCCCCTGGTAGAGCATGGCACAAAATCCAGCCGACCGAACTGATGGATGCCATTACCTCAGCGCCCTGGCAGTTAGCCCAAGCTCTGGAGCAAAATGTGGAGAACTTTTCTCTCTGGCTAAGCTCTGCTTTGGATATAGTAGCTCCAATCAATCATACAATGGTAGCCAAAAAAGTATCTCGGTCCTGGTACAATTAAAATCTTAGGAGATCAAGGAAAGATTGCCGAAAGCAAGAACAAGCATTGGCATAGCCAATAGGTCTCGCCTTTGGGACCTTATAAATTTAGCCATGCAGCAGATACGTCCAGTGGGTTTCGCAGTGGCGACGGGGGCAGACTGGTTCCCTTCAGCTCCGAGGTGTATAGTGCAGAAAAAAAATGCGTGCGGCCGACAATGCTGTGTGCTAAAGCATGGCTGCTGCCCATAATAAAGCATGCACAATAAAGCGCATGAAACCAATGTGTAAAAAACAAAAGCACAGGAAAGGGGGGAGTTTACATAATGGGGTCTTCCTGATGAAATTAAAACTATGGATGTGAGTGAAAGCCATTTTAGGCAGCCTGCTCCTTTGTGCACCCCCCCCACCCCCCCCCTTTGCAGGGGGTTTCGCAGCGGTGCCGGAAACAGACCTTCAGTTTTAAGATGCCGTGCACAAAAAAGAAATGCACGCAGCCTCCCTTACAAACGCGATCCGGAAGCGCTAATATTATTGACAAATGACATCCTTTAATTGAGCAACAACAGAAGACGATCCTGATCCGATGTTAATTCACGGATGACCCGTGTAAGTAACTAACACTGACAGGCGATTACCGTACCTGCTCCTCCGCAGTACTTTTAACCGTTACTCGTTTTAGCTGCACGTCTGGTCATTTAAAAAAAAAAATCTGCTTTCAAATTCTTAATGGTCCCAAGTGCCCCCAACGATGCACCCCCACCGCCCCCCAAGACCACACCTACTTTACTGGTCAGCTCTGCCGTCTAGGAAGACTCAGTGAATGCCACATTATTTATGTGTATGTTGCAGCTAATAGTTGTAGATAGTTGTCTCTCCGTGACAAAAGTTCAGGAGCATGATTCTTATACACCATTAATCAGTTTCAGTCTGCAACCTTCCCTGAAATGACAGAGATGAGCCTCTGCCAGATTATGCCCGAGGAGGAAGTGCTGCTGCTGCCGAGAAAAAGTTCACACCTCTGCGTACTGTTTTCTTCATTCGGTCTCTTCTCCATGTTCACTGTAAATGCACCTCGACACTCCCAATTTAAACAAAAATGATTGCAGTTGGAACGCAAACCCGGGCAGAGATTTACTGCTAGCATGTCATCCATAAATCGGGAGTGGGGCTGGGTTGTAGCCTAATGCAGCAGTTGGTGATCTGGAGAGATCACATGGGATAGGGAGGGGAGGGCGTTCAGGGCCGGAGTCCTTGTTGCCGACGACCAGCTTTGGGCTGAGAGCCGAGATGGGATAGGGAAGGAAGGCCAGGCAGGAGAGTTAAGACCTGTGCTCATGGTAAAAAAAACAAAAAAAAACGCGCCGGGCGACGGTTTTATTACAAAACGGGGCGTGCGCCTCCTGCTGTGGGCTGAGATGGCACAGTGTGCGGCGGCAGAAAGCATCAATTAAAACAAAAAAGTGTTCTCCCACAATCGTGAGTGGGGGTGGGTTGTAGCCTAATGCAGCCGCTGGTGATCCTGAGAGATGACACTGGATAAGGAGGGGAGGGCGTTCAGGGCCGGAGTCCTTGTTGCCGACGACCAGCTTTGGGCTGAGAGCCGAGAAGGGATAGGGAAGGGAGGCCAGGCGTGAGCGGTTTAAAAAAAAAAAAAAAAAAAAAAAAAGGGAGCGGTGCCATTATAAGCATCGCGCCACACAAGCAAATGATTTAAATAGCCCACTAGGAATGCAGCTTGAAACTTAGAAATGAAAAAAAAAAAACTCAACTTGGAAACGAGAAAAAAACGCGGTTGCGAAAGTGAAAGCGACCGCGCTGTCATTAGTAACATGATCCAAGGGAAGAATGCATATGCCACAATGCGCGCCGCTGCTCGCTCCCGACAAACGCTATGGGAAGGAACATTTAGACAAAAGGTGGGACAAAGACACGCCTTTGGCCAATTGCGTGCTTTCATTTTTTGAAAGCCACACGCAAAGGCCAATAGAATGTAACAACCAGACGCACAAGCTTTCTGAAAGCTTTCTGAATGTCTGGAGTGATTCCAAGAGGTCCTCTCCTAGAGCAGCGCATGCGCGCTGCGCTAGGCTCGACCTAAAAATTGAGAAAAAAATGAGGTAGAGGGAAAAAATCTATAAAAATCTTGCGGAACATAAAAAAGTATAGTAGCAGCAAAAACCTCATAATACTCAGAACAGATGAGCAGCCTGCGATGCAAACAAAAAACCCTTTTCCTAGTCATAAAAAAACTGATTACACCTACCAGCTCTAACCTTGCTGTAATAAACCGAAAAATCCGCGATGAAATGGCAAACTTTTTCCAGGAAAAAGTTGCTAACATCTTCTCTAGCCTTTCAGCAAAGAGGGCACCGGTTAACAGGTTAGATGTACCCTAGCTGCCTCTGCTGGTGAAAGCAGAATCTCCACCCTTAAGCCCCCTCAGAAGAGCAACTTGCCAAATTAATTCTACTTATCAAATCTGGGGCTCCACAAGACCCCTGTTCCCACCCCCCCCCCCCCTTTTAAGATAATGCACATGATCCCTGCGCAAGTGGCACAGTACCGTGGCCATATCTTGAATAACATGTTTGCAGGAAGAACCTTTCCATCATACTGGAAACGTGCTTCCATTTTGCCTCTGCTTAAAAAAGACAATCTTAATGCATTGGACCCAAACAACTAGCGCCCAATTTCAAGACTTCCCTTTGCGGCCAAATTGGCGGAGAAAGTAATGAACCAGCAACTCTCACAGTACCTAGAGGAAAACCGCCTTCTAGACGATACAAAACACGGGTTCAGAAAAAATTGCAGTACTGAGTCTGGCCTGCTAGTAGCTACGGAGGACATTCGGGAAGTGTTGGAAAGGGGAAGGACCGCGGCCCTTATCCTGTTGGATCTCTCCGCAGCATTTGATACGGTCAGCCACGAGATCTTGGTTGACCGTCTGCACAGCATGGGGATAGATGACACGGCATTAGACCTCCTCCAATCCTTCCTGGTAAACTGGCAACACACTGTGGCAATGGGCAGGTTTACATCTAGACCCTTCTCCTTGCCCTGCGGAGTCCCCCAGGGATCGGCACTGAGCCCAACACTATTCAATCTATATGTCGCACCTCTCGCGTCCATCAAAAGTGCGGGTTTTCTTTTGGTGTCTTATGCTGATGACACCCAAATTGTGGTGTCACTGGCAAAGCCTGAAAATAATTCTGGCCTGGCACTCAGAACATGCATGAGCAAGTGGATGGACGAAAACTACCTCAACTTGAATGCCACTAACACTGAGGTTATCATCTTTGGGAACAACCCCTCACTCTGGACGCCGGATTGGTGGCCACTCTAACTTGACTCACTTCCTAAACCCTTAAACAAAGTAAAAAATCTAGGTGTCATGGTAGATAAAGAACTGAAGTTTAAGGACCAAGTAAATAAAATTATATCAGCCGCATTTTTCTCGTAGCGGCTTATAAAAGATTGCAAAATTCTTGCCTCGTGAACTTCTGAGAACGGCTATAAGTGCATTAGTTCTAACAAAGATCGATTACTGTAACAGCCTCTCTCACTCTAGGAGTTGCAAAACGCTGCTGCCCGCTTCCTCCTTAATCCCTAGACATGAATCGGCCAGAGGAGCCATCCGGAAACTACACTTGCTACCAATTAAACAACGATGTAGATTTAAGACGCTCTGTCTGGCCTATAAATCATTGCATGGATTGGGACCAGTCCACTTTAGAGACCTGGTACGCCTGTAACGTCCCAGCAAGGACACTTCGCTCAGGCACCGCCATGAACCTGATAGTCCCCCCATTTAGGAGAACCAATTTGGGTGGGAAGAGCTTTTTTAGGGCCTCTGCAGTGCTCTGGAATAGCCTCCCACTGACACTAAAAGCTGCTCCCTCCCTTCTTACTTTCAGAAAAGCCTTAAAGACCTGGCTTTTCCCGCAGGTGTAGAAGGCACCTGCCATCGGTTAGACTGTTACGACATCTGTTGCAGCTATTTCTCTCTAGCACAAAGACGTCCACAGGCATTAGTTGCGCTTTATAAATTATTCAAATTCACTTTCTGAGCTAAAATGTCCGTAGTGTTTGCAGCATGGTTGAATCGTCCAAACATGCACGTCTGTCCTACGGGATTCAATACTGATTGCTTAGAGCCGTGGCAGCATCTTGCTACAGGGTGTACTTACTTACATTTGTGAGGCAACTACTTATACTTTCCATGCACTCCTTCACCAGCCTCTACTGCTAGATCTGGTAGAGTGGTAGATTACCATTTTCTGGGTAAACTGCTGAAGATGCATCCTCAATCCGTCTCCTTGATGGTAGTTTTGAGAGTGGTTTACACAAAGTTTACAAGCTCAAACTTCCATTGGAACAACGTGATAACTACGGTAAGATTCCCCCTGATGGGCGGGTTGGCTCATGCAGATTCCGTACCACTTTCCCTCTTGAGAATTAGCCATTCTATTTGTTTTGTTTGATTATGGGTTATACTTTAATCTTTTCGCCCTGGTATTTTTGGGTGTGCCGAATGATGGATGTAAGCGACATCACTGGTGCCTGGGCGGCATATGTATCGATCTAATGCCACTTCCAGTGACCTTGCGGCTCTGTGCAGGACCTCATTCAGCACCACCTGGTGCTGGTGTGTTGCCACTGTCCAGATCCAGTCTAGCATCCGGGGAGGGGTGGAATGGGGATCATGTCTTCAGGAGCTGAATCAGAATGGACATTACTGGCTTAGGCAGCGTGCAGAATGAAACTGCATCAATTAACTTGTCTGCAAACTTGTCGTTTATGGAACTTTAGCTGTGGAGTAGAAGAGACGATTCAAGACTTTGCATGCTTCACACATGTGTATAATATAAGATAAAGTACTTCAAATGTACATTATAAAGATATTTGAGTGTGTGGGTGGAGTGAGTCTATGGGTCGTTAGCACAGTGGTGATTCGCTGTATCTTCATCTTTACTTTGGTTGTTTATTCCTATGTGTTTGAGTGTGGGAAGGTTCAGCGAATAATGGCATAAAGGAACAGCATATCCTTGTAAGGGTGTTATGAACAAAATAAAGGGGGTTGTAAAGCTCACGTTTCACAAGTGTCTGTGTGTAACTCCGTCCAGGATATTGATTTTAATTCTTGTATTTTGTCCTGTTTATTCCATTTTAAGATCAGGACAAAAAGTACATGAATGAAAGAAAAATCCTGTGTGCATTGGATATGAATGTGTTGATCTCGGAACTGTGGGATATGGATCTACTTAGTGGGGTATGGACCTACTTATGTACTTGTGTAGTGTGACCCTAGCTAGGAAGCAACAGTGTGCTGTGCCGTACGAGCGTACTGTGAGTAATCCCCACTTTATGTGCACGATCTTGTACAGATGACCAAAAAATAAAGGGAGAAACCCTGATTCTACGAAAAAGGGACGGGGTAGCAATGCAAACAATCACAATGTCCCTATTCATAAAATTATAATATGGGAACATCCTCTTTCTTAGATTTTACCAAGAAATGGATCATGTGCTATATAGTATTCATACAAACAATTTATAATAAAAATGTGACAACCTTATTTGTCCGCTGTGAAGTTATGAACACAAAACAGTTTTGCACTATCACTATATTAAAAAAAAAAAAAAAAAAATATATAATATATATATATATATATATATATATATATATATATATATATATATATATATATATATATATATATATATATTTTTTATTATAAAATCGAGATTGAGAAATGTGGCAATAACACTTCAAATTCTCTAAGTTAAAAACATTTTCTCACGGAGAAATTACAGTGCAAATACATTAACAATTTATTACAAAAACTTTTTACGAAGAAATGTCGACGCGGCGTTTCGGTGAACAATTATTCCTTTACCTTCTTCAGGACAAAGTTTTTCAGGACAGTTTTTCAAATAAATCTATTTCAGTTGTAACAAGACCCCAAAGTATCAACAGTCTCTAAGCTATCTATCGCTCGATATCCCTTGGTCAGAAGGAAAAACTCAGCCAACAAGGAAGAGAATTATTTATCTTTAATTTAGGGCCAAGCTCAAGCAAGTATGGTAGAACCACCGGCAATGCAATTAAAAAGCCGTTTTAGATGAAAACATTGATCTTGGTTAAAATCTAGAGGTCATTTATCAAATCTTCTTCAACTATCACCATTCGGCATTTTACGCATTGCCTGTACTTTCATCCAAACGGTATGGTGAAGGTCACACAGTGCTGTTTAAATTAGCACAGTGTTGTATGATGGATTCTCGTGAAACGAACAAACGGCCTCCTTGTTCTACCAATACTTCCGGGCTGGGATTTTAACCGAGATCAATGTTTTCATCTGTAACGGCTTTTTAATTGCATTGCCGGTGGTTCTACCATACTTGCTTGAGGTTGGCCCTAAATTAAAGCTAAATAATTCTCTTCCTTGTTGGCTGAGTTTTTCCTTCTGACCAAGGGATATCGAGCGATATATAGCTTTGAGACTGTTCACACTTTGGGGTCTTGTTACAACTGAAATAAATTTGTTTGAAAAACTTTGTCTTGGAAAAACTTTGTCCTGAACGAGGTGAAGGAATAATTGTTCACCAAACGCTGCATCGACATTTCTAGGTAAAAAGTTTCTTTGTAATAAATTGTTAATGTATTTGCACTGTAATCTCTGTGAGAAAATGTTTTTAACTTCTTGAGAATTTGAAGTATTTTGCCACATTTCTCAATCTCGTTTTTATAATAAAAAAATTGATTTTTTTTTCTTTTCAATATAGTGATAGTGCAAAACTGTTTTGTGTTCATAACTTCACAGCGGACAAATAAGGTTGTCACATTTTTATTATAAATTGTTTGTATGAATACTATATAGCACATTACCCATTTCTTGGTAAAATCTAAGACACAGGGTATTTTCCCATATTATAATTTTATGAATAGGGACATTTTGTGATTTTGTTTGTACAAGATCGTGCGCAAACACGTCGCACATTACAGGCACAGAGGGTATTAAGTGTGTCACCTCCCCCCCACCAGAATCCCACTATGTTGAGCCAAGTGCTGACGCTGGGATTCAAACCTGCGTCCCCAGGTTCTAAAGGCTGTAGCCACTTTTTAAGATGAATGGGTGTGAAGGGATTACCTGCACAATTGCATATCCCTGGCAGATGTGGATTCTACTCGCAGGCACACACTGGGTTGAAGAGATTAGGGAAGCATGCAACATTCAGTAATACCCGTCACAGAATACTCTGTCTCTGCACATCATTTGCAACTTCTAATGCTGAGTGGGGGCTGAGAGTATGGCATGCCATGGGCACTGCTGTTCGTTCTTAATTAACAGCCTGCCCAGGTGTGTCAGATGGCCTGTGAATACAGGCTGCACGTTTCTTACAGTGCCACTCTCCTTCTCTCAATCCCCTATGTGCTCTCACTAATCTGCAGTAACTTGTTGCAAGTGGCTATTGACACTTTATTACAAAGTGCTTTCAGATGTTGGAATTTATTTGTACATAAATAAACTGGCAAGTTTTTATAGGGAGATCGCACTTTCCACAGATTCTATAGCTTTAATCTTGTTTCCATTGAATCATAACACCAGCTTAATCAGGATTCTTATGTATTGCAGGCTCACCAAGGGACTGGCGACCCGTACACCCCAGGATTTCCCTCCTTTAACCACACACAGTTCCCGCCTTCCAAATCTTCTGGACTTCCTGGTATCCCTGTTCAAACCATCACTACAGGAGCTGCACAACGATTGCTTCGGTAATGCAGTGCTGGCGGTTTGTTTGCAGCATTTATTGTTAATAGGCTTGGCTCCATCAGGTTGCATGCCCATGTGGTTCCAGAGAACACCTGCATTGAATAACAATAAATGTAGTTCTTCAACCATTCTTGGAGTGCAGTTGAGGCAGGAGATTGAGAGATGTTGGGTTGGAGTATTTTTTAAATGGGCGAGCAAGCCAAGTAGGTGGTTTAGGGTGGAATGCGCTTCCCTGGCTAGTGTGCGATAATCAGTTTTCAGTGTTTTTTTTTTTTTTTTCTTGGTCATTTGCTATCTTCTGGTATGTAATGTTCTGGCTGTTTGGCGTACATCATATTTAAGTAGTTGTAGGCAACAGGGAGAGGTTGATCTATTAAGGACCATGTTTAATACTTTTTTTTTTTTTGTCTTAAAAACACTGAGCTTTAATGTTAAGTTTTGAAGATGCTGATTGCACAGATTTTGTTTTCTGTCCCCTTCTCCTTTTGCAGGTTTGCATTTTACAGTTCTGTTAGATAGCCATACTGTTAGTATTCAAGGCTGCTTGGCAGAGGCATTTTAGCTTATTTGATATGAGTGTTAGCCACTTATTGTTTGAGGTGGTATTCCTGAAAATGTTTCCTCAATTGGTGAGTAAGGATGTTATAAAGTCGACTATGTGGCCTAACCTTGAGTGTGCCATGTGATTGTCTGGGAAAACTGGTCGAGGTTCCCTCCTGTAGGGTTCTTGCAAGAACACACCTGTTCATGCTAGGCCTGGACTTGTTAACTTACCTACATTGAGGACTCTCCAGAAAAGTGTACTGCTGTCTGTGAAAAATGCAGTCTAGGTTTATTAGTAACGCCACTGGTGCCTCTTCAGCCACAAGCCCAGACATGCAGTTGGACAATAGTTGGCATGTGATGGGCAGATAGGGGATCATAAGCTTTGTTGCAAAGATTCCGCTCAATAGTAAAATTTCAGCAGGAACAGTAACCGAGTGGTTATTTTCTTGAAACGCTTTGTAGTAATTGGAATGCAACCTTCAACTTGTAGGTTTCAAACTGTAAAGTAGAACTAATTTGTAATATGCTTTTTTCCTCCAGTTGTAAGTTGGCTGTATTATGCTCCAGGCTTTTTTTTGGGGTACCTAAATTCAGTCCAGTCAAAAGCAACTTTATTAGGCCATAAAAGCAGGTCAAACACACAATTAAATGAAGAAATACCAAAACGAATCAATACAATATATTAAAAAGACACGGAATAATAATTCATATGGCTATATTGGACAATCAAAAGGTGTGTAGCTCTGAGAACACTGACTAAATTTAAACCACCCTGTAAAGTGCAGGCAGAATAGTGCAGTAGATGTGTATAAAACCATTAGTACAATTCAATTAAAACTGCTAAAACAATTCAGTGCAAAAAAGCCAATAACACACTTAAGCTACAGGCAGTTTGTTCCTTTGTCTTAAAGCTCCGGATAAGAAGCGGGCAATTCCAAAACAAATCGGAGGGGAGGACCGCATTTGCAAATATTTCAGGGCTGGTTTCACTTGTGCAAATTTACAATGCCTTAACAATGGGAAAATATATTTTTTCTGCAGGTTGCAATAAAAATCACAGAAAAAAATAAAATGTAAGAGGTCTTGTTCTGAAAAATGATCACAAGAGCAAGGCATTAAAGCACCTGTCTTAGAAAAGCCCCTAGGGACAGATGGATCCCAATAGATAAAATTAAACCTGAACCTAGTTAAAAGAGAACGATGATACTGACTCTGAATATACGTCCATAAGGTTGTCCTAGGGTCCCTTGGCTCACTATTGCATATGGCCTTACTGTAGATTTGGTGAGTTCCCTATTTTCCCTTTCTATCATCCTTCTTGCTAAGAATAATTTTATCTCTCAGCTCATTAGGGCAAATCGGCCTATGATTCGTGAACAGCTTGGGACAGCCTAAGATCTTCAACTGCTCTGAGACGTAACCAAACCATGGAATATCAAGCTCCATGCAGTCCTCTAGGATAAGGTGGTTCAGTTTAAGAATAGGGTTCGACCAGATTTTCAACCAGTGCGTTATTGGTGCCATATCAATAGTATCAGAAATATAACCCTGCCCAAGTTACTCATGTACCATAAAAGATGGGGTGAGTTACTGCTAGGAGTCTGCGGAGGTGTTTATTCTCCATAACCTGCAGTTCACTAACCTCTTTATAGCCCCATACATCACTACCGTAAGTGGTCATGGGTATACATTTTTCATTGTAAACCTTCAGTAGGGCAGGTAAAGGTTTGGCCCCCAGTCTCCTAGCAAAGTCAATGGTGGCTCCAGCTGCTCTGGCCAAGGTGGTTTTTTTTTTTCTTTTTTTTTTTTTCTTTTTTCATTTAGTTGGATGAGCCTCAATGGGAAAAGTGTGGTTTATGTAGTGAGTGTGCAGGGGGCGGCAGTTGTGGGCTCGGCACCTCCATTTAGATGGAAGGCAAGTGGAATGGAAAGCCCCATAGTTTTGTCGGATTTGGTCAGCATACTGAAAAAAAAAAGTGGATGGTATAGGTTTGGCATGCAGCGCTGCTTGACACCTCTCATTGGACTGAGAGGATGACTTGGCAGGCTTCATTCAGTTGCTTAAAAATGCAATTCAGCCAAAGACCACTTCATGGTCTGCAGCAGGTTTGCTGCTGGGTGAGGTACATCTCTTGAACGTATCTTTAGAAAAAGGAGCTACATGGTTACACAGAGTACTCTTTGAGCTGGCTAAACGATAGACACCAATCCTACTGTGTACCGTAAGATATGTTAACTTCCAGTACATTGGCCAAATAAGGTGTAGAATTGTTAAACAGACTTAACATTTAATGTATAGAATTTTGAGTTGCCTTAAACAATCTGAAATTGTAAGAATTGATCTGACAGGCCAGCTACCAGTGCCCATGGAAACTAGAGACATCTAGGCAGTTTATGTAGAAAGCATTGCTAGTTGTCTCCATAACCAGACCAGCACCTTAAAATGAGGCTGAGGGGCACTCGGGGGGGGGAGAACAAAGAGTCATAGGATGGACTTTCTTACAAAGGCCAATCATTAATGGATTCCTAAAAGGAACCGAGAGGATAGTGCCACCAAGGACAGCCCCACACCAGTCTAGAACTACACCTAGTATTAAGTCTGCACCCTTTGAGGCTATGTATAGCGAAGCACTCAAGTACGTAACACTCAAGACTGCCTTCTCAATTACTGATGCTTCGTTACAAAGGGTGAGTGAACTCAGGCCCTTGTATACAAGATCCTTATCTGCAAATTCATAGAGACTGGGTGGTAAGGAGTACTGATCCACAGTTTTTGTCAATCAAGCTTTACAACTACCAGTTTATTTTCAACAGCCAATACCTTAAGCTGAATGGACCCTTTACACACTGGATGTCAGAAAAGCTGTCTTGAAATGTCTACAGGAACAAAGACAATCAGTAAAGGAAAGCAATTAATCTTTGCGCCCCCCCCCCCCTCCCCCCAAGCCCTTCAAGGTTGAGTCACTAAAGGGTCTATCACAAAATGGGTAGTCCAAACAATCAAAAAATGTTATTAGCCAGCAATTATCACTGGATGGGCCGCTTCCCATTATTGCTAATGTGTTCATGAACGAAAACTGAATGGCTGCCACATGGTCTTCCCGGCACACCTTCATTCCACATTACCGTGTAGACAACCAAGCTTATAAAGAAGCACTGGTAGGACAAATTACTGAGATACCTATTTCCAAATACAAACTTTTCAACCAAACCTCCTGGAGATGGGGTATTCTGTTACTAAATCAGTGCACAGCATCTGAATCCAGAAAAGATTCATGCTGCAAAACAAATAGTTACTTAACTCCGAGTAGTTTTGCAGCTTGAATAATTTTCTGGATTCTCATGCGACCTACCTGACTCTACAGAAAAGAACATGAATTTGCAGAAGGGAAGGTACATCAATTTATAGAACAGGAAGTGTAAACTACAAGAGGGTCGCCACGGGAAAAAAAATATGAAGATGGTGTCCATGCCGAGGGGCTTCTGGGCCTATGTCTGACATCTGAGGGACAAAGTACCAGATGGTCAGTGACTCGAAGCCCACCATTAGGGGAAAGACTGGCAGTTCTGCACCGAGCCACTAGATGGCGGAATACACAGCTTATGTGAACCCACAAAGTTTTTCAAGCTGCAGGTCTCCTCTACGCCATCTTCGACCCATGAGAATGGTCTCTGGATGGAAAGGACTCTATTCCGTTTTTGCCCCAAGTGTCATTCAGAATACTAGAGGACAGACTTCCATCTAGTCCTTAAGGTCTGCTTGTCTCCAGACCATTGAGAGGACTCCTGCGCAGTCTCTCACGTTCCACATTAAAGACTCTTCGGAACCAACTCATCTAATTTCCTCAACTTCCATGGTGCACGACAGCAGGAGGGTACCCCCGGCCTCTTCGGGGACCGAGACATCGAGGGCGATCAGTAGCAAGAGAAAACCAGTGGTGAAGTCCAGGAGCTCTTGTCGGCTGAGAATTTGAGCTCTGACGAGGAGAGACAAAGCACAAAGATAGTCCAAGGTGGTCCAGTGAGTACCAGCATCCAACACATGACTTCCCATCATTTACCTCCTCTAGAAGTCGGAGCCTCAAACTCCCAGAGTACTCATGAGGCCTCTGGGTCACCACTGCCTCAACACCACTGGTCTGCACCAAGGGGTGTAATTTGGGTCCGACGCACGCCCATACTTTGGCATCGAAGTCTTCTTCCCAAGACTCGCCCATGCACCTCGGCAGCTGCATCGGTTCTGAGAACTACCCCAAAAACTGTTCCAAGATGAAGATACCCATTTCGGAGCAGAGACCGCCAGACTCTTAATCAAGCTCTGCATTGCATGTGCTTCGAAAACCATTGGCTCAGAGGTAGGCACCACCCACACCTGCATCTTCCACCTCTTCGAAGGACTTTGAGCAGCCAGTACTTGAGCGCCTACACAACTAGGTCTAATACACATACAGCCTGGCACTGGCCGGATCCTGGCTAAGCCTCTGGAAAAGCCTAAAGACCTGGCTGTTCCTAAAAGGAAATAAGTTTTGAGGAGGCACTTAACCAGCCTTCACAGCTGACACCCAGGAAGCATCGGTGTCATAAGGGCAACTCCCCTCCACCACCTTCTCTGCTTTCTCCTTACCTCCCTCCTGCACCACTACCCATCTCTCCCTTAACATCCTTGGATCCTATGACACATTCACCACAGGGATCACCTCTTTCAGGGGTTGGTAAAAGTCCAAGGCCTCTCTTTGACCCCTCTGAGGCACCACATGAGGTCCCCTGGGATAACTACGACCTAGATTATTCTCCCCCCCCCGCTGATAAAGACCCGGTTCTTTATCCTGCTAAGCCGCCACCCCTGGATGACACCACTTTGTATAACAAGGTGTTCCAGTGTGGAGCCACATTCCACAAGGTGAAAAATGCACAAACAACCTGAAGAGGAAGATTTCCTCAAGGAGCCCCTCTCCTCCACTCATAGGTCAATACAATATTTGCCTATGTTGAAGGGCATGCTATGACCTGTGCATGGCATCTTTAAAGAGCCAGTGAAGGAACGTGTTGTCACCCCCAGGGTGGATGAAAAATATAAAGCCTACCCTTATCAACCGATGAAAGAGCTGGTTCTCATCCAGGGGATACTCATCAATAGTCATAATCTATGAATAATCCCTGCCCACGTGCGGGATCCCGGAGTATATAGAAAATATATATATGCACGCCTCAAAAAACATGAGGATACAATTAAAGCGCGAAAAATATTCAAGTTTGCCCGTGATAAGCAAGACTACGAGTGCGGCCAAATCTTCACTTTCGCTCGCAAATATGATACAATCAGGAAACAAAGACTCAATAAACCAATTCAGAAAGCACAAGACCAACCGACAACTATTGAAGAGGGAGCAGAATTAACCTCAATGTCGGATATGAGCTCATTAGCGGAGTCGGGCACTGACTCAGATGACGGTGGAAGATGGCGAGGAAGAAACGAGGCCTTTGCATCGGACATTGGCCTGGGGGACGAAATGAATTTTTTAGTCTTCGACCGGAGACAAACACTGCGGCCGAGACCGCCAAAGAAACAAGGCGCCGAAGGAACCGCAGGCGGCGTGAAAGAAGGCAATGCAGGAAAACTGCAATCAAACAACAAGAGGCGAGGAAACTGGAGGCGCAAGTAAATGCGGACACTAAAACCATCATTAACCTCAGCACCATCAACCTCACTGAGGCAGAAAAACAACTTCTCTCGCTGGGCCTCACTTTTTGCCCCGAGAGCAGTTTTGACTATAGCAGCACACGCATTGATGTGTTCAAATTTATCAGAAAACTAAAACTTCTAAAATTCTTCAAATTGAAGCAAGGCCCCAGAACTGATCAGGAGATGGTATCTAGCGATGCTCCAACAGATGCTACCCTTTCAGTCGCTGATATTGCTGTCATCTGTACTATGACTGAATTAGTAACTCCCGACGCCCCCGTTAACACACAGCAACTTTGCCTTAACGAAGGAATCACAATACAAACGAGAATACCTAGTCCTTTTAAGCCACACTCTACCTTTACACCAATGATGCCGAAAGATGCTATTGATGTATACAACGATGTGATTATTGATGAACTCAAAGCACTGCACCTTAAGACTGCAAGAAACTCTGCCAGACTTAACAAACAAAACCTAAAATATCACAGACTCATGACCAAACTTCAAAATGAAAATGAAGTGATTATTAATAAGTCTGATAAAGGGGGTAATATCGTGCTTTGGCCAAGGCAGCTGTACCTCGATGAGGCCAACAGACATCTATTGGATCAAGGCTGCTATAAAGTATCAAATCACAAAGAAGTTGCAAGTAGCAACAAAGAATTAAGGAAACTTCTATATGGCTACAGGACACAAGGACTGTTGAGCAAGGAGGAAACCACTTTTCTCAGCACTGAATCACCTGTATTGCCATTCCTGTATTTCCTTCCCAAGGTTCACAAAAACTCCTTGCCGATTCCAGGTCGCCCCATCATCTCGGCAAGAAAAAGTATGTGTGAAAACATATCTAAATATGTGGACTTCTTTCTCCAAGACCATGTCTCCAGTCAGCCCTCCTACATCAAGGATACCAGTGACTTTCTGTGTAAAATCAAAGATATTCAATGGCACAATGATTATCTTTTAATTTCACTTGATATCACGTCTTTGTACACTAGCATTCATCATAATGATGGGTTGAATGCCTGCAAACACTTCCTAGATAAAAGACCTATACAATGTCATAACCATAATGCCATGCTCCTCAAGCTCATTCACTGGTGTCTCACACATAACTACTTTCTATTTAACAAAGCAGTGTACCAACAGCTTAGGGGAGTAGCCATGGGGGCCTGTTTCTCACCCAGCTACGCATGTCTCCATGTGGGTTGGTGGGAGGAACAGGTCCTCAAGGGAGAACATAACACGGCTTGGCAGGACAACATCATCACCTGGCTGAGATACATCGATGATGTCTTTTTAATCTGGAAAGGCAACACTGAGAGTGCCAACATGTTCATCATGCAGATCAACAACAACACTTTGAATTTAGAATTCAATGCAAACATTAGCAACACTTCTATTGAATTTCTGGACGTGACTTTATACATATCCAATGACATCATGCACTCCAAACTTCACAGAAAACCCACAGCAGGTAATTCTGTCCTGCACGCCTCTAGCTTCCACCCCAGGCACTTAATAGCAAGCATCCCCTACGGAGAAATGCTGAGGTTACGGAGGATTTGTAGTTCCCCCACAGATCTAGTGATATGTCAAAAGGAGGCAGCTAACAGATTTAGAACACGAGGATATTCCACAGCTAACATTAATAGAGCTATGAAAAGAGCCAATGCACAACCTCGAGAGGCACTCCTCAAAGGAACCAGGGGTCCTAGTGTAGATAGTGATCCCAATCCCCCCAGCGTAGAACATCCCCCTAGAGGAGGCACCGTCGAACTAGAAAATAGCAGTATCCCAACCAGTGAGAACCAACAGAAAGTCAGCACGAGACTTATCATTACACACAACACTGAAGTGAGGGCTATTAGATCAGTCATCAACAGACATTGGGGAATCATTAGGTCTGACCCAACCCTGGGCCCTCTAGTTGCTCCTTACCCAGACATCACATTTAAACGGGCTAGATCCATGCATGACGCTCTCGTCAGAAATAGCCCAGAAATCAAGAGCACAGCAAATTGGTTATCTGACAGAAAGGGGTTCTTTAAGTGTAATAGCTGCAGAGCATGCAAATTTGGAAAAAACATAACACAATTAGATTCCTCATTCAGACTGACACCTCTCATTATCAAACACCACCTCACATGCAGAACTGAGTATGCCATTTACATTCTGGAATGTGATTGTGGTCTCCGCTACATCGGGAGTACCAAATTAGCAGTGCACATGCGCATCCTACAACACCTGAGAGCCATTGTGAATAGTGACCCCACATATCCAGTGGCCAGACACTTCAAAGAGACACATCATAATAACCTGGAACACCTGAGGTACTCGGTCATTGACTGTATTCCAACACTCAGAAGGGGAGGCAACGGGGAGAAGCTGTTACGACAAATGGAAAGCAAATATATTTTGCAATTTAACACCAAGGCGCCTGCGGGCCTCAACACTAGTGAGGACCTATACCACTTTCTGTAATCCTATCAGTATATGTATTGACTAGGGGGCTGCTCTTCAGGCACCTAGAACTAGAGGTCTGTGACATCTGTTGTCCTATAGGTAACATATGTTTGACTGAGTAAGTTTCTTTTTCTTTTTCTGTTTCTTTTTCTTTTTCAATTTTGTTTCTCTCCAATGTTATTGTTGTACTTGTCTGACGCCTTGCATTTAAGCAGTTATTTTTTAAATATTTTGTTTGCAACTCATTACACACACATTAGCTGTAACACGCACGTCTTTGTCGCCACACACTTCAGGTTAGGCTGGTTAGATCCACACATAAAGGATATTAAGGTTCTCCTTGACTTGTATGCACATGTTACCTATAGTCACAACATGGCATATAGATATTTTTAACCACAAGTCTTTTGGATTGGAGGAGATTTTTAATCAGGTAGTTATTTTCACCACTTTATTCATTGTGCACTTTTCACGCACGTCTCCTCCACTCTCCCCTATGCACACCCTCTCCACCACTCTCACCATGTGAGTTCCTTTCACATTTGTGCTTTGTAGTAGCCGCTTACCTTTGTCCTGTCGGTTGCTTGTTTCTGGAGCTCATGTTGCCAGGACGATGGATTGTAGCACATAACTTAGAGGCTTGCGCAGCAGACAGCACTTTCATACATTTTGATATCTTTGGCGTACACATTTCTGTCCCGATTTTTTTCACCTCCAAGGCTCCTGGCACAGTCTTTTATTTTCTCATTAACTGGCAGGGTCATCCAAGGGGCCCAGCGGCTGAGACTTCATGAGCCTAAACCAGAGTCATAGGCACTTCGCCACACGCCAGAACACGATAGAAGGCTGACACCTTCATCGCACTATATTGTGATAAACACAAACAGAATTAGATGTTTGTCTACTCAGGCCGTGTAATAGCCAGACAATTGGGAGTTTTGCTCGTGCATGTATTGCACTTGTAATGAATTTCGCCGCCACAGGTTTTTATCTTCATTTTTTCATAGTCTGTTTTTCCTGTTGTCTTTATGCCTTGTCATGTCACTAGTAGCTCGTTTTCCTGCTTGTAGTAAAATGACATGTATGACTTCTGGTACTAGCTGTAGTAAAATGCTTTCTCATGACAATGGACATAGTAATCAGACTACTACATTCAAAGCACACTCACCTGTGTATATATATTGCACATGTCTGTTCATAGCGCTATGTGATCAAGGCTGCATGTCTGGCAGCCGAAACGCGTCATGTTGGACCTTTTCTGATGTGTGAATAAACTACCATCCTGTTTCCACACCAACTGTTGGAGTCTGTGCCCGTGTGTTGCGCCGGAGTGCTTGTCGTAACATTGGGATTTCTTCGTGATATATATATATATATATATATATATATATATTTCTCTTCCAGGGGATCCTCATCAATAGTCATAAGCACTGAATATTCCCGCCCACGTGCGGGGACCCCGGAAATATAAAAATTATATATGGAAATCACATATATACAGCTCTACATATATGCATATACATATATCATTTTTTCTCATACCAATGCAGCTCTCAATAGGAGGCTAAACAATGTAATTACACACATAAAAACTACCTTTGCCAATATATAAAAACACCAGAGGACAATTAGTACTTGAACTCTGTTTTTTAATGAGCAAAATACTCATAAAGAGTAAAAACTGCAAAATAAGTAGACATTGTTAGCCTACAGGCTGCATTGTAAACCAATAGCATAGAAAATGAAAACATTTTCAACAAAAACTGGCACCGTGCCTTTAAGGCAGCCATGACCCCTAGCTTCCCATCATGCCTCAGGGGTGACAGTTAGGTCAGTTGTTCTTTCCGGCTCCTTCAGTCAGGACCCTGGATTTTCAGCTCTTGCTTTTTGACTTTCTGTCAAAAAGTATCTATAAAGATCTAGTTTTTTCTACTTTCACTCGACGTCTTTTGGTCCTAGAGTGCAAGTAGCACCTTTTTGTGTTTCAGAAAAGGTTTATTTTTTGGAAATGCCTTCTTTATTCGATCCTTGCCCGTCATGTGGCAAGAAGAAGGCCAGAACAGATACACATCCTGTGTGTATTCTCTGCCTCCCTGAGTCCCACTCTTCTGACAACTGCCAGCATTGTAAGAAGTTATCAAGAAGGACTATCAAGGAGAGGGACAGGATCCGTCTCTATGGCCTCTCTGAAAGAGGTAGGTCTCCTGTGAGGCAGAAGAAGAGGAGAACTCGGTCGACGTCGAGAGGAAAAGTCCCGACCTGTTCTCCGTCGGCGTCGGTATCGACGTCGAAGAAATCGGCGACGAAGAAATCGGCGTTGAAGACTTCGGTGATGCCGGCGCATCATCATTCGACTACGAAATCTTCGTCGACGAAGGTAACAGGTCCTCCGTTGACGTCAACCAGGCGGCGCTCAGCGTCGAGAGACAGGTCTCCGTCGGCGCCGGGTGGGCGTACGACGTCGAGGCACAGCGCTCCGTCGTCGCAGGCGCGATCGACGTCGAGGCACAGCGCTCCGTCGTCGCAGGTGCGATCGACGTCGAGGCACAGCGCTCCGTCGTCGCCTCATCAACGGCGATCGACGTCGAAGCACATCTCCCCGTCTCGTCAGCGGCGATCGACGTCGAGGCGCATCTCTCCGTCGTCGCCTCCTCATCGGCGATCGACGTCGAGACACAGATCTCCGCCGGGATCAAAGCAACGATCTTCGGCGTCGAGACACAGGACACCTCCTTCGGCGTCGAAGCAGACGATCCATCATTCCACGCCGTCGAGGCGGATGACTCCGCCGAGTGGATTTTCGGCGTCGAGACCAAGACCTCCGTCGCCGGCAGTCCAACGCCGGTCGACGTCGACACAGCAATCTCCTGAAAGGGTGCAGGGAGTGTCAAAGCAGGACACTGCACCAGTGTTGGAGAGACGTTCGTCGCCGAGAAGTCCACTTTCTAAGAGAAGAAAGTCAACGTCGAGACATACGTCTCCGTTGAGAGGGCAGTCGACGCTTAGACGCTCCAGGTCAACGTCAAAGCGCCCTTCTGGAAACACCTCACCTCCAGTGAGCCTGTCTTCGTCACCTTCAATTTCGTCCAGATCCCCGGAGGTGGTTATCTCGACGTCCAACAGCCCAGTGTCAGGGGGTCACCAAGATTCTCCAACAAGGCATGAAGAGCTGAGCTTCACACCTCCTGCTCAGTCTCCTAAGGAAAGAGAGAGCCACAGATCGCCTTCCATCCATTTATCGCCACGATGGCACAGGCCTCTACATCACTGGGCTACGGACAGGAATTACTCGAGCCATCAGAACAGATCCCCGTTGGCTCGTTTAACTCCAGGATAAAGAGCGATCTCCTTCAAGAACAAGAGCTCGCAGCCGCACACCGGTGCACTCACACAGGAGGAGGTCTAGATCAAGAAGCAGGAGGAGAGCACACAGATCGCCTACTCCGTCCTCTTCTTCCACTCATACATCCCATAGAGACTATTCGCCTACTTTGACGAACAGTCCACCGTCGAGGGTCTCTCCGGTGGACGACATCTACACTTTTCAGGACATTCTTGGCAGAGGAGCTGTAAAGCTGGGTATCCCTATGCCAACTCGTCAAAGCAAGTCCTCGGTGATTTTTGAGACTCTACACCAAAGAGCAGCAGCTAAACCTCTGCTTCCCTTGGTACCAGGCATCATAGAGCCAGTGATGGATATCTTTCTCACGCCAGCGAGTGTTAAGACCGCCCCAGCGAGGATCTTAAAAAGTACCGTTCACCAGAGGACGATCCGCTCTTCCTCAGGGCTGACCCTCCTCCGGATTCAGTCGTAATTGCGGCGGCAAAGAAGACTCATGCGGTGGCATCCTCCTCTACTGTCCCACCAGACAAGGAGAGCAAGGTGCAGGATTCCTGGGGAAGGAAGGTTTGTGGCACTTCGGCCTCCATGTTGAAGGTCTCCAATGCAGCGGCACTCCTGGGCCGCTACGACAGATCTCTGTGGGACTCACTACAGAGATTCACTGAAAAGTTGCCACAGGAAGACCGTAAAGATTTTGAAGAAATCTTAACAGAGGGCAGTCAGGTGTCTAACCAGGTCATCAGTGCTGCGGCGGATGGAGCTACCCTTTCGGCACATGCTTATGCTCATGGGGTATGCGCAAGGAGAACATCATGGCTACGTCTTACAGCACTCAGGCCAGAAGCGCAGTCACGCATCCTCAATCTTCCGTTCTCTGGTTCCTCTTTGTTCGGGACTCACACGGATGAAGAGATGACGCGGATGAAAACGGAACTGGACACGCTTAAAGCGGTGGGCCTGGAGAAAAGAAAGGAATTCCGTAAGAGATTCCGTCCTTACAATAGACGATCCTCCCAACAGAGGGTTCAAACCCCTCATTGGCAGAAAAATCAGGATCAGCAAGGCCAGCAAAAAACGCAGTATCGGGGCAGACGCTCCTCCAGAGGAGGAAGAAACCAGCAACAAGGCAACAATTCCGCCAAGACGCAGTCGAAACAATGAACACTCACTTCCCCTGTCGCCGTTCACCACTCCAGTGGGGGAAGTATCGCAGATCATCTCGAAGAGTGGCGAGCTATCACAAAGGATCGGTGGGTACTAGCCACGTTGCAGAATGGGTACTCTCTACGTTTTCAACATCGCCCACCATCAATCCCTCCAGTTCCTCCGTCGTGTCACCAGTTAAAACTCTTGCAGAAAGAGGTTGCCACCCTTCTCAGAAAGTCAGCCATCGAGAGGGTGCCAGTATCTCAAAGAGGAAAAGGGGTTTACTCAAGATATTTTTTGGTGAAGAAAAAAGGCCAAAAAGCAGAGTACAGACCCATTCTGGACTTGCGGTCACTCAACCTATCCATAAAAAGGAAAAGTTTCGCATGTTGGCTCTCCATCAAATATATCCACATCTCAGGCAGGGGGATTGGATGTGCTCGCTGGATCTGCAAGATGCATATTTTCACGTTCCGATCAATCAGTATCACAGACAGTACCTGCGATTCCTAGTGGGATCCGCTCATTACCAGTTCAAGGTTCTACCCTTCGGGTTGAAGTCAGCCCCCAGAGTGTTCACGAAGTGCATGGCGGTGGTGGCAGCCGCACTGCGCCGCAGGGGCGTCTTCGTATACCCGTACTTGGACGACTGGCTGTTGAAAGGTCCTTCCCCAGACAGTGTGAGGATTCATTTCTTGAGCTGTCTCGAGCTGTGTCACCGGCTGGGCCTGCATGTGAATTTCGTCAAATCAACTTCACAGCCAACACAGAAAATACATTTTTAGGAGCTCTGCTAGACTCCACGGTAGGAAAAGTGTTTCCTTCGGAGGAGAGACAGTGTTCCCTCATACAGAAATGCCAGCTGGTTCTGCGCAACAGAAAACTACCTGTGCGTCGGATTGCCTCCCTGCTAGGGTCGATGGCATCCTGCATCTTCCTGGTTCCCAATGCCAGACTACGAATGCGTCCTCTTCAGCAGGATCTGGAGGACAAGTGGGACCAGCAGACCGCTCGTTGGGACGAAAAAATAAGTCCATCAAACGCGGCTCGAGCTTCCATACCTTGGTGGATGAGAAAACAAAATTTGCAAGTCGGAGTTCCTTTCCATCAACCTCCGCCTGCTCAGACACTGATCACGGACGCCTCGCTGCAGGGTTGGGGAGCCCACATGGGTTCTCTCCAGACTCAAGGACTGTGGTCTCCAAAGGAGCGATCCTATCACATCAACATGCTAGAGCTGAGAGCAGTACACCTAGCCCTCAAAGCTTTCCTCCCCTCGATTCAGGCAACCTCAGTGTTAGTACAGACGGACAACACCACCACCATGTACTACCTGAACAAACAGGGGGAACTCGCTCACGCACACTTTCCCTGGAAGCTCAAGCACTCTGGCATTGGCTCTTGGCTCGGAATCTGGCAGTCACAGCAGTCCACCTGCCAGGAGAACAGAACGTGAGAGCGGATGCACTCAGCCGTCACTTCGAAGACAGAGAAGACTGGGTGCTCAACGACGAGGTCGTCGAAGACATCTTCCAGACATGGGGTCGTCCCACCATCGACCTCTTCGCGGACGACGAAAATGCCAAATGCCGAGACTTCGCCTCACGGTTCTACCGACCAGGATCGAAAGGGAATGCCCTTTTGATAGACTGGTCAGGGGCATTTGTGTACGCCTTTCCACCCCTTCCGCTGATCCCGAAGGTGGTGACCAAGCTGTCCCATTCGTGCACGAGGATGATACTAATTGCCCCGGACTGGCCGAGACAATGGTGGTACCCGGACCTTCTGCACCTATCAGAGTGTCCTCACAAGAGGCTGCCGTGCAGACCGGACCTGCTGTCCAAGATGAACGGGAGGATTCATCATCCCAACCTTCCCTCACTGAACTTGGCGGCATGGCTCCTGAGGTCCTCCAGTATGGCCACTTAGGACTACCGCAGGACTGCATGTCCATCTTGAAGGAAGCAAGAAGACCGTCCACGAGGCATTCGTATGCATGCAAGTGGAAACGGTTTTACATGTGGTGTATGCAGAACAATTGTAACCCAATCAAAGGTCAGGAAGAGGTCATCCTTCCTTACCTACTTTATCTGGCGAAAGCAGGTTTGAAGTTTTCTTCCATTAAGGTACATTTAGCAGCTATAACTGCATATAGGCGTTCAGCTTCTCAACCTTCCTTCTTCCAGTTACAGGCTGTTAAGGATTTTTTGCAGGGTTTAAAGAAGGTCTATCCTCCGGTACGGCCTCCTTCACCACCCTGGGAGCTTAACCTGGTGCTATCAAAATTGATGGGTCCGCCTTTTGAACCCATACACAAAGCAACCTTACAGCATCTTTCTTGGAAGGCGGCTTTCTTGGTAGCGATCACGTCAGCTCGCAGAGTGAGTGAAATACAGGCGCTCTGCTCCAAAGAACCCTATACAGTCTTCCATCTTAACAGGGTTGTGATGAGGACGCACCCCTCTTTCCTTCCAAAGGTGGTGTCGGATTTTCATGTGAATCAGACCATCTCTCTACCCACCTTTTTTCCCAATCCCGCCACTCCTGCTGAGAGGGCTTTGCATTCTCTGGACCTCAAAAGGGTTTTAAAATTCTATCTGGATCGGTCCAAATCTATAAGAAAATCTGATCAACTATTTGTTAACTATGGGTCGATCAGATCTGGGTTCGCAGCTTCAAAGCGCTCCATCTCCAGATGGATAGTTTCATGTATCAAGCTTGCTTATCAATTAGCGCAGAAGCTCCTGGAGTTTACTCCCAGAGCGCATTCTACTAGAGGGAAAGCGGCTACTACTGCTTTTCTTCAAAATGTGCCCATGTCTGAAATCTGTAAGGCGGCAACTTGGAGGTCCGTCCATACATTTACGAGGCACTACTGTCTGGAATCAGACACCAGAGCAGACACCCAAGTAGGCCAGGCCTCCTTGAGGAATCTGTTCAACAGCTGATTTCGGCTGTTATGTTTCTTTGTGTTGGGTCACTTTACTCATTTACCTGCAGGTGGTTGATGGGCTTGCTATTCTATTCAGTGCTTATGACTATTGATGAGGATCCCCTGGAAGAGAAGGATAAGTTACTTACCTGTAATCCTAGTTCTCTTCCAGGGGTATCCTCATCAAAGTCATAAGCAACCCACCCGCCTCCCCAGGTAAATGAGAGATTTCTAAAGTGTTAAAGGATATCTTTGTGCCCTGACCTTCAGGGTTATGCAAAGAACAACTGACCTAACTGTCACCCCTGAGGCATGATGGGAAGCTAGGGGTCATGGCTGCCTTAAAGGCACGGTGCCAGTTTTTTGTTGAAAATGTTTTCATTTTCTATGCTATTGGTTTACAATGCAGCCTGTAGGCTAACAATGTCTACTTATTTTGCAGTTTTTACTCTTTATGAGTATTTTGCTCATTAAAAAACAGAGTTCAAGTACTAATTGTCCTCTGGTGTTTTTATATATTGGCAAAGGTAGTTTTTTATGTGTGTAATTACATTGTTTAGCCTCCTATTGAGAGCTGCATTGGTATGAGAAAAAATGATATATGTATATGCATATATGTAGAGCTGTATATATGTGATTTCCATATATAATTTTTATATTTCCGGGGTCCCCGCACGTGGGCGGGAATATTCAGTGCTTATGACTTTGATGAGGATACCCCTGGAAGAGAACTAGGATTACAGGTAAGTAACTTATCCATATATACACATATGTGAATATATATATATATATATATATATATATATACACATATGTGAAACATATACATGCAGCCTAAAAAAGTTTCCAACATGGCAGAACTGCCGAAATTACATAGGTTTGCATTGTAAGACAAATACTCTCCTAACCCATAAGGAAAAGAGTACATTCACAGAATAATTGTGATATACCAATGCTTTATTGCCACAAGGAAAAACTTGTAATTGCAGGCATTCGCCTGTAGGCTGCATTGCAGAGTAATAATGAAAACAAGACAAAAAGAAACTGGCACCTTGCCTTTAAGGCTTCCAAGGGTTAGGGTACCGTGCCTTTAAGGCCTGCCAGAGACCCTCTGCTCCCATCATGCACCACAGGTGACAGTTAGGTCAGTTCTTTTTTTCCGGCTCCTTCTGTGAGGATCCTGGAGTTTGAGCTCTTCAGTTTTTTGACTGAAAGATAATTTTTTGATATTTCCTTGGAAATTTCGACAGTTTCTGATACCTAGAGGTATATTCTACTGGTTTTTGGCATTTTTTTTTCCCAAAAATCTTTCCAGTCAGAATGCCTGCTTTATTTCGGAAATGTCCTTCCTGTGGCAAAGAAGATGGCACTATCAGATCCACACTCTGTGTGTGTGTGTGCCTTCCATCTTCACACAATCCTGACCAGTGTTATCATTGCCAGAAGTTTTCGAAGAGGACTCAGCGCGACAGAGAACGCATCAAGCTTCATGCCCTACTGGAGAGGGATAGAGATCATAGAGCTCCCTCTTCAAGTAAACACCGAAAACGGCATCGCTCCACCTCTCCTGAGTCCAGGAAGAAGCAGGTGCCTGAATGTTCGCCGTCGAGATCGCCGTCGAAGAGGCCGAGGCATTCTTCAACGTCAAGGGACAAGCCAAGTAAGTCGGCGCTCAGCACTTCAGGCTCGAATGCTGTGGGTACTGAGAGACTGTCCAAAACTCCGTCGACGTCGAGGCTTCTGTCGACGTCGAGGCACACTCCGCCAACCTAGAGTGGATCGGCGTTGAGAGACTCGCCGGCGAAGACCATGCCGCGAGGGGACATACCGACGTCGAGGCATTCTCCGCCACCCTCAAGGGGGTCGACATTGAGAGAGTCGCCGTCGAAGGTCATGACGCGAGAGGACGTACCGACGTCGAGAGCATAGTCTAGGTCCCATCATTCGACGTCGAGGAGGTCGACGTCATCGAGAAGGGCGACGTCGAGATCCCCCCCATCGGCGCCGTCAGGCGACATCAGGGCCCCCCCATCGACGTGGGCGGTCGACGTCGAGATCAAGATCAGGGCACAGATCGACGACTAGGGTGACGCATACCTTGACGTCGAGATCCCGTTCGACGTCAAGGCAGTCATCTCCAGGGCTGAATATTGTACAGATTTCACCAGAGAAATCTCCTACAGTTGCTGAAAAGAATCTTTGCGGCCTGTCCCCTCGCTGGCTGCAGGGTGTCGGAACAGGTGCCCGCAGAGGTCCGGGCTCGGACCACTCGCGTTCATACGCAACGAGACTTTCTAAGTCGCCTTCCAGAAGACCAAGGTCGCCTTCTACACGCCGATCTCGGTCAGGTCGTCACAGCTCGCACGATCATCCACATAAGAGGAGGCGCAGAGCATCTTCTACCTGTTCTTCGTCTTCCATTCGGCACTACTCGCCAACTTTCTCATCTACACCACCTTCAAGGGTGTCTCCTATTGATGACATTGGGACTTTCTCTGACGTACTGGGCAGAGGAGCTAATAAACTAAACATCAGTTTATGTACTCCTGTGATCCCTACATCGATCATTTTCGAGACATTGCACCATCGTACAGCTCCCAGACCGCTGCTACCTCTGGTGCCAGGTTTTTAGAACCAGCCATGACCACGTTCCTTACTCCAGCCACAGTGGGATCAGTTCCGTCGAGGATTGCAAAGAAATACAAAGCTCCAGACCAGGATCCCTTGTTCCTTAGGTCTGATCCTCCGGCGGATTCAATCATTGTGGCAGCCGCCAGGAAAGCGCACTCCGCAGCCTCATCCGCTTCTGTTCCTCCAGAAAAGGACAGTAAACAAATGGACTCTTATGGCAGGAAGATGTGCAATACTTCGGCATCATCGATGAAGATTGCAAGTGCTTCAGCCCTTCTTGGGCGCTATGATAGGTCTCTTTGGGACTCCCTGTCTAGGTTTACCGACAAGCTTCCCAAAGAAGATCGACAAGACTTCCATGAAATCTTGCAAGAGGGCGGCTTAGTAGCCAATCAAATCAGCAGCGCGGCGGCTGACGCCTCAGATCTCGCCGCACACGGCTATTCACAGGGCATCTGTTCACGGCGCTCAGCGTGGTTGCGCCTCACAGGTCTAAACCGGACGCCCAGAAGAAGATCCTAAACCTTCCTTTCAACGGCTCCTCCTTATTCGGTTCTCATGCTGATGAGGAGATGACAAAGATGAAGGCCGAGCTAGACACAGTCAAAGCAGTTGGACTGGAGAAGCGGAAGGAGTTTCGAAAACGCTTCCGTCAGAACGACAAGCGGCCCTTCCAACAGAGGGTTCAAACCCCTCAATGGTCCTCCCAAAACCAACAAAAGTTCCAATACCAGAACAAGCGTCCTGGCAGGGGCAGAGGGAACAATAAGCAACAGCAGTCCTCCTCCAAGCAGCCTCCTAAACAGTGAGACATTGCTTCCTCCGCACCCGTTTGCCACTCCGGTAGGAGGGAGTATCGTCTTTCACCTGGAAGAGTGGGAAACAATAACAAAAGACAGATGGGTGCTGAATATTGTACAGCATGGTTACTTGCTGAGGTTCAAGACCCCTCCTCCGCAAGTTGCCCCTCATTTGACGTGCCTTCCTCAACACAATGTATTGTTACAGGGCGAAGTGTGTACCCTCCTCTCCAAAAAGGCTATAGAAGAGGTCCCACCTCACCAGCGAAATCAAGGGGTATACTCACGGTACTTTCTGGTCCAAAAACGAGGAGTAGCCAAAGAGTACAGGCCCATCCTCGACCTGCGCCTGCTGAACAGGTTTATAAGAAAAGAAAGATTTCGGATGCTAGCCCTGCACCAGATTTTCCCACATCTTCATCTGGGAGACGATGTGTGCCATCGACCTGCAGGACGCCTACTTTCACATTCCTGTTTCAGTGAAACATCGCAAGTTCCTCAGGTTCCAGGTGTCTTGTCAGCACTATCAGTACCGAGTACTTCCATTCGGACTCAAATCCGCTCCCCGGACGTTCTCCAAGTGCATGGCGGTGGTAGCCGCTTTCCTCCGCAAGAGGAAAATCTTAGTCTACCCCTACCTAGACGACTGGCTCCTGAAGAGTTCAACACCTTCTCTACTCCAGAGCCATCTCACTTACTGTCTCAACCTGCTTCACTCACTGGGGTTGCAAGTCAACTACAAGAAGTCAGTTCTCAACCCCACGCAGAAAATACATTATCTGGGCGCATCCCTAGACACCGCAACGGCAAGCGTGTGTCCTTCGGAGGAGAGGTTGTCCTCAATGTTGATCAAGTGCCGTGCACTTCTCAGCACTATACATCCCACAGCAAGGCAGGTGTCATCACTGCTGGGATCGATGGCCTCGTGCATCTTCATTGTGCCAAATGCCAGGCTTTACATGTGGCCTCTACAGCAGTCCCTCGAAGATCAATGGACTCAGCACTCAGGCCGTTGGGAAGATCGTGTCTCTCTTCCTCAGGCGGCCAGGGACTCCATCAAATGGTGGATGAAACGTTCTCACCTTCTGCAAGGGGTCCCCTTTCACCAGGTACCTCCGACACAGACTGTAGTTACAGATGCCTCACTGCAGGGTTGGGGAGCGCACATGGGCCAGCTTCAGGTACAAGGTCTCTGGTCCGAGACAGAGAAAAGTTATCACATCAACTTCTTGGAGCTAAGGGCAGTCCATCTGGCTCTCAAGTCGCTGTACCCGTCCCTACAGTCCAGCTCCATTCAGATTCAGACAGACCACACAACAACAATGTACTATCTGAACAAGCAGGGAGGCACCAGGTCACGGGTCCTGTCTCTGGAGTCACAGACCATATGGAAGTGGCTTCTGGCGAGGAGTCTCACGATCGTAGCCGTTCACCTTCCAGGAACCTTGAACGTGCAGGCAGATGTTCTCAGCAGAGACTTCGTAGAAGCACACGACTGGGTGTTAAACGAAGAAGTCGCTCAAGACATTTTTCGACAATGGGGAGTGCCAGACATCGACCTGTTTGCAGACGCGGCAAATACGAAATGCCCCGTCTTCGCGTCCAGAGTCCCTCAACAAGGATCACGGGGGAATGCACTTTTGATAGGATGGTCGCAGACATTGCTGTACGCTTTTCCACCTCTCCCTCTGATCCCTGCGGTCATACAGAAGTTTTACAGGACCAATGCCAGAATTATCCTGATAGCACCAGAGTGGCCGCGCCAGTGGTGGTATCCGGATCTCCTGCAGCTGTCCGAAGTCCCACACCGGAGGCTTCCCTGTCGACCGGACCTGTTGACCAAGAACGAGGGGAGAGTATTTTATCCCAACCTCTCGTCCCTGCGTTTGACTGCATGGCTCCTGAAGTCATCCAGTATGGACACTTAGACCTTCCTGCTGATTGTATGTCTATTCTCAAGGAAGCAAAGAGACCCTCCACTAGGAAGTCTTATGCTTTCAAGTGTAAGAGATTCTACCTGTGGTGCAAGGACAACCAGTTTGATCCGACTAAAGGTCAGGAGCAAATGATTCTTCCCTACTTGTTATACTTGGCAAAGTCAGGCCTGCAATATCCCTCCATCAGGGTTCACCTAGCTGCTATAACAGCTTACAGGAAGTCCCCGACCCAGGGTTCATTCTTTCAGATGCCAGTGGTAAAGGATTTTCTAGAGGGTCTCAGGAAGGTTTACCCCCCAGTGAGATCTCCCTCTCCTCCCTGGGAACTTAACATTGTGCTTACGAAACTTATGGGTGCTCCTTTCGAGCCTATTCATAAGGCGTCGTTGCAGCATTTGACCTGGAAGGCTGCTTTTTTGGTAGCCAACACTTCTGCACGCAGGGTGAGTGAGATTCAGGCCCTATGCTGTAGGGCACCTTATACTGTTTTTCATGCCAATAGGGTGGTGCTACGTACACATCAGAGCTTCCTCCCGAAGGTGGTCTCGGATTTTCACATCAATCAGGTTATTACGCTGCCCACCTTCTTTCCTAAACCTTCAACTCCCCCCGAGAGATCATTACACTCTTTAGATCTCCGGAGAGTGCTGAAGTTTTACCTTGACAAAACTCACACACTTAGGAAGTCTGACCGGCTTTTTATTAACTACGGTTCTACTAACACCGGTCTAGCTGCATCTAAAAGACCCATCTCTCGATGGATTGTCTCTTGTATAGCTTTATCCTACCAGTTAGCTAACAAGACCTTACCAGGCAGACCTAAAGCGCACTCTACCAGAGGGAAAGCCTCTACCACAGCTCTCCTTCGCAATGTGCCAATGTCTGAAATCTGTAAGGCAGCCACATGGCGGTCGGTTCATACCTTCACACGTCATTACTGTCTAGATTCTGATGCACAGGCCGATGCCCAGGTGGGGCAGGCCTCTTTGAGGAATTTGTTTGCATGATTGTAATTTGAATGTAATGTTCTGTATACTCCGTTGCTCGTCCGCAAGGTACTGGGTATGGGCTTGCTACTCTATTCATAGATTATGACTATTGATGAGTATCCCCTGGATGAGAAGGATTAGTTACTTACCTGTAATCCTAGTTCTCATCCAGGGGTATACTCATCATAGTCATAAGCGACCCTCCCTCCTCCCCGGACGAGCATCACTGGAGTTCTTCTATGTTATTGCATCCTCTACTCAGGTGTCTCTACATTATACACCGTCAAAAGAACTGACCTAACTGTCACCTGTGGTGCATGATGGGAGCAGAGGGTCTCTGGCAGGCCTTAAAGGCACGGTACCCTAACCCTTGGAAGCCTTAAAGGCAAGGTGCCAGTTTCTTTTTGTCTTGTTTTCATTATTACTCTGCAATGCAGCCTACAGGCGAATGCCTGCAATTACAAGTTTTTCCTTGTGGCAATAAAGCATTGGTATATCACAATTCTGTGAATGTACTCTTTTCCTTATGGGTTAGGAGAGTATTTGTCTTACAATGCAAACCTATGTAATTTCGGCAGTTCTGCCATGTTGGAAACTTTTTTAGGCTGCATGTATATGTTTCACATGTGTGTATATATTTATATATATATATATAATTTTCTATATACTCCGGGATCCCGCACGTGGGCGGGGATTATTCATAGATTATGACTATGATGAGTATACCCCTGGATGAGAACTAGGATTACAGGTAAGTAACTAATCCTTCAGCATCTTCCCGAGGAAAACTGAAAACATGGCCAGAAGTTGGTGGCGGATGAAAATATTTCTAACACCAGCATCAGATGTGCCTTCGACATGGCTGCGCGTGCAGTCAATACTAGTTGCGTTTGTACGGGTCTGGTTTTAAACCTGAGGTTCCAAATCTCCAACTTGCTTTTTAGATGGAGAACACCCTTTTGAGAGGCCAAGTTTATGAGGTGATGGACAAAATAAAAAGGACACAGACCACTAAAGCCATGGGATGCTCTGCAAACACTAACTACCCACGGTTCCTTTCGCTGCACACTATTATGGTTGGGCCAAAACCGCCACCCCTGAGACCTCTACGTCCTACCCCAGGCAGCAGCAACCACCTACCCAGGGTTACTTTACGGGAGAATACATAGGCAAAAATAGAGGCAGAGGAAAAGGTGCAGGCCCCAAAGGGACTGCACCTGTAAAACAGTAACTCCATCACCCTCCCCACGACCATCCAACAGCTGTCGGGAAGATTACAAGTGTTTTGCCCCATTGACCAGAGGTCACCACGGGTCAGTGTGTTCTAGATATTAGAGTGGTGGGGCATTGCCTAGAACTCACACTAACAGCACCACACATTCCTCTCTGCACACACATGCGCTCTCTGGAACATCAGCGCCTCCTCCAGGAGTAGATGCACGGATTACTCTGCAAAGGGGCTATAGAACCTGCACCACCCCAACACAAACAAAGGGGTATGCTCTTTGCATTTTCTCATACCCCAAAAAATTGATCCTTGAGGCCCATTCTCGACCTTGGGGCCACGCAACAAGTACTTACTATTGGAACATTTTCACATGGTGACCCTCCAAGACGTCATCCCACTGCTACAGCTAGGCAGCTTCTCTAGACCGCTCTCGACCTGCAGGACGTCTATTTACACATACGTCCCCACAGCAAAGGTTCCTCTGGTTTGTGGTAAGTGGTCAGAATTATCTGTTCAAAGTGCTGTCCTTTGGAGGAACCACGGCTCCCAGGTGTTTACAGTGTGTTGCAGTGATAGCCGCCCACCTCGGAAGGAGCGGCATCCACGTATTTCCTTATCTGGATGACTGGCTGATAAAGCGCACCACGCATTAGCAAAGCCTAGCACACACACAAATCACCATACAGCTCTTGCACAGCCTAGGATTCGAACAATGCAACCAAATCCCATATCCAACCTTAACAGGTTCAGCGTTTCCTAGGGACCATACTAGATTCCCAAGTAGATAAATCATTTCCTAGCCCAGCAAGGGTGCGGGTATCCCAGAAAATTATGCCTCCTTTTCAGCCAGATCGGCAGGCAACGGTCAGGACTATTATGCGCCTTCTAGGCGTGATGGTCTCTTGCATAGCAATAGTTCCACATGCGTCTGTTGCAAGAATCCCTTAGGGCACAAAGGTCACAGGCGGAGGGTAGGCCAATGGGAATATCTAGTGTTGATTTTGCACCCTACTCTTTGCTGACCTTCCACCACTGCAGAGAGCAATCTGCTTCAGGCAAGGCCTTTTCTTGTCCCAATTCCCCAAGTGACCATCACCACGGATGCCTCCCTGACTGGGTGGGGAGCACACTTGGAAGACAGCCAGACAAGGTGTGTGGACACCCAAACAACGGGATCTACACTATCCACCTAGAGTTGTTGGCTATACAGTTATCCCTCAGGGCCTTCCTTCCACTCATCCAACAGAAGATAGTTCTCGGCTGGGAAGACAAAATAACTGCCATGTTTTACCTCCAGAAACTGGGTGGCACACCGACCCTTCAGTTGTCGGGGCCAGGGCATTTGGCGGTGGACGATACAGCGCAAGATTTATCTTCTCATACAACACATACCTGGAGTGGACAGCGACTTTGCAGACCTGCCCAACAGGATGCATCAGCAAGTCCACTAGTGGGAACTCTCCACCCCCAACCTCTACTCCTGTATTTCCGGCTTTGGAGGTTCACCCTCAAAGTCCTGTTTGCCACCTTCAAAAATGCAAAATGCCCAAACTTCTCCTACAGGTAGCAACAATCCATGGGCAATGCACTATGGATAAATTGATCAGGGATATTGGACTATGCTTTTCCACCTATCCCACTTCCATTTGTGGTTCGAAGGCTCTGGCAAACATCACTGACCCTCATTCTAGTAGCCCCACCCTGGGCCAGGCAGCCCTGGTTCACTACAATTCTCGACCTCTCCATAGTTCCTCATGAGAAGCTACCTAACAGGCCAGATCTTCCTTCTCAACATCAGGGCAGTCTCAGACCTCCCAATCCCAAACAGCTCACTCTTGAGATTTGGGTCCTGAAGTCCTAGAATTTGGATCCCTAAACTTGCCCGCATTCATCCCTGAATCCAACCGTCCAAAACCTTGTTATGTTTTTCATTTGCAAAAGTCTCTCCTAGTATATAAGTCTATTCGGCTTCATTCAGCTGCTGTTGCAGCTTACCTACAAAACATGCAACACATGACTCTTTTCAGAATACCTGTAAGTGAAGCCTTCATGGAAGGGCTTAAGCAGGTTATACATCACGGGTTCCACCCGCTCCCCTACAATTTCTCACTAGGCTAATAGGCCCTCCTTTTGAACCACTCCAATATTTTCCTCCCCAGTTCCTTTCCTGGAAAATAGCCTTCCTAATAGCTATTATTTCCCTTCGCCGGATAAGAGGAATACAAGCATTTACGCTGGAAGAGCCTTTCTTTAAAGTACACTGTGATAGGGTGGTTCTTGGTACAAACCCTAAATTTTCTACCAGATGTGGTTTGCCCCCCCCCTCACCCCTGATCAGACCACCTTGCTTCCAGTATTTTTTTCAGCATCCACAATTGGTAGCAGAACTACCTCTCCATAGCCTAAATGTCAAAAGAGCATTTGTGTGTTATATTGACAGAACAAACCACTTCTGCAAAACACATCTTTTTGTCTTTCTCCACACCACATCAGGGGCTTGAACTATCCAAAGCAGGTATTGCACGCTGGATAGTCGACTGCATACAGATATGGTATGCCAAATCAAAATGTCCTTTGCCAGTCCCTTCCAAAACCACTCGCCCGCACATAAGTAGCATCTATGGCTTTTTAAAGTAAATATTCCTATACTTGACTTTTGCAAAGCGGATACTTGTTCTACCCCCAACATTGCGACTGTCTTAGCATGCCAACAAGTCTAAATTAGTCAGGCTGTTTTACGCACACTGTTTCAAATCTGCAACTTCCTCAGACTAGCCACCCCTTTTGGGAGACTGCTTTGTCTATGCACAGCATGTGTATCTACAGCTACACATGTCATGAACAGAAAATGTTACTTACCTTGTAAGCATCTGTTTGTGGTAGTAGTGATGTAAATTCACATGCGCCCACCCTCGTCCCCTGTCGCTTTTCAGTATTGCAGACGTTTTCTCTAACTTTTATCTCTACCCTTTCGTATGCGTGGTCATCTTTGTGGCTCCATGCTGTGTGCGTAAAAAAATCTAACTGTGCAGCTGTTTCCTGTGTGCATTACCAGCAAAAGGTGAAGTCATGGTACCTTGTGACTGACTTTTGTCTTCGAAGAAAAACAACTTGCACACATCCGAGCCCAACTCTAGATGGCAGAAGTATGCACAGCATGTGAATCTACAGCACTACATACCACAAACAGATGCTTTCAAGGTAACTAACGTTACTCCAGTATTGGAGCTTTCATAGATTCCCATGCTTAGAATCATTCCCCGTCGTCGAGATGGGAGTCTCGGTAAAATAAAATAGTAGTAAATAACTATTACAAAGAGAAACAGGCCTAGGCCTGAACTCATTTTGCAACCAGACCATGTCTTTTTGTAAAAGAGACCAAAAAGAACAGGCAACCAATCAGAGTAGCCTCACCCTCTAGAACCTTGGTGAAAGAACCTCAGCCCCTCAGATTTTCTACCGCACGTTGTGCTACAGGGAGTCTCCTTGAGCTTTGCTCTATTTGAACTCTTTCAACTGTTTTTTCTAGCGTTTTTTCTTCAGGTTTTCTCTCTAAAGCCTGTGGAAATGTCTGATAAAGGGAAGAAAGCTTTATTTCAGGCTTGTGGCAAGAAGAGGCTATATGTTGAAGATAGACATAAGGACTGCATATATTGCCTCTACCCGGATCACAAGGCTGCGGAGTGCAAGATTTGCCGCACCTTTTCCACCAAGACTCTCCGGGACCGTGAGGGTCGATCTGTTAACCTGGCTCCACAGACTGAAGACCAGGAAAGATCCACTGTCAAGCGAGAGTGAGGAGTCGTCTTCTGTCGCCTCATCAAGAAGGTCAGTCAAAAGGGGTAGGAGTTCCCCTTCACCATCTGTGGATTCCTCCTCTAAGGCCTCAAAAAGACCCTGAAGGAGTCTGAGGTTCAGGGTCCTATCAAATCTCCTCACTGCGGTGTAAAGGAGAGGGAAGGACTAAGTACACCACCTGCGACAGTCCCTGGCCAGGACAAATCTTTTAAAAAACCCTCTTCACAGTCTTCTGGAAAGAGTGGTCATTCGTCATCGACGCTGCGCAAGCCCTCGACGACGAAGCCTCCAAAATCGCAGGCTAAAAGTGCTCCGGCGTCGACGGGAGGGTCGACGACCTCTTCTATTCCGGTGTCGACGGGCTCGTCGACGAGCACTTCTTCTAGAGCGACGAAAATTTCATCGACGATGGCGTCGACGACGAGAGTGTCGACGACTATGGCGTCGACGACGAGAGTGTCGACGACGACTGCGTCTACACTGACGACGACTTCAGCAGGGACATTGACTGTCTCGTCGACGATGTCTACGACACCCATCATGTCGACGACTGTCTGCACACCTCTTCCGTCGACGGTGGCTCCATCTGCATCCTCGTCTACGGTGATTCCGTCGACACTGTCGTCGACGAAGAAATTCAAGCCGGCGTCGACGGATCCGTCGACGGAAAAAATTTCCATCTTGGTGAGAAGAAGACAAATATCACCAGAAATGACGTCCCCTAGAATGGTGGATTCTTTACCTCCTGCATTACTTCTCGATGAGGAGGAGGACTCTGATGGAGGCTATAGTCATTTTGGGGATGCCAATAGCCCTTCTCAGCTTATTGTCAAATGTCAGGAGACGGATTCGGAGGGTTATTATCAAGATCAGTCATACCAACAACCCTTTGCACGTCAAGAGAACACTCAACAAGAGATGATGTCTGTACCAACTTCTCTTTTGGCGGATTTACAGGGGATGCTTTTGGACTATCAACGGAGATGTTCAACTCGTACTCCACCTCCACAACCCGCTCTCTTGTCCTCAACTCTGCCTCCTCCTCCTGATACGGTGAGGAGTTCACCACCTCCATCTGCTCGACTGCATACCCAATTTCATGCATCTTCTGATGTCCTTCCTCCAGATCAACACCAGGATGTCTCCTCTGAGGAAGAAGAGGGAGAGCTGGTTAATCAAGATCAAGGTGATGAATGGGATGATTATGTAATCCCTGATCCCGCTTCTCCGGCTCCGGCCCCGATTGATTCTCCCCCTGCTGACATTGGGGTTTTCACAAATTGATGGAGAGAGCGTCTCTACGTTTCGAGCTTGCTATGCCCTCACTCCAAACAGAGTGCTTTCTTTATGATTTTAAAGAACCAAGTAAGAGAGTGGTGCGATCTATTCCTATCGTGGGGCATGTCTGGGAAGAAGGCATTAAGGTCATGAAGAACCCAGCCACTGTAGTTCCAGTCTTGCCGCGTCTGGATAAGAAGTATAAGGCTCCAAATGACAGCCCAGCTTCCTTGACGGGTCAGCCACGACCCGACTCGGTCATTTCGCAAGCAGCGCAGAGGAAGTCAAGGAATCCTTCAGCGCCGTTATCTACACCACCGGACAAAGAGGGCAGACGCCTAGACAACGCGGGGAAAAGGTTCTCCTCCATGGCCAGCCTTGTCATCAGAGCTGCGAACGCTTTAGCAATTCTTGGAAGATACGACCGCCAGATGTGGTGTGACCTTGCGCCTTACCTGGACCAGTTATCTGATCCTTCCAAGTCGGAGGCAAAGAAGATCTTGCAAGAAGGGGAGGTTACGTCCACTGAGGTCATCGATTGCGCAATGGACATTGCCACAACAGCTTTCCGGTCCCTGGCTGGTGCAGCTGTGCTTCGTCGCCAGGGTTGGCTAAAGGCCACGTGGTTTCGTCCTGAGATCCAGAATAAGATCCTGGATCTTCCCTTTGACGGAGAGGAATTGTTCGGCAAGCACATAGACGATACCCTTCAAAACATCAAGAAGGATACGGAGACTGCTCGGTCCTTGGGGACCCTTCAATACAAAAAGCGCCATTCCGTGGAGCGAGAGGCAGAGGAGCTCCATCCTATAGGGGATCTTACCAACAACAGAGATACTACTCTTATGGCTCCACACAACAATCTTACCGTCCTTATCAGAGGCAAGGCCAGACGTCGACTTTCTCTAGAGCAAACACTAGAGGGAAGCAGAATCGTCCCGGACGGGACGCCCCTAAGAGACAATAGCGGCGATCTTGCTCTTTGCGCTGTGCCCTCCTCTTCCTCCAAGACATCTGTAGGAGGCAGGGTATCTCAATACCTCCAAAACTGGGAACGTATAACAACAGATCGTTGGGTCCTGAACATCATTCAGTGTGGTCACACTCTGGAGTTCACTCATCTTCCACCATCCAAGGCCCCTGCCGCCAACTCCGTAAAACACCTACATCTCCTCCGGCTGGAAGTCCATCAGCTTCTGATCAAGGGAGCAGTGGAGCCGGTCCCTCTCTCACAGAGAGGAAAGGGGTTTTATTCCAGATTTTTCTGGTGAAAAAAACATTGGAGAAATGGCGCCCCATTCTAGACCTCAGGGAGCTCAACACTTATCTCACGAAGCTATCGTTTCGGATGGTATCTCGCCAAGACATTCTACGTCTTCTCAACAAGGAGATTTTATGGCCACTCTAGACCTAGAGGATGCGTATTTCCACATCCCCATTCATTCGGCCCACAGGAGGTTTCTACGTTTTACAGTCGCCAAGAGCCATTACCAGTTCAAAGTGCTGCCGTTTGGTCTTCGCTCAGCTCCGAGAGTTTTCTCCAAGGTGCTGGCACCAGTAGCAGCTTTCCTCAGGAAGCAGCATTTCCAGGTCTTTCCTTACCTGGACGATTGGTTGCTAAAAGCTTCGTCCAGGGAGGCAGCAGAGGAAGCGGTCAATGCTTGCACTGGTCTCTTCTCCAATCTGGGCCTCACTCTCAACAACGCCAAGTCTTCTCTCCTTCCGTCCAGGAAGGTTCAATTTCTGGGAGCAGTCTTGAACACATCTCTCAACAAGGTTTTTCCATCTCTGGACAGACAAAGAAATCTAATTTCCATGGCTCATTTAGTGCGAGGAAGAAAGTGTCTTTCTGTTCGCCGATTCAAATCCCTTCTAGGGATGATGTCCTCATGCATTCCTTTAATACCTCATTGCAGACTGAGAATGCGTCCCTTGCAGGAGCACCTAAACTTGCAGTGGAAGCAGGTGACAGGTTCTTTCGACGACCAGCTAGTGATCACTCACGCAATGAAGCGAGCCATCCTCTGGTGGACAAGAATAAGGAATTTGTCCCAAGGTCTATCCTTCGTAAACACTCCAGCGCCTCAAGTGGTGACGACGGATGCCTCTCTGGAGGGTTGGGGCGCAGTATTGCAGGATCTGCAGGTCAGTGGTCATTGGCTGCCGGAACATCGCCTCCTACACATCAACCTCTTAGAGCTTGAGCGATTCGCCTAGCCCTTCAGGCTTTTCTTCCAAGATTGCAGGGGTTGTCGGTTCTTGTCCGGACGGACAACACCACAGCCATGCATTACATCAACAAGGAAGGCGGCACCAGGTCCTTCCCCTTGTCACAAGAAGCCCAGGCGATTTGGGAGTGGGCTATCCTGCACAGAATTTCTCTGAAAGCAGAACACTTGCCAGGAGTGCTCAACGACAAAGCGGACTGGCTCAGCAGGCTGAAATCGGTCACCCACGAGTGGGAACTGGATCAAGCTACGCTGGACAGAGTCTTTCACCGGTGGGGCAGACCCTCCATAGACCTGTTTGCCACACCAGAGAACAGGAAATGCCGGTCTTACGCCAGCAGGCTACACCATCGAGGGTCTCTGGGGAATGCGCTTTCGATCGCTTGGTCAGGCGCATTTGTATACGCTTTTCCCCCATTCCGCTGATTCCCAGGTTGCTCATGAAGATGAAAGCAGAACCGTGCAAGATGATCCTCATAGCTCCAGCATGGCCGAGACAGTTCTGGTTCACCGAACTTCACCTTCTCTCCTTGGATCGTCCTCACCCATTGCAGCAGATTCCGCACCTCCTCACGATGTTTCAGGGTCAGGTTTGGCACCCGGATCCTCGCTCGTTACAGCTCTCAGCTTGGCTCCTGAGCAGCGAGAATTTCTTGACTTAGATCTTCCAGAGGAGGTTAAAGATGTCCTTTCGCAGGCGAGGGCTCCTTCCACTAACAAAACTTACCGCTTGAAATGGAAGCGATTCTGCATCTGGTGTCATGGAGCAGGGTTGGATCCTTTCCGGTCGCAGCCACACCAGGTTCTTCCTTATTTCCTGTCCTTGGCTAAAGCAGGTTTGGCTCACTCTTCCATTAAAGTGCACCTGGCAGCGGTCTCTCGCTTTCGGCGCACCTCATCTGGGCCGTCCCTGTGGTCAGCCAGAATTGTTCAGCAATTTCTCAAGGGCCTCTTCAGAGTATTTCCACCAGTGAGACCTCCACCTCCCACGTGGCATTTGAACTTGGTTCTTTCTCAACTAATGAGGCACCCATTCGAACCTATTCATCGAACGGATTTTAAGTTCCTCTCCTGGAAACTTTCTTTGTTGCTGGCACTGACTTCAGCTAGGAGGATTGGAGAATTGCAGGCTCTTACAATTCAGGAACCTTTTCTTCAGTTCAAAAACAATACAGTGATCATGAGAACTAATCCTAAATTCATTCCTAAAGTGCCTTCTACTTTTCATCTCAACGAGCCAGTGATTCTTAAGACCTTCTTCCCTCAGCCTTCTTCTCCTGCTGAGAGCTCTTCATTCTCTGGACGTACAGAGGTGCCTGAAATTCTATTTAGACCGAACTAAGTCCTTCCGTAAGACTTCTCAACTTTTTGTGTCATTTAGCGCTCCCCGCAAGGGTTTTCCCCTTTCCAAACAGGGGATAGCTCGGTGGGTTGTTAGCGCTATTCGATTCTGTCATACAGCAGCGGGCAAACCCCTGGAGGGTAGAGTCCGGGCTCATTCCACAAGGTCTGTGGCATCCTCTACGGCTCTGTTTGCTGGTGTCCAGATTAAAGACATTTGTAGAGCTGCTACCTGGAGCAGCACTCACACATTCACGAAACATTACTGCCTGGACGCTTCACTGCGAGATGACACGGCTGTGGGCCAAGCAGTTCTGAGGAACCTATTCCAATGAGTGGTGAGCTTTCCTTTGCATCCCTCCTTCCTTCTTTTACCTTTTACACATTTTATCTTGTTTCTGAATTCATTTGCTATTACCCTGTTTATGGCATAGTCAGTGGTAACTATCTTTCTGCATATTATTCATGTAGAAATATGTTTTAACAAACATTTATCAAAGGGTTATGCTCCATTACAAAGTGTGTGTGTGTGTGTATATATATATATATATATATATATATATATATATATATATATATATATATATATATATTTACTGCTAGCTACTCTGATTCTAAGCATGGGAATCTATGAAAGCTCCAATACTGGAGTAAGAAAACAAGTTACTTACCTGTAACTTTGGTTCTCCAGTATTGGAAGCTTTCATAGATTCCCATGCGACTCACCCTCCTCCCTGGGAAAGCTCAGCCTCTTTCTACGTGATTATTGTACAACGTACACGAAAATCTGAGGGGCTGAGGTTCTTTCACCAAGGTTCTAGAGGGTGAGGCTACTCTGATTGGTTGCCTGTTCTTTTTGGTCTCTTTTACAAAAAGACATGGTCTGGTTGCAAAATGAGTTCAGGCCTAGGCCTGTTTCTCTTTTGTAATAGTTATTTACTACTATTTTATTTTACCGAGACTCCCATCTCGACGACGGGGAATGATTCTAAGCATGGGAATCTATGAAAGCTTCCAATACTGGAGAACCAAAGTTACAGGTAAGTAACTTGTTTTCTTTTCCTTCTCCAATATTGGATCTTTCATAGATTCACATGCTCTAATTTCCTGTTGGGCATTGAAACCATTGTAGTCCATGTTAACACACCAGTATTTTAGTACAGCAATTGACCTTGAACATAAACAGAAAAATATGCATGGATCTCGAGTAGCTCCTCCACCTGAAGCCTACCCATCAGAAGGAAGGGCCCAAGGTTCCCACACTTCTGTTGCTTCAGCTAACAGATCTTCTATTGCATGGTATCTGGCAACAGCAAATCCTCTGAACTCTGCTGCTTTTTTTTTTTTTTTTTCCCTCCTCCAGAATAACCTATTTAAACTTCATTTTCATATGACGATTTCGCTTCTGGTTAGGAAAGTAGACTAGGTTTTCACCTTTCTATGCAACAGATTTCAGGTAAGGATTTTGAGTAACTGACTGCACACCATGTGTGAAACGTCCTACTTAAGGCAGCTATTTAATGTGGAGTGCTGAAGGTGTTTACAGATGACCTGTGCACGATATATTTTTTTTTTGTCTTCAAGTCGGGCCACAAACCCAGCAGTTTCAGTTTGATTTTAAGCAAATAAAAAAAACCTTGAAGATCCATCGGAGATAAGCGATTTGAGAACCAAAAAGCCTTTCCGGTGTCCACAGCAAAAGATCCATTCACAGGTACAGTTATTGAGTCCTGTGCAACATCCACCAAAAGACACCATCTAACTTGTAGCGCTTGCAGTGTGGTCACACCAATATCTGGGTCCAGTTCGCCTTCAAAAAATTCTGTCACTAAGGCAGGGGCATAGAGAACTGGTGTGTGTATATACAGTCAACCACAAAACTGTTGACTAAGGCATCTTTTTTTAAAAGTCAGACCACATGCCATGTCAAAATAAAAACCCTGATGAAGGCTCCATTGTTGAAGAGCAACTCTTCTTTGTCGAACAGAAAGATACCATGGTTGACAAACATCCAATGTCTCCTAAATCAATAGACGACTAAACCATAATCGATGAAGCCACTGTTGTAAAAAAACCTAGTTGTCAACTAAGTCCTTGTCAACAGTGAAGCCACTAATGTTGATGAGGATACTGAGTACTTTCTGGTTCCCTTCGGCAAGTAATCCTGATTTTAAATTATTTATTGAAGTTTCTCATTACGTTAAAAATGGTAAAATAAAGATACACAAGCCAACCGCCATGCGGGATGAGAATAACAAAGTAAAATACAATCCCAAAATCCGTCCTTAAACCGAACCCCCATTCAAACAATTAATAAGTAAGTAATAATGCAAACGAGGGGGAGAGAAGAACCGAATACAACCATTGAAAGCGGTGAAAAGGAAGCATGCACCTGTTTTGAAGGGAGAAAGTGGAATCATCAGAACCCCCCCCCCCCCAAAAAAAAACCTGCTATTTCACATCTCCTATAATGTGAATCCATTTTATATGGGGTTGAAGTCTGGGGGACCAAGGGAATTGGAGCATATGAATCTGCATGGATCATGTAGCAGAACGTGATATCCTATAGGCACCTGGGGTGTATGGGTGAGTACAGCACATCTATCTTTTAAGGAAAGGGCCCCATATTGCTTTAAATATCTGCAATTCGTCATTTAGCTTATAAATGAGGTGTTCAGAACTTAACAAATCATAAATGTTATCAGGCCAGTTCTGCAAAGTGAGTATTAGGTTCAATTTACATAGGCGCAGAATCACTGGTTTAGCCACCCCTAGAGCAGTGGAAAGCCATCTATTAACATGTTGGGTCACTGGAGGGAGGTCAGAAGCTCTATCCTTACGGACAATGGTCTATCTACCCAAAGGCGTTCTCTCATATGGTCCCAAACCTGCTGCAGCCAGAAGGCCTTCAGTCGATCACATACCCATAAAATATGAACTATGTCCCAATCAGAGGCCACATCTCCAACAATGCGAGCCCACACTAAGCTGGGCATTGTGTAACCTTGCTGGCGACCAGTGCCAGCGGTGAAGGATCTTAAACTAAACTTAAGACTCGCTTCCCATAATTTTTTTTTTTTTAATTTTTTTTTTATTTTTTTATAATCCGCCATTGAAGAATCCCAGTCACCATCCAGGAAATGTGAGTTCAGACGAGATTCCCACCAGGCTCTCGGGTGCAGCAGATGTGTGGGCAGAAAAACGGCAATTCAACAGTGTGACATACAATCCTGAGAGAGTCGTTCATCATGCCCCCCTTAATTTTTTCCAAGTGTTGATACATTGAGTAATGGTGACCTGGAAAGGACAGTATCGGCAAGAAATAATGAGGCTATTACTGTCCTTGGGGTCACAACTCTGACTTCTGTTCGGCTTTCATCTTCATTTTCAGCCGCTCCCGTATTACAACGATGACTTCCATATTGTCTCGCACACCTGTTGCTTCCACGTTACCACTCTTACAGCTGGTATCTCTAATAAGGATAATACCAGAGCCACTTGATCAACTTCTAAATGATTCTTCATCCGCATTCACTGAAGGTTTGGGTGATCAGGATACAGGTGGCAAGCATGCATTTTTGGATGGCATGCTTTCGGAAGCAGACTCGCAAGCTTAGGGGCCTTATGATGACATTAGGTACAAAACAATTTATATGGGGCAGAACAGTATGGCTACCTGAAGCAATCGTACTATGATCACTGCTCCCCTTCAGAGCTGGACATGCATGTCTTTGTCGTCATACTCCCCTTCTGACCCCACCACCAGACAACACCCCACGTCTAATCCCAGGGTCACACTCTGGTGACTCGACCTTCCCTGCTACCTCCAAGTAGAATTGCTGTGAGATTTGACAATTCAACATCCTACACTACCCATTTATGATGTACACCATGACGTACCATCGGAAGCAGATGATGGTGATAATAGACAATTTGATCATGCCCGTGACAATTGCAGTAATCAGCAAGACAAGATTAAGAAGTGAAACAACCAAGTCCAGAACAAGTTCCCGGTCCACAAGCAAAGGATGGTCCTCCGGACCAACCCCACATTACTGCTCAAGGTAGTTTCACATTTCCACGTTCTCTTCTTTCAGCAACCAGACTTTGTAGCCGAAAGGGACTTGCACACTTTTTACATTAAAATAGAGTTTGTATACTATATTAACACGACCAAATTCTGTAAAACCATCTTTTTGTGGTTCGTCAAACCCTACAATAGACACTCCATGTCTCAACAAGACATTGCAAGATGGATTAAGTTCATCCAGAATAGTCCTGCTGAGGCTAAGCGCACACTTGCTGTGTCACTCGGGACACACTCCATGCACAAAAGGCAGACACCTGAACAACACCATGCATGTTCACTAAAGAGCACTGGTTATTCCAGCTCACCGAAAGTTAATAGCCAGCCAAACTTTAGGAGCTTTGTTCCAAACAACTGCCCACCAACCACTGCTTTTGAGGAAACTACTTGGTCTTTGCAGAGCATATGTTTCTACAGCCACCACACATGCAACAAATATAAAATATCACTGTGAGCGCATCTTTTCATGACTTCTAATGTTATTTATTTACATGCACCCAGTCTCCTCCCCAGAAGCTAGCGATCGTCACAGATGTTTCTCTCGTTTCCTTCAACTTTGGTATTGCAATGCACAGTACACTTCGCTTTGACACTCTAATTACACTACTCGCCCTCATGACAGTCTGCGATGTGGAACCTGTGACCTCTTGCTATGTATAGTGCGAGGAGTCGCAACCTGTATTGTGACTCTGAGCTCTTCAAACAAAAAACAAGTTGCATTGTCAAAGCCAGACACTAGATGGCAGAAATATGCAGAGCATGTGAATCGACAGCACTACACCCTATTAACAAATGCTTGCAGGGTAAATAACATTTGGTGTGTGTGTGTGTGTTTGCTCGAGATGTATATATGGAAAGAAGTGTTTCGGGATTGTACATTTGGGCGGGATAATTCTAGTGTTTGAAAGCAATGAAAAATTGTGTATAGAATACCTTGGATTACAGGTAAGTAACTTTTCCATTTCCAAGGTGTAAGATCTACAATTGGTAAACTGCAGCTTTTTACAGTGGCTAAACTGGTTGATCTTACTAGCTAAATTGTTGGACACTATTTTACTCTGCCTCGAGCCATCATCTGGGAACAGTTGATGTTTGTGAAGTAAGCTGTAATGAAATTAGCATTTTTGTATTCTTGTAGGTTAATGGAAGTAGGAGTTTGCCCCTCAGAATGGCTTGCTTTTGACTCTCCCTGTAAAATGGGAGCTTCTAACACATCAGAAACCTTCATAAAACTTGATGTTCATAATGAAGTGATTCAGAAGAAAATTCTTAACGTCTTTGGAATGATTAAAGGTTTTGAGGAACCAGGTAAACACTTGCTATCCGAACATCAATTTGTTTCCGATTCTGGTTGCTTGTGACAGTCTGGATATGTTTACATAAATGCTGTTCCTAGGATGTGCATTATATGAATGATTGACGTCTGTAAGCTTTTTGAGGATTCCAAGCAGTTCAGAAAACTATGCTTCATGAAGTGTCACATTGATGCAAACATTCAGGTTGCATCATGTTTCAATTGTAGTTTCACGTGCTGTGCAATCACGTGCCACAAAGTGTTTTGTCCAGAACATTCCAACTTTTAGTGCAGAATCCGCTATTCCTCAGGCAGAAAATGTATGCGACTGGAATGAAACAGTCAAAAGCAGCAGAGATCCAGGAGGGTGAGATTTCAGATTTTTGAAAGTAGGATATGAGAGCGCTGTTTCAATAGCGTGGCTTGGACATAACCAGATTGAACACCTGAGAGATCATTTGTCAGAAGAAAGGACGAGAAATTCGAAACATTTGTTCCAGCATCTTTGAAAGGGAAGGAAGCGGAGAAATGGGCTGAGACTGTTCGGCTTCTACAATGCCTTTTTATTTTTTTTACGGTGAGGAAAGAGCCAAATCGGTTAATCACAAAAGTATGAGAAGACTAATGAGCTGTAAAGAAGCAGATAAAAAAATGTTGTAGGTTATGCGTGTGGGGGGAGGGACGTGATGAAAAGGAAGCATGAATGTTTGAAATTTTAGAATAAGATGGCAAATTGTTGCATGAGTAAAAATGGTTGAAGGAGGGGAAGGGCCTGTGTTGTGTATAATGTAGCACGTATCAGGCTCGCTCAGAGATAGTGAAAAAAGGTTTCCTTTATCGCTCTCAGCTGAGGCACACAAATATCATGGGGAGATTGTAAAGAACAAAGGAAAATGGGTGTTGCGTAATCTGCCAAAGATGTTTAAATGATGTTGAGAAAAGAGATGTCCGGAGAAAGCGCTAGGGCTGGCTGGGTTTTGTTGTAGTTTTGACCTTGACCAGAGCAAGGGTTTTAAGAGAATCGCAGACACTGTGGGGGGGGGGGGTGTAAGGGGGAGGAGGAGGTTGATAACCTGTTGTATAAGCCCGAACTTGCACACCAATGTGGCCAACTGATCTGTTCCCTGTAGTTCAGCCCCAAAAAAGAGGTAACTCAGTGGCCAATCCTACATATCGGGCCTCTTAACCTGTACGTTCTTTCAAAGTGCTTCAGAATGATCACCCTGCAGGACGTCATGCCAGTGCTCTGCAAAGGGGATCACATGGCACTGCTTTGCCTGAAGAACACCTACTTCCATATCCCCATCCATCCAGTGCACCCCCCTTCCTGCTTTTTGTGGTAGCTGTTAAAAGTTCTCTTTCATGGTCAAAACTACCACAAAGGTATTCACTACATGTCTAGTGGTGGCAGCTGCACATCTGTGCAGAAACTGCTTTCGTGCTTTTCCTTGGCTGGGCGATTGACTGAGCATTTTTGAAAAGCCATGCCTAGCACATTCAGTCTGTAGTGACCCTGTTGCACAAGCTAGAGTTCAGTCTATGCCAAAAAGTTACTATTCATATAACTGAAGACCCAACCTTTCCTAGAGGCTTTGTTAAATGTGGTCACAGAGAAAATCTACCCACACCCATGAGAGGGTAATGGCATTCCAAACGCCGCTACCTCCTTTTCAGACACTACATCCTCTTAAGGTGAGGACCGTAATGAAACTGCAGGGGATGTTGGCTTCGTGCATAGCAGTAGTTTACTGCAAGAGTGCTAGCGAGGCGGAGGGGCAATCAAAAGATCTGGTTTTGGTACAACACTGACTGCTCTCCTATGATGTAACGTGAGAATTCTTTTGCTGGCGAGATCTTTTCTGGATCTTGTGCCCTCAAGTTACAATTCTCATGGATGCCTCTCTCATTGGGTGGGGAGCCCATCTTCATCTCATGACTGTTCAGGCAACCCTCTTTCCCTCCTCACAAGGAGAGCAAGCGCATTGAAGCAGATGGCAAAATGGTGTCAGTCTGTGCTGCCACCCACTGAGGCATTGCCAATTTTGTGTGCCTCCTGTCACACTGAGTGGCCCAATGGGATGGAAGCTCTACTGCAGCATCTCTGACAAGTACAGAAAAAGGGGGAGGAAATCATGGAGGAGGGAAAAGGTATTATCCAATGGCACCATATAATGTGCTTTAGACAAAGCTGGCATATCTGCCATCTGGTTAAACACCTACACTGCCACTCCTGGCTGTGTTTCCAGCTTCAAGCTGGAAGTTCAACAGCCCCTCATCAACCAGCCTTTTGATGAAGAGCACCTCTTCGGCCTGCAGGTTGATGAGATATTGAGCATGGGACCCACATCTAGGCATACCCATCGTATGTAAGCCTTCAACTGTAACAACAAGGTGATGGATGGAATGATTGAATAATTCTCAAACACTGGCAGTCATTCGGGCCACATCCCAGTCCATTTTTCTCCCACCATGTCACCTCGGCACACAGCCTTGGAACCAAGCAATTCCTGGCTTATGAGTGCAAAACCGGTCCTGGGTTAATTGTGTTCTGGTTCAGGGAGGTCCTGTTCTGGCAGTTTGGGCTGGACTGTTGGAATTGGAGCAGGGTCTAGACTGATTGCATATGACTGGGTCAACAGGACTGGTTTTATTTTTAACTGAGGCAGCGTGGTGTGCAAAAGAAGGATGGATTGGAATGCAGGTTGTGTAATTTTCAGTGGGTGAGATTAATGAAAGCATTTCATCAATCACCTTTTTGTGTACTTGCATTACTGTGTGCACAGCGCACCTCCAAGAAAGACATCAGTCCAAGCTAAGCAGTCACCTCACCAATGAGTCTCCCCATCAATCACCTATAGGTCTTAGCCCTGAAGCTAGTCCTCAAAGCATTCTTCCAGCACGTGCTATCTGCACATCTCCATTGGATACACACTGAGTACCTCCCATAGTTGACAACCTCTTTTCAGGCCTGCTTATCAGGACTCATCAGCCAGTCCATGAGTGGGAACTCCAGCTGCAAGCCCTACTCCAGCACTTCCACTTTTGGGGTGCCCGACACTTATTTGTCACTGTAAAAAACGTAAAATGCCAAAACGTTGCCTCTATATTCTCTCACCCACAGTCCATTGGCAGTGTCTGGATGACCTGGTCAGGGATCTTATCCTATGCTTTTCCTCCTCTCCCACTTTTCCTGTATGGACATCTCAATCTAGCCCAGGACTGCATGGACAACCTAAAGGAAGGACGCCGATCCACTATGCACGCTTGTTATGCCACTAAGTGGAAAAAGTTTGTTCTTTATTGTCTTTCAAAACTCCTTGACCGCCATAAGCCCGCGGTACAGGGCATAAGCTATCACCTTAATTTACAAAAGTCAGGCCTTTGATACACAACTATATGCGTTTACTTGGCTCGTATTGTGGCATACATTCAGAATGGAGAACACTCTTCACTGTTCAGAATCCCTGTCATCAAGTCTTTTATGGAAGGACTTGTTACCCCTGCCACGGTATGGGACCTTAATCTGGGCCTCTCTAGACTTAATTGCTCTCCCTTTCAACCAATGCACTGGTGCTCCCTACAATTCCTTTCATGGAAGGTCCTGATCGTGGTCAGTATTACTTTAAGGCGTATTAGCAAGCTACAGGCCCTCACTCTAGAAGAGCCTTTCTTCCAGTTTCACGACTAGGTCGTTTTTAGGTTGAATGCCACAGTTGCATCTCCTTTTCACCTTAACCAGACTATGTAGCTCCCGGTCTTCTTTCCCCAACTAGACTCTGCAGCTGAAAGGACTTTACATACACTTTTTGTTAACCATGCCATCATGTACTACATTGGTAGGACCAAACACTTTCGCAAGACCCAGCAACACTTTGTTACTTTCACTAAACCTTACAAGGGCTGTCCTATATCAAAAGCAGATATAGCCAGATGGAATGTCAAGTGCTTTCAGACCTGCTAACAAAGTTAAGAGAACCTCGTCTGCCCTGTCCGGGCCACATTCCACCTGAAAAAAGGAAGCCACTATGTCTTACTTCTGGAACATCCCGATAGATGACATTTGTAAGGCAGCTACATGGTCAACTCCATAACTTTTAAACACTGTTATGTGGACATCCTAGCAGGCCAACAAACTAGGATTGGCCAAACCGTCCTAAGGAGTTTGTTTCAAACATCTGAAGCATCCTCTGGCTGATCACCTCTTATTGGGATAAGTGCTTTACGTTCTATACAGAGCATGTGTATCTACAGCCTCGCATGCTACCAACTAAATGTTACTTAACCTGTAAGCATCTGTTCATAGTGTGTAGTGCTGTAGATTTTAACTCTTAATTCCTTGTACTCCAGGAAATGCATGGTTACCGTACTGTAAGAAGAAAAACAAGCTGCAAATGTCTGAGGCACTCACTAGATGGCAGGAGTATGCAGAGCAAGTGAATCTACAGCACTACAGTCTATGAACAGATTGATTACAGGGGAAATTACATTTTTCCTCCAAACCCTGAGGTGCTGCTTCATCTGGAAAGGCTCCGTATTCAGTTGTGATTGCGCAAGACTTTGAATATTTATAAAATTAATAGAATTAATCTCTTCAACCAGGTTTAGAATATTTCTGATAAAATGCTTCACTTAATGGGGGGATTGATGGATTATTTTAAGATTGAGGAAGCATGGTGCGAGTCCCATTCTGCACCACCTGTGTCACTGATGTCTTGTCTGAAGTAAAGTTCTGGTCCTCCTTCCCTTTCCTCTTATCCACTGCCATACCCTCCGCCCAAGTTATATACTCCACACTTTGGCCTCTTCATTAAACATGCACTAGCCCTGCAAATGCATTAGATGGAGAAATCAAAGAAACTTGATGTTTTTGGGAAGAATCCATTAGCGTCTCAAGGTCTGGCCCTCAGATAATTTCCTAAGATTTTGGTGTCCAGACTGTGTGCTAGCCGTTTGGTAGTTTCGTCCCGAGTGTTTTCAAAGTCACTTCAAGGGCTTTTCCCTTATAGTTTGGCTGCATTCAGAAATAAGACCTGCATACTGGTGTGACAAACTAAACGTTGGCTCACTTAGAGGATTGTCAGTGATCAGTCATGCTTGGATGCATGCTTCATGAATCTTCTCTGATGTATTGAACTAGTCCTGACTGGCTGACACCCAATGGTTTCTTGTCAGTAAGGCTGGTGCTTGTGGAATATATCAAATAAAATTGTGCCATCGCAAGGTCTTTGGTTTCTTTGTTGTCCCATTCTGGATAAATTCTGTAGTAAGTGTTCATCAAATGGCTGTCTGTGGCGGTGCATCATTTTTATGCCACCAGTATAATTTTGTGTACCCCTGTCTCGACAAATGGCTTTTGGCTTGCTGTGCTTGCCTGTGAAAGGGAAGAATGATCAGCATTCAGTAGTTAGTTTGGGTTTCATTATAAATACTCTGAAAACCCCACCTTCATCCCAACAAATCTAGAATTTCCTGGGTGCAACACTAAACACTATGGTGACAAACCTATCCAGCATGAGTGGATTTATGCTTTCTGATTTTTATTTTGCTGTACATCGCCAACTCTGCTAGAGAGAAGTGGCGCAGCTTTTGGACTGCATTCCTTAAATGACATTCTTCGTTTGCATCCACTTTGAAAACGGCTCACAGCGATGATAGCATGCCACGTGGTCTTGGGAGGATTTAGTGTTAATGATCATGTGGTACCATTGCACCTGGTGCTGGATAGACCATTCACAGACATGTGGGTGTGCTACTCTTCCAGGCCGCAACAGATATTTCTTAGTCCTTGAGTATGTTGCTTCCTCCTTCAGGTGAGACCACCATGTTTACTGCCTCCAGTGCCGTACTTTATCTCAGTTGTTGCACAGTTTCATGTAAATGAGGCATTTTTGGTCTGGCTTTCAGGACCTGTTTATTTACTGTAACAAGGGCCTTTGTGCCCTTAAACATAAGGTTTCCACCCTTAGTTGGTGTTCTATAGCACCTGTGTTCTAGAAAAGGATTTCACAAAGCACATTCCTTTCCCCACCAGCTACATGGAGTGTCATTTTTATGGAACTCCAGTTAAAATTAACTATACTGAAAAACTTTGTATTTCTTATTTTTAAAATGGTAAAGCTTGCAGAATGTTGAGCTAGATGGGCAGCACCCTCATTCACATTAAGACTACAATCTGCAATGTCAGTGATATTCTATTCAGTTTGACAGTTACTGAACAAAGTATTTTAATCGCTATTCAAAGTAGCTGGTAGTTTAATGGGTACTTGGGAAAGCAAGTAATTTTTACTACACCATCTGTGGATCATTAATATTATAAACGTAGTTTTGATGGATGCTTCTATCCAGATTCTTCACCTTTTTGAATTCCTACAAGTTCCAGAATGAATTTAGAATGTTTTTTGGCGATCTGGCATGCTGGCTCTGTGGGATCATTGCATCACCTTCAGAGTGACGGCGCAGAACTGTATATAGCCGCCACCCCTGCACACTGACATCTGTTCCTTTCTTTCTGCCCCATTCTTCATTGGGGCTCTCCTGCACACTGTGGCTTTTAAAGCCTTCCATCTCGTGATTTTGAGCTATACGAAAATCTGTAATAAAATCTTCTGAAGATATAAAATTATTGTAGCTAAAATACCAAGTGCAAGATAATGTGTTTTTTAAAAAAAAAAATTTTTTTTTTAAAATTATAAACATTGGATATTTATTGAGTTCAGTGTTCTTAGATTGATTTTACTAAATTCTCAGTGATGGTATTTCCAGTACATCAAAAGGAAATGCCTTGTTTCTGCCACATTTTTGTTTTAACAGCTGATTATGTAAAAGTAATATGCTGATGACCTCCTTGTAAAATGGGAGAAACTAGGCAAGTAAATTCACTTTATTCTGGGACCGATGACCTCAATTTACCTCGGCATGCATGAATTGCTGTTGCCCCATAGCCATGAAAGATCCTGTTGCATCATGCTGGTCATTGATATTTCTCCTAGTTGGCTGTTTACTATTTTCTGTTTTTTTTTTGGATGGTTCATGTTTTACAGTAGGTTTTGATTTTTCTAAGGAAAAGGTGTAGTTTCAGCTTGGTTATAATATTCCTGCTCCGTATGTCCTCACTATTTGATTTGCCCTTTGTGTAATGGGAAAACCTTGTGAGACCTTGCACATTGTGTAAAGTTGTTCAGACATTCTGAAAATGGGACTGAAGCTCTTTAACTGTGACACTTTCTGGGCCTCAACCTAGGGACTAGCTTAGCTTGAGCCTTGAGCTTGATAGAAATGAGTGGTATCACTACAGACGTTCCTGCCAAATATTTGTGTCTAAGCATGTAGTATTTGCAAGAATCTGGTCCTTCATAAAGTCACATGCTTAACTTCTTCCCCGTCGTCACACTGGGGTCCTCGGTAGTCTATGTAGACATAGCAGTATATACAGAAACTCAGTAACATTGAAAACGGCTGCAGACCACATGTAACCAGTCAGCCTCATTATTTGAGCTGATCTTTATCCAGTGATGTGACGGAATCCAGACTTCTAACCCCACTGGCTTCAGAGTGGCAGATTTATCTGCTGTCATCTCCAGGAGTCTGTGTTGATCTCGAGCTTACAGGCTTGAATCCTGACAGGCCATGCAGTCCTATTTTTCTGAGGTCTGTAAATTGAGCACCATTAAGTTTGATTACTAACATTTTATTTCGAAGCCACAAGTCCCAACCATAGATAAGTATATTAAACACCTGTTAGGTTTAGAAGTGGAGCATGGCTGAGTCCATTATCAATACGTCAATCAAAGTCTAAGTCATGTGGGAATTAAAATGTACGTAATTAGCCAAATACTAGATGCCCTTATTGCCTTCTTTCAGGGCCTAATTCGAAGAAATGCGTTCTATGCACTCTTTTTCAGTTACAATGCTGAGAGGCTTCCGACCCTGGCCATCGTTGAATAAAAAGCCTAAGATTCTCCTTCTGTGGTGAAGAGGAAAAATAGATCGGATATCTGCTTCAGAGATTGCGGTCAAAAACTTCCTTAGTGGAAAAAAAGGCCTGCTGACCCTGTGGCTAAGAGTCAGACTTCAGGCCAGCCACTGTGGTCGGAGAGAAGGGGAATGACTCGTGCACCAAAAGGAAACGCACTCAAGATGAATAGGTCATTGCCTCAATATGCAATTTCCATTCAATTAAAATTCTTTTGTCAACTGCATCATCTGTTAAACCAATAGTCTATGACCCCATAAATTGATGAATTCAAGTGCCTGTTGATGGCAGATCAACCATCACCAGCTGCATCATTGCTAAGACAAACGGTGGTTCGATTGAATTGAAACATCTGGCATCAGCTTATCAACTGTAAACTCATCAGTTTTGCAGCCAGTGGCAGCACTGATGAACATCATCCTTGAAATCAGATGTTTATAACTTTACTCCGATCACTATGGTGGTGTCATCGACTGCCACAGTCCTTGGTTTCTTCAGCTTCTCCAAGATTGCTGCTGTTATCCACAAGGCCTCTACCGTCTTCATTGGCATTGCCAATATCTTTGCAGCTGATAAGAGAGCTGCTTCTACACGCTTCTTCTGGGTAGGATGGCAGTGATTGAGAATACTTAAACAAGATTGGTTCTATTCCTGCACTGCTCATGCGCTGAACAAGGCCTCAGAGCACAAGGTCAGCTGTTCTCCACATTCATAAAGGGGACTCAGAAGATGACTAATGCAGACCTCAATATTGCAGGCTGGGACATGCGTCACAAGATTAATCTCTATTGCCACATCATATAGACCATACGCGTATGGACTACCTTAAGTGCTGTTAAAGTGCTAAGCCCTAGAGGGAGCACCCAGTATCTAATATTTGTTCTTCCATACAAATTCAAAACCAAGTTTTCATCTCCTGATCCATATGAGGAGGAAGCCATAATTTGATTTTTCAAAAAACATCTTTATTTGTTTTCACAAATACTGTATACTTTCAGTCGGCCCAGCCAACGTGTTTCGTTCTATCAAGGACTTCATCGGGGTTAGCACTTGTGAATGTAGTAATCCAGAACAGGCTAGTTCTTGTAAATTTGATAACAATCAGTCACTCCCTAGTGGGATTTTGCATTTGTGCATGTAGAGGTCCAGACTAGACTAGTCTTTATGAGTTTAAAAGCTATCACCTGCTCCCAAGTGGGATCTGTTGAGCCAAATTAGTCGTGCGATGGCGTCAGTGCCGAGTGTAAGCTTCTCATGAACATTTTTGCCAGTTTCTGAGCAGTGGGACTGCAATAGGTGGAGCACTATTGGGCATTATTGCAATCCACACCAGTGCAGTTGTCTTAAGGCCAACACAGCTCTTCTCTCTTGTGTTTGCTCTTAAAGTGCTATTGGAACCCTTGACACTACAAGGAATTATCCAAGATCCCTACTACAGGCTGCCTCCAGCGACGGAACATTACAACCTACACCAGTGACCACATCACCTACTTTAATAGCAATTTCACACTGCCACAGTAACAACCTCCAGTGCTTTTGCTGCCTTGCTCACCAAGGGCAACCGGCCATACTCCTTCGCACATAAATTTAAAAGTAACTGTGATAACGAGGACAAAGGCAACAAGCTAAATGATAGAATAATTAGTCCTACTAGATGGTGTATGACCTTGATGATGGCATTACTGATGATCCTACAAGCCAAGAGGCTCATGCCCTGGATGAAGATTCTGATTTGTATCATTTTGTAGCTTGTTTTGAGCCAGGACTAGCTTGATGATATATTCCTCCGAGCAGTATCCTAAAACTCAGTAGGCTCCAAAAAGGGGCATCTCAGATGTTTATTCTGTCTCTGTAATCTGATGGAGACCTCTAGCTAGAGATTCCTTACCTTTGAACTTCCAGGCGTTAGGCTGGATCTGGAAGATTTGTCTTGGCAGTACCCCTGCGTGCCGTTATATGGCATCGGTCGACTCCGTGTGATGGCGTCGTGTTTGTCGTCATCGTCGTGACGTCTGTCGTCAATATAACCGCCACTCTGGCGCGCTGACGTCCGTTCTTTTCTTTCCGCGCCAGCCAGCGCCGATCCATTGAAGAGAGCTACCCCTTGGCATTTTTTTGACACTTTTTGTCGACTTAGTTGGCGGACACCACAGACCTCAAACTACAGACCCATCTCCCTGCTCCCGTTCCCAGCGAAAGTCATTGAGAGCCATCAACAGCCAACTCGCCACATTCATCAGAGCACAACATCCTCGACTCCTCCCAATCCTGCTTCAGAAAAAAACACAGTACGGAAACCGCCCTCCTCGCCGCAACAGACTACATCCGCACCCTACTGGTCAAAGGAGAAACAGTAGCCCTCATCCTCCTTGACCTCTCAGCAGCGTTCGACAGTCTCTCACCGCACCCTAATACGCAGACTCCTCGACTCAGGGATCCAGGACAAGGCCCTCGACTGGATCCGCTCCTTCCCCTCCGGCAGAACGCAGCAGGTCAGACTCCCCCCCCCCCCCCCCTTCCTCTCGGACCCTACACCAACCACCTGGGGAGTCCCTCAGGGGTCCTCCCTCAGCCCTACGCTCTTCAACGTCTACATGGCACCGCTCGCCCCCATCGTCGGAACCTACGGACTCAACATTGTGTAACACTCAGACGACACCCAACTCCTCCTCTCCCTATCCAACGAACCCAACACCGCCAGACAACTTCCGGGAAGGCATGGAAGCCGTCGCCAAATGGATGAAAAGCAGCTGCCTACAACTAAACACCAGCAAGACCGAAGTACTCATCATGGGCCCAAACCCTGATGCCTGGAATGACACCATGTGGCCCCAAGCCCTCGGAAACCCGCCCACCCCCACGGACCACGCACGCAACCTGGGAATCATCCTGGACTCAGAGCTCAAAATGGACCGCCAGATCAACTCCGTCTTGTCCTCCTGCTTTCACACCCTCCGCCTCCTACGTAAGACCTTCAAATGGATCCCCCTCGAACACTGAAAGACCGTCACTCACGCCCTGGTCACCAGCAGACTCGACTACGGCAACGCACTTTACTCCGGAATAAACAAAAACCTCACCTACAAGCTACAGAACATCCAGAACGCCGCCGCAAGACTGGTCCTCAACCTGCCAAAACACTTCCACATCTCCCAGCACCTGCGCACCCTCCACTGGCTCCCCATCGAGGCTAGAGTCCCCTTCAAGATGCTCACCCACACACACAAGGCCCTCCACGACACCAGACCAGCATACCTGAACCGCCGACTCAAATTCCACGCACCCCAGAGGACCCTACGATCAGCCCAGCTCTCCTACGCCGTGGCCCCCCGCACCAGAAAGACCAGATCGGGAGGCCGCTCCTTCTCCTTCCTCGCGGCCATAGCCTGGAACGCCCTTCCACTCCACCTCAGACAACATCGCTTCCCATCTTCGCAAGAAACCTCAAGACCTGGCTCTTCGACAGACCCCCTCCTTGATGGACTGGAACCTGCACCCCCACCGCCTTGAGACCCTTACGGGTGAGTAGTTGCGCTTAACAAATGCCTGATTGATTGATTTGTGTTTAGGAGTCATGTCAAGCAAGAAGACTTTGAGGTTCAAGCTGTGTGGTGCCTATCTGATAGACTTCTAGCTACAGATTACTTACCTTTGAATTTCCCAGGCGTTGGGCTGTATCCGGAAAGTTTTGCTGAGCAATACCCCTTGCTCATGACGTCAGGTGGCTCCGTTTGGCTCCGTTGGCGTCGGTTAGGACGTCGCAGTGCCTACATAGGCACCACCTAGGCGCGCGGACGTCAGTTCTTTTCTTTCCGAGCCAGTTGAGCACCGACCCGGGAAGAGCTACCCCTCTGCCGCTTTTTGGCAGGCTTTTTTCTCGACTTGTCAATTTTTTAGGTAGCGACTTCGTGTGCGAGGGATGTCTGGTAGGAAGACCGGTTTTAAACCATGCGGGACTTTGGTTACCGATCCCCACAGCGTATGTCTGTGGTGTCTTGAACGCGACCACGATTCGAAGTCGTGTTCAGACTGTCGGGCGATGGCTCCCAAGACCTTGAGGGAGCGGGCGATGAAGTTGCTCTCGGCCCGGCAGTCGACACCGTTAAGCGAGACTCCGAGGAGGTCACGGTCCCGTTCGAAGAAGAGGAGTTCTCGGGACCGCTCACGGAGCTCTAAGTCTTCCTCCCATTCGAGGTCGTCTGGGCACTCTGAAGAGGCACAAGAAGAAGATGGGGAATCCTAGAGACTGGACTCCTTTGGGAAGAAAATGTTTTCTTCCTCCAGGCTGGCATTGCGGTCGGTTAATACCGCATGCTTATTGGGCCGTTTCTCCCACTCTCTTTGGGAGACAGTTGCGCAGGTGCTGCCACAGGTCCTGGAGGGGGCCCGGGCTGTGCTCTCTCAAGCTGTCAAGGACAGGAGCGATTCAGCAAAATTCGCCATACGGTGTGATTTGGATACGACCGATTCGCTGGCAGGTCTATTTCAATGATTGTGGCCTTGAGGCGCCACGCCTGGCTTCGTACAACTGGCTTCTCTGGGGATGTCCAGGCCAATTTTATGGACATGCCCTTTGATGGAACCCACCTTTTTGGGGAAAAGGGTGATTCGGCCCTAGTCGGGTTCAAGGACTCTCGCGCTACGGCCAGATCCTTTGGCCTCTCCTCCGCTCCTCGTGGCCAGTCTTCCTTTAGCCCCTTTCGTGGCTACGGAAGGGGTTTCCAGCCGCGTCAGCCCTATCCCAGCCACCGTCCCGCACAGACTACTCAAGCCGTGCGTGGATGTGGATGCGGTACATTCTGTCCTCTGGATGGAGGCCAGAAGTCGTCTACCCCACTGCCCCCAGCAACCGCAGCCTCCAAGCACTCCTAGGCTGATTCTTCAGGACCACACTACTCCAGTGGGTGGGAGAATTTGTCATCTCCCCCGCTGGAGATCTAGAACAACGGACAAGTGGGTCTTGCAGATCGTCCAGGAGGGCTATTCTCTTCCTTTCCTCCTATTCTGCTAACTCGGGAACGGCTGGCGGATGATCATTTGAAGCTGCTCCAAGAGGAAGTTGCAGCTCTTTTGGCCAAAGGAGCTATAGAAAGGGTCCCTGTTTCAGAAGTAGACAGTGGCTGTTATTCCTGATACTTTCTGATTCCCGAAGAAGGGGCTTCAGCCCATTTTAGATCTTTGGACCGTCCATCTCTTCCTCAAAAAGGAGAAATTCTAAATGCTCACATTTGCTCAGGTCTTGTCTGCCCTAGACCAAGGAGACTGGATGGTGGCGCTGGACCTGCAGAATGCATATTTTCACATTCCCATCCTGCCGGGCCACAGGCGTTACCTGCGATTCAAGGTAGGCCACGAGCAGTTTCAGTGCTCCCCTTCGGTCTTACCAGTGCCCCTCGGGTGTTCACCAAGGTGATGGCGGTGGTTGCAGCTTATCTGCGCAGGTTAGGGGTTTCAGTCTTCCCCTACCTAGACGACTGGCTGTTGAAGGCGTTCTCGCCCCAGGCAGTCATCTCCCACCTTCAGACCACGGCGGACCTCCTGCATTCGCTGGGGTTCTCTATAAATGTGCCGAAGTCACACCTGACTCCTTCTCAGATGCTCCCTTTCATCTGAGCTGTTCTGGACACAGTGCAGTTTCGGGCTTATCCTCCCGAGCAGCGAGTCCAGGATATTCAGGTTATGATTCCGATGTTTCAGCCTCTATCCTGGATTTCGATGAGGTTGACTGAGGCTGTTGGGTCTCATGGCCTCCTGCATCCTGTTGGTAAGACACACCAGGTGGCGTATGCGGGCTCTGCAGTGGGACTTGAAGTTCCAATGGGCACAGCATTGGGGAAATCTCACCGACGTGGTTCAGATCTCGGCAGGAACTGTGAAGGATTTGCAGTGGTTAACGAACCACGATTGGGTCAACAGCAGACTGCTCTCCCTTCCCCAACCAGATTTCACAGTTGTGACGGATGCGTCTCTTCTGGGATGGGGCAGCCATATGGGAGAGGCGGAGATCAGGGGTCACTTGTCTCCGGCGGAGACGGGGCTCCATATAAACTTGTTGGAGCTCTGAGCGATTCGGTTGGCATTGAAAGCATTCCTTCCCTCTGTCAAGGGGAAGTTGGTGCAGGTGTTCACGGACAACACCACCGCCATGTGGTACTGCAACAAGCAAGGCGGGGTGGGGTCGTGGACCCTTTGTTGAGAGGCCCTGCGTCTCTTGGCATGGCTGGAACAGCAGGGCATAATCCTGGTGGTTCAACACCTGGCCGGTTCTCTGAACGCCAGGGCGGACGATCGCCGCCGCCGATGCCTTCAGGATCACGAATGGCGTCTCCAGTCGGAGGTGGCACAAGGTCTCTTTCAACAGTGGGGAGAACCTTGTTTAGATTTGTTCGCCTCCGAAGAGAAAGCGCACTGGAGTTTCCAAGGCGGCTTGCGCTCGGCGACGCGTTTCGTTGTGAGTAGAGCTCAGGCCTGTGGTATGCCTTTCTGCCCATACCACTCCTCCCAGGGTTCTGAAGATCAGGAGCGACCGGGCCCAAGTCATCCTTGTGGCGCTGGACGGGGCAAGGAGAGTCTGGTATCCAGAGCTTCTGAGCAGGAGTGTCGATCCTCCGATCAGGCTTCCCCTTCGGGAGGATCTTTTGTCGCAGCAGTAGGGGAGGGTTCTCCACTCGAACCGGTCAACTCTGCGCCTCCATGCGTGGAGATTGAGCGGCGGCAGGATGGCTTTTGACCTTCCTCCTGAAGTCTGTAATGTTGTTCTGGCAGCCAGACGGCCATCCACTAAGTCGGTATACGCCTGCCGTTGGCAGGCATTTGTATCAGATTGTACAGAAAGGTCTATTGACCCTCTTTCTGCTCCTTTCTACTGTCCTTTTTTCATTCTTACCTTTGCCCAGCAGGGCTCTGCTTTGGGAACTCTCAAGGGTTACCTTTCTGCTCCATCTGCTTTTTTGCGGCTGCCAGACCAGCCTTCGCTCTTTAAATCTACTAGTATTAATAGGTTTTTGAAAGGGTTGGTTCATTTATTTCCACCTACACCCTTTGTTATGCCACAATGGGACCTTAATTTGGTCCTCGCTTATCTGATGTGCGCTCCTTTCAAGCCTTTGCACAATTGTCCCCTCCGGCTGTTGACCATCAAAACAGCTTTCTTAGTAGCAATTACATCGGCCCAGAGGGTGAGTGAATTGCAGGCGTTATCCAGCTCACCCCTTACCATGTCCTTTCCGGACAAGGTGGTGCTTAGCACCAGGGCATCGTTCTTACCAAAGGTTGTGACCCCATTCCATCTGGGTCAGTCCATTACTTTGCCCACCTTCTTTGCTCCCCCACATCCCTCTAAGGAGGAGGAGCGTCTCCACCGACTGGACCCAAAAAGAGCGTTGTCGTTCTACCTTGACCACACAAAAGAGTTCCGGGTGGATGACCAACTCTTTGTGGGGTATGTGGGAGCAAAGAAGGGAAAGGCAGTGCAGAAAAGAACCATCTCTCGCTGGGTTGTTTTCTGCATTACACTCTGTTATGCCTTGGCGAAGAAGCAGCCCCCTGAGGGATTAAGGGCCCATTCCACCAGGGGAAAGGCTGCAACTAAGGCCTTGGCATGGGGTGTCCCAGTTCAAACCCGCGGTCAGGCAGTGACGTGGGCATCATTGCACATGTTCACAAAACATTATTGCCTTGATGGTCAAGTGTGCAGGGAGGGGCACTTTGCCTGCTCAGTCCTGCAAGACTTTTTAGTCTAGCTCATGAGTCTGCAACCCACCGCCGGGATGGTATGGCTCGGGTATCTGATTCAAAGGTAAGGAATCTGCAGCTAGAAGTCTCTATCAGATGAACAAGTTACTTGCCTTCGGTAACGCATTATCTGGTAGAGACTCTATCTAGCTGCAGATTCCTTACAGCCCCACCAATGCCGCCCCGCTTTGCGGACTGATGTTGTAGGTCTAGGGTTTCTCCCCTTTGAGGAACCTAGTTTTGCACACGTTTTCATCAGTCACTTCGTGGCTCTGCGCTGCTGGCGTGGAAAAACCGAAAAGTACTGACGTCCGCGCGCCTGGGTGGTGCCTATGTCGGCACCGCGACGTCCTAACCGACGCTACCGATGCCAACAACGTCACTCGCAAGGGGTATTGCTCAGCAAAAGTTTCCGGATCCAGCCGGACTCCTGGGAAATTCAAAGGTAAGGAATCTGCAGCTAGATAGTCTCTACCAGATAATGTGTTACCGAAGGTAAGTAACTTGTTCGTCACCACCCATGTCGGTCACGGACACCCATTTGGTTTGTCTCTGGTTCCTGGAGCGCGACCATGACTCCAAGTTGTGCTCCAACTGTTGGGCCATGGTGCCGAAGGCTTTGAAGGAGCTGTCTCTAAAGCTTCTTGCGGCCTGCACCGTGGAGGTCCCCTTGTCTGTCTCTACCTCGGTCCAGGTCGAGAGTAAGGTCCGAGCACCGCTCTGGTGAGTCAAGTCCTCAAGAGGCGTATATCTTAGGGTATATGTCATTTTGCATCGTGCTGTTTCCACAATGTCTTCTAAGGCAGAGGAAAGTTCTGGAGAAATTAAGCTTGTAATGGTAGCAAGTGAACAGACTTTCACTATCTGTCGCTCAATAGATTATAGGATGAATGCTTGCAGTTCGTCTAACCACTGGCAATCACTCTGGGCAGCATTTCAACCCAAAGTGTTTGCCCACCATTCCACCTCAGTTTGGACCCAGCTATATTCAAGTTAGTCTAGACCCTGCTCCAATCAGAACAGTCAAGCGCTAACTGCCAAGTCAACTCTGAACCTGAACACAAGCAACCCAAGACCAATTTCAGTCTGATTGGGCTCGTCCGAACATGCTAGTTAACAGATTGTGGATACATTCTGAAAAGTCATTGCACATAAAGTTGTTGGCACTCAGAGCAGTCCGACTAGCTCTAAAAGCTTTCCTACTGGGAGTGAGAAGCAAAGAAGCAATGCTATGACTAGATAGTACTAAAGTGATGTACTATATTCAAAAGGCAGCAAAAAACGGGTCTCCCTGTTATTGCAGGAAGCAGTGCTTGTACCTGGAATACAAAATGGCCTAGCAAATTCACTAAGCAGGCAGAATCTGACTGCCACATGTGACGGGTATAAGGCAAGCGGCAATAATAATTGTGCAATGTGGCAAACCTAAATGGGACACATTTGCCCAAATAGAAGTGCCACGTGCCCATGACCAAAATCCCATAGAGCACCATTTGCAATTAATGGAGAAGAAAATGTGTGTCCTTTTCAGCCAATCTCTAGTGCGTTGAGTGCTATGCAAAATCAAGGAGTGTTGCAAAGTGAATCTTGTGGTTTGGCGTGGCCTAGGCTGCTTTTGTGTTTTTTTTTTTTTTTTTGCAGAGTTATAGAGCATGTTGGTGCAACGATCAATTCATCTACAGCCAAAGCCTCACTCAATGTCCCAAAGGAATGGGCACATAATGCTTCACAGCCTTTGACAAATTGGCTCCTCAAGACCTAGTTTGGTCTTTTAATTACTTCAAGCCGCTAGGGCCCCATGTAGCCTTACTTTGAACTGGAATCAGTTTGCACCCTGGACACAGACCGAACAATTAGATCCTATCGGCTTAATCTAGCAATGGTAGGCTCAAAGTATGCAAAGGTATGAGTGCATACAGCAACTATTTCAATGTAACTTCTGAAACCAAATGAATTATCCTCGTTCTCTTCAAGATTAATAAAGAAGCCTGCTCAGGACTTTTCCCTTTAACATTTAGACTTCCTGCCTCTTGATTTCTCAATACAGTTTGAAAAGCTCTAATTGTATGCTCTATAAATTCACTCAAAGAGCATACAGAAAGTATCTTTCCTGGAAGACTGTTTAATGCTGGCAATCACATTAACGAAAAGAGGGTGAGTTACAATCTTTCTTGTAAATGTCTGTATTTGTGCTTCTTTGAAGACCGCTCCAACTGCAAATCCAAGACTTATTTCTAAAGTCCCAATGTAATTTAATCGAAGCAAATACTTCATTGACCGCTTTTTCTCATCCTCCCCCTGTAGCAACAAGAGCGCCTCACCCTTTAGATCAGTCGTTCTTAAACTTTTGACATCTGAGGACACCCCCCGCCACTCAAACGTTACTGGAATCCTGGGAACTCCCCTGAGACGACATTGGTATCCAAGACACTAGCCTAGGCATTTTTTTTATTTAAACCGCAAGACAATACACTAATACGGAAACAAGCATCCATCAAACAAACTACACATATGGTGAAGTATTTTATTTAATTCACAATCAAATGGGAAGGTTGGAGCTTTTCTAAATTTAATTGAAAATAATGTATCCTCTGATTCGTGGGATCATTGCAGGTGAATCAATCTGATGATTCTAATATTAATTTTTAGCCTCCAATTTCAAATCCCTTCACTTACAAAACCTTTTTAAAAATTTCAATTGTACATTTTGCTTCTTTATATACAATTTGTTAATCTAGTATTATTTAATTTTAAAAGCAATCTGCTGACCACCTGATTAGGCATCCTGGACCCCTAAAGGTTCCCGAACCACATGTTAAGAACCACTGCTTTAGATGTTCAGAGTTTGTTTACATTTTAATTTTTTTTTCATTTGTTTGTTTTCTATAGCTCATTCCACTTACATTACAAATGAGCACAAAACATTCATATGTGGGTTGCTGGTTGCCCCCCCTCCCCCCCCCCCCCCCCTCCACACACTCTGAACCCTATTTAATTGGTTGCGTCTTTAGAGCTGCCCAGTCTTTTTGCACTTCCACTATCAGACAAGATATTCAGAAATGCTTGTTCTACTTGCAGCAAACCAACGCTTTCTGCCCATTGGACTATTTATTTGTGGTTAATGGTAAATCTAACCGTGGTAGCCCTTTAACTAAGCAGGCTTTGGCCTGTTTGGTAGTAGCATGCATTACCTTGGTATGCATTCTGATGAACGGAGCTATTTCTGGTACCATTGGGGCATATTGAGCAAGAAGTATTGCTGTCACAACTGCTGAGGGTGAGGGGGCACACAACAGAGAAATTTGTAAAGTGGCAAAGTGAATTCATGGTGTCTCAAAACATTACTACATGAATGTTCCACCTAAGAGGAGTCGGCAGTGGGACTATCACTGCTCTGAACCTTTTTACATTATATAAACTTAAATTCCTTCAAACCACTATCTAATCAGTACTGTTTTCTTTAATTGTGATTCAAGTGTGTGGATGTATGAAGAAAAGTCACTTACCTGAAGCAGTTCTTTATCACTTGTATCTTTCATATACTCACATGTCCCCCCACCCCCCCAGTTTTCATGAGTCACAAGGATAGAGATGCATGTGGATTAAACCTGTTTGAGGGTAACCCGTTTGAAGGAGTCTGGGAGCAATGGTCCTTGATGGTCTTCTCCCATCAGTAATGCTATAGGGAACCCAATGAAACTAGATGCAATGTTGATTGTGTGTGATATGGACAACTGCATATAGGGCCTTGATTGTGCGTGTATGACGCGTCTTGAGCAGCAGTGATATTTGCACTTAACATTTGGCTTAGATAACAGCCAGTTGTTTAGTAATTGAGATATTAAGCTTCTTGCAAGGAAGAGAAAGTCTGTCTTGTAGGAGGGGGAATAGAATGCAATACAGTGTATAACATGGTATTTTTATAATCCTCAATTTTGGTTTGGGAGAAGTAGAGTATGGATGGAGCAACATTTTGATCTAACCTTGACTTGTTTCTAGTGCAAAGTATTTAGTTCATTTCATAATGGACTACATCCCCGATGGTCAAACTGGTGCAGGAATGCTGGAGACCCACTGCTCTGAATCTGCTGCTCTGAGCACAAGGGTTTATTTGGTGGGTGGGACAAAGTGTTCTGTTACCCACTAGAAATCCCACTTCGTAGCAGTAGACTTCTGAAGGGTAACCAGGTGATGGGTGAGGCCACCTTGTGTTGCAATAGTCTACTTTAGTGAGCCTGTATGCAAACATGGAAGAAAGCCTAGCACCGTGGACTTACGGGGTAAGGAGCTGGAGCAGTGAAGTATACTATGAGAGCCATGACATGACTAGCCCCTTCCATTCGCCCTGTGTCCTCCAATTTTCAGGGTCAGTGACTTGGTTCATAGTTGGCC